>CM057340.1:108529897-109129897 GCA_030015575.1 Agapanthus africanus | reverse complement strand
ACCCTACCTCGAAAAACTCTTGCCGAACTTTGGTAACCACAACCAGACATTTCTTCTTACGGTTCTTACTTTGGCCGGACCTCGAACGATCCATCCATGCCCAAAATTTCATTGAGAGATCGGATAGACACGTCTAGGACAAACAATTGGACTCCACAATCCATTTCGTATCAACCGTTTCAAACATTCACCCCTTCTTACGTTGATACCCCTTTTGAGAGACCGGTTGTAACTCCGAAACTCATGTCTATTGCTGAACGTATTGAACAATCTCGTAGCCGATCTTTCACTCCTTTCAACACTTCCAGTTCTTGGGATCAACAATTCCATTCACCTTCTTATCCAAATGTTGATCCTACTCTTGTCCAACCATTCAATTCCTATCCATCCTACCCAATTGTTGCACCTTCCCTAGACATTGCTTCTACACATCCATTTGGGAGTTTCACATATCCAGATAACTTTGAATCTTTTATTGAAACCCCTTCACAACCCATGTCTAGTCTGGAACAGTTATTAGAAGACTTTCGGGTAGCGTCATACCAACAGATGATGGATTTGAATGCGTCCATGGCCGCCCTCATACAACCTAGTGACCCATAGCTAGTTTCCAACTAGCTCCAAATTTTCCAATGTATGATGAGGCGGTTGGACAGGTTGAGAATTTGAGTGGAGAGAGTGAGCTGTATACCCTTCCAAATCAAACCTACCCATTTCAACTTGAATCCCACAACTCCAGTTTTGAATGTTTATCAAGTGTTCCAAATGATTCACCAGCTGAAGATAGAACATTTAATGAGTTGTGCGACTTTGTAGTGTTTGATTTACCTGATTATGAAGGGTCCCTTTCAAGTGAAACCATCACCAATCCTTTTGACCTCTACACCTCCATCTTAGAACCTCAATTGATTGAACTCCATGCTTTTGATGAGGTGTCTGAGAATATTGATTTTCCCATGACTGAGGATATCGACGCTGGGAATATTTCGGATGATGAACCCACAGCTTTGGATGAGTTTGTCTCTCAAATTCATCATTTACTTTCACTTCCGTGTGGATATCATCCTGAGTCATTGAATGTTTTTACCGAACCCTATATGCGTCTTGATATTGATGATAAATGCATGGATGAGCTTAACATTGAGGAGAATTTTGAGGATATTTTTTAGGATGAACCAGTTTTTCTTGATGAGTCGGATTTTCCAGTTCATCTTATCCCTTTCATTGACTGTGTACACCCTCCTGAACCTTTACCTGATACCCCTCCTCGATCACTTCCCTCCATCATTTCCATCGTTCTGACCTTGCAAGACACCGTATCACTTTCATTTCTTGTGTCTGGTTTACCAAGTTCGGCGTGCCCATGTTTTCTCACGAATCTTGAGGGATTTGACCCCATCTCTCGACGGGTTGATAGATTAGCACAATCATTTTTACACATCGGTCATTACAGATTGTACTAATTTATTCAATCTATTTCCACCCTCAAGATCGTATTTCACTCCTTTCTCCCTTTCTCCATTCTTCTCCTCCACCGAGACCGGACGCCGCTTCTATCCCCACACGGTCTCGCGTGTTTCTCATTTCTTTTCTCTACACTCCATTCTTTCACCAACCGCCGCTTTATAACGATAAAATCTTTGAATGGTTGATGCTCACGTTTGGCGCTCACGTTTGGCCTTTGTAAGGCCTTGTATAGCTTGATACTGTTCTCCCCCCTTAACTCTTAACTTTAACGCTTAAACGGTGGAAAGAATGTTTCACTTAGTTTTGGGGGAACCTTTTTGTGTATATATTTTTGTTTTGCTTTGTATATATTTATTTTAGGAAGCGCCGACAATTTTGACCCTCTTGGTCCAGCCTGACAGTGAGGGCACTGTCAAGTTTAAGTTTGGGGGTGTGCTCAGTAAGCTTTCTACCTTCGCATTCATTTGTATATTCTGCATTTGCATTCTTATTTAAAAACCCATAAAAATCGAAAATTTTACAAAAATATAAAAACTTTTTCGTCAAGTTAGCTAATAGGGTAACTTAGATTTTTATTCCGAAAGTTTAGTTAATACGTTAGAAATAACTAAATCTTAGGCTTAGGAATTGAAAACCCTAAAAATAACCCTCCTTTTGTTTAACCTTTGTAAATATATGTCCTTGCAGTTTTTTTTGAGAAATAGGTAATCTTGAGTTCAGTTCTTGAGTTAAGTCGAAATGAAGGGAAAGTATTAAAGCTTTGTTGAAGGATAAGTCTGAAAAATAGTTCCTATTCTTGAGTTCAAATTAGAAAGTATATACCCTACAAACTGTACATATATGCACCTTAAAACTTGGGATAGTAGAGGATACCTAGAAATACTCTTGCTTGAAAACCTAGTATGAAAGAAAAAACGGTATTTAAAGCTAACCACCTAAAGAGCATCATTGAAAAAAAATATATCCGGTCTTGAAAAAGAAAAAAAAATAAAAATAAAAATAAATGAATAAAGTCAAGACCTGGAAACTGCTATTTACGCTTTAAGCTCACACATTCAGTAATCGGCTGTTAGTGCCTCAAGAAGTATTAATAGTCGCATGAAAGGTGTGTGAGCAACACCATCCATCATTAATGAAAAGAAGTAGTATTAGGTATTAGGGTAATGGTACTATAGCTTGAATTGAATTCTTAAGTGTAGGGGTGAAATAATACACACACACAGGGATATACAATCGATGTTTAGATGAAGGATAGAAATAAAGAATAAGACTTATGTTTTCCGTAAAACTGATAAAAATCCCTGATTTAAGACCGCACTTTTAGAAAGAAAACTCAGGAGGTACCAACATCTTTCTAAACTTTTTTTTTGGAACGTATAGGATATGAGGTTACATAGATAGGAGGTGTGAAACATAAGGGTAGGATATTTCTACCTTAGGATGATAGAATTTCTAACCTAGATACTGAACAGTAGGAGTAGAATCGACGTCAACTTATGAAACTAGCTTGACGGGATTTTGTGGGTAGTATTCGCTGAAAACCCTCAGGAGACAACACTTCTCCTACTAGGGACACCTAAAGGTTTAACGGCTTGCTGCACGAGCTCAGTGCAATCGCGTTCCTTGCGAAAGTGAGGTTAGGACTTTTTGTGAATTGGTTTTGCTCGGGACGAGCAAAAGTTAAGTTTGGGGGTATTGCTTATACCGGAATATTACATTTAATACCATCCATTCTTATGCTCGTTTGTTTATAGGTAGGTGCTTTTAATCTGTGTTTGCTACATATTTACAGGTTACAGGTTCCTAATAAAAAATAACGCAAATGATACAAAATCTCCCATATTACGCCAAAATACAGAACATCTGTTGTCAACAGATAAAAGCCGGGTTCCGGTCATCCGTATCCGTCCAGTGCCACGTACCAGTTCCAGAGACAAGACATATGACAGTGGTCATTCATGTCTCGGACAAGCACAGAGCATGAGAGGGGCAGCACAAAACTCAATGGGTGCGCGGAGCTCGAGGGAGATGAGGTCAAAAGATTATTTTTGATGCCATTTTGGACTGTTGCAGATCTGAAGAAATTGTGGATGCAATTTGCAATTTGGAACATATAGAACAACAGAAGAGAGAAACAAAAGAAACCCCACAAAAAACGACAAGCCAATTCCTCCAAAGAGCCGCGGATCCGCGGCCAATATGGAAACTCGGCGGCGGATCCGCGGCCGAGTTGACTCAGTGTCAACTTGGGTTTTGAGGTTAGTTTGGTAACTTCATTTGGGCAGAGAATCTTTCCCTAGGGTTTCAGTACTCAGCCTATAAATAGCCTAGTTTTGAGCCAAGCCAAAGGTCCAATTCTTATGTCTTCTTTTTGTTAGGTTTTAGTGTAGTTTAGTTTAACTTCTTCTTCTTCTTCATTCTTTCCTCCATGAAAATTGTAGTGAGAGATTTTTGAGTGGAAGATCAATGAAGATGAGGGTTTTTATTATCTTGTCTCTTTTATTTCTTGTCTTTTAATTTTATTATCTTGTATAGTAATTTTATTTATTGTTGTTAAGTAGTTGTTGTTATTTCTTTGCTTGTGTTAATTTCCTTTTCCTCTAATCCGCATTTTCAATCCATGACACTCGACGGAGTTCCTTGCTTAGGTGAGGACCCAAGTAGTTAGCTTGCTACCATTTTGGAAAACCGTATTTTTCTTTTTCCTTCTCTTCTTCCTTCTTGTTTTGTTTTATTTTCTTTTATAATGTGTGAATAATTCCACACTTGTTAAGCCTAAGGAAGGTGGTATGAGGGACGGAAAAATCCCTTATGCTCTTTTCGCCAAACATCTTGAAACGAACCCCGACCAAACAAACGCAACCCCCTCACTTAGGTGCGCTATACATGACATATAGCCGCAACCTAAGTCAAGAAGTCCTTTGAGCGCACTACAACGTGATATGTAGTTGTGACTTAATTGGATACATGGTTGCGGGTGTTTGGCCGAGGGTTGTAAATAAGTGTATTTAGCAGATGGACAAGGGGCACTAGGAATGGATTTAGCGTTGGAAAGCTTACTTAAACTCGCAAATCCCATTCCTATGTCCTCCTAATCCCCGCTACTTTCGATTATCCCAGCATCGTTTTAAGAATGGCAAAAGATAAGCACAAGACTAATCCTAAGTCTACTAACCAACCTTAATCTTAACAAGCTTACTTAAACATAAATACGAACACTTAGGATAGAACCAAACAAACACATATATACATTATTCATTGACTCGTCTAAAACATGAACGAACATACTACCATCTCCCTGTGGATCGACCCGTGCTCAACCGGTTAGCTGCAAAGCGACACTATCCTTGATCGCGGTTAACTTTAGAATTTTGAATACGCGACACGCCAAAAGCGTGCGATAAGTTTCCTATGCTGCACTCGGTCATACTCCTCTTATCACAATGATTCTCCATATAGGATCTAAGTGATACCTGCACATCCTAGGGATTTAGATCTAAATAGGAAGATCTTGGCTGGATGTTGGGAGTGTCCCAAATCTAGGTATATTAACACCATACTAAAGGGGTTTAGTATGGAAGATTCTAAGCATAGTGGTTCACTCACTAAACTTAAAAATTACTCTCTCCTAAAAGATGTCTCCCGAGACTGATTTGGAGAGGGCTCGCATACAAGAGATATTCCATGCTTCGGCAGTCGGGTCTATCATGTATGTGAAGTTATGTACCCGACCAGATGTACCATACTCACTAGGTGTAGTGAACACGTATCAAACAGATCCTGGGGAGAATAGCTGGACAGCCGTGAAAAACATTCTCAAGTAGTTGAGAAGCACTAAAGAAGTGTTCTTAGTATTTGGTAACAGTGCACTCTTTGCCGAGTCCTTTACCGATTCGAGCTTCCAGAGTGATAAGGATTGAATGTTAACAGTCACAGGCTTTGTCTTTATCCTCAGAGGAGGGGCGATATGTTGGAAGAGTTCCAAGCTAGATACCGCGGCAAACTTGACGATAAACACTGGATACATCGCTACCAACGATGCTATCGAAGAGGCAGTCTGGGTGTATATTTGTTCATGAGATGAACTTGGTTCCTACCATTACGTGACAACGGAGTTATGGCTTAGGCCTAGGAACCCCCATCCCTCAGTGACCCAGACATATTCTAAGGAAGTATCACCTGATCAAAGAGATGGTTGATCTCCAAGAGATCAAGGTTAGGAGAGTAGATTCATAGGTTAACACAGGATCCACTCACCAAGGCTAATTCCCCAAATACTATTTGAGAGATTTTGGGATGGTTGAGTATGGGATACTACAACTGTCAGCTTTGATGTTAGGTATGGATACTACAACAAATGGCCTTAGTGCAAGTGGGAGATTGTTAGTTGTATGTATGCCCTATAGGCCATTATTGTACATGAGATGTATATTATAATGGATGCTTGGAAATATATATAGAGAGGACTTTCTTGCTCGACATGATAGTATGCTATCTGGTTGCTCTTTACCTAAACATGGAGATTAGTATACCGATACTGTCTTGCTCTCACATGTTGGTAAAACCCTTAGGATGTATACTTGACTACCAGGATTATGATGCAGATCATACTAGTGGGGCCTGTCAGTCTATGAGTTCATCCTTCAATTGTTCCTAGTCATAGGAGTATCGAGACGGGGCATTGATATTCCATAGTAGACTAGTGTATACGCTTCTCGACCCATATGATGGGCGATGGATGATCCCATATCCATTGGTGTTTGACATCAGAGATCGTATACGGGTGCTCAGTGGAGATTGGGTACACTGAACGGACTCGCCGAGAACTCCTAGATGGTATTATATCTCACGTCAGATAGCAATTCTCTGGTGACACTAGTACAGGTTAGTCTGTTGACCCGAGATCGTCATAGAGTCTTGTGTGTCTCCCACTGTGCTTTGATTTCCACCCTACTACGGCTCTACTGATTCGTGCAAACATGTGGTTTTTGGGTACAGTCCCGAGTCACATGGAGGCAATGAGCGATAGGAGGGGATTCGTCTCTCCCGGTATTGGGGGTTGATGTTGTACCATGCTCGACTGGCTATAAATGGAAATCCCTGGCCAGGGTAGATGAGATTTACTGGTAAGTGTTATTAGTAATTTCTCGACCCGTTATGGACCTAACATCGGCATGATTTATCAAGTTACCGGAGTCTGACATTTACCACCCCTAGACTAGATATGCGACATATCAGACGAACAAACTGGACTGTACGGTAGTGTTACTGATTGGATTCGCAGGAGTATGAGCAGGCTTGCTTGTTGATCTTCTGATCGCTCAATACTTGGATGGCCATTACGTTTAGTCGACCGCTTGCGGCTTGTGGGTGTTTGATATGATCATCACCTACTGCCGGCATATTGACGAGTCTTTAGAGTCCTACAAAGAGGTTTCCTGGTTCATGCGAAACGAAGTAGGAGCACATATGTGATATGTGAGGGACCGAGATTAATACGTGTATGTGATATCGTATTCTATTCTCACGATTTGTGTCATCGGTCAGTTATATGTGATATAGCCGGGTTATCGAATCAAGTGTTGATTCGATAAATTAATACACATGATATTAGTCGGTTATATGTGATATAACCGGATTATTAAATCAAGTGTTGATTTAATAATCTAATGTATAATTATATATTTGATATATTAATTTATATTAATTAGTATTACCTCACTTAAGCATATCTTTTTCTCACTTATGTGTGTATTAGTATATATGTGATATATATTAGTTTACATTATTATGTGTCATGTTAGATGATACTTGCAACATGGGTGTATGAGACTAACACCATGCTTAACATAATGGTGGGTTATTATTTATTTTAAGTAATTCAAAATTAGTTGGAAATTGTCATGATTAGAAGCTTGGAGAAGCTTAAAGCATCTTTGACTTAGTCCACTAATTTTGTCTCACTTGAGATATTTATTAATATAACCATTATCTTAAACCATGGTTTAGTCTTTACAAGGGTTAATATGAGATATTATCTCACCATGGTTGCAATTCTCACATCATTGATCCATTCACTCCATTCTCCACTTCTTCTTCTTCTTTATCTCCAAAAAGCTCTCTAGGTTTTGAGGAGATGAAGAAAACATGTGAGAAAAATAAATCTAAAGTGAGCCCAATTCCTAGTTCATCAATCTCTACTAGATTAGCCATTTAGTTTGGGTTGTTTCTTCATAAAGTTCACCACTTAGTGAAGAGGTAGCATGAGCTTGAGTCTTCTCGACGTAGATCATCTTCGGCCTTGAAGACTTTGAGCAAGCTTGTTTATTTCTTCAAGTGAACCCATACTAGAGTTCGGGAGATGACTACATAGAGCGAAGGGACTAATATAAAGAGCTTTAGAAGTGAAGGACTGGTCTAAAAAAGTTGTATTCCTCATTCACTTAATTGTAATGTTTGATTACATGTTAGTTTTGCTCTTAAAACTCTAGTTAGATCCTAGGTTAGATTGTTTGGCACACTAGAAATTTTAAATACGGCATGTTTGATGCCTTGTGAAACCTTGTGGTCGTGCCAAATAACCCTACATTATATTCCTTGAATTTCTCAAAAGCTTCAGACTTGTGTTTCAACAGGAACACATGTCCAAATCTTGAGAGATCATCGATAAATGTAATGAAGTACGAAGAACCAACCATGGCATGTGTAGACATAGGGCCGCATACATCGCTATGTATCATTCCCAAGAGTTCAATAACTCTTTCTCTGTGTCCAGTAAACGGAGTTTTGGTCATTTTGCCTTTGAGGCATGACTGATAAGTATTATAAGATGTAAATTTGAACGGATTCAAATATTCATCTTTATATAACTTAGCTAGTCGTGCCACACTGATATGACCTAGTCTACAATGCCTTAAGAAGTATTTGTTCATTTCTGAACTTTTTCTCTTGTGTGTGTTCTGCATGTTAAGAACTGTAGATTGATTTAGAACGTATATGCCATTATATAATGTGCCTGATCCAATCAACTTTTGATTCAGGAAAATATTCATAGCATTATTCTGCAATACAAAATTATATCCTTCTTTACTTAATAAAGAAACTGATATAAAATTGCATATCTGGTTCGGTATGCAATAACATTCGTTCAGAATCAATGTATTCCCATTTGCTAATACAAGGTGATATTCACCAACTGCTTTGGCTACAACACTTGCACCATTCCCTACTCTTAGAGAATGATCACCTTTTCTCAGTTGTCTACCTTTCCTTAGCCCATGTAATAGATTACATATATGGGATCCTGATCCTGTATCTCATACCCAGGACATAGAGTGTACTGAGAAATAGTTCTCGGTAAACACACTTGAAGAAGATGCATCAACATGCACATTTCTCGTTTAGGTCGCATGGGAATCCGGATATTCCCTTATTTCCTGCTCGGACTTATAACAATTATAAGATAGAGCGGAACCAACGTTCCCCAGCTCAGTATAACAAGCGGGTTCGGTCAATAAATCCATATTATTATCTTGACTAAGGCATGACATGGTTGCTATCAGGAGAGAGAGAGAGAGAGAGAAGAAAACACTTTGTGTATACTCTTGCAAGATTAGATTGGTTATTATTTTATCTAATCAGGATGGCTCCCACTGTTTTTATCAAATTTTCCTTCAAACCCTAAAAGGTAAGACTAGCGGGGATTAATTACACCCTACAAGTTCACCAATCTTTCAGCCTGGCCAGTGTCGGTACTTTGAGGGAGGTTCCCCGTGCTTTCGCATGGACCTAATTAAAATAAATCTCGTTTTCCCTGGGGCATAACCTTATTGACATCTTTCTAGACACCTACTCGATCGGCTAATTGTAATGTGCAAAACTCTCCCAAGAGTAACTCTTACTCGTAGTGGGTATCGGGATCTAACTATCTCATAGAAGGTATGCAATCTCATTGCAAATTTCAACACTTGAAATTCCCGATATGCTTTTTACCCCTAATGACTTATGACCATAACTATGGTCAACAAATCATAAACACTAGTCAAGTTCTACCCGTCATTTCGTGATTAATTTGACCCACTCATATGACCCTTAACTATGGTCAACAAAGTTATATAACTGCCCTATTTAATCACATCATATGCTATGTAAGAAGACATCACTTGGCTACCGTACACTACGCCTTAACTATGGTCAACAAACGTAGCATGAATACTAAGTACTCTGCTTCCTAAAATGATGGAGGGTCTGCGGATGGTTTTTGTGAAAAACCTTTAACACTTTGAACTTGATATCGTTGTAGATTCGAGTGATTTTGAAAAGGTGTGTTTTTTAGGCTTTCGCTAGTTTTGCTAAAGAGGTCACTCCTGGTGAAGGGATCTCGGCTCCTTCCTCATCGAATGAGGTGCGGAATATTCATGAATACCACTATGCATAGCAAGAACTAGAGAAGCAATCAAAAGACAAAACTGAGTGGGTTGTAGCATCTGCTAGCTTCTGCTAAAGAGGCCATTCCCGGTGAAGGGATCTCGGCCCTTTCCTCATCGAATGAGGTGCTGGATATTCATCAAGGAATACCGCTATGTAAAGCAAGAACTAGAGCTACCTTTTGAAAATTTGATTGTACAACATCTTTAGGTTTCTTCCTTTTTGATTAATCTCATTAATGAAGTCCCATCATTTATGCTTCCTAAGCATCACAGAAAAAATGAAAATACAACATATTCTTATGCCATCCGCATTCTCCACTAGGCCCCGTCTTCACTATTAGGTTACTTAACTACCGGCAGAGCATGGGCTGGACTAGCGGGGATGCAAAACATAATAAACGTTTATTATATATCATATATATAATAATAACATTCGTCTCATCATATAAAGTGATCACATCACAGAATCATAACAGCAGATGTCAACATATGAAATATTGGATATACTAGGAGGTCCGTGTTTTAAATTAAGCCAGTAAAAAACACGAATTCCACGGTCGCGATGAATAGCCCAACCCACATCCCTAGAACCCAACGAGAGCGGCAAGCAACCCTACCAATGCTAGAGTTAGGAGATCCGGACTCGACTCCTCAAGATGGTCTCCCACTGGACTCTAGAACCCGGTACTTGAACTCCCTACCTTGGGTCTATCCTAATGCGGAAAAGTAAATAATATACATCAATGGTGACATCATCCTCAATCCAGAAGTGCCCCAATAAAAGAATATTATATACAAGTTTTTACATGAATGAAAATGAAAAACTCTCATCTCACGCAAAACCCCCCGGCTATTCAAACACGACGATCCAATATAACATATCACAGCAATACATAACATCACATGTCATCAACATAAGTAAATATGCGTATCCCAATCGTCGTTGACATATAGCAACGAAACCGGCGATACACCACATATTACACTTACGGTTGCAGAAAAGAAAGTGAAAAATACAACAATTGGAATCCACAGCCACCTTAGACATCATAAACCCAAAATATCACATACTTCGGATTTCATGCCTAACCAAATGAATTCCTTAGACATCATAAACCCGGAATATCTCATATTCCGAATTTCATGCCTAACCTTATAAACCCCGCATTTTAGTATCAATATTTAAAGCACTTTTCAATAACCAGTCGGGTAATTCAACAATATTCTTGACAACCTGATCGAATGCTCATTGGAAACTTTAGTAGACGGCCGCACCCCCCGATGTCTGCGACGAAGTGCATTTAGGCGGAACACCGCGGCCGTGAGCACCCGAGAGGATGCTTTTGGCAATAGGGTTCTCCTACAGTCACTTGGTCAGGGCTTTGGAGCATGGCTATCTAGTAATGTAACCCGGTGAGTATCCGTATACACTACGTGATTGCGACAGAGTTTTGATCCATATCAAAACCCCATGCCAACCGATCAAATGAGACGAAATTCCTAGGTTTACAAAAGTCAAACTAGTTTTCACAAAACTAATTATTGTGGATTCCAAATATTGTATCACATATATAAACCCGAAACGGCGTTTAAATTACGAATACGAAATACTCCGAATTTCCATTACAGAAAGATAACATCACATGTAATCTTTAGCAAAAAAAAAAAAAAAAAAAACAATACCTGAAACACCAAACCCAAGAGACTGGAACACCAAAGAAAATTGAACCCCAAACTCAACTACAAAACTGGCCAGGCCAGTTAATATCTATGTTTGGCCGGTCAAAATCAGGTGAATTGGGTTCGTTTTTCTCTGGTGTTCATATTACATCACATGTAACATTCTGCGCTTGTTCAAAAAAATTTCAGAGAATGTTTTAAAAACGACAGAAACTAGGGTTTGGTTTCGAGGTTTCGGAGTTGTTTCGATTTTGTAATTCTACTAACACCGTCTAATTCTCTAGCTTGTCTCTGATACCACTGCTGGGTTCCTTAGTACACTCACAATGTTTTCTAAGGCATCTAGTATGCAATTTTAAAAACCCTAGAGTGCTAAGCAACCCCGAATGAGGATCTAACTAGAAGAATTAGGGTTTATCAAACATGTAAACAACTTTACACTAAGTGAAATGGGAATACAACCTTTGTAGACCGATCCTTCACTTCTAAAGCTCTGTGTAGTAGTCCCTTCGCTCCAAGTAGTAGTCTCCCGAAATCTCGTTAGGCTCACTAGGTGAAAGGAACAAGCTTGCTTGAAGAGCTTCGAGGCCGAAGATGTTCTACATCGAAGAATCTCTAACTCAAGCTACCTCTTCATTAATTGAGAATTAGTGAAGCAAACAACCTATACTAAATGGCTAGTCTAGTGTAGATTGATGAAGTAGGAATTTTGCTCACTTTAGAATAATTTTTCTCACTTTTTTCATCACCTCACTTAAAGCTAGAGAGCAAATGGAGGAGATGAAGAAAATGATTTCAAGAATAGAATGGCAACCATGGGTGAGAAAATATCATATATGACTCATTTAGAGACTAAAACCATGGCTAAAAATAATGGTTAGGTTAATAAATATCTAGAGTAAAACAAATTAGTGGACTAAGTCAATGGTTTCCACAAGCTTCTCCAAGCTTCAAGCCATGACTAATTTCCATCTAATTTTTTTTATTCCTTAATAAATAATTACCCACATTATCTTAAGTGTGGTGTGAGTCTCATATACCCATGTATAATGTATCATCAAGCATGACACAAAGAAATAATACATTAATATATATCACATATATATTAAATGTATAAAGAGAAAACATTTTCTTAAGTGAGCTAATATTAGTTAATGTATATTAATATATCAAATATATAATTATACATTAAATTATTAAATCAACACTTGATTTAATAACCCGGCTGTATCGCATAAAACCGACTAATATCATTTATATGCATATCACATATACATATAACATATCATTGAATCAACACTTGATTCAACAATCCGGTTATATCACATATAACCTTTATCGCGAGATTAGAATACTCTATTACATACACGTATTAATCTCGGTCCCGCACATATCACATATGTGCCCTACTTCGTTTTGCATGAGCTAGGAAACCTCTGTGTATGACTCTAATGACTCATCAATATGCCGGCAGTAGGTGATGATCATATTAGTCACCCACAAGCCATCAGAGGTACTAGATGGATGAAACGGCTACCCGGGTATTGAGCGATCAGAAGATCAACAAGCAAGCTTGTCCATACTCCTGTGAATCCAACAGCAACACTACCGTACAGTCCGGTCTCTTCGTCTGATATGTCGCATATCGAGTCTAAGGGTGGTAAACGTCAGACCCCAGTAACTTGATAAGTCATGCAGATGCGAGGCTCATAACGGGTCGAGAAACTACTGATAACACTTACCAGTAAATCTTTGTATCAGCCCTGGCCAGGGACTTCTTGTTATGGCCAATCGAGCACAGCGCAACATCAACCCTCAATACCGGGAGAGACAAAACCCCTCCTATCGCTCATTGCCTCCATGTGATCGGGACTATACCCAAAAACCACCGTTTTGATTGCTCTCTTGAATGTGGTAAGGTGGAAATCAAACCACAGTGGGAATCACACAAGACTCTATGCCGATCTCGGGTCTAAAGACTAACCTGTACCAGTGTCACCAGAGAATTGCTATCTGATGTTAGGTATAACACCATCTAGGAGTTCTCGGCAAGTCCAGTTCAGTATACCCAGTCTCCACTGAGCACCCGTATACCATCTTTGATGTCAAACACCAATGGATATGGGATCATCCATCGCCCATCAAATGGGTCAAGAAGCGTATATGCTAGTCTACTCTGGAATATCGATGCCCCATCTCGATACACACTCAACTAGGAACTATTAAAGGATGAAATTGTGGACCACCCTGGCCTCACTAGTATGATCTGCATCATAGTCCTGGTAGTCAAGTATACATCCTAAGGGCTTTATCAACATGTGAGAGCAAGACAGTATCACAATACTAGTCTATATGTTAAGATAAAGACTAACCAAATAGCATACTATCCTGTCGAGCAAGAAAGTCCTCTCTATAAATGTCCAAGCATCTACTATAATATACAATCATGTACAATAATGGCCTCTAGGGCATACATAAAACTAACAGATGTCGCATCTACACCCTGATAGAATGAGAAGGTACGCCAGGGGAGTTTTTAGGTTGTATGTGAACCGTCCAGTCTTGGAGCTAGGAATTTTCCATGGCTCCGTTTTGTTTCGACCCTTGGGCCTTTTGTTGTCGTCATGTCTGCATCCTGATGGAATAAGAACAAACGCTGAGATTGTCTCTGGGTTGTATTTGAACCGTCAAGACTTGGAGCTAGGAATTTGCCATGGCTCCGTTTTGTTTCGACCTTTGGGCATTTATTGATGTTGCATCTGCATCCTGATCGAATGAAAAGGAACATCAGGCTGATCTTTAGATTGTAGATGTTGCCATCAAGATCTGGCTCTCCCTTTGACGGAGCCTGGTAAGAAAACATGGTTCCCTTTTCCATTTGTGCCTATGGATTGTATACAGGGGTCGGTGTAGACTCACCTGTAGGGAAAAGAAAATTTCCTTTCTTTTTTTTATTTTATTTTTTATTTCCGCGATGCTATATCTTTTCGGCTTTTCATATCGCAAAAGCTGCGATTGTCAAACCCTTTCGTCTATTTTCGCGGTGCCCAATCATTTCGGCTATTATTATTACTATTTTCTTTACTCGCTGCTTTTTATTGCGAGTTGCCCAAACATTTCGGCTATTTTGTTTTATTTTTTACCGCTGCTTTTTATTGCGAGTTGCCTAAACATTTTGGCTCTTTCATATGCACATTTTTTGCTTGCTGGTTTTTATTGCAAGTTGCCCCATCATTTCGGTTATTTCATATGCATTTTTTTGGCTCGCTAATTTTTTTTATTGTGAGTTTGGAATCTGATACCAATCTTGGCATCAACATTGCTACAACTGGAATATTGCTGGGAGCGAATCATTATGTGCCGTGAAAGGACTTGGAGTTTGACACCTATTTAGGCATCAGCATCTCTACTACTGGAATATTGCTAAGAGCGAATCATCATGTGCCTTTGTCGATTTGAACAAAGATGGCTTAGTAAACAGGGTTAGGATCCTGTCGACTAAGACTTTTCGACTTTATAAGCCATAAGGGTCTCATAAAGTTATTTCTCCTTACAAGTCGAGAGGATCTTGTAGGTTTATTTTCTCCCTAGGAATCGTGGGGATTCCTAAGTGTGTGTTCTCTCTTGAAAGTTGTAAGGATCTTGCAAGAGTGTTTTCTCCTTATAAGTCGAGAGGACTTACAAGTGTCGTTCACCATAAGGTATGATTTCACGCCATTAGTGGAACTTGGTGAGGGCTATATTTATTTATGCCCGTAGATTGTATACAAGGGCCAATATTGGACCGACTGTAAGGCAACTTAGGGAATGTGATGGCTTAAGAACATGTTTGGATTCCTGTAGCTTAAGGCTTTTGAATCTTATGAGCCGTGAGGGTCTCATAAAGGGAATTCTCCTTACGAGTCATGAGGATCTCGTAAGTGTAATTTCTCCTTAGGAATCATGAGGATACCTAAGTGTGTTGCTCCTTTATGAGTCGTAAGGATCTCACGTAGGTATTTTCTTCTCACAAGGTTGAGAGGACCTTGCAAGTGCACATGAATTTTTTTTACGAGTTTGCACCCTATTCGGGTTTTCACAAACCCGTCGGCAGTCCTGTTGTTTTTACTCATGGCGCTCTTTCGGGTTTTCATCCGTGCCCATTTTTCTTGTGGACACACCGTTTTTTAACAAGATTGCGCCCATTCGGGTTTTCACAAACTTTCCGGTAGCCCTGCTGTTTTTACTCACGGCGCCCTTTCGGGTTTTCATCCATGCCCATTTTGCTTGTGGACATACCATTTTTTTATCATCGGTTTGCTAATGGGACTTGAGTTGCAGTCTTCGCCGTTGGAGCTTTGATTGCAATAAATATCTCAAGAGAGGATATCGCCGTATTTAGGGCGATGCACCATGTTTGAGGCGGCACCCTAGTTTATGGACATTCCGGTCCATGTTAATTTAGGGACATCTCAGTCCAGAATCTGTTCACCGCAAAAAATTGGGACGAAACTGGGATGGATCGTCCTGCCTGAATTTTGGGGGCAAATGCTATTTGGATTTATCCGTCCACCTATCCGAAAATACCAAGTTGATTTATGGCACCGTATATTGGAGGTTTAGACGGATGCGGCCGTTGTAACAGATTTCGTCAGATTCCTCCTAGTTTATGCGAGGGTTTTTGATTGTGGGGACGCTCTTCCCTGCAGGCACAAGCCCCTGCAGTTAATTACGTTATCGCATCGTGATAACCACTTTCTCCTGCTCCGGAAGTTCACTTCGTGTCGTGTGTGTTTTTGTCTGTTTAGGTTGCCCGTTGATTATATATGGAGACTAATTTATGTCATCGCCCATAGGGCGTGGATTAGTCCAAATCCGTATATTTTTAGATTTGGGTTTTTATTTAAGGATCGTTAATCTATTTTGAGATTAAGATTGATTTAAATGTATGTGAGCATTTGGGGCTTGATTTGTTTTTGTTAAGGATACGTTAGTCCAACTTGAGGCTAAGATCCACTTAACAAGATTTTAGGATCATTTTTATTTCAGATCCAACAAAAGAGCATTTGAGCTCTATTGTTTTAGTTTAAGAACGTTTCAGTTCATTATCACCATTTTGGAGGCGAATATTAGTTTAAGAACATTTCGGTCCCTTATCGCCATTTTGGAGGCGAATATTTGTTTAAGAACATTGCGGTCCCTTGTCGCCGTTTTGGAGGAGAATATTAGTTTAAGGACATTTCGTTCCTTTGCCAGTTTAAGAACATAGTGGTCCATTGCCAATTTAAGGACGTAGTGGTCCAATGTTAGTTTAGGGACATCTCGGTCCATGGCCAGTTTAAGGACATATTGGTTCATTGTCGCCATTTTGGAGGCGAATATTAGTTTAGGGATATTTCGGTCCATTACCAATGAAAGTCTACCTTAACACCACCATAAGGTTCTAGAGGCATCAAGCATGCTACATTTTAATGTTTAATTGGTGCTAGGTTAGACTAACAAGATCATTACTAGATTATTAGGGTTTTCCTTTGTGATGTTATTAACTTAAAGAGAAGAAAAGATCATACAACCTTTGTAGTTCGAGTCCTTCTCTTCAATAGCTCTGGGTTGAAGTCTACACGACTCTACTAGGCTCCTCTTCGGGTTGAATGAACCTCCTTCGTGATCTTCGCCCCAAAGACGATCCACCTAAAGTCTACTAGCTCAAGTTAACCCTTCACTAATCTCATTAGTGAAGGCAACACACCATATCAAATTGCTAATCTAATGTGAGATGGTGAAGTAGGGGTCTATTTTACTCACTTGTTCATGTTTAAGCTTCATGATTCACATCTCATGTGAGGGTTGAAGCTTGAACCATGACATTTGATGAGGAAGATGAAGCTGGAGAGCAACCATGGGAGCAACTCAAGAAAAATGGCTAAGTGTTGAGAATGAGACTAGAATGAATGGCAACTCTTGACCCTCACTCATTCAAGCATGGAATTTTGCAATATAAAATTGCAACCATGCTTGAATAGTGAGTCAAGATAAATAAACTATGAATAAACTCCATGCTTGCAACCATGCTCTCATTTTCCACCTCTTTTCTATTTTTCTCAAAAATAGAAAATAAAGCCATGCTTCATTATTTTATATATATATATATAATGAAGAATAATTAGTGAGCTAATGATATTAGTTAAGATATAATTATATAACATATAATATATATCACATTATTAAATCAACACTTGATTTAATAATCTGGTTATATCATATATGACCGACTAATATCATTCATCTGTTTATCACATTATCAAATCAACACTTGATTCGACAATCTGGTTATATCACATATAACCGAACCGATAACAGATAACTGCCAGATTATAATACGGTATCACATACTCATATTTAATCAGGCCCACGCACATATCGACATATGTGCCCTACTTTGTTTCGTTCGAACAAGGTTACTTTTGTGTGGGACTCTAAAGACTCGTCAATACACCAGCAGTAGGTGATGATCACATCAATCACCTACAGGCCATCAGTGGTACTAGCTGGACGTAACGGCTACCCGGGTATTGAGCGATATGAAGACCAACAACCAAGCTCGTCCATACTCTCCATGAAGCCTATCAGTAACGCTACCGTACAGTCCAGTCTCTTCGTCTGATATGTCACATATCAAGTCTAGGGGTGGAAATCGTCAGACCCCAGTAACGTGATAAGTCATGCCGATGTCTGGCCTATAATAGTTTGAAAAACTACTGATAACACTTATCATTATATCTCATAAGCAGCCTTGGCCAGGGACTTCCAGTTATATTCAATCAAGCATAGCGCAACATCAACCCCCAATACCGGGAGAGACGAAACCCCTCCTATCGCTCATTGCCTCCATGCGACTCGGGACTATACCCAAAATCCACCTGTTTGCACGTCTCCTTTGAGCGTGGTAGGGAGGAAATCAAAGCACAATGGGAGCCGCACAAGACTCTATGACGATCTCGGGTCTACAGACTAACATGTACCAGTGTCACCAGAGGACTGCTATTTGACGATAGGTATATTACCACATAGGAGTCCTTGGCGAGTCATGTTCAATGTACCCATTCTCTACCGAGCACCCGTATACCATCTTTGATGTCAAACACCAATGGATGTGGGATCATCCATCGCCCATCATATGGGTCAAGAAGCGTATATGCTATTCTACTCTGGAATATCGATGCCCTGTCTCGATATACCCTCGACCAGGAACAATTAAAGGAAGAACTTGTGGACTACCCTGGCCCCACTAGTATGATCTCCATCATAGTCCTGGGAGTCGAGTACATATCCTAAGGGCTTTATCAACATATGAGAGCAAGACAGTATCACAATACAAGTCTACATGTTAAGACAAAGAGCAACCAGATAGCATACTATCATGTCGAGAAAGATAGTCCTCTCTATATATGTCCAGCATCCACTATAATATACATCATATGTACAATAATGGACTCTAGGGAATATATATAACTAACAATCTCCCACTTGCATTAAGGCCAGTTGTTGTAGTATCTCATACCCAATGTTCCCAGAAGTCTCTCGAATAGCATCTGGGGGATGGCCTCGGTGAGTAGATCCACTGTGTCAACCTCTGTGTCAACTCTCCTGACCTCGATCTCCCAGAGATCAACTATCTCCCTGATCAGGTGATACTATCTAAGAATATGTCTGGATCGCTGACGGGACCGGGGTTCCTTGGCTAAAGCCACAGCTCCATTATCATCCCAATACATAGGTACTGGATGCCCAATGGTAGGAACCAAGTTCATCATATGAACTCTATTCATCCAGACAACCTCTTTGGCAGCATTGTTGGTGGCGATGTAATTAGCCTCTATCAACGAGTCTGCTACGGTATATAGCATGGAACCCTTCCAATATACCGTCCCTCCACTGAGGGTGAAGACAAAACTCGAGACTGACTTTCAGTCGTCCTTATCACTCTGGAAGCTCGAATCAGTAAAGGACTCCATCTGGAGTTCACCGTTACCATACTCCAAGAACATCTCTTCAGTCTTTCTCAAGTACCTAAGAATGTTCTTCAGCTGTCTAGTGGTTTTCCCAAATATCTTTTCGATACTTATTCACTACACCTAGTGAGTAAGCTACATCTGGTCTGGTACATAGCATCGCATACATGATTGACCCGTTTTCCAGAGCATAGGGTATCCCTTATATGCGAGCCCTCTCCAAATCAGTCTCGAGAGACATCTCTTTGGAGAGAGTAATTCCTGAACAAGCGGGTACATTACCACGCTTAGAATCATCCATACTAAACCCCTTTAGCCTGGTGTCTATATACCTGGATTGGGACAATCCGAAATCCATTTAGATCTATCTCTATAGATCTATATCTCCAGGATGTAGGAGACATCAGTTAGATCTTTCATGGAGAACCTATGTGATAAGAGGTACTTGACCGAGTGTAGCATAGGAACACCCTTTCCTATCAAGAGTATGTCATCCGCATACAATACGAGGAAGACAACTATACTCTCTACAACCTTCTTATTTATACATGGTTCATCTATCTTTTTGATGAAGTAAAACTCTTTGACAATTTCATTAAAACAGATATTCCATCTCCGCGATGCCTGCTTTAACCCGTAGATGGATTTAAGCAGCTTGCACAAGCTTCCTCTGTTCCCACTGTCTACGAAGCCCTCAGGCAGTGTCATATACACGCTATCTTCTAAATTACCATTTAGAAAAGCGGTTTTGACATGCAGTTTGCCAGATATCGTAGTCATGGTATGCAGCAATGGCAAGTAGGATCCTGATGGACTTAAGCTTAGCGACAAGTCTAGATTTGAAAGTCTCCACTTTTCCATCTACACCAAATTATCTTTCTCAAAAATCCTCTTGTTCCCGATGGGTTTTACCCCTTCAGGAGCAACATGCAAAATCAACACTTTGCTGATGTATATGGATTCCATCTCAGATCGCATAGCATCCAGCCATTTTACATAGTCTCCATTTATGATAGCCTACTCGAAACTAGTTGGGTCATCATCTCCATGATGCAATCCTCGCTCCCACCATCTAAGAGAAAACCGTAGTATCTTTCAGGTGGATGAGGAACCCTACTAGATCTGCGGAGTAGCTTCGGTTCATCAGGGACTATTGAATCCTCTGGTTCCAACAAATCGTCAGTTATAGTTTGTGTTTGCTGGAACTACTTCCAGTTCTACCTCATTGCCACTAATTTCTTTGACAAGAAATTCCTTTTCTAAAAAGGTGGTATGTTGAGAAACAAAACATCTTTTGTTTCTTGGTGCAGTAGAAGATAAACCCTTACGAATGGTTGGGATATCCTACAAACTTGCACAGAACTAACCTTGCCTTGAGCTTGTCCGGATTTTGCTTTTCAACATAGGCTGGACAACCCCATATCTTAACTCATTTAAGAGATGGTCTCTTCCCATTCCATATCTCATATGGAGTGGTAGGCAACAGATTTGATCGGAACTCTATTCAATAGGTATGCAGCTTCTCAAGTGCAAGTCCCTGAAAGGAAACAGGCAACTCAGCAATACTCATCATAGAGCGCACCATATCTCATAGGGTGCGATTGCTCTACCCCGATATACCGTTGTGCTGTGGTGTATACGGAGGAGTAAACTGAGGGAGAATCTCATTTTCTTTTGAATAATCACGGAATTCCGTACTCCAGTATTCTTCTTCCTGATCATATCGATGGATTTGAATACCTTTACCCGTCTGGTTCTCTTCTTCATACTTATATTCTTTAAAATTCTCAAAAGATTCAGTTTTGTGTTTCAACAAGAACACATGTCCGTATCTTGAGAGAACATTGGTGAATGTAATAATGTACGCGGAGCCATCCCTAGCATATGTAGACTAGGACCGCATACATCACCATGTATCTGTTCAAGAGTTCAGTAGCTCTTTCTCCGTTTCTAGTAAACGGAGATTTGGTCACCTAGTCTTCGAGACATGACTGGCAAGTTTCATAAGATGCAAATTTGAACGGATTAAAAAATGCATCCTTATGGAACATCAGCTAGTCTTGTTTCATCGAAATGACCCAGTCTACAATGCCATAAGAAGACTTCGTTCATCTCTGAACTGTTCCTCTTATGTGTGTTCTGTACGTTTAGAACTGTAGTTTGATTCAGAATGTGTACACTGTTATACAACATATTTTACCCAATCAACACTTGAATTAGGAAAATATTCACAATATTTATTGGTACAAAATAAAGGTCACTAAGAATCAATATATTACCAGTTGGTAACACCAGGTGATAGCTGCCAACTGCTTTAGCTGCAATAATTGCACCATTCTCTACTACTAGAGACATATCACCTTTTCCCAGTTCTCCACCAGTCTATAGCCCATGTAACTAATTACATGTGTAGGATCCTGATCCGGTATCCAATACCCAGGACGTAGAGGTAACTGAGAAACAGTTCTTGGTTACGAACACACCCGAAGACAATGCATCAACATGCTTATTCTTCGTTTGGGTGGCATGGGAATCCGAATATTCCCCTATTCCTTGCTCAGACTTATGACAATGATAAGGTAGAGAGGAACCTAGCCCAGTATAATAAGTAGGTTCGGTCAATACATACATATTATTATCTTGATTAAGGCATTTCATTGGTCGCTACCAGGAGAGATAGAAGGATAATCACTTTGCGTGCGCTCTTTGCAAGATTAGATTGGTTATTATCTTATCTAATCAGGATGTCTCCCACTAGTTTTATCAAATCTTCCTTTAAACCCTAAAAAATAAGATTATCCGAGATTAATTACACCCTACAAGTTCGTTAATCGTTCGGCCAGGCTAGTGTCGGTACTTTGAGGGGGTTCCCCGTGCATTCGCACTGACCTAATTAAAATAAACCTCATTTTCCCAAAGGTATGACCCCATTGACACCTTTCTAAACACCAACTTGATCGGCTAATTGTAAAGTGCAAAATCTCCCAGGAGTAACTCTTACTAGCAGTGGGTATCGGGATCCAACTATCTCATAGAAGGTATGCAATCTCATTGCAAATTTCAACACTTGAAACTCCCGATAATGGTTTTTACCTCTAACGTCCTATGACCTTGACGCAGGCCAAACAACCCATAGGGCGCTAGTCAAGTTCAACCCGTTCATTTCTTGATTGAATTAAATCCACCCGTACGACCTTTGACGCAGGCCAAACAATGCCGTATGACTACCCTAATCCAATCACATCATATGCTGTAGATAAGCACTAATTCAGCTACCACACACTACGTCTTGATGTAGGCCAAACAACCGTAGCACGAATACTAAAATAGAGCTTATCTGAAATGACGGAGCGCTACGCAGGTTTTTAAGAAAACCATGAGCATAATGAACTTGATATCGTTGTAGAATCTAGTGATTTTGAAAAGGAGTACTTTTGAGGCTTTTCTAGCTTCGCTAAAAAGGTCACTCCCGGTGAAGGGATCTTGGCTCTTTTCTCATCGAATGAGGTGCAGGATATTCAGCAATACCACTATACAAAGAAGGAACTAGAGAAGCTATCTAAAACAAAACCGAGTGAGTTGTAGCATTTACTAGTTTTGCTAAAGAGATCACTCCCGGTGAAGGGATCTCGGCACTTTCCTCATCGAATGAGGTGTAGGATATTCATCAAGGAATACTACTATGCAAAGAAAAAACTAGAGCTACCATTTTTTTGAAAATTTGATTCTACAACATCTTTAGGTTTCTTTCTTTTCATTAATTACATTAATGAAGTCCCATCATTTAATGTTTCCTAAACATTACAGAAAAATGAAAGGAAAATAGAACGTACGCTTATGTCATCCCCATTCGCCACGGGGCCCCGTAATGCACCTTTAGGTTACTTAACTACCAGCAGAGCGGGGGCTGGACTAGCGCGGGTGCAAAACATAAGCAACGTTTATTATATATCATATATATAATATTACAATCGTCTCACGCAGTTATATGATCAACATCACAGAATCAAGCAGCAGAAGCAACATATAGAATATTGGATATACTAGGATGTCCGTATTTTAAATTTAGCCAATAATGTAAAACATGGATTCCACAGTCGTGATGAATAGCCAAACCCACATCCCTAGACCCCTACGAGAGCAGCAAGTAACCCTACCAGTTCTAGAGTTAGGAGACCGATTGTTCGCGTTTTTGCGTGTTCTAAAATTTTAATTACCGCAATCAAGACGGTGTCTCTTGGTAGCTAGCCGGTTGAGTACGAGTCGATCTATAGGAAGAAGGAGTTCTTTTCTTTATATTCTAACGAGTTAAGTCCAAAAAGTTGGTGGTTTGTTTTAAGATCTATGAATGAGAATAAGTTGATAAAAAGCTTGCTAGGGTTAGGATTAGGTTAGTTCGAAATAGGGATCTTCTCACTTCTTTCAATGCCTTAGTTGTGAATAAAGGTGTTAGGGTAATCTGCAACAACGGGGATTAGCACGACTGGGAAGAAACTTAGTTTCTTCCTTTTGGTCTTTGTCCGTCCGTTCTTGGCTCTTAGCCCTAACCTCCAGTTAATTCAACCACAGCCGGTCTAACTAGGAAATCACCGCTATCATGTAGGATAGGGTGCCGTAGTGAGCGGAGTGTGGTTGATTTAAAGGGAGTCTTTTAAATAAAATTATTTGGGCAAAGAGAGGAGTGAGAGAGATTTCCTTCTCTCAAACCTTCCCTCTCCTATCCATAACAAGTGCGGAATTACTCACTCATTAGGAAGATAACAATAAAATTCAAGATAAGAAAAAATGCAGATTAAATTCTACAACTAGATTAACAAATAATAATTGCAGATAATAAAATACGATAAGAAAAATGTGAGAAAAATAAAGGAACTTACTTTTTATTGATACCTCTTAAAAGCTCATTACAATGGAGAATTAAATTCTAGATCTAGAAATGAAAAGAGGCATCCTCCAAAAAGAAGCACACCAAAAAGAGGCACACCATTATTTGGCTTTGAACACTCTTATTTATAGATAGGAAAAACCCTAGGTTTACATTCTGATCCATACGTGAAATTACAAAACAACCCCAAAGACCGAGTCAAAGCATCGACACCCCACCGACATGTGCATATTATGGCCGCGGAACCGCGGCAGAAAGGCCTGTTTGGCAGCAGTTCCGTGGCCATTTGGTGGGTTCTTGGGCCCATCTATTCAGGGTTTCTCTGTGTTGCTTTTATCTTCTGTTTTCTTTACTTGGTTTCTCAGAATTTCTTCTATTTCCTTCCAGATTTCCAACAGTGCAGAATGATGTGGACTTTTGCTTTGAGCTTCGCGTTGAAGTCTTGAATCTTGTGCTGCCCTTGTGCTTTGTGCATTGAACTGTCTAATGATTTTCATTTGTTCCTTGAACTGGTAGGCGGCATCATACGGATTCATCTATTGTTGGTCGCAGTCTCACATTGGTAGCGATTTTTCATGAATTTCACTATAACGATCTGAGAACCTGTAACCTACAACTATTTAGCAGACATGGATCAAAAGCACCTATTTATGTGTAATGTGATTAAGAATAGGCGATATACGAATGTAAAATTCTGATATGAACAAATACCCCCAAACTTATCTTTTGCTCGTCCTGAGCAAAGCCAATTTATTCTTGAAAAATCCTCACCCCACTTTCACAGGGAATGCGATTGCGCTGAGTTCGTGCAACAAGCCGTTAAACCTCTAGGTGTTCTTAGTAGGAGGAGTGTTGTCTCCTGAGGGTTTTCAGTGGATACTACCCACAAAATCCGATCAATTTGGCCTGTTGACTCTAATTCTTCAATTCAGTATTCTAGCAAGAAATTCTATTATCTTCAACTTAGAAATCATCAACCCATATTTTTCACACCCACTTTTCATTTAACTTAAGATCATATATGTTTTGCGAATTTATTAACCTTTCAGCATCTTTTGAATTTTCCTTCTAAGGTGCAATCTTAACTCAGAAATTTTTATCATCTCTACTGAAAATATAAGCCCTATCTTTTATTCCTATCACTCATCCAAACCCCAATCATATACCCCCACGCGTGTGTAATTTTTACCCCTACACTTGGAAATTCAATTCTAGCTATCATACTCTTGTCCATGTCCAAAGTACTTTTAGTTAGTGAATTTTAGATGAAATTACTCACACATTCTTCATGCGACCGTTAATATTTCTTGAGGTACTAGACGACCGATTACAAAATGTGCTTGCGCATTTAGGCGTAATTCCTCGTCTTGTAATACCTGGGCTTAGCAGTGACTCCCAAACCAATTAGTCTAAGGCACTAGGTGATAAAGCACCCTTGCTATATTCTTTTTTATGCTGTCTTAAGAAATTACAAAATCAGTGTTCATTTTTTATCTCTTTATTCACCACTTAAACTTTTATTTTATTTTCCTTCATACTGAGGATTTTAGACAAGAGCATTTCAAGATATCCTCTACTATCCCAAGTTTCAAGGTGTGTGGAAGTGCGTATAATAGGGTATATATTTTCAGAATTTGGATTTAAGGTTCAGAATTATTTTTCAGACTTATACTTCAAATAGAGCTTTCAATACTCTTCCTTTATTTCGATTTAGCCCAAGAACTGAACTCAAAATTTGCCTATTTTTAAATAAACCATAAGGACGTATATTGTCTATAGTTAAATTTTAAGAAAGGTTATTTTTAGGATTTTTAATTTACTAAGTTTAGGATCTAGTTTTTCCTAACTAGTCAACCGTCAGGTTAAACTTAAGTCAAATATGGCCAAAATTGAACTTTTCAATTTTTATAATTTTTATAATTTTTTCAATTTTTATGGGTTTAAAATAAATATGCAAATGCAAAAATATACATATGAATGCGAAGGAAGAAAGGTTATCGAGCACACCCCCAAACTTAAACTTGACAGTGCCCTCACTGTCAGGCTATACCAAGAGGGTCAAAATTGTCGGCTCTCCCATTTTTTTAAAATTTTTATTTTTATTATTAACAGAAAAAGAAAACAAAATATATATGCGCAAAAAGGTTTCCCCCAAACTTAAGTGAAACATTATTTCTACTGTTGCCATTTTTTAAATCTCATAAACTTGTAAACTTGCGAGAAAAAATTTATTAACGGGGATATGAAATATGATCGTGAAAATCTCCCCCAAACTTATTTTTGGCTCACCCTTTGAGTTAGAAATAATTATTTCCGAGAGCCAAATTATACCCCTCCCCCCCTAAACATAAGTTAAACAATATTAAGCTTTTAAAGAGGGGGTTCAAAGTTATTGGTCAATACCAAGCTTTGCAAAGACCAAAAGTCAATACCAACCATTTGAAGAATTTATCAATGTAACTTATAGGTCAGTGGAAGAACATGTTATATAGAGCCAAGAAGAAATGGAGAAGAGATAAGTGGTTGTATCGAAAGGGTTTGCGTGAACAGGAATGTGAGGAGATAAGAGGTGATGATAAATAAAAACGAGAATGTGAATGATCAGAAATGAGTGGAATATTGGCATTCTCATATTTTATAAGAAGAAAGGGTGGTGGTTCAACTTCTATAGGTGGAGGTTGATTAATCACAAAATCCTTGTTGTTAAGGAATGCAAGTTCGTCAGCGAAAAGTTCTTCAAAACTCTCATTGATGGAATTGAACATTTTACTGTCACTATGTTTTGTACCAGAATTTATCATACTTGATTTGTCAAAAATTATGGAGGTAGGAGACTCGAAAAACTCATCTACTTTATTTTCAAAAGTATCCAAATCAAGTTGGTTTTCTGGAATGATCAAACTTGAATTATTGGATTATAATTCATCAACACTCACTGAAATTATAGGAAGAATAGAAGAAGAACCTGAGAAAGTGGGAGAAAGAAGTTGAATACGAACTTGAGGGTGGAGATGGAGTGTATAAATTTGCACAATTTGTATTGACCGATGTGTAAAAAGCGATTGTGCCAATCTATCAACCCACTGAGAAATGAGATCAAATCCCTCAAGATTCATGAGAAAACATGGGTACGTCGAACTTGGTAAACCAGAAATAAAAAATAAAAATGTAATGGTTTCTTGCAAGGTCGGAACAAGGATGGAGGGTAGTGATTGAGGAATGGTATCGGTTAAAGATTCAGTAGGGTGTGCATAGTCAATGTAAGGGATAGAATGAATTGGAAAACTCGACTCCTCAAGTAAAACTGCTTCATCCTCAATAATTTCCTCAATACTCTCCTTAAAATTTAGCTTATCCACGCAATTCTCATCAAAATAAAGACGCATATGAAGTTCGGGAAAAATAGTTAATGACTCGGGATGATGAATTGGAGAGGGAAACTCATCCAAATCTGTGGGTTCATCATCCAAAATATTCCCAGCGTCTATATCCTCAATCAAGTGAAAATCAATTTTTTTAGACACCTCATCAAAAGCATGGATATTAATCAATTCAGGTTCTAGAGTGGAGGTGTAGAGGTCAAAAGGATTGGTGATAGTTTCACTCGAAAGGGACCCTTCACAATCAGGTAAATCAAACACTACAAAGTCGCACAACTCATTAAACGTTTTATTTTCAACTGGTGATCATTTGGAACACTTGATAGATATTCAAAACCGGAATTGTGGGATTCAATTGGGGATGGGTAGGTTTGATTTGGAAGGGTGCACAACTCACTCTCTCCACTTAAATTATCAATCTTTCCAATCGCCTCATCATACATTGGAAAATTTGGATTAGTTAGAAACCAGATACCGGGTCACTAGGTTGTATAAGGGCGGCCATGGATGCATTCAAATCCCTCATCTGTTGGCATGACGCTACTATAAAGTCTTCCAACGATTGTTACAGACTAGACATGGGTTGTGACGGGGTTTCAGTAAAAGATTCAAAGTTGTTTGGATACGTGAAACTCCAAAATGGCTGTGTAGAAGCAATGTCTAGGGAAGGTGCAAAAGTCGGGTAGGACTGGTAGGAATTGAATGGTTGGATAGGAGTAGGATCAATATTTGGACAAGAAGGTGAATAGAATTGTTGATCCAAAGAATTCGCAGTGGTGAAAGGAGTGAAAGATCGGTTACGAGATTGTTCAATATGTTTAGCAATAGACATGGATTTCGGAGTTATAACAGGACTCGAAAAAGGGTATCAACGTAAGAAGGTGGTGAAGGTTGAAATAGTTGATATAAGGTGGATTGTAGAGTCCAACTAGTTGTCCTAGACGCGTCTATTCGATCTTTCAAAGAAATTTTGGGCATGGAGGGATCGTCCAAAATTCGACCAAAACAAGAAGCGTAAGAAATAATGTCTGGTTGAGGGTACTAAAGTTCGGCAAGAGTTTTGCGAAGTGGGGTACCCATGATGTGATGAGAGAACGGAGAAGAAAAAGAATGTGATTTTTTTAATTTTATTTTATTTTATTTTTATATTTTTTTGTTTTTGAAAAAATTGTTTGTTTTTGGAGTTTTGAAATTTTTGAAAGTGTTTTTTTTAGAAAGAGTTTTTGCAAAATTTGTACGGAACTACGGCAAAATTTCAAACAACCACAGTTTAAACATGCATAATCAAACCTAGAGCCAGGGTCTTCTAAGTCAACTAGACTGCTCCTAACTGTTCCAAAGCAACAAGTTGTGAGATATCCCTCAAATCGCCTCTTCACCGCCAATTGTGGCCAGATAAGCACAAATGAAGAAAGGAGGGAACCGCTCTCGAATCACCGTGAGACGGGCCTTTTAAAGTTACCTTTCTCAGAAAGGAGGGATCCGCTCTCGAATCACCGTGAGACGGGCCTTTTAAAGTTACCTTTCTCACTTGTCTAGCCTACACACCACAAAGTCAGGTTTAGATAAACAACTGAATGCCCACAACCTTCCTTTGTCCTAATGAGCGCGACAGTTCTTAATTGGCTGAGTCTAGATATTTTTTAATTAGCTCAAGGGTGATGAATATGCTTTTAGTGATTTTTGGGGTCCTAGGAAGGGTAATGAAATCCCCACCCAATCTGAATTGGTGTTATAACCCCTTAAAAGTCCGTATTAATTATGCAAAGCAGTTAACACACCAAAAATCTAAAACACTTGAAAAATATTTTTTTTATTTGGTAGCGCAAAGAATCCTACACAAAAACAATTTATTGGAGAGGGAGAAGAAGTTGCTGTGCAAAGAATACCTGCAGGAAATTTTTTTCAGTGGAGTTCAGGGGGTAGGAGGAGAAAAAATATACTCACAGAGAGTTTTCAAACAGCTGACGTCATCTTTTTGACCGCGGTTCCGCGGTCAAACCCCTGCTAATGCCATGGTTCCCCGGTTCAATAGCTGGTTTGGACCTTCAAAAATTTTCTCTGTACTGATTTGGTTCTCCTCTGTCTGTTCAGATCCTCTTTTTCTGTATTTGTTCACTGGGCTTGCTCCAGATCTGAATCGGTGTTTGCTCCAAGCCTGCACACTTGCACAAAAACTATTCAAAAATAACAAGATGATTTTTAATTTTTTTGTTTTTAAAATTTTTCAATTTTTTTAAATTTTTTTAAATTTTATTTTTTTATTTTTTTTATTATTAACCCGAAATTACATAAAGAAAGAGACTACCGTCTCCCCGGCAATGACGCCATTTGATTGTTCGTGTTTTTGCATGTTCTAAAATTTTAATTACCGCAATCAAGACGGTGTCGCTTGGTAGCTAGCTGGTTGAATACGAGTCGATCCACAGGGAGAAGGAGTTCTTTTCTTTATGTTCTAACGAGTTAAGTCCAAAAAGTTGGTGGTTTGTTTTAAGATCTATGAATGAGAATAAGTTGATAAAAAGGTTGTTTGGGTTAGGATTAGGTTAGTTCGAAATAGGGAACTTCTCAATTCTTTCAATGCCTTAGTTGTGAATAAAGGTGTTAGGGTAATCGGCAACAACGGGGATTAGCATGACTGTGAAGAAACTTAGTTTCTTCTTTTTGGTCATTGTCCGTCCGTTCTTGGCTCTTAGCCCTAACCTCCAGTTAATTCAACCATAACCGGTCTAACTAGTGAATCACCTGTTGGATATATATGCCCTAGAGGCCTACATTGTATAGGATGCTTGGGATATGTATGTACATGACAGTCTTGCTTGATATGATAGTACGCTATTTGGTTTGACTTTGTCTTAACGTATGATATATTTTTTTCTTGGTATCTATATATATATATGTTGATAAAGCCCATAGGGTGTTTTGTCTGACTACCGGCGTTGTGATGGCAGTCATACTAGTGGGAGCTGGATAGTCAATATGCACACCCTTAGATGTCCCTGGTCGCAGGAGTATCGAGATTGGGCATCAATACTCCGGAGTAGACTAGTGTATACATATCTAGACCCTGATAGGGGGCAATGGATTGGTCCCGCAACCATTGGTGGTGTTCACCTAAGATTGTATACAGATGCTCACTGGGTGTGAGTACACCGGACAGGACTCACCGAGAACTGACTGGATGGTATTATACCTAACGTCAGATAGCAGTTCTCAGGTGACATGTGTACAGATAGTCCGTTGACTTAAGGTCATCATTTGTCTCGTATGAGTTCCCACTGTGCTTTGATTATTACCCTACCACGGCTCAAAGGAGTCGTGCAAACAGGTTTCAGTTGGGCACAGTCCCGAGCCACATGGAGGCAGTGAGAGACTGTTAGGGATTCGTCTCTCCCGGTATAGGGAGTTGATATCGCACTGTGGTCGTTTGGTCATTACCATAAGTCCCTGGCCAGGGCTGATTGAGAATTACTGATGGAATGATCAGTAGATTCTCGGGTGGTCTTGAACCATACCGACACGACTTGTACGGTTATTAGGGGTCTGACGTTCACCACCTCCCTAGACCATACATGCGATACTCTTAGACGAATAGATCGGACTGCGCGGATATTGTCACAGACAGGCTCAGTAGGATTTCAGATGGGTTACCTCATCAGCTTTCTTATCGACAACTACCTGGGGACCGTTACGTACAGCTAGTGCCGCTTGCGGTCTGTGGTTAAACCCACTGCCAGCGTAGTAGTCGAGTCTTTAGAGTCCCACACAGAGATTTCCCAAACCCAGGCGAAAAGATATAGAGGTCGTATGGTTTTACGACAAAGGTCCGAACGCGTACGTGTTTAAACGCACGTGCGACATTCGGACAGTTTTTACTAGCCGGCTTTGGTTTAAGCCAGATTCTAGTATCAGGTTATTGGATTTATACGGTCTAAAGTTTTTCCGTGTTTTCACGGAAGAGAGGGGCGTTCTCGTAATTTTCCGAGAAGCTTCTAGAAGGATGTGACATGAAGGGAGAGGTGGCATTTTCATTTAATGAATTAGTGACTCATTGTGAGTGATTCATCATGTCATTAATGCATTATTAAATGCTTAATGACTCACATAATGAATCACCCACTTGCATTAATGAAACATGATGAATAATCTCTTATTATTCATTTCTTTTAATTCATTATGTTTCATATATCTAGTGAGAAGCTTTTTCATTTCATATAATATTATCATTATCATCTTCTCACTCTCTCTCTTCAAGTTCTCTCTCCTTCACCAAGCCTAATCCTACCCCTCATGAGTTGAGAACAAGGATTAGGAAAGACTAATTACTCCATAACCTATCTCTACATCACCTTAGCTACTCTATTTAGCAACTAGAGAAACTAAGTAACCTCAAGTTTAGAGGTTATAGCTTGGATTAGGGTTCTCGGGTGGATCGTCTATCACGGAAGAAAGCCGAAGAGGACGTGGAGATCCAAAGAGGCCGTAGATAACATTAAGACGAAGGACTAGAACCGTTTGGTATAATCTCTTAACATAGTAGTTTAGAACTCTATAGCTTTTGTTAAAACTTGTTTAGCAAACGATTCATACGGTTAATCGATGTTTGATCATAGAACAAGATTGTTATTCATATTTCCGCCTCCCCATAAGTATTGGGGTGTTGAACATCGACTTACAGTGGTATCAGAGCCTAGCTAAACAGTATTTAACACACTTGCAAATTTGTATGAATTTCGAACGGAAAAACAAACCGGAAAAACCCCGATATCATGTACTTTCTGTCGAATTTTAAATGAGGTCCAAAAATTTTTCAGGGTGCTTCAGAATGACCTAAATGAATGTATTAGAACACCCAAGAAAATTGGGCTCATGAATCGGCCATAGCGCCGCGGAATCGCGGCCTATCCCACTGATCCGCCGCGATTCCGCCGCGCTTTGGACGATTCATCATTCCAACTTTCTTGTGTTGTTTCACTGTGATATTTGGTGTTTTCTGGTAATTTTTATTTTTTCTTAGGTTTCAGATTTACAGAGAAGTATTGGAACAAGATTAAATGTGTTTAACCGATCGAAATTATACAGTATTTGCTTTTTTGATTATATCTGTGAAATGTTATATGTGTTCGTAAACCTCCCCTAACTGCTAGTATGTCGGTTGGCAGGGGGTTGCACATATCTGTGATGTTATATATAACTGTTTGTGTATATAAACTGTATTGGACTGTTGTGGTGTTTAGCCGGGTTTTGTAATGGGTTTTTGTATCAATTCATTTGATGTAAATGTAATAAGTTGTAATATTATTTTGCGGGGCACATCCAGGTTGCGGTTGTAGCCACCGTTGTATTATTTCTTTTTACTTTTTTTTCTCCTAGGATAGACCCAAGGTGGGGTGCACAAACTACCGGGTATTTTGAAGTGTTGGGGCAGAACGCTTCACTTCTGGTACTTGGCGGGTAGTTTGCCGTACCCGTAGGGGTCTGGGGTGGGAAAATGGCTATTCATCACAACTGTGTAATCCGTCTTTCATTGCAGGCTCAAAAAAAATGCGGATTGCTTGCAAATCCAATATTGTTTATCTGTGATCTGGAATGCCTGTTATTGCGTCTGACGAATGTAAAATATCTATATATGATAGCTATTTAGACGTCGCTTATGTTTTACACCCGTGCTAGCCCAGCCCCCGCTCTGTCGTTAGTTAAGTAACCTAACGGGTGATGACGGGACCCCGTGGCGAATGCGGATGGCATAAGAGGACGTTGTATTTTCGTTGTTATCTGTAATGATAGGTTAAAGATGGGACGCATTATTGTTAATGCAAAGAAAATAAAACCCAAACTGAAATCGTTGGAACAATTTCTAAAAACCACTCGGTTTTCTTGAAAAAGCAAATTTTAAATGCGGAGCTTAAACCACTCCTTTTAATAAAAGCTATCTTAGTTCCTTCGATCAAATCAAGTTCACTACGTTAACGGTTTTTTGCCAAAAACCAGCCGTAACCCTCCATCGTTTCAGATAGACAGCACATCGTATTCATGCTATGCTTGTTGGCCTACGTCAAGGCATAGTGAATGGTAGCAGTGTGCGTGCCCATTTGTTGCATAGATAGATGCATTAGTTTAATACAGACGTACACCTTGTTGGCCTACGTCAAGGGCTTGTACGATGTATTTAAATTGATCAAGACAACGACGGGTAGAACTTGACTTGCGTCTTATGACTTATTGGCCTACGTCAAGGTCTATAAGAGCTTGGGGTAAAAATCACATCGGGAGTTTCAAACATAAAGGAAACTTGCAGATTTAGCTTACCTTCTGGAGTGTGGTGACTAGAGTGGCTTCCATCTAGGGCATCATACAATGATAGTTGGATCCCGATCCCACTGATGAGTAGGATTACTCTCGGGAATTTCTCTCACTTAACAATCAATGCTATAAACCAAGTAGGTGTCTAGAAAGGTGTTAGAGGGGCTACGCCTCCAGGGAAAAGAGGTTCTTTAATTAAGGAACTTCGCGAAAGCGTTGGAAAACCTCCCTCGAAGTACCAACACCAGCCTGGCTGAAAGGTTAAGCAAGAATTGAAACGTGTGATTAAATCCTGACTAGTTCTTCTTTTAGGTTTTGAAGAAGGATTTGAGGAAACAGTGGGAGCCATCCTGTTTAGATAAAATAATAACCAATCTAAACTTGCAAGAGCATATGCTGAGTGTTTTCTTTTCTCTCTCTCTGGCAGCTACCATGACTGGACTAAAACTATTACTTGAAAAGAATATACTGACCGGGCAGAACTATAAAGATTGGCTAAGGAACGTCAATATTGCGCTGACTTATGACAAAGTTGCATATGTTACCACCGCTGTTCCTCCCCTTATCCCAGGACCAGATTCCTCAGTTGCGGACAAGGAAGTTCGTAAAACCTGGGATCTAGACTGTGAGCGAGCTAAGTGTATCGTGCTGGCGTCCATGAATAATGAACTCCAGAAACAGCACGAGAGTATGGATATTATATCCATATTCCTCCATTGCAAGGAATTGTATGGTGAACACTCCCGTATCGCGAGGTACGAAACCTCAAGGAAACTTTTCCAGATGAGGTTAGCTCCAGGATCGCCTGTTGGAGAGCACGTCCTCAAAATGATCACCCTCATTGAGGAACTCGCAAACCTGGGATGCGTGCTAGAGAATGATTTGTATATCGACTTGATTTTGCAGTCCCTTCCCCACACCTTCTCTCAGTTCGTGCTGAACTTCAACATGCACGAAATGGAAGCGGATCTTCCAAAGCTTCTCAATATGTTGAGGGTAGCAGAGACCTCCTTGAAAAAGGAGAAGACCCCCGTTCTGTATGTTGGCCAATCATCTTCTTCTAAATCTGAAGCGAAAGCTAAAGGGAAGAAGAAGATGAAAGCCACCAAACCGAAGGGAGGGGTCAAGAAGGTGCAGGGAACGAACAAGGCAGGAAGGGTAAAGGCAGAAAAGAATGAGTGCTTCTATTGTCACAAGCAAGGGCACTGGAAGAAGGACTATTTGGCCTTTAAAGCCAAGGACATGAAGCAAGCTGTTGCTTTTGCTTCAGTTGTGTTCGTAATCGAAAATTGTCTTTCAGTAAACTCTACTTCATGGGTACTTGATACCGGTTCTGGTTCTCACATCTGTAATTCTTTGCAGGATCTGAGAAATAGTAGAGTACTGGGGGCAGGTGATATGACTCTCCGGATGGGCAATGGAATGCATGTAGATGCAGTTGCAATAGGGGAATATCACCTAGGGTTGAATAGTGGACACATTTTGGTATTGTATAGCTGTTTTTGTATTCCCAGTATGTTGTGTAATATTATATCAGTATCTTTGTTGTCTAATAAAGGATATAATTTTGTGCTTGAAAGAAATGTCATGAACATTCTCCTAAATCAAGAACTGATTGGGTTTGGCACACTGGAAAACGGCATATACATACTTAATCAACCTCAAATTTTCAATATTCAAAACACGCGTAAAAGAAAGGCTCCAGATTTGAATCAAGCCTTCCTATGGCATTGTAGACTTGGTCATATAAATGAAACAAGGTTGACTAAGTTACATAAAGATGGATATCTAGATCCGTTTGAATATTCATCATATGCAACTTGTCAATCATGTATCAAAGGAAAAATGACCAAATCTCCGTTCACCGGACACGGAGAAAGAGCCACTGAACTCTTGGGACTAGTACACAGTGATGTATGTGGTCCGATGTCTATACATGCACGAAGTGGTCACTGCTACTTCATCACTTTTACTGATGACTTTTCTAGGTATGGACATGTGTTCTTAATAAAGCATAAATCCGAGGCTTTTGAGAAGTTTAAGGAGTATAAAAATGAAGTAGAGAAACAAACTGGTAAAAGCATCAAGACACTTCGATCTGATCGAGGCGGAGAATACTTAAGTACCAGTTTCCTTGAATACTTAAAAGCGAATGGAATTCTCTCTCAGCTTACTCCACCTTATACACCTCAGCATAATGGTGTATCAGAAAGAAGGAATCGCACGCTATTAGATATGGTGCGTTCAATGATGAGTAGTGCTGAGTTACCACTTTCCTTCTGGGGATTTGCTCTAGAATCAGCCGCATACCTATTGAATAGAGTTCCAACTAAGTCTGTTCCTACCACTCCATATGAAATATGGTGTGGGAAGAGACCATATCTCAAGTATATCAAGATATGGGGGTGTCCGGTATATGTTAAAAAGCATAATCCGGACAAGCTCGAAGCACGATCGGTTTTATGGAAGTTTGTAGGATACCCCAAGCATTCAAGGGGGTACATGGTCTACCACACTGAAGAACAAAAGGTGTTTGTCGCTCGTCACATTGTCTTCTTAGAAAGCGAATTTCTTGCAAAAGAAATTAGTGGGAGCGCGGTAGAACTAGAAGAAATTCCAGAACCTCAAACTGCAACCGAAGACTTAGAAGAATCTCAGATTTCAATAGAACATGACGAACCAACGCCACTCCGCAGATCTAGTAGGCTTTCTCATCCTCCTGAAAGATACTATGGTTTTCTTCTTGATGGGGATCGAGAGGATTGCATCATCGATGATGATGAGCCTACTAGTTTTCAGCAGGCTATCACGAGTAGCGACTCAGTGAAGTGGCTGGATGCAATGAGATCCGAAATGGAATCCATGTACACCAATAAAGTATGGACTTTAGAAGTTGCTCCTCCTGGGGTAAAACCAGTTGGGTGCAAATGGATCTTCAAAAGGAAGATTGGTACATTTGGACAAGTGGAAACCTACAAAGCTAGACTAGTAGCAAAAGGTTTTCGTCAAAGACCAGGATTGGACTATGATGAAACTTTTTCACCAGTAGCTATGCTTAAATCCATTCGGATCATGCTTGCCATTGCTGCCTTCCATGACTATGAAATCTGGCAAATGGATGTAAAAACAGCTTTTCTAAATGGACATCTAGAAGAGAGTGTTTACATGGATCAACCAGAAGGTTTTTTAGACAGTGGGAGCAGCGGAAGAGTGTGCAAATTGCTTAAATCCATTTATGGGTTAAAGCAAGCATCGCGGAGTTGGAACATCTGCTTTGATGAAACAGTCAAGGAATTTGACTTTATCAAAAATGTAGATGAACCATGTATTTATAGGAAGATTGTAGAAGGAGCAGTAGTCTTCCTCGTTTTGTACGTCGACGACATACTACTGATAGGGAATGATATCCCTATACTACAATCAGTAAAGCTCTTCTTGTCACAGAAATTCTCTATGAAAGACTTGGGAGATGCATCATACATTCTGGGCATTAAGATCTATCGAGATAGATCTAATAGAATATTGGGACTTTCACAGTCCAGGTATATAGACACTATACTAAAGAGATTTAGTATGGAAGATTCCAAACGCGGCAATATGCCCTCTTGTCACGGAATCACCCTCTCCAAAGAGATGTTCCAAAGACTGATAAAGAGAAGGCTCACATGGGCATTATACCCTACGCTTCGGCGGTAGGATCAATAATGTATGCGATGTTATGTACCAGACCAGATGTAGCTTACGCACTTAGTGTGGTAAGCAGGTATCAGTCTGACCCAGGTGAAAAACATTGGAGAGCGGTGAAGAACATTCTCAAGTACCTGAGAAGGACTAAGGAAATGTTCTTGATTTACGGTAATAAAGACCTCTAGGTAGAGGCTTTTACCGACTCCGGCTTCCAAAGTGATAAGGATGATTCTAAATCCATTTCGGGTTTTGTGTTTACCCTCAATGGAGGAGCGGTATGTTGGAAGAGTTCCAAACAAGATACCGTCGCAGACTCAACTATGGAGGCTGAGTATATAGCTGCTAGTGAAGCCGTAAAAGAGGCTGTCTGGATGAGGAAGTTCATTTCTGAACTTCAGGTGGTTCCGTCCATTGCCAATCCAATACCTTTGTATTGCGATAACAATGGCGCTGTAGCTTTAGCGAAGGAACCAAGGTCTCATCTGAAATCCAGGCATATCTTAAGGCGGTTTCACCTGATCAGGGAGATCGTGGATCGTCGGGAGATCGAGATACGGAGAGTAGACACAAAAGACAACACGACAGATCCATTCACCAAGGCCATTCCTCAAGTACAGTTCGAGAGGCTTTTTGAGATGTTGGGCATGCGGTACGCAAGCAACTTGATCTGGTAGAGACAGTGGGTACTCATTGCGCCAATTATAGGCCTTAGTGCAAGTGGGAGATTGTTGGATATATATGCCCTAGAGGCCTACATTGTATAGGATGCTTGGGATATGTATGTACATGACAGTCTTGCTTGATATGATAGTACGCTATTTGGTTTGACTTTGTCTTAACGTATGATAAATTTTTTTCTTGGTATCTATATATATATATGTTGATAAAGCCCATAGGGTGTTTTGTCTGACTACCGGCGTTGTGATGGCAATCATACTAGTGGGAGCTGGATAGTCAATAGGCACACCCTTAGATGTCCCTGGTCGCAGGAGTATCGAGATTGGGCATCAATACTCCGGAGTAGACTAGTGTATACATATCTAGACCCTGATAAGGGGCAATGGATTGGTCCCGCAACCATTGGTGGTGTTCACCTAAGATTGTATACAGATGCTCACTGGGTGTGAGTACACCGGACAGGACTCGCCGAGAACTGACTGGATGGTATTATACCTAACGTCAGATAGCAGTTCTCAGGTGACATGTGTGCAGATAGTCCGTTGACTTAAGGTCATCATTTGTCTCGTGTGAGTTCCCACTGTGCTTTGATTGTTACCCTACCACGGCTCAAAGGAGTCGTGCAAACAGGTTTCAGTTGGGCACAGTCCCGAGCCACATGGAGGCAGTGAGCGACTGTTAGGGATTCGTCTCTCCCGGTATAGGGAGTTGATATCGCACTGTGGTCGTTTGGTCATTACCATAAGTCCCTGGCCAGGGCTGATTGAGAATTACTGATGGAATGATCAGTAGATTCTTGGGTGGTCTTGAACCATACCGACATGACTTGTACGGTTATTAGGGGTCTAACGTCCACCACCTCCCTAGACCATACATGCGATACTCTTAGACGAACAGACCGGACTGCGCGGATATTGTCACAAACAGGCTCAGTAGGATTTCAGATGGGTTACTTCATCAGCTTTCTTATCGACAACTACCTGGGGACCGCTACGTACAGCTAGTGCCGCTTGCGGTCTGTGGTTAAACCCACTGCCAGCGTAGTAGTCGAGTCTTTAGAGTCCCACACAGAGATTTCCCAAACCCAGGCGAAAAGATATAGAGGTCGTATGGTTTTACGACAAAGGTCCGAACGCGTACGTGTTTAAACGCACGTGCGACATTCGGACAGTTTTTACTAGCCGGCTTTGGTTTAAGCCAGATTCTAGTATCAGGTTATTGGATTTATACAGTCTAAAGTTTTTCCGTGTTTTCACGGATGAGAGGGGCGTTCTCGTAATTTTCCGAGAAGCTTCTAAAAGGATGTGACATGAAGGGAGAGGTGGCATTTTCATTTAATGAATTAGTGACTCATTGTGAGTGATTCATCATGTCATTAATGCATTATTAAGTGCTTAATGACTCACATAATGAATCACCCACTTGCATTAATGAAACATGATGAATAATCTCTTATTATTCATTTCTTTTAATTCATTATGTTTCATATATCTAGTGAGAAGCTTTTTCATTTCATATAATATTATCATTATCATCTTCTCACTCTCTCTCTTCAAGTTCTCTCTCCTTCACCAAGCCTAATCCTACCCCTCATGAGTTGAGAACAAGGATTAGGAAAGACTAATTACTCCATAACCTATCTCTACATCACCTTAGCTACTCTATTTAGCAACTAGAGAAACTAAGTAACCTCAAGTTTAGAGGTTATAGCTTGGATTAGGGTTCTCGGGTGGATCGTCTATCACGGAAGAAAGCCGAAGAGGACGTGGAGATCCAAAGAGGCCGTAGATAACATTAAGACGAAGGACTAGAACCGTTTGGTATAATCTCTTAACATAGTAGTTTAGAACTCTATAGCTTTTGTTAAAACTTGTTTAGCAAACGATTCATACGGTTAATCGATGTTTGATCATAGAACAAGATTGTTATTCATATTTCCGCCTCCCCATAAGTATTGGGGTGTTGAACATCGACTTACATCACCGCTATCATGTAGGATAGGGTGCCTTAGTGAGCGGAGTGTGGTTGATTTAAAGGGAGTCCTTTAAATAAAATTATTTGGGCAAAGTGAGAAGTGAGAGAGATTTCCTTCTCTCAAACCTTCTCTCTCCTATCCCTAACAAGTAAGGAATTACTCACTCATTAAGAAGATAACAATAAAATTTAAGATAAGAAAAAATGCAAATTAAATTCTACAACTAGATTAACAAATAATAATTGCAGATAATAAAATACGATAAGAAAAATGCGAGAAAAATAAAGGAACTTACTTTTTATTGATACCTCTTAAAAGTTCATTACAATAGAGAATTAAATTCTAGATCTAGAAATAAAAAGAGGCATCCTCAAAAAAGAAGCACACCAAAAAGAGGCATACCATTATTTGACTTTGAACCCTCCTATTTATAGATAGGAAAAACCCTAGATTTACATTCTGATCCATAAATGAAATTACAAAACAACCCCCAAAGACCGAGTCAAAGCACCGACACTCCACCGACACGTGCATATTATGGTCGCGGAACCGCGGCAGAAAGGCCTGTTTGGCAGTGGTTCCGCGACCATTTGGTGGGTTCTTGGGCCCATCTGTTCAGGGTTTCTTTGTGTTGCTTTTATCCTCTGTTTTCTTTACTTGGTTTCTCAGAATTTCTTCTATTTCCTTCCAGATTTCCAACAGTGCAGAATGATGTGGACTTTTGCTTTGAGCTTCACGTTGAAGTCTTGAATCTTGTGCTGCCCTTGTGCTTTGTGCATTGAACTGTCTAATGATTTTCATTTGTTCCTTGAACTGGTAGGCGGCATCATACGGATTCATCTATTGTTGTTCGTAGTCTCACATTTGTAGCGATTTTTCATGAATTTCACTGTAACGATCTGAGAACCTGTAACCTGCAACTATTTAGTATAAATGGATCAAAAGTACCTATTTATGTGTAATGTGATTAAGAATGGGCGATATACGAATGCAAAATTCTGATATGAACAGAAACTCGGTCTCAACTCCTTGAGATGGTCTCCCATTGGACTCTAGAACCCGGTTACTTTTGCTCCCCGCCTTGGGTCTATCCTAATGCGGAAAAGTAAATAATATAAAATAGTGGTGACATCATCCACAACCCGGAAGTGCCCCAATAAAAGAATATTACATATAGATTTTACATAAATGAAAATAAAAACTCTCATCTCACATAAAACACCCCGGCTATTCTTTCACGACGATCCAATAAATCATATCAACAGCAACACATGACATCGCATATCATCAACGTAAGCAAATATGCATATCTCTAAAACTCATTGACATATAGCAACGAGATTGGGATACCCCACATATTTACTTACGGTCACAGAAAAAGAAACAGAACACTACAATAATTAGAATCCGCAATTTCCTGAGACATCATAAACCGGGAATATCTCATATTCCGGATTTTATGCCTAACTTATAAAACTTGCATTTTAGTCGCAAATTGAAAACTCTTTTCAATTGGTTGTTAGATAATTCAACAAGATTCCCGACTTAGTGATCACGTACAATACGCAATTGTGACGGAGTTTTGATCCGAATAAAAACTTCGTGGCAATCGATCAATTGAGAATAAACGTCTATATTTACAATATACTAACTAGTTTTCATAAAACTAATTAATCCTGATTTTAATAATTGTATCATACATCACAAAGCTTGTAAAGTAACCGCGACATTATAATTCTGCACGCAATTAGCATCTAAACGAATTTTTCCAAGACATGAAAAATCCAGTGAGCTAAAGTTCCAAAACTGATCATTTTGAGCCAATCCGAGAGTCGAAACGAACTCGAAACCTACCCGAATATTCACGGGGGAAAAGACCCAAGATTAAGTATCGAAAAAGAGTCTTAGAGGGGTACCCCACCCCCGAGTCCACCACGAGGTGGCCAGGAGGTGAGGCAGACCCGAAACTGCCCAAGGTGGGGCAGTTTCGGGTCCCCACTGCTGAGACCGCCTTGTTGTGGTCTTAGGGGAGTGGGCCCAGCCGTTCAGTCCCCTTGGGGTATCCCCAGGATGCCTATGTTCCACCCCGCGGCTTCTCGGTTCAAACCGTGAGCCCGCGGGGTGTGCAAACAACTCAAAACATCAATTTCGAAACTGTTTTTATCGGCAATTTTTGCGCGACAAAAACGACGGATTTCTAACGTCGCTACAAGCTACCCTAATGTTATAGCTTGGCTCTGATACCATGAAAGTCTACCTTTACACCACCATGAGGTTCTAGAGGCATCAAGGATGCCACATTTTAATTTTTGTTAGGTGTTAAGTTAGACTAACAAGATCATTACTAGATTATTAAGGTTTTCCTTTGTGATGTGATTAACTTAAAGAGAAGAAAAGATCATACAACCTTTGTAGTTCGAGTCCTTCTCTTCAATAGCTCTAGGTTGAAGTCCACGCGAACCTAATAGGCTCCTCTTCGAGTTGAACGAACCTCCTTCGTGATCTTCACGCCAAAGACGATCCACCCGAAGTCCACTAGCTCAAGCTAACCCTTCACTAATCTCATTAGTGAAGGCAACACTCCACATCAAATTGCTAATATAATGTGAGATGGTGAAGTAGGGGTCTATTTTGCTCACTTGTCTGTGTTCAAGCTTCATGATTCACATCTCATGTGAGGGTTTAAGCTTGAACCATGACATTTGAGGAGGAAGATGAAGCTAGAGAGCAACCATAGGAGCAACTCAAGAAAAATGGCTAAGTGTTGAGAATGAGACTAGAATGAATGGAAACTCTTAACCCCCACTCATTCAAGCATGGAATTTTGCAATATTGCAACCATGCTTGAATAGTGAGTCAAGATAAATAAACTATGAATAAACCCCATACTCTCTTTTCTATTTTTCTCAAAAATAAAAAATCAAGCCATGCTTCATTATATATATATAATGAATGATAATTAGTGTGCTAATGATATTAGTTAAGATATAATTATATCACATTATTAAACCAACACTTGATTTAATAATCTGGTTATATCACATATGACCGACTAATATTATTCATCTGTATATCACATTATCAAATCAATACTTGATTTGACAATCTGGTTATATCACATATAACCGAACCGATAACAGATAACTGCCAGATTATAATACGGTATCACATACTCATATTTAATCAGGCCCACACACATATCAATATATAGGCCCTACTTTGTTTCGATCGAACCAGGAAACTTTCGTGTGGGACTCTAAAGACTCGTCAATATGCTAGCAGTAGGTGATGATCACATCAATCACCTACAAGCCGTCAGCAGTACTAGTTGGACGTAACGGCTACCCGGGTATTGAGCGATATGAATATCAACAAGCAATCTTGTCAATACTCTCCATGAAGCCTATCAGTAAAACTCTCGTACAGTCCGGTCTCTTCGTCTGATATGTCACTTATCAAGTCTAGGGGTGGAAATCGTCAGACCCCAGTAACATAATAAGTCATGCCGATGTCTGGCCTATAACGGTTTGAGAAACTACTGATAACACTTATCAGTAAATCTCATAAGCATTCCTAGCCAGGGACTTCCAGTTATAGCTAATCGAGCATAGCGCAACATCAACCCCCAATACCGGGAGAGACGAAACCCCTCCTATCACTCATTGCCTCCATACGACTCGGGACTGTACCCAAAATCGACCTGTTTGCAAGTCTCCTTTGAGCGTGCTAGGGAGGAAATCAAAGCACAGTGGGAGCCGCACAAGACTCTATGAAGATCTCGGGTATACAGACTAACCTATACCAGTGTCACTAGAGGTCTGCTATCTGACGATAGGTGTACTACCACATAAGAGTCCTCGGCGAGTCTTGTTCAGTGTACCCAGTCTCCACTGAGCACCCGTATACCATCTTTGATGTCAAACACCAATGGATGTAGGATCATCCATCGCCCATCATATGGGTCAAGAAGCGTATACGCTAATCTACTCTGGAATATCAATGCCCTGTCTCGATATACCCTCGACTAGGAACACTTAAAGGATGAACTTGTGGACTACCCTGTTCCCACTAGCATGATCTCCATCATAGTCCTGGGAGTCAAGTACACATCCTAAGGGCTTTATCAACATGTGAGAGCAAGACAGTATCACAATACTAGTCTACATGTTAAGACAAAGAGCAACCAGATAGCATACTATCATGTCGAGCAAGAAAATCCTCTATATATGTTCAAGCATCCACTATAATATGCATCATATGTACAATAATGGATTCTAGGGCATACATATAACTAACAACCAGTTTAAGGATATAGTGGTCCATTGCCAGTTTAAGGACCTGTTGGTCCATTGCTACCATTTTCGAGGCAACAGATCTTATGGATACTAATTTCAGGGTTCTGAGCGGATACGAGCGTCGTCATCTATCATTTACCTGAATCGTAACCCATTAGGCGTAGTATCTTTTGAGGAATCATCCATTTATTGGCCGGAATGGTCTTTCGCCATGCATATCCATGAGCAGGTAGGCCCCACCTTGGTAGACCTTGTCTATGATGTACGGGCCCTCATAGATCGGCTCGAATTTCCCCCATTTTGCACGATTGGGAATCAAAGGTCGTTTGACAACTACTGTTAGTGTATATGCCCTAGAGGCCATTACTGTATCATACTAGTTTGTATATTACTTAATGGAAGCTTGGGATATTCACCTTGTATAAACAATCTTGCTCAATATAGTAGTATGCTACTTGGTTTGTTTCTACTTCAATGTGTACATGTGTTTATTTTAGTATATCACCTATCCACATTAGTGGAGCCCTTAGGATCTTTGCTTGATTACCAGCGTTGTGATGGCAGTCACACTAGTGGGGGCTGGGTAATCTATAAGCACATCTTTATACAGGTACCTAGTTGCAGGACTATCGAGACAGGGCATCGATACTCCGGAGTAGACTAGCGTATGCGCTTCTCATCCCAGTGTGGGAGATGGTCTGTCCCACAGCCATCAGTACGTCGTACTGGAGATAGTATGCGGGTGCTCGTTGGTTTACGAGTACACTGGACAGGACTCATCAGGAACTGTTGGTTGGTACTATACCTATCGTCAGTTATCAGTTCCCAGGTGACATGAGTACAGCTTAGTCCGCTGACTTGACACTGTCACTTCGCCTCGAGTGTGTTCCCACTGTACTTTGATTACTACCCTACCATGGCTCAAAGGAGTCGTGCAAACAGGTAGTTTTTCGGTGCAGTCCTGAAGCACTTGGAGGCAGTGACGGTTAAACAGGATTCGTCTCTCCCTGTATTGGGGGTTGACATCGCGCTGTGTCTAGGAGAGCCATTACACGAGTAGTCCCTGGCCAGGGCAAGTGAGATATACTGGTAGGTTTCTAGTGTTATCTCAGGGTGTTCTGGGCTTCACTCCGACAAGACTTGTACCGCTATTAGGGGACTGACGTTTACCGCCCCCTAGGCCCGCCATGTGATGTATCAGACGAACAGACCGGACTGTATGGAGACTGTCACAGTCAGACTCAGTAGGAGTTCAGATGGGTTTCACCTCGTCGGTTTTCTTATCGGCATCTACCTGGGGACCGTTACGCACAGCTAGTGCCGCTTGCGGTCTGTGGTTAAACCCACTGCCAGCGTAGTGTCGAGTCTTTAGAGTCCCACACAGAAAGCTATTCGTCTTTAGGCAAAAGAGTAAAGGTCGCATGGTTTTGCGACATGTCGCATGGTTTTGCGATAGGGTTCGGTCACATCCGTGCACTTGTGCACGTACACTGTCCGGACAGTTAACACTAGCGGGCTTTGGTTTAAGCCAGATCCTAGTGTACGTTTTGGGATTGGTTTTATCTAGTATGTATTCATATTCCTCGGAACGCGGATGCGGGTGTGTATGCACAGTTGACGGAGAGACAGAGGCAGAGGATTCTCATTAGGGTTGTTGACTGTTGACTTTTTTCTCAACCCTAATAACAATATGATATATGATTAACATTAATATTAATTAAGTATTATAGTGATATGGTTGTTGAGGGGTTGACTTTGTTGACTTGTTGACTTTGTTGACCGGTTGACTAGGTTGGACTAGTTGACCATCATCATGACAATGGCTATCATTTCATGGCAAAGACTTTTGCTTGCTTGTTTCTCTTGTGCAAAATGAGTGCATGAAATGATATGGCCATTTTGACTTAAACCATCACATAATACTTGATTGCTATTATTTGTTATGATGGCTTTGGATTATGAGAGCCAAGAGAAAAAAGTCTTGCTCATTCTCTCATTTCCATTCTCTCTCTTGTTTTGAGCTCTCACCCTCTTCCTCTTGCTCTCCCTCTCTCTAGTCTATGGTTCACTTGTCTCATGTGTTGAGAAGCAAGAACCATAGAGAAAAATCCCAACACACTCTCCTCTACTCACTCTAGTTCACAAGGTTTAGCAAACCGAGTGAACTAGTTTCTTCAAAGTTCGAAGAAGAAGCCAAAGGTAGAAGCTTTCGGGTGGATCGATCTTCGGCGCAAGGAGACGACAGGGTGAAGCCGATCCGTACACCTTCGAGAGTTGAAGACGAAAGAGTTCAAGAAAGAAAGGTATAACCCCCTAACCAAGTAGTTAACAACTCCTAGTTAGGTTGTTAGGTAGATAGTTTAACAAAGATCCGTTTTGAGTCCATGTTACCTCCTCTAGAAAAATCGTTTTTCGTCATTTCCGCAAGCCCGTAAGTATCGGAAGCGGTAGCATGGACTTACAGTGGTATCAGAGCCTAGTTAAACACTACCTAACATGTTAGCATAGTAACTAGAAATTCGATCGGAGAAAAAGTCGCGAAATACACCCCGATATCAAACTTGCTGTCGATTTTTAAAGTGCTGTAAAAGTAATAAATCATGCTTCAAAAATCGACTCAGGGTTTTTATAGTGCACTGAAGAAAAACGATCAAGAGATCCCTTCAAAGCGCTGCGGAAACGCGGCAAGAGCATGCTCTTGCCGCTGTTCCACGGCCCGTTTAACTCTTCTGTGGATTTTCTTCATTGCAGTTTGTTCAGTGGGGTATTTTGGGATTTTTAGTATATGTTTTTTCAGCCCGGATTTTCCAGAAAGAAAATTTTGTTTTTGGGGCTTTAAAAACCGTATTTTGATCGAGCGTCTAAAGACTTAAGCTGACGGGTATTTATCTGTGATGTGATATTTGTATTGAACGTCTGCTAATCGCTATATGTCGATTAGTGGGGGTTATACAAATCTGTGATCTGTAATGTTGTTGGAATGTGTATATGAATTCATTAGATTGTCGCGGGTGAATAGCCGGGGGTTGTGAGACGAGAGTTTTCTTTTCTTTCAATTCATGTAAATTTGTAAATTGATGTAATATTATTTATATGGCCGTACAACCGGGTCGGGGTTGTAACCGTCATTGTATAATTTCTTTTTACTGTTTTTGCTCCTAGGATAGACCCATGGAGGGGGTGCACAAACTACCGGGTATCCCGAAGTGCCGAGTGGCCTACTCACGGAGTTGAGGGAGGTTGCTTCGCTTCGGGTACTTGGCGGGTAGTTTGCCTCACCCGTATGGGTCTTGGCTGGGGTATTGGCTATTCACCGCGACCGTGTAATCTGCTTTTCGTTACAGGCTCGTACGAATTGCGGGTTCCTAGTATATCCAATGTCTTCATCTGTGATCTGAAATGGTTATCATTGCAATATATCTATATATGATATTATTTAGGCGTTGCTTATGTTTTACAGCCGCACTAGCCCAGCCCCCGCTCTGTCGTTAGTTAAGTAACCTAACGGGTAATGACGGGGCCCCGTGGCGAATGCGAATGGCATAAGCGTACGTCATATTTTGGTTGTTTTCTGCAATGGTAGGATTAAATGACGGGACGCATTAAAAGAACTAATGCAAGAAAAACACGCATTAAAAGAACTAATGCAAGAAAAATAAACCAAGTAAAAGTCGTTGGAACACTTTGAAAAACCACTTGGTTCTTTTCAAAACCAAACTTTTAAATGCGGAGCATGAACCACTCCTTTTGAAAGCTATCTCGTTCCATCGGTTATATCAAGTTCACTACGTTCACGGTTTCGCCAAAACCATTCATAGCCCTCCGTCGTTTCACATGGATGGTCAATAGTATTCAAGCTATGTATGTTGGCCAAAGTCAAGGCATAGTGATTGGTAGCTATTGGGTATTCATGTGCAGCATAGATAGATGTGTTGGTTTGGGGCAGTCGTTCTACCATTTTGGCCAAAGTCAAGGGTATGTGCGGATGGGCTCAAATTAACCTGGAGAATGACGGGTAGAACTTGACATGTGACTTATGATATTTTGGCCAAAGTCAAGGTCATAAGAGCATGGGGCAAAAATCCACATCGGGAGTTTCAAAAGAACTGAAACTTTTGCTAGTGTTGCATACCATTTGGAGTGTGATGATTCTGGTAGGATTCCTTCAGTTTTGTCACGTGATGATATTTGGATCCCGATCCTACTGTGAGTATATGCTACTCCTCAGGAAATTTCTTACTTAACGATCAATGCTATAAACCAAGTAGGTGTCTAGAAAGGTGTTAGCGGGGCTACGCCCCCAGGAAAAAGATGTTCTTAAATTAAGGAACTTCGCGAAAGCGTTGGAAAACCTCCTTCGAAGTACCGACACCAGACTGGCCGAACGGTTAAGCAAGAATTGTACGGTGAGATTGATCCTGACTAATTCTTCCTTTTTGGTTTGAGGAGGGATTCGAGAGACAGTGGGAGCCATCCTGTTTAGAAAAATTAAAAACCACTCTAAACTTGCAAAAGCGTCATGCTAAGTGTTTCTTCTCTCTCTCCTAATTGCAGCGACCAATCGACATGACTGGACTTAAGTTATTTCTAGATAAAAACATACTGACAGGGCCAAACTACAAAGATTGGCTCAGGAATGTCAAAATGGCAATCACTTATGACAAGTTGGGGTATCTCCTTACCACCAAAGCACCCCCTATCCCAGGTCCTACCTACAGCGTCGCGGATAAGGAAATCCGTAAGACTTGGGAGATCGATTGCGTGCAGGCCAAATGTCTCGTGCTTGCCTCTATGGACAACGAACATCAGAGGAGGCACGAGAATATGGATCTCGAATCCATATTTCTCCATACAAAAGAACTGTATGGAGAGCAGTCTCGTATAGCAAGATACGAAGTGTCGAAGAAGTTATTTTCGGCAAGGTTGGCCATCGGATCATCGGTAGCGGAACACGTGCTTAAGATGATTGGCTTCATTGAGGGGCTCGCGGAACTTGGGACCACGTTAGAGAACGAGCTCTATACGGACTTGATTCTCCAGTCCCTTCCTTCCACTTACGCCCAGTTTATCCTGAACTTCAACTTACAAGAAAAAGAAGTTGAACTTTCAGAACTCCTCAACATGCTGAGGAGTGCAGAGGGCACCCTATAGAAAGGTAGGGAAACATCCACTTTGTTTGTAGGAGGATCTTCCTCTTCTAGGTCCAAGGCGAAAGCCAAGGGAAAGAAGAAGAAAGCCTCCGCCAAACCAAGGGGCGGTGTTAGTAAAGTGGATACGAAGGGAAAAGCAAAAGCAACAAAAGTAGGGAAGCTTGTGGATAAGGGAAGGTGCTTTTTCTGTCATAAGAGTGGACACTGGAAGAATGATTGCAGGGCTTGGAAAGCCAGGACACAGGAACTGAAGCAAGTTGCGGCTTCAGCTTCAGGTGTGTATGTTATTGAAAACTGTCTTTCAATAAACTCTACTTCCTGGGTATTGGATACCGGATCAGGATCTCATATCTCTAATTCTTTGCAGGCGTTGAGAAACCGTAGGGTTTTGAAGGCAGGTGACATGACCTTCAAAGTTGCAAACGGAGCTGGCATGGATGCTAAGGCCGTGGGGGACTATCACCTGGGGTTGTCAGATGGACACGTTTTGGTTTTGCGTAATTGCTATTTTGTACCCAACGCAACTTGTAATATCATTTCTGTATCTTTGATTTCTAAAGAAGGTTATGAATTTGCGTTTGTAAGTAATGTTGTGAACATTCACCTTAATCAAGTTCTGATTGGGTCAGGTACATTAAGCAATGGTATATACGTATTAAACCAACCACAGATTTTCAATGTCCAGAATACACACAAAAGAAAGTCTCCGGAAATAAATCAGACTTTCTTATGGCATTGTAGACTGGGTCACATCAATGAGAGAAGGTTGACGAAGTTACATGCAGAAGGATATTTGAATCCGTTCGAATATCAATCGTATGCCACTTGTCAATCCTGTCTCAAAGGAAAGATGACAAAGACTCCGTTCACTGGACACGGAGTAAGAGCGAGCGAGCTCTTAGGACTCGTACACAGCGACGTGTGCGGTCTAATCTCTACACATGCGCGAAGCGGTTATTCTTACTTCATTACTTTTACGGATGACTTTTTAAGGTACGGTTTTGTCTTCTTAATGAAACATAAGTCCGAAGCCTTTGGAAAATTCCAGGAATATAAGAATGAAGTGGAAAAACAAACCGACAAAAGTATCAAGATTCTAAGATCGGATCGAGGTGGTGAATACTTGAGTGCCGAGTTCCTGGACTATTTAAAAGAGAACAGAATTCTCTCTCAGCTTACTCCTCCATACACTCCGCAACATAACGGTGTATCGGAGAGACGGAACCGAACCCTATTGGATATGGTACGGTCCATGATGAGTAACGCTGAGTTACCGCGATCATTCTGGGGATATGCACTAGAATCAACTGCATACCTTTTGAACTGAGTTCCAACTAAGACTGTGCCTACTACACCATATGAGACGTGGTGTGGGAAGAGACCCTATCTTAATCACATTAAGACATGGGGAAGTCCAGCTTTTGTCAAAAAGCAGCATGCGGACAAGCTTGAGGCACGCTCAGTAGAGTGCAAGTTTGTGGGATATCCAAAGGACTCCAAGGGATATCTCTTCTATTACGCAGAGGAACAAAAGATCATTGTTTCTCGTAATGCCCATTTTCTAGAACACCAGTTCTTAGAAAAGAAAACAAGTGGGAGCGAAATAGAACTGGAAGAAATTCCAGAACCACAGACTATTACTGAAATCTTAGTGGAACCAGAGGGTTCAAAAGAAAATAACATTCCTACGCCGCTCCGCATAAGTAGTAGGTAGTCTCCTTCGCCCGAGAGATACTACGGTTTTCTCATAGACGGGGATAGAGAGGATTGCATCATAGATTATGATGAGCCGACTAGCTTCCAGCAGGCCATTCAGAGCGTTGACTCGGTAAAATGGCTGGATGCAATGCAGACCGAAATGGAGTCCATGTACACCAACAAAGTTTGGACGTTGGACGTTGCTCCAGATGGGGTAAAACCCGTAGGATGCAAGTGGATCTTCAAAAGGAAGATTGGTGTAGATGGACAGGTTGAGACCTATAAAGCTAGATTGGTTGCAAAGGGTTTTCGTCAAAGACCTGGTTTGGACTATGATGAGACCTTTTCTCCAGTAGCTATGCTGAAATCCATTCGGATCCTTCTTGCCATTGCTGCCTTCCACGATTGTGAGATTTGGTAGATGGACGTAAAGACCGCTTTTCTAAATGGAAATTTAGAAGAGAGTGTTTATATGGACCAGCCAGAGGGATTCATTCAGAGTGGGAGCAGCGGAAAGGTGTGCAAGTTGCTTAAGTCCATCTATGGACTAAAGCAGGCATCGCGGAGTTGGAACATCTGTTTTGATGAGATGGTCAAGGAATTTGGCTTTATCAAAAATCCAGATGAGCCATGCATCTATAGTAGATTTGTAGCGAGAACTGTAGTATTCCTCGTTTTATACGTGGATGGCATTCTCTTAATAGGAAATGACATTCCTATGTTACAATCTGTCAAAGGGTTCTTGTCACACAGGTTCTCCATGAAAGACCTGGGTGATGCCTCATACATTCTGGGGATCCGGATCTATCGTGACAGATCCAAGAGGATACTGGGACTCTCACAGTCCAGGTACATCGACACCATACTGAAAAGATTCAGTATGGAAGATTCCAAGCGCGGTAATCTACCGGCTTGTCACGGGATCACCCTCTCCAAAGAGATGTCTCCCAAGACTGATTTGGAAAGGGATCGCATGTCTATTATACCCTACGCTTCTGCGGTAGGCTCTATAATGTATGCGATGTTGTGTACCAGACCGGATGTAGCTTATGCACCGAGTGTGGTAAGCCGGTATTAGTCAAACCCTGGGGAGAAACACTGGATAGCGGTAAAGAACATTGTCAAGTACCTGAGAAGGACTAAGGAGATGTTCTTGGTGTATGGCGGAAAAGACCTCCAGATCGAGGCCTTTGCTGACTCCAGCTTCCAGAGTGACAAGGATGATTCCAAGTCCATGTCGGGTTATGTCTTTACCCTCAATGGAGGGGCGGTGTGTTGGAAGAGTTCCAAACAAGAAGCCGTTGCTGACTCGACGATGGAAGCAGAATATATCGCTGCTGCAGATGCCGCAAAAGAAGCTGTCTAGGTAAGGAAGTTCTTAACTGAACTTCAGGTGGTTCCGTCCATTGTTGATCCAATACCTCTGTATTGCGACAACAACGGGGCTATAGCTTTAGAAAAGGAACCAAGGTCCCATCAGAAGTCCAGACACATCTTAAGGCGGTATCACTTGATCAGGGAGATCGTGGGTCGCCAGGAGATCGAGGTTCGGAGAGTTTCTACGAAAGATAACACTGCTGATCCACTAACAAAGGCCTTACCCCAGACTCAGTTCGAGCGGCTGATCGAGATGATAGGTCTTCGATACGCCAGTACATGGCCTTAGTGCAAGTGGGAGATTGTTAGTGTATATGCCCTAGAGGCCATTACTGTATCATACTAGTTTGTATATTACTTAATGGAAGCTTAGGATATTCACCTTGTATAAACAATCTTGCTCAATATAGTAGTATGCTACTTGGTTTGTTTCTACTTCAATGTGTACATGTGTTTATTTTAGTATATCACCTATACACATTAGTGGAGCCCTTAGGATCTTTGCTTGATTACCAGCGTTGTGATGGCAGTCACACTAGTGGGGGCTGGGTAATCTATAGGCACATCCTTATGCAGGTCCCTAGTCGCAGGACTATCGAGACATGGCATCGATACTCCGGAGTAGACTAGCGTATGCGCTTCTCATCCCAGTGTGGGAGATGGTCTGTCCCACAGCCATCAGTACGTCGTACTGGAGATAGTATGCGGGTGCTCGTTAGGTTACGAGTACACTGGACAGGACTCGTCGGAAACTGTTGGTTGGTACTATACCTATCGTCAGTTATCAGTTCCCAGGTGACATGAGTACAGCTTAGTCCGCTGACCTGACACTGTCACTTCGCACTGTACTTTGATTACTACCCTACCACGGCTCAAAGGAGTCGTGCAAACAGGTAGTTTTTGGGTGCAGTCCCGAAGCACTTGGAGGCAGTGACGGTTAGACAGGATTCGTCTCTCCCGGTATCGGGGGTTGACATCGCGCTGTGTCTAGGAGAGCCATTACACGAGTAGTCCCTGGCCGGGGCAAGCGAGATATACTGGTAAGTTTCCAGTGTTATCTCAGGGTGTTCTGGGCTTCACTCCGACACGACTTGTACCGCTATTAGGGGATTGACGTTTACCGTCCCTAGGCCCGCCATGCGATGTATCAGACGAACAGACCAGACTGTATGGAGACTGTCACAGTCAGACTCAGTAGGAGTTCAGATGGGTTTCACCTCGTCGGTCTTCTTGTCGGCATCTACCTGGGGACCGTTACGCACAGCTAGTGCGGTAGCATGGACTTAAACCCACTGCCAGCGTAGTGTCGAGTCTTTAGAGTCCCACACAGAAAGCTATTCGCCTTTAGGCAAAAGAGCAGAGGTCGCATGGTTTTGCGACAGGTCGCATGGTTTTGCGACAGGGTTCGGTAACATCCATGCACTTGTGCACGTACACTGTCCGGACAGTTAACACTAGCGGGCTTTGGTTTAAGCCAGATCCTAGTGTACGTTTTGGGATTGGTTTTATCTAGTATGTATTCGTGTTCTTCGGAACGCAGATGCGGGTGTGTATGCACAGTTGATGGAGAGACAGAGGCAGAGGATTCTCATTAGGGTTGTTGACTGTTGACTATTGACTTTTTGCTTAACCCTAATGAGAAAATGATATATGATTAACATTAATATTAATTAAGTATTATAGTGACATGGTTGTTGAGGGGTTTACTTTGTTGACTTGTTGACTTTGTTGACCGGTTGACTAGGTTGGACTAGTTGACCATCATCATGACAATGGCTATCATTTCATGGCAAAGACTTTTGCTTGCTTGTTTCTCTTGTGCAAAATGAGTGCATGAAATGATATGGCCATTTTGACTTAAACCATCACATAATACTTGATTACTATTATTTGTTATGATGGCTTTGGATTATGAGAGCCAAGAGAAAAAAGTCTTGCTCATTCTCTCATTTCTATTCTCTCTCTTGTTTTGAGCTCTCACCCTCTTCCTCTTGCTCTCCCTCTCTCTAGTCTATGGTTCACTTGTCTCATGTGTTGAGAAACAAGAACCATAGAGAAAAATCCTAACACACTCTCCTCTACTCACTCTAGTTCATAAGGTTTAGCAAACCGAGTGAACTAGTTTCTTCAAAGTTCGAAGAAGAAGCCAAAGGTAGAAGCTTTCGGGTGGATCGATCTTCAGCGCAAGGAGACGACGGGGTGAAGCCGATCCGTACACCTTTGAGAGTTGAAGACGAAGGAGTTCAAGAAAGAAAGGTATAACCCCCTAACCGAGTAGTTAACAACTCCTAGTTAGGTTGTTAGGTAGATAGTTTAACAAAGATCCGTTTTGAGTCCATGTTACCTCTTCTAGAAAAATCGTTTTTCGTCATTTCCGCAAGCCCGTAAGTACCGGGAGCGGTAGCATGGACTTACAACTACCACGAGCTCGCCTTGGCAAAATGTTCTCGGCCTAGTCAGTCTTTCGTATGAGCGCGTCATCCTTGCCTTATAAGCTTCTAGGTTTTGCTGCGCCATGAAGCGAGTTTCATCGAGGCCATCGAGCTCCTCAAGCTGAAGATAGGCATTTTCTTCATCCGTCAGCTCGTATCGAACTACTACCCGTAGAGAAGGGAGTTCTATTTTCAAAGGAAGGACTGCTTCCGTGCCGAATACCAACACGTATGGGGTCGTATTCATGGCTATTTAGAATGTCGTCCGGTACGCCGAAAGAGCTTCGTGCAGCCTTTCGTGCCAATCTTTTTTGCTTTTGGACACCGTTTTCTTTATAATCTTGGTCAAGGTCTTGTTGAAAGCTTCAGCTAGACTGTTAGCTCGGGGATTATAGACGGAAGAGTATCTCCAGTCTATTTTATGCTGTTCTGCGAAGCGGCTGACTTTATAGCTCTTGTAGGCTGGTCCATTATCCGAGATTATCCGTCGTGGAGTGTCGAACCTATAGATGACATGTGTTTTGAAGAAATGGAGAATATTCTCCGTCTTCACCTCCCTTAGTGGTTCTGCTTCTGCCCACTTAGAAAAGTAGTCGGTCGTTGCTAGTATGAACCGGTGTCCTTTGGATGATGCTGGCTCAATGGGGCCGATTATATCGGTTCTCCACATTTCGAACGGCCGGCTAGCTACCGTTGGATGTAGCGGATTTGGATGTTGGTGGATGAAGTCCCCGTGAATTTAGAAAGAGTGACACTGCTTCTTATATTCGAGGAAGTCCTGAATCATCGTGGGCTAATAATATCCCAACTTTTTGATCTTCAGCTTCATCTTTGGCCCGGCTTGAAGAGAACCGCAGAGTCCATCGTGAGTTTCTTGAACGACTCTCCTTGCTTCTCCTGGCCCCAAGCACCTTAGCCACAAACCATAAAGCGATCTCTTGTATATAGTATCATCGACAAAAGTGAAAGACAGAGCCTGTTTCATAAGATGATGTCTTGACGACGCGTTTTCGGGTGTTCGATGGGATTTGAAGTAGTCTATGAAGACTTCCCTCCAATCCTTGACCTTTTCTTCATCTCTATTTGGAGGACTGCTTGTTTGGTCATTTCCTTTTCTTCGGATGCCTCTGTTAAATCCCCCGAAGGCATCTCTGCTGGCGTGAGAACCCGATGGCTTTGCACAACTATCTTTCTGTCATTGAGGTCTTTGTCGGCCAATTCTTTAGCCAATCTAGCCAGTGCATCCACTTTGCAGTTTTCCGCACACGGTATACTCTTTTAGCTCCGCAATGAAGTATTCTCGCTGTCCAAATGGAAACCCGGGCTCTAGCATCGGCTTCATCGGAGAATGGACGGGCTAGGTCATCGACTACGATGCCGAAGATGATCTACGTCGAGGCATCACAAGATCAAGCTCCACCTTCACCAAGCCATGAAAACTTGTGAAGGAAACACCCTATACTACTTAGAAAGAGGTAGAGGATGAAGAAATAGGAGGTGGGTTCACTTTAGATTTGGATTTCTCACTCTTTTTCATCAATCACCATTGATGAAGTCAAGCTTTCTTCATTGAAGAAGATGAAGAAGAAGAAAAAAGAATATTATGATAAGTTATTTTCTAAACTAAATAAAATCCACACTTATCATATCATAACCAAGGTCAAGTATAGAGAGTTAACTTGAGTTAGGTTGAATGGTTAGGGTTAGAGAAGAAGACAAGAATGGTTGCTTTGGTCAAAGCTTCATGAAGCTTCAACAAGCTTCATGAAGCTTCAACAAGCTTCATGAAGCTTCAACAAGCTTCATGAAGCTTCAACAAGCTTCATGAAAGAATGAAAGAAACCATTTTTGTTTTTCTTTTATCTACAATTCAAAAATGAATAGATAAATAAATAAATGAATAAAACCAAAACCCTAATCATTAACATAACAATGGTATAAGTCTTTACACAAACCCTAGCTATCATGTATCATCAAACATGATACAATCAAGTGCACAAAAAATATATCACATATACGATGTGCACAGCCGAGTGAGAAAATCCATCTTAAGTGAACCGATACTAGTTAATGCAAAGTAATATATCAAATATATAATTATACATTAAATCATAAAATCAACACTTGATTCAATGACCCGGTCATGTCGCACATAACCGACTAGTATCATTAGTAACATCTTATCGAATCAACACTTGATTCGATAACCCGGCTATATCGCATATAACCGATCAATGTCACAAATCATGAGAATCGAATACAGTATCACATACTGGTATTATTCTCGGTCCCGCACATATCTCATATGCGCTCCTATTTCGTTTCGCTTGAGCCAGGAAACCTCTGTGTAGGACTCTAAAGACTCGTCAATACGCCGGCAGCGGATGATGATCATATCAAATATCCACAAGCCGCAAGCGGTCTGCTAAACGTAACGGCCACCCGGGTATTGAGCGATCAGAAGATCGATGAGCAAGCCCACTCACACTCCTGTGAATCCAACCAGTAACACTTACCGTACAGTCCGGTCTGTTCGTCTGATATGTCGCATATCTCGCCTAGGGGTGGTAAACGTCAGACCCCAATAGCTCGATAAGTCGTGTCGATATAAGATCTATAACAGTTCAAGAAACTACAGGTAACACTTACCAGTAAATCTCAGCAACCCTGGCCAGTGATTTCCGGTTATAGCCAATTGAACACAGCGCAACATCAACTCCCTATACCGGGAGAGACGAATCCCCTCCTATCGCTCATTGCCTCCATGTGACTCGGGACTGTACCCAAAAACCACCGTTTTCCACGCCCTCTTGGACGTGGTAAGGTGGAAATCAAAGCACAGTGGGAACCACACAAGACTCTATGACGATCTCGGGTCAACAGACTAATCTGTACCAGTGTCACCAGAGAACTGCCATCTGACGTAAGGTATAATACCATCTGGGAGTTCTCGGCGAGTCCGTCCAGTATACCCAGTCTCTACTGAGCACCCGTATATCATCTCTGATGTCAAACACCAATGGATATGGGATCATCCATCGCCCATCTGTATGGGTCGAGAAGGTATACGCTAGTCTACTCTGGGATATCGATGCCCCGTCTCGATACACCCACGACTAGGGACCTTGAAGGATGTACTTATGGACTACCCTGTCCCCACTAGTATGATCTGCATCATAGTCCAGATAGTCAAGTACACATCCTAAGGGCTTTACCAACATGTAACAGAGGGACAAACAGTATACACGTTAAGGTAAAGAGTAACCAGATAGCGTACTATCATGTCGAGCAAGAAAGTCCTCCCTATATATGTCCCAGCATCCACTACAATATACATCCTATGTATAGTAATGGCCTCTAGGGCATACATATAACTAACAATCTCTCCAAGATGTAGAAGGGGATTTGTGTCAGCAGTTGCTGTAGGGTTACTAGGTACACTCAAGAGGTTCCACAAGGCATCAACCATGCCAAATTCAAATTTTACGGTGTCGAGAAACCCTAATATAGATCGTTAACTAGAAGTTAATGCGAAAGAACATGCAAGCAAACTACTTTGCTACTAAGTGAATGGAAATACAACCTTTGTAGATCCGGTCCACCACTTCTTTAGCTCCGTGATGACGTCCCTTCGCTGCGATCACCGGGATCCCGGACCCTAGCGATGGTTTCGTCAGAGAAATGATCGGGCTAGGTCGTTGACTTCGAGGCCGAAGATGATCTAAGTCGGGGAGACTCAAACTCAAGCTATTCCTTCACTCGGTAGAAAACTTTGGGAAGAGAACACCCTATACTACATGGCAAGTGGTAGAGGATGAAGAAATAGGAAGTGGGTTCACTTTAGAATTGGATTTCTCACACTTTTTCTCATGATGCCATTGGAGCTAGTAAGCTTTTTCAAGCTTGATGAAGATGAAGAAGAAGAAAATAAATTCTATCCAAAATGAAAACTTATCCAACAAATAATGGCACCATGGTTGAGTTAAGCCCTCATGCTTAACTCATGTAGAGAATTAACCAAACCATTAGGTTAAGGGTTGGGTTAACTAATATCTTACACAAATGACAAAAGGGTTGACTTTGTCAATGCTTATCAAGCTTCATGAAGCTTGATAACTTTGACCAAAGTCTCAATTCTTTTGTTATTTGCTAGGAAAATAGTAAACTCTAATTTAACCTTGAGTTGGTTCAAGTCTCATACACACAACTTGTTTGTATCATCAAGCATGATACAAACATGTACACTTGCATATATCACATATAAACAATGTGCACATTCAAGTGAGAAAATCAATCTTAAGTGAAACAATACTAGTTAATGTAAAGTAATATATCAAATATATAATTATACATTAAATCATTAAATCAACACTTGATTTAACGATCCGGTCATATCGTATATAACCGACTAATATCAATAGTAACAACTTATCGACTCAACACTTGATCTGATAACCCGGCTATATCGCATACAACCGATCAATGTCACAAATCGCGAGAATAGAATACAGTATCACATAATGGTATTATTCTCGGTCCCGCACATATCTCATATGCGCTCCTATTTCGTTTCGCTTGAGCCAGGAAACCCCTGTGTAGGACTTTAAAGACTCGTCAATACGCCGGCAGCAGGTGATGATCATATCAAACACCCACAAGCCGCAAGCGGTCTGCCAAACGTAACGGCCACCCGGGTATTGAGCGATCAGAAGATCAACGAGCAAGCCCTCTCACACTCCAGTGAATCCAACGAGTAACACTACCGTACAGTCCGGTCTGTTCGTCTGATATGTCGCATATCTCGTTTAGGGATGGTAAACGTCAGACCCCAATAACTCGATAAGTCGTGTCGATATGAGGCTCATAACGGGTCGAGAAACTACTGGTAACACTTACCAGTAAATCTCTAAAGCTGCCTTGGCCAAGGACTTCCTGTTATAGCCAATCGAGCACTGCGCAACATCAACTCCCTATACCGGGAGAGACGAAACCCCTCCTATCGCTCATTGCCTCCATGTGATTCGGGACTGTACCCTAAAGCCACCTTTTTGCACGCCCTCTTGGATGTGGTATGATGGAAATCAAAGCACAGTGGGAATCACACAAGACTCTATGACGATCTCGGGTCTACAGACTAACCTGTACCGGTGTCACCAGAGAACTGCCATCTGACGTAAGGTATAATACCATCTGGGAGTTCTCGGCGAGTTCGTCCAGTGTACCCAGTCTCCACTGAGCACCCGTATATCATCTCTGATGTCAAACACCAATGGATATGGGATCATCCATCGCCCATCTGTATGGGTCGAGAAGGTATACGCTAGTCTATTCTGGTATATCGATGCCCCGTCTCGATACACCCACGACTAGGGACTTTGAAGGATGTACTTATGGACTACCATGTCCCTACTAGTATGATCCGCATCATAGTCCAGGTAGTCAAGTACACATCCTAAGGGCTTTACCAACATGTAACAGAGAGACAAACAGTGTACACGTTAAAGTAAAGAGTAACCAGATAGCATACTATCATATTGAGCAAGAAAGTCATCCCTATATATATCCAAGCATCCATTACAATATACATCCTATGTATAGTAATGGCCTCTAGGGCATACATATAACTAACAATCTCCCACTTGCACTAGGGCCATCTGATAGCAGTGGTTGTAGTATCTTATACTCAACCATCCCATAAAAGTCTCTCTCTGGGAAAAGGCCTTTCGTGAGTGGATCCGCCGTGTTGTCCTCTAAGTCTACTCTCCTAACCTCGATCCCCTGGAGATCAACCATCTCCATGATCAGGTGATACTGCCTAAGAATATGTCTCGATCACTGATGGGATGGGCGTTCCTAGGCATAAGCCACAACTCCATTGTCACACAATGGGAGGAACGAAGTTCATCTCATGAACTAATATACACCCAGACTGCCTCTTTGGCAGCGATGTTTCCAGCCTTTATCGTCTAGTATGCCACGGTATCTAGCTTGGAACTCTTCCAACATACCGTCCCTTCACTGAGGGTAAAGACAATGCCTGCGACTGACATTCAATCGTCCTTATCACTCTGGAACCTTTCCAGTGATTCTCCCTAGGATCGATTGATACCATCTCACTATAACTAGTGAGTATCCTAACATCCAATTAGATCTATCTCATAGATCCAAAAACCCAGGATTTAGTAGGTATCACTTTGATCCTATATGGAGAATCCTTGTGATAAGCGGAGATTAACGGAGCATAGCATAGGAAACTACTTCCCTATCAAGAGTATGTCATCCACGTACTATACGAGGATCACTACCATACTCTCTACTACCTTTTTGTATATACAAGGTTCATCTACCATTTTGATGATGTCAAACTCTTTGACTAACTCATCAAAACAGATGTTCTAACTCCGCGATGCCTGTTTTATCACATAAAACATCTTGCACACGTTTCCGCTGCTCCCACTGTCTACGAAGCCCTCTGGCTGTGTACTTATAGACGCTTTCTTCCAAAATATCATTTAGAAAAGCAGTCATGACACCCAACCGCCAGATATCGTAGTCATGGTATGTATCCGTAGCAAGTAGGATCTGGATGGACCTAAGCATAGGCCCCAGAAAAGGTTTCATCATTAGCCACAACTGGTCTATGATGCAAACCTTTAACGAGTCTAGTTTTGAAAGTCTCAACTTTTCCATGTACACCAAGTAATCTTCTCAAGATATACTTGCTCCTGATGGGGATTTAACCCTTCAGATAAAGCAATCAAAGTCCATACTTTGTTGGTGTATAAGGATTTCATCTCAGATCGATAAACATCCAGCCATTTTTATAGAGTCCCACTCCTGATGGCCAGCCCGAAAATAGTTGGGTCATCATCTCATGATGCAATCCTTGCTCCCACTGTCATAGAGAAACTGAAGTATCTCTCAGATGGGTGAGGAACCCTACTAGATCGGCAGAGAGGCTGAGGTTCATTGGTTGCTATTGAATCTTTTGGTTCTACCAAATCATCAGCTTCAGTTTGTATAGCTGGAATCTTTCCAGATCTACATAACAGACCTTGCCTCGAGCTTGTCCAGATTTTGCTTTTAGACATAGTCCGGACAACCCCAAATCTTAACTGACTTAAGAGATGGGCTCTTCCCTTTCCATATCTCATATGAAATGGTAGGAATCTGATTTGATCGGAACCCTATTCAATAGGTATGCAACTTCTCAAGTACATAACTCCCAAAAGGAAATAGGAAAGTCAGTAGTACTCATCATAGAGCACACCATATCACATAGAGTGTTATTGCTCCGCCCCGATATACCATCGTGCTATGGTGTATACGGAGGAGTAATGCTGAGAGAGAATCTCATTCTCCTTTAGAATAATCCAGGAATTCCGTGCTCAAGTATTCTCCTCCTTGATCACATCAAAGGACATAATACTTTTACCCGTATTTTGGTTCTCTACTTCTATCTTATATTCTATGAATATCTCAAAAGGTTCGGACTTGTGTTTCAACAGGAACATATGTCTGAATCTCGAGAGATTATCAGAGAATGTAATGAAGTACAAAGAACCGATCTTGGCATGTATAGACAGGGGACCTACATACATCAACATGTATCATCCCAAGAGTTTATTAACTCTTTCTCTGTTTCCAATAAACAGAGCTATGGTCATCTTATCTCTGTGACATGACTGGCAAGTTTCATAAGATGTAAATTCAAACAGATTTAAATATGCATCTATGTGCAACTTAGCTAGTCGGGTCGCATTGATATGACCTAGTCTACAATACCTCAAGAAGGATCCGTTCATTTCTGAACTCTTCCTCTTGTGTGTGTTCTGTATACTAAGAACTGTAGTTTGATTTAGAACATCAATGCTTTTAGATAATGTGCCTGAACCGATCAACTTTTGATATTGGAAATGTTCAAAACATTATCCAACAATACAAAATTATATCCTTCTTTATCTAAATAAAGAGACTGATATGATTTTGTATATCAGGTTCGGTATCTAATAACATTTTTTCAGAATCAATGTATTCTGGTAATACAGGGTGACAGTGACCAACAGACTTGGCTGCAACACTTGCACCGTTTTCTGCCTCATGAAACTTATAACCCATTCTCAGTTCTCTACCTTTCTGTAGCCCAAGTAATATATTACATATGTGGGATCCTGATCCGGTATCAGATACCCAGGACGCAGAGGATACTGAGAAACAGTTCTGTGTAACGAACACACCCGAAGATGATGCATCAACATGCACTTTCTTCGTTTGGGCGGCACGGGAAATCCGGTATTCCCCAATTTCCTGCTCTGTCTTATAACAATTATAAGTTAGAGCGGGACCAATGTTCCCCAGCTCAATATAACAAGTGGGTTCGGTCAATATATCCATTTTATTATCTTGATTAAGGCATGATATGGTCGCTACTTGGAGAGAGAGAGAAGAAAACACTCAGCGTATGCTCTTGCAAGATTAGATTGGTTATTATTTTATCTAATCAGGATGGCTCCCACTGTTTTTATCAAATCTTCCTTCAAACCCTTAAAGGAAAAACTAGCCGGGATTAATTACACGCTACAAGTTCGCCAATCTTTCAGCCAGGCCAGTGTCGGTACTTTGAGAGAGGTTCCCCGTGCTTTCGCACGGACCTAATTACAGTAAACCTCGTTTTCCCAGAGGCGTAACCCCGTTGACATCTTTCTAGACACATACTTGATTGGCTAATTGTAATATGTAAAACTCTCCCAGGAGTAACAATTACTCGCAGTGGGTATCGGGATCTAACTATCTCATAGAAGGTATGCAATCTCATTGCAAATTTCAACACTTGAAATTCCCGATAATTTTGCTCCTAGCGTCCTATGACCTTGACGCAGGCCAACAAATCATAGTCCGCTAGTCAAGTTCAACCCGTCATTTCCTGATTGAATTAAACCCACCCGCACGACCCTTAACGCAGGCCAACAAAGTCGCACGACTACCCTAATCCAATCTGCATCATATGCATAAAAAGATAAATACTAGTTAGCTACCGCACACTCCGCCTTGACGCAGGCCAACAAACGTAGCACGAATACTAAGTAGGACTTATCTGAAATGACGGAGGGCTACGACAGGTTTTTCTGAAAACCTATTGCGTAATGAACTTGATATCGTTGTGAATCAAATGATTTTGAAATGGAGTGTTTTTGAGGCTTTTCTAGTTTTGCTAAAGGAGTCACTCCCGGTGAAGGGATCTCGGTCCTTTCCTTATCGAATAGGGTGCTGGATATATCATATATACCGCTGTGCAAAGCAAGAACTATAGGAGCAATCAAAATACAAACCGAGGGTTGTAGCATCTGCCAGTTATTGCTAAAGGAGTCACTCCCGGTGAAGGGATCTCGGTCCTTTCCTTATCGAATAAGGTGCAGGATGTTCTACAAGGAACACCGCGATGCAAAGCAAGAACTGTAGCTACCTGTTTTTGAAAATTCGATTCCACAACATCTTTAGGTTTCTTTTTCTTTCATTAATCATATTAATGAAGTCCCATCATTTAAATCACCTAAACATCACAGATAAATACGTCGTACACTTATGCCATTCGCATTCGCCTCGATGTCCCCTCGTGCACCGTTAGGTTAGGTAACTAACGACAGAGCGGGGCAGGGCTAGCGCGAGTGCAAAACATAAGTAACATCTATATAATATATCATATATATCATATACAGTATCTATCATCACATATCAAATGATCACATCATAGAAATCGCAGCAGAAGAAACATATATGAAATATTGGATATACTAGGACGTCCGTGTTTTCAATACGAGCCTGTATAAAACATGGATTCCACGGTCGCGATGAATAGCCAAACCCACACCCCTAGACCCCTACGAGAGCGGCAAGCAACCCTACCAATTCTAGAGTTAGGAGACCCGGACTCGACTCCTCGAGTTGGTCTCCCACTGGACTCCAGAACCCGGTTACTTGTGCCCTCCTGCTTGGGTCTATCCTAGTGCGGAAAAGTAAATAATATACAAAGGTGACAACTTCCGCAACCTGGAAGTGCCCCAATGAAAGAATATTACATACAACAAATTTTACATGAATGAAAATAAAAACCCTCATCTCACATAAAACCCCCGGCTATTCAAAACGCGATGATCCAATATAACATATCCAGCAACACATAACATCACATGTCATCAACGTAAGTAAATGTGCGCATCCCAATTGTCGTTGACATATAGCAAAGAAACCGGCGATATCACATATTACACTTACGGTCGCAGAAAAGAAAGTGTAAAACTACAACGGTTGGAATCCGCAAACTCTTTAGACATCGCATGCCTAACCATCTGAATTCCTTAGACATCACATACCTAACAATTATAAACCCCGCATTTTAGTCTCATTATCGAAAACACTTTTCAATATCAAGTCGGGAAATTCAACAAGATTCCCGGCATTTTGATCGAATGCTCGTCGCAAACTTTAGTAGACGGCCGCACCCCCGGTTGCCGTCGACGAAGTGCACCAAGGCGGAACACCGCTGCCGCGAGCACCCGAACAGATGCTTTCGGCGACGGGGTTCTCCTACAGTCACTTGGTCGGGGCTATGGGGTGTGGCTGTCTATTAAGTTTACCCGGCGAGTATCTGCGTACGCTACGTGATTGCGACGGACTTTTGATCACATCAAAATTCCGTGGCAACCGATCAAGTGAGACTAAAGTGCTATGTTTATAACATTCATTTTAGTTATCTCATAACTACTTGTGGATTCCAAATATTGTATCACATTCCAGATAAACAGAAAATGTTAAACTTTCCGATCGAACAATCAAACACCCAAGTTTTCCCGAAACAGCTCAACTCTTGAAATAAGTTCAAAAACATCCATTTCATGCCACAGTACCAACGGTCCAGCCGTAGAAAGGTCAAGCCAACGCCTCACATGTGACATGCCGTACTGCCCCAAACCCTAAGGTTCAAAGGGCAGTTCAAGACGGTCACATAATCGAGTTAAGGTTTGTTGTCTTCTAGAGGGTCCATCGCATTACTTGCACCACTTAGAATGTTCTTAAACTACGAAAAAATCCAACACTTGGAAATTTCCCGGCAAGGGAAAAAATGGGTATTTATATCCGGTCGAACTTTTTAACCGTTTCTAAAATATCCGGAAAAACATAAACGAAGTTAAATTATCCGATCGAATTAACGAGTCCCCAATAAAACCCTAGAAAACTCAACACTTGAGTGGAATAAAAAAATTCCCAGAAAAAAATGACAAGAAAGGACCTAAGAATAAATATGTGAAGTTTGAGGGACTACTTCACAATTTGGGCCGCGGAACCGCTGCCAAACCCTTGGTTTGGCCGCGGTTCCGCGGTCAAATTTTTGAGTTAGGAGTCCGTACTTCACAGTAATTCTTATATTTTCCTGCTTAATTTTCTGAGCATTTTTAATTCACAAAAATCCACAATTTTAAAAAATGTACAGAGAGGGGTCATGGATTAGGGTTTCGGGTTCGATCGGGTTTCTAACTCCGTCTACGCATCGCCTAAGGCTCTAGTTAGGCTCTGATACCACTGTAGGGTTACTAGGCACACTCAAGAGGTTCCACAAGGCATCAACCATGCCAAATTCAAATTTTACGGTGCCGAGAAACCCTAATATAGATCGTTAACTAGAAGTTAAGGCGAAAGAACATGCAAGCAAACTACTTTGCTACTATGTGAATGGAAATACAACCTTTGTAGATCCGGTCCACCACTTCTTTAGCTCCGTGATGACGTCCCTTCGCTGCGATCACCGGGATCCCGGACTCTAGCGATGGTTTCGTCGTAGAAATGATCGGGCTAGGTCGTTGACTTCGAGGCCGAAGATGATCTACGTCGGGGAGACTCAAACTCAAGCTATTCCTTCACTCGGTCGAAAACTTTATGAAGAGAACACCCTATACTATATGGCAAGTGGTAGAGGATGAAGAAATAGGAAGTGGGTTCACTTTGAATTGGATTTCTCACTCTTTTTCTCATGATGCCATTGGAGCTAGCAAGTTTTTTCAAGCTTGATGAAGATGAAGATGAAGAAGAAGAAGAAGAAAAGAAATTCTATCCAAAATGAAAACTTATCCAACAAATAATGACACCATGGTTGAGTTAAGCCCTCATGCTTAACTCATGTAGAGAATTAACCAAACCATTAGGTTAAGGGTTGGGTTAACTAATATCCTACACAAATGACAAAAGGGTTGACTTTGTCAATGCTTATCAAGCTTCATGAAGCTTGATAACTTTGACCAAAGTCTCAATTCTTTTGTTATTTGCTAGGAAAATAGTAAACCCTAATTTAACCTTGAGTTGGTTCAAGTCTCATACACACAACTTGTTTGTATCATCAAGCATGATACAAACATGTACACTTGCATATATCACATATAAACAATGTGCACATTCAAGTGAGAAAATCAAACTTAAGTGAACCAATACTAGTTAATGTAAAGTAATATATCAAATATATAATTATACATTAAATCATTAAATCAACACTTGATTTAACGATCCGGTCATATCGCATATAACCGACTAATATCAATAGTAACAACTTATCGAATCAACACTTGATCCGATAACCCGGCTATATCGCATACAACCGATCAATATCACAAATCGCGAGAATAGAATATAGTATCACATACTGGTATTATTCTCGGTCCTACACATATATCATATGCACTCCTATTTTGTTTCGCTTGAGCCAGGAAACCCCTGTGTAGGACTCTAAAGACTCGTCAATACGCCGGCAACAGGTGATGATCATATCAAACACCCACAAGCCGCAAGCGGTCTGCCAAACGTAACGGCCACCCGGGTATTGAGTGATCAGAAGATCAACGAGCAAGCCCGCTCACACTCCAGTGAATCCAACGAGTAACACTACCGTACAGTCCGGTCTGTTCGTCGGATATGTCGCATATCTCGTCTAGGGGTGGTAAACGTCAGACCCCAATAACTCGATAAGTCATATCGATATGAGGCTCATAACGGGTCGAGAAACTATTGGTAACACTTACCAGTAAATCCCTAAAGCTGCCTTGGCCAAGGACTTCCTGTTATAGCCAATCGAGCACTGCGCAACATCAACTCCCTATACCGGGAGAGACGAAACCCCTCCTATCACTCATTGCCTCCATGTGATTCGGGACTGTACCCAAAATCCACCTTTTTGCACGCCCTCTTGGACGTGGTATGATGGAAATCAAAGCACAGTGGGAATCACACAAGACACTATGACGATTTCGGGTCTACAGATTAACCTGTACCAGTGTCACCAGAGAACTGCCATCTGACGTAAGGTATAATACCATCTGGGAGTTCTCGGCGAGTCCGTCCAGTGTACCCAGTCTCCACTGAGCACCCGTATATCATCTCTGATGTCAAACACCAATGGATATGGGATCATCCATCGCCCATCTGTATGGGTCGAGAAGGTATACGCTAGTCTACTCTGGTATATCGATGCCCCGTCTCGATACACCCACGACTAGGGACTTTGAAGGATGTACTTATGGACTACTATATCCCCACTAGTATGATCCGCATGATAGTCTAGGTAGTCAAGTACACATCCTAAGGGCTTTGCCAACATGTAACAGAGAGAAAAACAGTGTACACGCTAAAGTAAAGAGTAACCAGATAGCATACTATCATATCGAGCAAGAAAGTCATCCCTATATATGTCCAAGCATCCACTACAATATACATCCTATGTATAGTAATGGCCTCTAGGGAATACATATAACTAACAGTTGATGCACTTTTTCACCATACCTAATCAGTTCTTGCTTGCATGTCTGATAGTCGCCATTTACTTGGCTGACAATGAGTCGGGAATCTCCATATATGAGGAGGTCTTTGATTCCCATATCAACAGCGATCTCGAAACCTGTTATCAAAGCTTCATATTCAGCTTCATTGTTAAATCTTGGCTCCATCGGGGAGAAGGCGTAACGCGATATCCCTTCTTACGGGGTCAAGAAGATAAGGCCTACCCCGGCTTTGATTATAGGGGCGTTATGCTTCCTCTTCTTCATGGAAGATGCTCCAACGAAGTAGAGTTCCCATCGGGCACCTTTCTCTTCTTCATTTGCGTCGAATGCATGTTCATCCGGTAACTCACAATTTAAGGGGAGTTGGCGAATATCGGATGCTCGGCGAGAAAGTCGGTGATGGCCTGGCCCTTCACTGCTTTAAGAGGTCGATACGTTATCGAGAATTCCATCAGGAGAAGGGCCTATTTGGCAAGCCTTCCCATTAGTATGGCCCTTGACATCAAATATTTGAAAGGATCGACCTTTGATATGAGATGGACCTCATGCGCCAAGACGTAGTGTCTGAGCTTCATTATTGCGAAGATCGGTGCCAAACAATGCTTTTCGATGGGGGAGTAGTTGTTTTCTGCCCCCAGGAGAACTCGACTCAAATAGTACAGAGCTTTCTCCTTTCCCTGGTCATTCTCCTATGCCCATAGCGCACCCAGAGAACCTTCAAGAGTAGTTGTGTATAGGATAAGCGGTTTTCCCTTAACCGGAGCAGTTGACACTGGCGGATTTTGTAGGTATTGCTTAATTTCGTCCAGTGCATTTTGGCACTTTTGATCCCAGATGAACGAGGTCCCCTTCTTCATGAGATGGCTGTAGGGACGATATTTTCCGGAGAGGTTGGCTATGAACCGCCGGATATATGCGAGTTTTTCTTGAAGGGATCACAACTATTTGAGAGTTCTCGGCATGGGCATCTCCATAATTTCCTTAATCTTCGAAGGGTAAATTTCGATACCCCGGTGCCGTATGATGAATCCCAGGAATTTTCCTGATGAGACTCCATACGTGCATTTAAGAGGATTCATTTTCAGATTATATTTCCGAAGATGTTGGAACACTATGTCTAGATGCTCCCAGTGTTCCTTATTAGATTTGCTCTTTACCACAAGGTCGTCAATGTAGCATTCCACAACCTCATGAATGAGTTCATCGAAAATCTTTTTCATGGCCCTCTGGTTGGTAGCACCAGCATTCTTTAGACCGAAAGACATTACTTTATAGCAGAATATGCCCAGCGGAGTCCAGAAGGCGGTATGCTTTTGGTCTTCAGGATGCATTTTTATTTGATTGTACCCTAAATATCCATCCATGAAGGAGAAGACCTCATGGGTAGACGTATTATCTATCATCAGCTCGGTAACTGGTACTGGGAAGTCATCCTTTGGGCAAGTTTTGTTGAGGTCCCGAAAGTCTACGCAGATGCGCACCGTCCTATTTTTCTTCATTACTGGTGAAAGGTTCCTAGGCACTCTAGTGAGGTCTCACAAGGCATCGAACATGCCAATTTAAAAAAAATGGTGCCGAGAAACCCTAGACTACGGATCTTAGACTAGATGTTTAGGCGAAAAGATAATCTAGTTAACAAATTAACTAAAAGTTAGGATGCTACAACCTTTGTAGATCCGGATACCCACTTCCTTAGCTCCACGAGGGCGTCCTCTCGCTGTCCATCTTGAACCTTGGACTCTCGTGACGGCTTCATTGGAGAAACGTGCGGAATAGGTCGTCGGCTTCGTGTCAAAGCCGATCTACGTCGAAGTTGCACAAGCTCAAGCTCCGACTTCACAAAGTTGTGAAACTTGTGAAGAAAACACCCAAAACAACTTGGCAAGAGGTAGAGGATGAAGAAATAGGAGGTGGGTTCACTTTTGAATTGGATTTCTCACTTTAGAAATCAAGTTGCCATTGATGGCATCAAGCTTTCTCTTTGAGGAAGAAGAAGAAGATCAAGAAAGAATGATAAGTCTTCTAATTTTAAAATAAAACTAATATGAATACTTATCATATCTTGACCATGGTCAAGTGTAGAGATTAAACCAAGCTTAGTTGGAGTGGTTAGGGTTAAGGATGAGATAAGGATGGTGGACTTTGTCAAAGCTTCAAGAAGCTTCAACATAGCTCCAAAATAAGCCACCATTCTTAACTTAATCCTTTCCAAATAAATAAACAAATAAATAAATGAAAAACCAAAACCCTAATCATCACTTAACCATGGTTTAAACCTTTACACTTAACCACATTATCAAGTATCATCAAACATGATACAAAAAATGTGCACAAAAGTATATCACATATACCTTTTGCACATCAAGTGAGAAAATCCATTTAAAGTGAACCAATACTAGTTAATGCAAAGTAATATATCAAATATATAATTATACATTAAATCATTAAATCAACACTTGATTTAACGATCCGGTTATATCGCATACAACCGACTAGTATCTAATGTATCGATTTATCGAATCAATGATTCGATAACTAGGTCATATCGAATATAACCAATCGAAACATTTATCGCGAGAATGAAATACGGTATCACATACACGCATTATTCTCGGTCCCGTACATATCTCATATGCGCTCCTATTTCGTTTCGCTTGAACCAGGAAACCTCTGTGTAGGGCTCTAAAGACTCGTCAATACGCCGGTAGCAGATGATGATCATATCAAGCATCCACAAGCCGCAAGCGGTCTGCTAAACGTAACGGCCATCTGGGTATTGAGCGATCAGAAGATCGACGAGCTAGCCCGCTCATACCCCTGTGAATCCAACCGGTAACACTTACCGTACAGTCCGGTCTCTTCGTCTGATATGTCGCATATCAAGTCTAGGGGTGGTAAACGTCAGACCCCAATAACCCGATAAGTCATGCCGATGTTAGGCTTATAACGGGTCGAGAAACTACTGGTAACACTTACCAGCAAATCTCTGATCAGCCCTAGCCAGGGACTTCCCTGTTACGGCCAATCGAGCACAGTGCAACATCAACCCCCAATACCGGGAGAGACGAAACCCCTCCTATCGCTCATTGCCTCCATGTGACTCGGGACTGTACCCAAAGACCACCGTTTTGCACGCCCTCATGGACGTGGTAAGGTGGAGATCAAAGCACAGTGGGAATCACACAAGACTCTATGACGATCTCGGGTCTACAGACTAACCTGCACAAGTGTCACCTGAGAACTGCCATCTGACGTGAGGTATAATACCATCTGGGAGTTCTCGGCGAGTCCATCCAGTGTACCCAGTCTCCACTGAGCACCCGTATACCATCTCTGATGTCAAACACCAATGGATATGGGATCATCCATCGCCCATCACATGGGTCGAGAAGCGTATACGCTAGTCTACTCTGGTATATCGATGCCCCGTCTCGATACACCCACGACTAGGGACCTTGAAGGATGTACTTATGGACTACCATGTCCCCACTAGTATGATCTGCATCATAGTCCAGGTAGTCAAGTACACATCCTAAGGGCTTTACCAACATGTAACTATAAGACAGTATAAAAAGACTAGTGTACATGTTAAGATAAAGAGTAACCAGATAGCATACTATCATATCGAGCAAGAAAGTCATCTCTATATATGTCCAAGCATCCAATATAATATACATCATCTGTACAATACTGGCCTCTAGGGCATACATACAACTAACAATCTCCCACTTGCACTAGGGCCAGCTGCTGTAGTATCGCATACCGAGCATCCCGAAGAGTCTCTCAAACTGTATCTGGGGAATGGCCTTCGTGAGTGGATCCGCCGTGTTATTCTTCGTGTCAACCCTCCTGACCTCGATCTCCCGGCGATCAACTATCTCCTGGATCAGGTGATATCGCCTCAGAATATGCCTGGATCGCTGATGGGACCTGGGTTCCTTGGCCAAAGCCACCGCTCCATTGTTATCGCAATACAAAGGTATTGGACGCTCAATGGATGGAACCACTCCAAGTTCAGTAATGAACTTCTTGATCCAGACAGCCTCTTTGGCAGCATCGTTGGCAGAGATGTATTCAGCCTCCATCGTCGAGTCTGCCACGGTTTCCTGCTTGGAACTCTTCCAGCTAACCGCCCCTCCGTAAAGGGTAAAGACAAAGCCCGACTGCGACTTAGAGTCGTCCTTATCACTCTGGAAGCTCGAATCGGTAAAGGACTCCACTTGGAGCTCTCCGTTACCATACACCAAGAACATATCTCTAGTCCTTCGCAAGTACTTGAGAATGCTCTTCACAGCTGTCCAGTGACTCTCTCCAGGATCAGCTTGATATCTGCTCACTACACTTAGTGAGTATGCTACATCGGGTCTGGTACATAGCATCGCATACATGATAGAGCCTACTGCCGAAGCATAGGGTATCCCTTGCATGCGAGCTCTCTCCAAATCAGTCTTGGGAGACATCTCTTTGGAGAGAGTGACTCCAGAGATCGTGGGTAAGTTCCCACGCTTGGACTCTTCCATACTAAACCTCTTTAGTATGGTGTCAATGTACCTGGATTGGGACAATCCCAAAATCCGTTTGGATCTATCTCTATAGATCCTAATCCCCAATATGCAGGAGGCATCACCAAGATCTTTCATTGAGAATCTTTGTGATAAGAAGAGCTTGACCGATTGCAACATAGGAATATCATTTCCTATCAAGAGTATGTCGTCCACGTACAATACGAGGAAGACAATCTTACTCTCTGCTACCTTCCTGTAGATACAAGGTTCATCTGGATTTTTGACGAAATCAAACTCTTTGATAACGACGTCAAAGCAGATGTTCCAACTCCGCGATGCTTGCTTTAATCCATAAATGGATTTAAGCAGCTTGCATACTTTCCCGCTGCTCCCACTGTCTACGAAGCCCTCTGGCTGAGTCATGTACACGCACTCTTCTAAATCACCGTTTAGAAAGGCGGTCTTAACATCCATTTGCCAGATTTCGTAATCATGATATGCAACGATGGCAAGCATGATCCGGATGGATTTAAGCATAGCCACTGGAGAAAAGGTCTCGTCATAGTCCACACCTGGTCTTTGACGAAAACCCTTTGCTACAAGTCTAGCTTTGAAAGTCTCCACTTTCCCATCTACACCAAGTTTCTTCTTGAAGATCCACTTGCTCCCAATGGGTTTTACCCCTTCAGGAGCAACGTCCAAAGTCCATACTTTGTTGGTGTACATGGATTCCATCTCGGACCGCATAGCATCCAGCCATTTCACTGAGTCCCCACTCGTGATGGCCTGCTCGAAGCTAGTTGGGTCATCATCCTCCATGATGCAATCCTCGCTCCCACCGTCCATGAGAAAACCGTAGTATCTCTCAGGTTGGCGAGGAACCCTACTAGATCGGCGGAGTGGCTGGGGTTCATCGGGAACTATGGAATCCTCTGGTTCCACCAGATCTTCTGTTGTAGCTTGTGCAGCTGGAACCTCTTCCAGTTCTACCTCATGACCACTAATCTCTTTTTCAAGAAATTCCTTTTCTAAAAAGGTGGCATGCCGAGAAACAAACACTCTTTGTTCCTCAGGGTGGTAGAAGATATACCCTCGCGAATGTTTGGGATATCCAATAAACTTACACAGAATGGACCTTGCCGCGAGTTTGTCCGGATTTTGCGTTTTTACATAGGCCGGACAACCCCATATCTTAACATAATTAAGATATGGTCTCTTTCCTTTCCATATCTCATATGGAGTGGTCGGCACGGTTTTGGTGGGAACCATATTCAATAGGTCTGCAGCTGTTTCCAGTGCATATCCTCAGAAGGAAATAGGTAACTCAGCTGTGCTCATCATAGAGCGCACCATATCTAATAGGGTGCGGTTCGTCCGTTCTGATACACCGTTGTGCTGTGGTGTATATGGAGGAGTCAGCTGAGAGAGAATCCCATTCTCTTTTAGGAAGTCCAGGAATTCATTGCTTAAGTATTCTCCTCCTCGATCAGATCGTAGGATTTTAATACTTTTTCCGGTTTGGTTCTCAACTTCTTGCTTATATTCCCTAAATTTCTCAAAAGCTTCTGATTTGTGTTTCATCAGGAACACATACCCGAACCTAGAGAGATCGTCAGTGAATGTAATGAAGTATGAAGAACCATCCCTGGCATGTGTAGACATGGGACCGCATACATCACTATGTATCAGTCCCAAGAGTTCGGTAACTCTTTTTCCGTGTCCCGTAAACGGAGTTTTGGTCATCTTGCCTTTGAGACATGACTGGCAAGTGTCATAAGATGAAAATTCAAAAGGATTTAAATATCCATCTTTATGCAACTTAGCTAGTCGTGTCGCATTGATGTGACCCAGTCTACAATGCCACAAGAAGGATTCGTTCAGTTCTGAACTCTTCCTCTTGTGTGTGTTTGTTATGCTCAGAACCGTTGATTGATTTAGAACATAAATGCCATTGCATAACGTGCCTGATCCAACCAACTTTTGGTCACGGAAAATGTTCATAACATTGTCCTGCAATACAAAATTATATCCCTCTTTACTCAATAAAGAAACCGATATAATGTTGCATATCAGGTTCGGCATGTAATAGCATTCGTTCAGAACCAATGTATCACCAGTTGGTAATACAAGGTGATATTCCCCGACAGTCTTAGCTGCAACAATTGCACCATTTCCAACTCTAATGTCTTTATCACCTTCTCCAAGTTCTCTACCTTTCCTTAGCCCATGTAACTGATTACATATATGGGATCCTGACCCGGTATCTAATACCCAGGACGTAGAGCAAACGGAGAAACAGTTCTCAGTAACGAACACACCCGAAGAAAATGCATCAACATGTACTTTCTTTATTCGGGTGGCATGGGAATCCTGGCATTCCCCTATATCCTGTTCATTCCTATAACTCTTATAAGAAAGAACGGAACCAACGTTCCCCAGCACAGTATAACATGCGGGTTCGGTCAATACATCCATATTATTATCTTGATTAAGGCATGAACTGATCGCTACCTGGAGAGAGAGAGAAGAAAACACTTTAGCGTAAGCTCGTGCAAGATCAGATTGGTTATTATCTTATCTAATCAGGATGGCTCCCACTGCTTTTTATCAAATCTTCCTCCAAACCCTAAAAGGAAAGACTAGCCGGGATTAATTACACACTACAAGTTCACCAATCTTTCAGCCAGGCCAGTGTCGGTACTTTGAGGGAGGTCCCCCGTGCTTTCGCACGAACCTAATTAATGTAAACCTTGTTTTCCCAGAGGCGTAACCCCGTTGACACCTTTCTAGACACCAACTTGATCAGCTAATTGCAATGTGTAAAACTCTCCCAGGAGTAACTCTTACTCGCAGTGGGTATCGGGATCCAACTATCTCATAGAAGGTATGCAATCTCATTGCAAATTTCAACACTTGAAATTCCCGATAATGCTTTTGCCCCTAGCGTGCTATGACCTTGACGCAGGCCAACAAACCATAGTGCGCTAGTCAAGTTCAACCCGTCATTTCCTGATTGAATTAAACCCACCCGTACGACCCTTGACGCAGGCCAACAAAGTCGCACGACTACCCTAATCCAATCTGCATCATATGCATAAGCAGATAAATACTAGTTAGCTACCGCACACTACGCCTTGACGCAGGCCAACAAACGTAGCACGAATACTAACTACTACTCATCTGAAATGACGGAGGGCTACGCCAGGTTTTTCTGAAAACCATGAGCGTAATGAACTTGATATCGTTGTAGAATGAAGTTTTGAAATGGAGTGATTTTGAGGCTTTTCTAGTTTTGCTAAAGGAGTCACTCCCGGCGAAGGGATCTCGGTCCTTTCCTCGTCGAATGAGGTGCGGGATATATCATATATATCGCTGTGCAAAGCAAAAACGCAAAAGCAGTCAAAAGCAAACCGAGTGGTAGCATCTGCCAGTTATTGCTAAAGGAGTCACTCCCGGTGAAGAGATCTCGGTCCTTTCCTCATCGAATAAGGTGCGGGGTATATCATATATACCGCTATGCAAAGCAAGAACTGTAGCTACCTGTTTTATTTAAAATCTGATTCTACAACATCTTAGGTTTCTTTCCTTTCATTAATCACATTAATGAAGTCCCATCATTTAAATACCTAAACATCACAGATAGATATGACGTACACTTATGCCATCCGCATTCGCCTCGATGTCCCCTTGTGCACCGTTAGGTTAGGTAACTAACGACAGAGCAGGGCAGGACTAGCGTGGGTGTAAAACATAAGTAACGTCTATATAATATATCATATATACTATATACTATATCCATCACAGAGTCACATCACAGATATCGCAGCAGAATAAACATATGAAATATTGGATATACTAGGACGTCCGTGTTTTCAATACGAGCCAGTATAAAACACGGATTCCACGGTCGTGATGAATAGCCAATCCCACACCCCTAGACCCCTACGAGAGCGGCAAGCAACCCTGCCAATTCTAGGGTTAGGAGACCCGGACTCGACTCCTCGAGTTGGTCTCCCACTGGACCCCAGAACCCGGTTACTCGTGCTCCCCTCCTTGGGTCTATCCTAATGCGGAAAAGTAAATAATATACAAAGGGTGACAACTTCCGCTACCTGGAAGTGCCCCAAATAAAAGAATATTACATACAAGTTTTTACATGAATGAAAATGAAAAAACACTCTTCTCACATAAAAACCCCCGGCTATTCGAACACGACGATCCAATATAACATATCCAGCAACACATAACATCACATGTCATCAACGTAAGTAAGTATGCATACCCCAATTGTCGTTGACGTATAGCAACGAAACCGGCGATATGAACATACTACACTTACGGTCACAGAAAAGAAAGTGTAAAACTACAACAATTGGAATCCGCAACTTCTTTAGACATCACATGCCTAATCAGATGAAATACTTAGACATCATATGCCTAACAGATATAAATCCCGCATTTTAGTCTCATTATCGAAAACTCTTTTCAATATTAAGTGAAACTAAACCGCTAGATTTATAACATTCATTCAGTTATCACATAACTGTTTGTGAATTCCAATTATTGTATCACATTCCAGATAAACAGAAAATGTTAAACTTCCCGATCGAACAGTCGAATACCCAAGTTTTCCCGATACAGTCCAACATATGAAATAAGTCTAGCAACATTCAGTTCGTGCCTCAGTACCAACGGTCCAGCCGTAGAAGGTTCAAGCCAACGCCTCACATGTGGCACGCCGTACTGCCCCAAACCCGAAGGTTCAAAGGGCAGTTCAAGACGGTCACATAATCGAGTTAAGGTTTGTTGTCTTCTAGAGGGTCCATCGCATTACTTGCACTACTTAGAATGTCGTTAAACTACGGAAAAATCCAACACTTGGAAATTTCCCGACAGGGGAAAAATTGGGTATTTATATCCGGTCGAACTTTTTAACATATTCTAAAAATTATCCGGAAATACACAAAAGACGAAATTTGATAATCCGATCGAAATACCGAATCCCCAAAACAACCCCAGAAAATTCAACTCTTGAATAAATATTAAAAATTCCCAGGAATACCAGCACTGGAAGATAAGAATTACTGTGCAGAAATCTTTATTTAATTGATCCGTACGGCCGCGGAACCGCCGCATGAGCCATGCTCATGCCGCGGAACCGCGGCGACTTGGTGGATTTACACTGTCGAATTGCACAGTAATTCTTATATTCACCTGCTGATTTTTCTGCATATTTTTAATTTGGAAAAATCCCAGATTTTAGAAAAAGGACAGAGAGCATGTTTGGTTTGGGGTTTCGGGTTCATTCGGGTTTCAAACGTCGTCTAGACTTCGCCTAAGGCTCTAGCTTGGCTCTGATACCAGTGAAAGGTTCCTAGGCACTCTAGTGAGGTCTCACAAGGCATTGAACATGCCAATTTAAAAAAAATGGTGCCGAGAAACCCTAGACTACGGATCTTAGACTAGATGTTTAGGCGAAAAGATAATCTAGTTAACAAATTAACTAAAAGTTAGGATGCTACAACCTTTGTAGATCCGGATACCCACTTCCTTAGCTCCACGAGGGCGTCCTCTCGCTGTCCATCTTGAACCTTGGACTCTCGTGACGGCTTCATTGGAGAAACGTGCGGAATAGGTCGTCGGCTTCGTGTCAAAGACGATCTACGTCGAAGTTGCACAAGCTCAAGCTCCGACTTCACAAAGTTGTGAAACTTGTGAAGAAAACACCCAAAACAACTTGGCAAGAGGTAGAGGATGAAGAAATAGGAGGTGGGTTCACTTTTGAATTGGATTTCTCACTTTAGAAATCAAGTTGCCATTGATGGCATCAAGCTTTCTTTTTGAGGAAGAAGAAGAAGATCAAGAAAGAATGATAAGTCTTCTAATTTTAAAATAAAACTAATATGAATACTTATCATATCTTGACCATGGTCAAGTGTAGAGATTAAACCAAGCTTAGTTGGAGTGGTTAGGGTTAAGGATGAGATAAGGATGGTGGACTTTGTCAAAGCTTCAAGAAGCTTCAACATAGCTCCAAAATAAGCCACCATTCTTAACTTAATCCTTTCCAAATAAATAAACAAATAAATAAATGAAAAACTAAAACCCTAATCATCACTTAACCATGGTTTAAACCTTTACACTTAACCACATTATCAAGTATCATCAAACATGATACAAAAAATGTGCACAAAAGTATATCACATATACCTTTTGCACATCAAGTGAGAAAATCCATTTAAAGTGAATCAATACTAGTTAATGCAAAGTAATATATCAAATATATAATTATACATTAAATCATTAAATCAACACTTGATTTAACGATCCGGTTATATCGCATACAACCGACTAGTATCTAATGTATCGATTTATCGAATCAATGATTCGATAACTAGGTCATATCGAATATAACCAATCGAAATATTTATCGCGAGAATGAAATACGGTATCACATACACGCATTATTCTCGGTCCCGCACATATCTCATATGCGCTCCTATTTCGTTTCGCTTGAACCAGGAAACCTCTGTGTAGGACTCTAAAGACTCGTCAATACGCCGGTAGCAGATGATGATCATATCAAGCATCCACAAGCCGCAAGCGGTCTGCTAAACGTAACGGCCATCCAGGTATTGAGCGATCAGAAGATCGACGAGCTAGCCCGCTTATACCCCTGTGAATCCAACCGGTAACACTTACCGTACAGTCCGGTCTCTTCGTCTGATATGTCGCATATCAAGTCTAGGGGTGGTAAACGTCAGACCCCAATAACCCGATAAGTCGTGCCGATGTTAGGCTCATAACGGGTCGATAAACTACTGGTAACACTTACCAGCAAATCTCTGATCAGCCCTGGCCAGGGACTTCCCTGTTACGGCCAATCGAGCACAGCGCAACATCAACCCCCAATACCGGGAGAGACGAAACCCCTCCTATCGCTCATTGCCTCCATATGACTCGGGACTGTACCCAAAGACCACCGTTTTGCACGCCCTCATGGACATGGTAAGGTGGAGATCAAAGCACAGTGGGAATCACACAAGACTCTATGACGATCTCGGGTCTACAGACTAACCTGCACAAGTGTCACCTGAGAACTGCCATCTGACGTGAGGTATAATACCATCTGGGAGTTCTCGGCGAGTCCGTCCAGTGTACCCAGTCTCCACTGAGCACCCGTATACCATCTCTGATGTCAAACACCAATGGATATGGGATCATCCATCGCCCATCACATGGGTCGAGAAGCGTATACGCTAGTCTACTCTGGTATATCGATGCCCCGTCTCGATACACCCATGACTAGGGACCTTGAAGGATGTACTTATGGACTACCATGTCCCCACTAGTATGATCTGCATCATAGTCCAGGTAGTCAAGTACACATCCTAAGGGCTTTACCAACATGTAACTATAAGACAGTATAAAGAGACTAGTGTACATGTTAAGATAAAGAGTAACCAGATAGCATACTATTATATCGAGCAAGAAAGTCATCTCTATATATGTCCAAGCATCCAATATAATATACATCATCTGTACAATACTGGCCTCTAGGGTATACATACAACTAATAACTGGAACAATGTTGGCAATTCAGTCAGGATATTGAACTTATTGGATGAAGCCGGAGTCAACTAGTTTCTTGACTTCTGAGTTGATACTCATCTAGAGTTCGAGTCGCATTCTTCTTGGTGCCTATTTGACTGGCTTGACATCTGGCGATATAGCCAGTTTATGCACCGCTATTTTTAGGTCTAGTCCCGGCATCTCAGAATAGTTCCATGCGAAGCAGTCTTTATATTGCATATTCACGTCTTTTAAAATGGCCACCTGCTATTTAGATAGCGGCTCACTGACGAACGTGGGCCTCGGCTCGTTTTTTGTCCCTAGGTTAATTCTTCTTAGGTTGTCCAACGTGGTATGTATCCTATCTTCCAGCTCTTTTGGCACCGGTGGAAACTTTGAGATCACCTCCTCCTCGCCCTCATTTATGAAGCAGTTGAAGAAGTCATCCATATTCTCGTGCCCTCCCTCCTTTGAGAGTGTTATCATGTAGCAAGTACGAGTTCGCTTCCAATCTTAGTGTTGACGTGGTCCCACCTTCGCGATATAGGTTCTCTTTGGCTCATGCTTTTGCGGTGGGGTCACCCTCCAGCTGTCAGATAAAGTGAACCTGCCCTGTTGATATTGGTCTTCGACTCGGTCTTTAAAGGTGAAGCAGTCTTCAAGGGGATATCTTATTGCTCGATGATAATGGAAATAATCCGGGTGATGGTCCTCATTTATCTGTTTTGGGTATCGAGGCTCCAGGAGCGTCATCATTTGTTGCTTGATGACAAGGTTAAATATTTTCCTTGTCTTGTCTTGGAGGAAAGAGTACTCCTGACCATCTTCTTTATAAAAGACGGATTCCGGCTGACTTTTTCTTGATTGCGTGGATTCTTGGATCCACTTCGCTATTTCCGAACATCATTCTTGTTCTTAACTTTATTTTTGCCCCTGTTTCAGGCTTTTCTCTTATCGTGAGGGCATCGTAATCTTCTCTTTCCGCAGACTGCTGATTGAGACGCTGCGTCTTGGCCTTTTCGTAAATAGTCATTTCTCTATTGTGATCATCCCGAACCTTTTGACTGGCTTCTCTTATTAGCTTGTCCACTTGCTCTTCAAACGACGGACTTGACATTCTTATACCGGGATTTTTCTTCGTTTCAATGTTACAGCTATCTGGAAAACCATTCCTTTCTCCACCAGAGTTATTTATGGTGCGGCGGTTGTGGAATTGCTCTCGTTTATTTGACCGAACGTATCTAAGCCTGGTCCTCTCCATCCATCCGTTGGGTATCTTTCACTGAGTTCCGGGAATGTCCCCGATTTTGTTGTAGAACCGGGCTTGTCGAACGGTTTGTTTGAAAGATACGCCTTGGCATCTTAATAGCCTTTCAATCCTTCTGCGTAATATCTGGGAAGACAGATTGGTTGAAGTCTGTCAAGCGCAAGCTCGGCACCATGCCAGACTTTTTTCTCTACTTTGGTCTCCGTAGATTGATAGAAGATGATCGCCTATTCACCTCTTCGTCTGGAAGGGACGTAGAAAGTCTGCAGCTCTTGTACGCTGTATGTATCAAGTGCATCAAGTTCTTTGTAATGTTATGACGGAACCATGGTGATCTATAAACTCTGATCGGCTCCAGTAATGGTTTGTGCTGACGGGGGAGTGGAGAACACGGCGTTGGCCTCGTCCTCAGAGTCACTGCCAAAGCCCAAAATAGGAGTACATGGTCCGGGCCTGTTGCATTGGGGTTGCCCCGAGTAGACTATTTCTTCATCTTTTTCGGTGTCACCCATAAAGATCGTGATGGTAGTAATAGGCTTCTATTTAACCTCCGGCTTATGACATCTTTCCGTGTCTTTGAAGTCTGGTAGGAAGTACTTGGTGTCTTCATATTTTCGAACTTCATTTACAGAGAATGGATTTAGCTCCCCCGTAACGGTGTACTCGAGGCCGTCTTTGAAATGCTTCATATACTGGTGTTGTGTAGAAGGGATGAAGTTGTACTCGTGTAACCAAGGCCTGCCGAGCAGAGAGTTGTAGCAAGTCTTGGCGTCAATGACATGAAATTTGATGTCAGTAACGAGCAGCCCGAAGTGTAACGTTAGTATTACAGACCCGAGCGTCCGTGATGACTGTGAATCGAACCCGGAGATGGTAATTTTATCCCAAGCCAGATGCTGAACGTTCATGCAAATCTCCTTTAGCACCTTCACGTTGAGGAGGTTGACAAAGGACCCGTTGTCGACAAGGATTTTACCTATCTTGATGTCGTGGCAATACCTAGTGACGTATATCGGACGGTTATGCTCGCACGTTCCGAGGAGGAGATCTTCATCGCTGAATGTGATGTCAGCCATGTGAACCTCTGCTAACTCGTCCTTCATCTTTCTTTTGCGAGGAAAGCTTGAAATTGAACACGCTCTTGCAATGCCTTGATCAAAGAATCTCGCGCCTCTTTGGACATGAGGAGAACATCCAATATGCTCAGTTGTGAGGGCATCTTCCTCATATGTGCTAGGACATTGTAATCCACCTTGTTTTTCCTAGGTGGGTCCTTGGCTGTGAGCTCTGTAACGACTCCATCATTGAGGGTGATTTCCCTAGGGAATTTTTCTTTCCCATTGTCTCTTTTACTCAAACCTTTATTTGTAGGTCCGAGGTTCTTCTCAGGCAGCGTGCGGTTACACAGCTGAATGTTCTCGTAGTTCTTCTCTCCCTCTTCTTTTTCGGAGGTGGAGTTCTTGAAGAGAGGGCCGAAGGTCATTTCTTCCTTAGAATCGCTCCCGAAGGTAAGAATTTAGAGTTTTTCGCTTTCCCGACTGGTATCAACCATATGACAGTTGCCAGTTGTTTTCTCACGCGCACTTGTCGAACTTCTTTGCTGTCGATGAGCTTCGCGTTTCATCCTCTTGAAGTATTGTTGATGGGCAAGGTATCCTTGCCACCACTTCTTGAAGGCACTGCATTCTTCGGTAGGGTGAGAGACCCTCCGATGGTATAAGTAGTAGTTCGGATATGAATCCTCTCCGTTGAGGTTTATGACCCCGGGCGTGTTTCCTTTGAGATGCGGTAGCTTCATTCCCACTGATAGGGCTTTGGTGAACCGTTTCTCTATCTTGATCCTGCTCTTGTTTGCCAAAGGTGTGCTTTGGTTTGGTCGGAGTACTTTACGACTCCTCCTTACCGCAGCTTCTTCATCCTGACGCTGACGCTTAGCCTTTTCGTATATGGCTGTTTCGCGTTCTTGGTCAGCTTTGCTTTTTCGAAAGGCTTCGTTTAATAACCTATCGATTGGGTCTTCTGACAGTTCCAGGGATTTTAGCACCGCTCCTGCCCCCAGTTCCTTTGTATTGCTTTCCAACGCCGAGGGAGCTTCTTCGACATATGAAGATGAATGGGAGACTATGTGGCAGCTTGCTATATAGTCCGGGGTTTCTTTTGATGAGTTTATTTCCCTCATTATCATCACTATCTCCATTCTCAAGGATATGCTTGAGAAACTCTTCGAGAGTGACTGGGATCCGCGCCTTCTGGTTGTACTCCTTCAGCGCGTCGATATACTTTTGCTGGTCCGTGCGCTTGTCGTCATACTCGGCAGGTTGCACAAGCTTTTTGGTCTTCTTCTTTTTCTTTGAAGACTTTAAAGGCTTGACCTGGGGGTTTTGCCCCTTGTCAACTGTTTTTGGTGCAGAACCCGGTTTTAGCATCTCTTCAATGATCTCGGGCTCCAGCGGGCTTTTCCATCTGATCACCGGACATGCCTGAAGATCTTTCAACATTCTTTTGGTTTTAGCTGAAAGGACAACTTCCTATGGAGCTTCTTCCACGAGTGAGCATGATGCCCCTGGCATGTCTACCTTCTTGGGAGCGTGCTTCTGTGGTGGGTTGACCCTCCAGTTCTCCGATAGCACAAACTTCCCTTATTGGTACCGATCTTCGACCCAGTTTTTGAAGACGTAGCAATCTTCAATTGGGTGGCTCACCATTCTGTGATAAGAGCAGTAGTTGGGGTTGTTGACGTTGCCAAGTTGCGATGGACTTCGTGGTTCCGGCAATGTGATGAGTTTGTTGCGCACTGCCAGCTCAAACAGTCTCCTTGTCTTATCACGGGAAAATGAGTATGCACGTCCAAGCCTTTCTTCCTGGGATATACGCGGATGCATGTTATTTTGGCGAGTAACTAGCTTCGGGTCACTCGGCTGTTGTTGAGTGTTGGCAACGAAGGCTTCTTTCCTTTTACCCTTGGCATTTCGAGGGTCCATTTTTTAGGTGAAAGGCTCGTGGCCCATCTGGTCCATTTGGGCCAGCTTGTCGATCAGTGCCCGGAAGGTGGTTGGCTTAAAGAACGTCATGAACAGGGATACAGTCGCTTGAGGATCAAGGGTCCCGATGAACATGCCCACGGCAGGAGATTCTTCAATGCGCTGTTCGTATTTTGACCATAGGTTCCGTCACCGGATCACGTATTGGACCCAAGTCTCTCCTGACTTCACCCTGGCATTGATTAATGCAGTGATCGGGGTGCGTTCACTTGCACTTGTGAACCGCTGTGTGAACAACAATTCCATTTCTGTGAATATTTTGACGGAGTCATTTGGGAGCTCCGAGTACCATTCAAATGCTGTTTCCGACAGGCTACCAACGAACTGGCGAAGAAGCAATTTGTCGTCGCCTCCAGTATTGCCGCACAAAGCTCTGAACTGAGCAACGTGCTGATGACGATTTCCTGTCCTTTGTACACATGGAACTTGGGAATCGTATATCCCAGCGGGTACTTGATTTGATCGTACCATCCTGGGTACAGTCGCTCGGTTCTGACGACTTGGCCATCCACTTCTTTAGCTTGATGAGCTCGTATTTGTTGAGCTATGTAATCGTCAAGGGCAGCTTTGGAGATCATTTCCTCCCTTTCCACTGATAGAGCTGGAAAAGAGTTCGATGTTTCCCCTATGCTGTCCTCGATGATTATCGGTGGATTTTCAGCTGGAGGTTCTTGCTGGATGATCATTCCAACCATATCTTGGAACAAAAGTGCCATCTTCTTTATATTAGCAGTTTGTTCCGCGGCCTTCTTGTATTTTCTTTCTAGCACCCTTCCCAGGAACTCTGTATCGGGGTCCTGCTCTTGGCACTGTTCACTTGCTGATTCCGGACTTTCTTTCTGTCCGGTGAGTGCCGCCATTTTCGTCAGCATCTTCTGGAGCTTCTGTTGTTGCTCCTGAGCTTTTGTCAACGACCGAGTTTGCGGGCGATGACCCACGGAAGCACAACATCCCTCTTTCTCGAAAGCCATGTAAACCATGTGTATGATCATTCCCCCAGACTTGGAGCGTTTGGGTTCATCGCCTTTGGAATTTGTCGCCGGCGGTGGGAGATTCTCTAGCCTCACCCTTTTGTGGGAGGTCAAAGTTGAAGGAGCCATTGTAATAGGCACCCGTGTTGAAGATGTACCTCTCTGTATGACGGAGGGATTGTTCTCTTCTTGCCGAGCCTTCATTTTCTTCAGTCGGTGAGAGTAGTCTTTGTTGATCACAGAATCTTAGACTTTCTGCCAAACCCTGTGGATTTAGGAGAACAGCCGCTGAGGGGGCTGCTCCGGCTTTTCCTGCGTCTTGTTTTCTGCAGGTGGGGGAGATTTCCTCAGCACCGTGGTTTGAGAGTTCTTTCGCACCCTCCTAAGTAGATCAAAGTTATTCCCAGTTGGAACAGCAGTGTCAACTTCCACCATTGGAGCTGATGGGGTAAGTCCAGAGGGGGAGTTTCCCCCAGCCTTTCTCACTCGACGACAGTAGCGACGTCGAGCGTGTCTTGCAGACGGGACCACCTCAATTGTGGAAGCGGCTCCGTCATGCCCCCGGCTTTGCTGAGGGGCTACTATTGGTGCCAGCCTGTCGAAGACTGACGTCCGTTGAGAGGGAACAGTCAATCTTTCGAAGGCCGATTTTCTGGTAGGGGAATCACTTTGATGACTTCACCCGAAGCAAGAGTTGAAATGGACAATCTATCAAAGACCGATCTTTTGGTAGGCGAAGCACCTTTGACAACTTCACCCGCCGGGGAGTTAGGAGGACTATCCATTTTGGCATAACCCCTTTAGGTATCATGAGCCTCTTTACGGGCCCACTTAAGCTTCGGCTCAGCCTGTTGAAGACTGAGGTGGTGGACTTAGACGACCTGTTGAGAGGGGCCATGGTGGTTGCCAGTCGATCGAAGACCGACTTCTTAGGAGCTTCCTGTGGTGGCACTGGGGCGCTGAAACTTTCTGGCGGGAGCATAGTCCCGAAGAACAATCCAGTGGTGGCTTGAGTTACCTGCCCTACCGGCATTGAAAATATGGAGGCCGTATTGGGCCTATATGTCACTTCTCTAGTTGGGGCGGAGCGGGAGTTGCTGTTGCAGTTTGTGCAGCGTGAAGCCATTGACTTTTTTTCTTCTTCTTCCTAAATAGAAGCAAGAAACCAAATCTTAGTACCTCAAACCCAAAGGCAACCATAGCAAACTGCGATTTTGTTCGTGAAACACGACACACGAAGTGTGGAGTGGAAAGAGGAAAAGGTCTCACCGGGCATGCCAGAATCTGTTCACAGCCGAAAACAGGGACGAAACCGGGACGGATCATCCTGCCTGAATTCTGGGGGCAGATGCTATTTGGATTTATCTGTCCACCCCTTCGAAGATGCCAAGTTGATTTATGGCACCGTATATCAGTGGTTTGGATGGATGCGGCCGTTGTAGCAGACTTCGTCAGATTACCCTCGTTTATGAGAGGGGTTTTTGATTCTGGAGCCCCTGCAGTTAATTACGTTACCGCATTGCGATAACCACTTTCTTCTGCTCCGGAAGTTCACTTCGTGTCATATGTGTTTTTGTTTGTTTTGGTTGCCCGTGGATTATATACAAAGACTAATTTATGTTGTCGCTCGTAGGGCTTGGATTAGTCCAAATCCATATATTTTAGATTTGGGTTTTTTTATATTTAAAGATCATTAATCTGGTTTGAGATTAAGATCGACTTAAATGTATGTAAGCATTTGGGGCTCGATTTGTTTTTGTTAAGGATACATCAGTGCAATTTGAGACTAAGATCCACTTAACGGGGTTTAGGGATCATTTTTATTTCAGATCCAACAAAAGAGCGTTTGGCCTTTATTGTTTTAGTTTAAGAACGTTTCGGTCCATTATCGCCACTTTGGAGGCGAATATTAGTTTAAGAACATTTCGATCTCTTATCGCCATTTTGGAGGCGAATATTAGTTTAAGGACATTTCGGTCCCTTGTCACCATTTTGGAGGCGAATATTAGTTTAAGAACATTTCGGTCCCTTACAAGTTAAAGGACGTAGTGGTTCAGTGTGTTGATCTTGCATGCACGTGTATTTGTTACGTGACGGAATGAACATGGGTGATGTGGAATGCACCGAGTATGGAACGCGGTCTGATTTAAGGTGTGCACGTCGGTTTGGACTGTTTGGGAATGCACTGAATAATTGTTGGTTGTCGGGACCCGCCACCTCTCTGAAGACGTTGAAGAATTACAACGACATATATCAGAGGTGCAGAGAGATGTACCCTTAAACCAAATCCCGTATTTGAGGAAAACGGGATATGGTAACCCTAGGAATCGTTAGTCATGTTTGAGACTAAAATTATCTTAGGAGATATAAGATGAATATCATTTAGGATATCATCAATTGAAAGATCAATAGTCATATGTGAGACTGAGATTAGTTTGGGCAATCATGAGCATATGGGCTCTGTTGATTTGAATCAAGAAGGTTCTTTCCTCAGAAGGCCTGGCCAATTTTAGGCTTGATCTGCTCAATGGTCTTTTTTTATTGAAAAGTGCTAAGCACTTGCTTGGGTTCTGTTTAATCAGTCCCCCTTTTAAGCAAACAGTGTTGAGCACTTATATAAGTTCTGACGCCCACATATGATCATGTGAAGCTTTCAGTCATGGGGGATTACCCAATAAGTGTAAAACACTTTACTCCTATTGTCTTTATATGGAGTGCTAGGAGCTCTTTATGGCGTCCACGTGGGGAGCGCATAAGGCGCTGGGCGCTGCCCAATGTGTGCTAAGCACTCATTTCTTCTGTGGTGTCCACGTGAGGGACACGTAAGGTGTTGGCCGCTAGGCCCTACCCGATGAGTGCTAAGCATCCTTTCTTCTGTGGCACTCATATGAGGGACACGTGAGGCACTGCCCAATGGGTGGTAAGCACTCCTTTCTTGTGTGGCGCCCTCGTGAGGGACACGTGAGGCGCTGGGCGCTAGTTTTTTCCTTATATGATTTGATTTGAGGAATTCGATTTCTAGCTCTGTAACAAGTCAGAAAATAAAATATTATTTTTAGAAATTTAAATAATTAAAATAATAAATATTATGAATATCTTAAAGTAAGGAAATTGGCTTTAATGAAGTGGTATAATTATATACCGATAGTTGGAAATATTTGGAAAATTAATTTGAATTATTAATTTAAATATTTTAGAAATTTAAATAATTAAAATAATAAATATTATGAATATCTTAATTATTTTTAGAAATTGGCTTTAATGAAGAGGATTCATGTGCTGGACCCGGCGTGATTCTCATGTTGGTTCATGTAGCCTACCCCATATGCTTGGGATAAAAGGCTCAGTTGTTGTTGTTGTGTGATTTTGTAAAGAAATTTTGTGAATTGAGCATTTGTAGACTTTTAAATAATTATTGTATTCTATGAAAATACTAAATTTGATTAATATGTATTAAAATTGTGCATTAAGCATGTTACAAATACTTGCTACATTTTTATTATATGCACCATGGCTCTTTTTAAAAATAATTTGTTTTGAGTTTAAAACAAAAAAAGGAAAAGAAAAGAAAAGAAATAAAAGAGAGTGTGTGTGTGAGGTGACATGTATCATGTGAGGGTGAGAGAGAGAGAGGGTGAGATTTATTCGACAACCTTCTACACAATTCATCACCTCTTCACTTCTTCATCTCCTTCTCTTTCATCACCTTCATTTTCCTCCTCTACCACCCTCACAACCATCCCAATTCTGCACCAAAACCTTATATCCCCTTCACTAAAATTGTGCACAAACTCACTACAAGCATGGTGGACCAAACAAGTCAATATTTTGAGCACTTAGGGCAACTCAAGAAAATTCTTGAGTTGCCAAATGAGATATAACCCTACACCCTTGTTTAGAATTTTAGTTTTCTAAATTTATATAGTAGTTTTGAGTTGATTAAAAAAAGTTTAGTGATCTTGGAAATTTCCAAGATGAGGTTTAAGGTATGATTTGGTTTGTGAAGGTGTATTTGAGGTGTAATGATGTTTTACATGACCTTAGAGATTTCTTTTCTGGACCAAAACCGAGACTTGAACCCAAAACACAATCCTAGAATTTTCCCACATCGGTTTTGTGATTTTTTTGAGGTCTACAGGAAATCTAGAGCATCTTGGGAACCTTTTAAGAAAATCAAACAAATCCAGAGACTTAGTTAGACCAATAGGAGACCACCACCAAAAGACGTGACCAAAATTCAAAAGCGGGACCGGCGGGGGTGGTTACTGTAGCACTATTAGCCGGACAGATTTTGGCTTCTGATGTTGGGTTTTGGCCTATAGCTCACACTCCTCATTACTTAGCCACTGTATTGTTCTTTTGTCCCAAATTACCTGAGGCAAAATCTGGGAGCGTTTGAGTTAATAATAGCAATGGTTTTCCGATTTCTAAAACATGGATTTTGGCATTTGATTGTGGATTTGGTCGTTGGACGTTTGTACATCAACGACGAGGGTTTTATGATTGTTTTTGCATTCGTAAGTTATAGGTTCTAACATATGAGCAGTTCGTGTGTCATATCGGTTTTTGAATCGGATTTTTATGTGATACGATATATTTTGTGATATGTAGGCACCCTCACGTGGACTTCGAACAACAAGGAAGAGCATGGCGTCTTTAACTTCGGCAAGCGAGGATCAAGATGATAGATGTATATCTACGGGGGAAGTCGGGTGGATGGCGTATAGCACCCCCGCAAATGTAAAATAGGGTTATTACCATGTTATTATGAGTTTTGACGTAGTATTGGATACTTAGCGAGTAAGGTATTTAGAAGACCTTGGGTTAGATTAGGTTGATTTAGGAAGACCTATCCAGAGGATGATTACCTTGGAGGCGAATTACAGGTTTCATGCAGTCACACACACACGCACACCCACACACTTAACTTGTGTATGTGTGTGTGTGTGTGTATGTAGGTTAATTATATATATATATATACATACATACATGCATATACATATATACAACATATACACGTGAGATGAGAATAGTATATGATACTTGGAGATGAGTTGATATAATCGGGCATGATACCGTGAGTTTTGATATGTGTTTGAGTCATGATATGATACATGACATGATATTATAGTGGACCGTTGGGCGATGTGTATTCATACATACGACAATATGTGTTGATGATATTGGAATGTATGAGACTTTAGAACAATACCCCTGATCATGATATTGTTCGATGATGATACCATATGAATGATGATTTATATATAATAGTTGACCCGTACCCTCGTTTTCGGAGATGCCGTATGATGGATTTTACCGTATGAGGTATAGATATGATGATTGATCCTCACTCTTGACTCGAGAATGCCGTACTATGTATTATTCAGTACGTGACGCTATGAGGCTGAATCGCCGACTTCTAGGTATATTGACTCAGAATTTTAGGTAGATTTTCTTACCCTTCTGACTAGTTCCTTAGTTTAGTCTTTTAGTTGTTTAGATAGATGCTAGTTAGGCTCGAGTTATACCTATTTTCAAGACTAACGAATCGCGAGTATTTTCAAAGGACAACCCAAGGGATATTATGGATTTTTCAAAGAACATATCTTTTCTCAAAAACATCATAGCCCCTACTTTTCTAAAAAAAAATGATTCGTGCTATTTCAAAACACTAAAACTGTATGACTCGTACATTGATATGTATATTTTATAATGCTACTTTCACTATTCACTTATTCTATCTGTAACACCCTAGTTCATTTATACCAGTTCTATTTTGAGTATTTCTTTATTTATGGCATTTCCTGATTTACTGTGTTTTGGGTGCGAATAGTATATTTGACATCTGTATTTGCATCCGACCCGACCCGCTTGCTGGAAACCCGTCTTGATTCCGGTTTATCATTTATCCCGGCTTGTTATGTGGATCCGTGCACTTTCATATTGTTTTATAACTGTATTATATCTGGCATCTGCATTTTTAATATAACATTTAAAGTCAAATAAAATATTTTAAAAATATCTACCATGGCCTGCATGATACCCTTAACCCTGTCGTAGCATCTGCGCATCTTGTTCTTGTCCCGTTCAGTGAAACAGACTCGTTTGGATGGCTACGTGCACGTGCGTGCATCCATTCTTGGGGGTATACATTTTCGTTACCCGACTATCCTGTTTTAATATTGGTCGACACGTATATTTTCCGTATTTTAAAACTGGATTTTTAGACCCGAACCGGGCGTGTTTTGGACTATTTTTGTATAAGCCAAAATATCAAATATTTTACTAATATTATATTTTTAATATTATTAACTGTTTAAAATTTAAATAACTAAAAAGATTTTTTAAAAAATCTAATTTAACAGTTTCTCTTTCTCTCTCTCCTCTCGCGAACACTGTTCTCGCAAGATCTCGTCACCTCCCTCACCACTACGGTCACCTCCCTCTTCTGTTTCTCTTCTTCTCCTTTTTAAACCCTACGCCCCCAAAAGATCCCACACGAACCCTAACCCTAACCTTTGCCTCGTCGTCGCCTCCTCACCATCCTCATCTCCTCCTCGACCTCGCCTCATTTTCCACTTCCCTTCTCTTCTCTAACCCCGAGCCCCACAATCCTTGCAACCCATCACCCGAGCACCCTGCACCCCTCGCCACCAGAGCTTCGACCCCGTCGTCGCCCTCACACCCTCTCCATCACCTCTCTCCTCTTCCCTGCATAGAAACCCCGACTCACTACAACTGCAGAAAACCCTCACCCGACTTCAAGAAAACCCGCAACCCCTTGCCTTGTCGTGAAACCTCATCGTTGAAGAACCCACGACCTCATCGTTATCACCCTTCTGTTCTTGTCGACCTCTGAATCCAGACCACAAAACCCGGTGAGCACCAGCTCTCTTCTTCCTTCTCCTTCTTCTTTCATTTCTTCTCTTTTCTTGATCCGTGTTTTCTGATCATCGCGGCAGCCGTGGGTGTCGCTGTCGATCAGGCAAACCTAGTAGACATCCCCAGCCAGCGTGGGTACTTTCTTGCCTTTCCTGGACCCGTCCCGTGCGCGCGTGTGGTTTTTACGACGTTTACCCGACGTCGGACGTGCCGTACGCATCCGTCGTGAGATCCGATCAGGCAAGTTTATCTTGCTACATGCTATACTACTATATTTTGCATTCATACGAATAATAATATTACATATTGTTTAGTTATGCATCCAATGTTACAGTTTTACAGTTTTACAATATCCGTTCACATCTGTACAGTTTATTACATATCTAGTCGCATGCAAGTTTATCTTGCTACATACTGTGATACATATGTTGCATCTATATGAATCAAAATATCACATGTTGATTGCATTGTACATCCATATTAATGTTTACTGTTTTCGGATACCCGTGTGCATCCGTATCATTTATTATATGTATAGTTGTATTTACAGATCATATTATTTCATGTTACTGTTGTATTAACACCCCATGCTTGATAATGTGCATCATGCATAGTCATGGAGTTGTAGATATAATCCCTGATAGATATTTGTGCATCCGTGTTTTACTGTGCATCCGTACTTTTATCGTGCATCCGTACTTGCTATAGTTTTATTATGAGCATCCGTTTGATACCTGTGCACTACCTGTCATGACCTGATACACCACTACTTGACCTGTTACCTGATCCTGTTTCTAATGCCGACAATCCTGACATGTTGTCCTGACGGACGTATCCTGTTGTCTGCATAGACAAACCTATACCTGCTTGATCCTGTGTTGGCATTAGCTCCAGTTTATCAATACCTGACTTGAACATATAACCTTGGGGGTATGGGAAAATCAAAGGTGTAACCGAGTGTAACTTAAAAGGGTATTACTTGATCCGTGGACCCGGGGGTAATGGGATAGAGTCATTCGTGACTCTTACATCTTGATCCGTGGTCCCGGGGGGTAACGGGATAGAACCATTCTTAGTTCACAAATCCTGATCCGTGGTCCCGAGGGGTAACGGGACATATTCTTTGAGTTACATGAGGAGTACATCAATTGATTTCGAATAAATTTAGAATAGATAACCCAGTAGCACAGTTTAGATTATTTACCGCACTTCACCTGCACGTATACACTTCACTGTTTCATACCCGTGTTACTTGTTATACACTCATTACTGTTCATACTCATGCCTGCATATCTCGTGTATCCTGTTCATTTATTATTGTTTGATATTATGACGCACTGACGTCTGGGTTTTGCATGGCCCAGATCCTCTATCTCTGTCTCAGGCCGTTCAGGAGTATTTCAGCCAACAGACCGAGCAGTGAGGATCCTGTTAGTAGATAGTTGGTTTAGTTTTATTTTCGTACTTTCATTCCTGATGTGAGCCCGTATTTTGGGACGTACTTTCCAGATATTATTGTTATTTGGATTTATTGCTTCCGCATATTATTTCTTGACTCGTTTATTCTGGCATATGGACATGTACTAGATAGTTTATTTTATTTCTACTGTTCTTGATATCTTATAGATAACCATAATGTGACTGTGGAAGGGTGTTTCCTAGCTACAGGTAGCATGGTTGGCTCTGTCACGTGCCGATCTTAGCGCACTCTGGGAAGCGGGGCATGACACTATCACTTTTATGTCTTTCTCATTACATTGCATATATATTATATGTGTTTCTTCAGTTATTATGAACCCGTTTGTTAGGACACTAGCACCATTATCGATGATGCGTATTCTCTACGTACACTTGCTTGCCGGCTCACACACATTATCATCGGTAATTGCCATGTCATGTAAACTTTAGAATACATTACTTCATTGATATAACCTGCTAGCTGGTAGTTTTAACATATTATTTGTATGCTTGCTCTCATATGCAAGTTTAGATATTGCATTCCTTACTTGATACCCCATGTATTGTATATTCATTCCGTTATGCTATATTGTGGGCTTATGCCGATATTCACTGTTCACTGACTCGTGATTTTGATATTTGGATCTTTCATGAGATTTCTGGATTTGGCAAACCACACATGAAATTTTGTAAACTTATGATTATTTTAAAAGCGAATGATGCGGTTTTTCCTTGATATGATATTTCATGTCCACCATGATGTTTTCTCGGTTCTGGAGCTGTATCATATACCCGATTCGAGGAGGGAGATGCACCGTTTGCAGGTACATGGTGGACCCGGTAAGGTACCCCAGGGCGAGAGTGATTTTGTGAGGATGACGATGAGCCTGGCAGGGGGAGCACTACCTACCAATGATTTTATGGAAACTCGACGGATATCCAGAGGATACCGTTTGGAGTTATGAGAGGATGGATATAAGGGCTGATCTTAGGATGCGGCGCCTGAGATATGAGGTTTTACGTGTCGATGTTGGACACGAGTTGCATGATGTTTCGATGTCGGTGATGGACATTCAGGTTTTATCATGATTTTTGTGTGTCGTTGCTGGACATACGTTGAATGATGCTTTCATACATGATACACATGATATGTTGTTACTTATGACACGAACAGGAGTACTTTGATATCACACTTATGTTTTACTATTACCCTTGTTATTATATTATGGTATGACCTAGGAGATCGTTATACATTCGGTTTCTACTCGGTGATGTCTTCTACTCACGAGTTGGCAACTCATCCCCGTTGTGCCACAGTTTCTTACAGGTTTTGCCGTACAGGTTCCGTGGCGGTTTTGCTGGCACACCACTTCCTTCCGGGTGATTGCTTTGGTAGGTGGGTTCACTTGCATCGTGACCACCGTTGTACTTTTATTTATTTCAGTTGTATCTAGTAAGCTCCATCAACCGGACTTTTATATTTAGTAGACTTAGATAACTACAGCTTTTGTATTCTTTCGGCCTTAGAGTCGCGCTCATGTATTTATTGATGTTTTCTGGTTTTCTTTATGATGCTTAGTTTTCTCGCTTTCTTTCTGAGTTTTGATTCTCGTCCTTCGGCGTTGTATATTCATTTTATCTTGCGTGGTTGTTCCGCCAATTGGCGAAGAGCTAGCTCCCGCTTGGGGATGCCTATATTTATATTTGCTTGTACCATTTTCGGGTTAAAAATTACATAGGAGGTGCTGTCCAAATTTTCAATGACGAAAATGTTTTCAAGTGGATGCAAATATTGAGTTTTCATATACTATTATCTATGTTTTAAAGAAGAACTTGTTTTTATTATACCTTATTTCAAAACTTCACCTCCCATATTTTCCCTAAGAGGTTTAGATTTCTGGGCTTTTGGCTTACTTGTATTAGGTGTAGTCCTACAGACTTCACCTGATGCGAGTGCCAGTCATGTGCCTTATTTAGGTTGTGACAAGTTCTTTTCTGAATCTTTGATTCTCAAGAACAAGTTCTTCTCGATGAGAATTAGATACTCAACTTGTGGGAGACCTGTCTTACGGATCTCAGTTCCAGAAAAAGAACTAAGTTCTTTTAAAAGGGTTAAACCTTTCAATAAGTAAATGAGATGTTTTGATCTCTTTTTTTTATTTACCTAGAGTTTCTTGAGGAGGGAGATCTTCTTCACTGTTCCTTTCTGAAGATTTTTGCTTTAGTTATTTTTAGAAGCTTATGGGGGGGGGGGTTCCTCTCTCTCAGACATAAAGTTTGGGTCCTTTATATAGTAGAGGAAATTTGTTAATTAACTCTTACGAAATCTCTCATTAAGAGATCCTAATTGATTTGGGTATTTTTACCCACCATTGGATTTTTGATCCAAGGGTTTCTGTTTTACAGAACATATTTTCTTGTTTCTAGCAAGATTGGGGAAATATTTTCCCTTACACAAAATTTATTCTGTAAAAAAGTGATTTTTTAAATCACCGTTGGATTTTTAATCCACCGGTTCTCTGTTTTACATAGGTTATTCTTTTCGTTTGGAAAGATTGAGGGCATATATTCCCAAACAATAGAATTTTATTCTATTGTTGGATCATTGATCCAAAGATTTGAAAGATATTTTCTCCATTGGATCTTTGATCCAACGACTCTGTTTAACAGAGAATATCCCAATCTTTGTTATGGAAACGTAGAATTTAATTCTACAGATATTAACTTGGGCACTGGCGCCCACGTGTTGTGCACGTGGACTCCGCTTAAGAATTTAATTCTTAAGATGAGCACTTCTGTGCTTAGCACATTGGCGCCTGTGTGAGGAGCACGTGTGGCGCCTTTCGAGAGTTTGACTCTTTATTCAGAGAGTGCTTCTGTTCTTTGCACATTGGCACCCGCATGAGGAGCACGTGCAACGCTCTCATAAGCTCTAATCCTATAAGACTGGCTCTGGCGCGGGCGTCCTCGTGGAAGCATGTGAGGCGTTTCCTCATTAAGTTCCCACAGAGCTTTGATCTTTATTAGGTTAAATATTGGGGAAACGGATGTTTGGAGGAAAGATAGGGATAAAAAATAATTCTCATGTTTTCCGTAAAGATGATAAAAATTCCCGATTGGAGACTGCGCTTTAGAAGGGAAACTCAAGAGAAACTGAGATCTTTCTAAACTGTCAAAACATATAGAATCTTAGGTTCAATAAATAGGAGGTGTGAAAAATAAGGGATGGATATTTCTAACTTAGAATGATAGAGTTTCTAACTTAGATGCTAAACCGTAGGATTAAAATCAAGGTTATTTTATGAAACTGGCTTGACAGGATTTTGTGGGTAATATCCGCTGAAAACCCTCAGGAGACAACACTTCTCAAGACGTAGTGTGCGGTAGCTGATTAGTGCTGATCTGCCGCATATGATGCGATTGGATTAGGGCAGTCGTACGGCCTTGTTGACCTCCTTCAAGGATCATGCGGGTGGGTTTAATTCAATCATGAAATGTACGGGTTGAACTTGAATAGAAGCCTATGGTTTGTTGACAATTTTCAAGGTCATAGGACGTTAGGGGTAAAATATTATTGGGAATTTCAAGTGTTGAAATTCGCAATGAGATTGCATACCTTCTATGAGATAGTTGGATCCTGATACCCACTGCGAGTAAGAATTACTCCTGCGAGAGTTTTGCACATTACAATTAACCAATCAAGTAGGTGGTTAGAAAGGTGTTAACGGGATTACGCCTATGGAAAAATGAGGTTTAATTTAATTAGGTCCGTGTGAAAGCACGGGGAACCTCCCTCAAAATACCGACACTGGCCTAGCCGAAAGATTGGCGAACTTTAGGGTGTAATTAATCCCGGCTAGTCTTACATTTTAGGGTTTGAAGGAAGATTTGATAAAAACAGTGGGAGCCATCCTAATTAGATAAAATAATAACCAATCTAATCTTGCAAGAGCATACGCAAAGTGTTTTCTTCTCTCTCTCCCGGTAGAGACCATGTCACGCCTTAATCAAGATAATAATATGGATGTATTGACTGAACCGGCTTGTTATATTGAGCTTGGGAACGTTGCTTCCGCTCTATCTTATAATCGTTATAAATTTGAGCAGGAAATAGGGGAATATCCGGATTTCCACGTGACCCAAACGAGGAATGTGCATGTCGATGCATCTTCTTCGGGTGTGTTCATTACCGAGAACTGTTTATCAGTACACTCTACGTCCTGAGTATGAGATACCGGATCAGGATCCTACATATGTAATATGTTACATGGGCTAAAGAAAGGTAGACAACTGGGAAAAGGTGATCAGTTTCTAAGAGTAGGGAATGGTGCAAGTGTTGTAGCCAAAGTAGTTGGTGAATATCACCTTGTACTACCAAATGGAATTACATTGATTCTGAACGAATGTTATTACATATCGAACACGATATACAATATTATATCGGTTTCTTTATTGAGTAAAGAAAGATATAATTTTGTATTGCAGGATAATGTTATGAACATTTTCCTGAATCAAAAGTTGATTGGATCAGGCACGTTATATAATAGTATATACGTTTTAATTTCAAACTACGGTTCTTAACGTACAGAACACACACAAGAGGAAGAGTTCAGATATGAACAAATCCTTCTTGAGGCATTGTAGACTAGGTCATATCAATGCGACATGACTAGCTAAGTTACATAAGGATGAATATTTGAATCCGTTCAAATTTACATCTTATAATACTTTCCAGTCATGTTTCAAAGGCAAAAATGACCGAAACTCCGTTTAGTGAATACGGAGAAAGAGTTACTGAACTCTTGGGAATAATACATAGTGATGTATGCAGCCCTATGTGTTGGATATAGTGCCCTCAAAGTCAATTAATAGATCGCAGGCACGTGCTTGAAATGATTGAGGGAGGACCTATACCGGTAGGACAGTCTTACTCGAGATGATAGTATGCTATCTGATTTGTCTTTATCATCGTGTACATGCTTTAGGTGACATTACAGATTACTATTAAACATTCATAGAGCCCTTAGGATTCTTTCTTGACTACCAGCAGTATGATGGTGATCATATATGTGAGAGTTGGGTAGTCTATAAGCACATCCTTAAAGTGTCCCTAGCCATGGGAGTTTCGAGACCGGGCATCGATATTCCATTAGTAGACTAGTGTATACCGTCGAGACCCCGACGATGGGCGGTGGCCAGTCTCACAAGTCATTGGTGTCAGTTGGTTCACCTAAGATGTATACAGGTGCTCATTGGGTAATAAGTACACCGGACGGACTCGTCGGAAACATGCTAGTTGGTATTATACCTGTCGTCAAATAGCAGTTCCCTGGTGTCATGTGTACAAGTTAGTCTATCGACCTGAGATCGTCATTTGTCTCGTGTGAGTTCCTACTGTGCTTTGATTACTACCTTACCATGGCTCAAAGGAGTCGTGCAAACAGGTTTTAGTTGGGTACAGTCCCGAGCCACATGGAGGCAGTGAGCGGATTGGCAGGGGATTCGTTTCTCCCGGTATTGGGTGTGAGATCATGCTGTGTCTGGAGATCCATTACACGAAGTCCTTGGCCAAGGCAAGTGAGATTTACTGGTAGGTATTCCGGTAGTTTCTCACGGTGTTCTGGGTTACACTCCGACACGACTTATACCGCTTTTGGGAGTCTGACGTTTACCAACCCCCTAGGCCCGATATGCGATACTCATAGACGAACGTACCAGACTGTACGGATATTGTCACTGACAGGCTCAGTAGGGTTTCAGGATGAGTTCGCTCACCAGCCTTCCTTTTAGTCAATACCTGGACGGCCGTTACGTACAGCTAGTACCACTGACGTGCTTGTGGTTAAACCCACTGCCAGCGTATTGACGAGTCTTTAGAGTCCCCTACAGAAAGTTTGCCAAGTTCGGACGAAACGTTGTAGATGCTGTATGGTTTTATGGTAGGGTTCGATCATATACGTGCACTCGTGCACGGATCATGATCGTACAGATCATACTAGTGGGCTTTGGTTTAAACCAGATCCTAGTATTAGATTTGTTGGATTACTTTCGTCTCATTGCATTCGTATTCAGTCGGAATGCAGATGCGGGTATGTATATACAGGTGAGGGGTATTCTTGTGATCCGTCACGAGTTTACTTTAGTTGATGCCATATCTTTTTGTTGGATTAAACATTTAGTTTAAATGTTTAGTGGTGGAAAATGTGAATGCAAGTTTTTTCCATATGCATCAATTCATGTTACATGCACATGGTGACCCATGGTCTTGGTTTAGGTGACCATTATTGTGATATGGATTGATTTTGGGGCTAATTATGATGAGTGGGGATATTTTGGAGAGAGAGGGGCATCCAAGGAGAGGATTTGGGGTTAGATGATTGAGATATCTCTCTCTCACAAAATATCACACATAACATAAACCATTTCACTTCTTCTCTTGAGCTCACATCTTCCTCCATGGCTTCTTCTTTAACCTCCACCTACCCTCTAATGAGTTGAGAATTCATGGGTGTATTGAGACAAAGTGATCACACACATTCTCTACTTCACCATGGACATGTCGGCTAGCAAACTTCATGTCCGAGTTTCTTCGGTTTGAAGCGGGAGCCCGTAAAAAGATTCTTTGACGTGGTGCCACTTCGACGAGGAGACTGGAGATCGAACGAGATCAGAGATGCCGTGAGGAGTTAGGGATGGTGGCTAAAGACCGAAGGACACGGATCGATCGGTATAACCATTCTAACTTCTTTGTAGTTAGCTAGTATAGAGTTAATGGTACGATCCGGGTAAAAGTCTGCGTTAGCGCCAGTTTCGTAAAAAAATTTTGTTCCGCGTTTGGCCTCGGATTGACGGTCGGGGCACTACCGTAGACTTACACTATGTCTATAAATTCCAGGGTTAGTTCTTTGTACTTCATTACATTTATCGATGATCTCTCAAGATTCAGACATGTGTTCCTGTTGAAACACAAGTCTGAAGCTTCTGAGAAATTCAAGGAATATAAGTGCGAAGTAAAGAACCAAATGGGTAGAAGTATTAAAGTCCTTCGATGTGATCGGGGAGGAGAATACTTGAGCATGGAGTTTCTGAATTATTTAAAAGAGAATGAGATTCTCTCTCAGCTTACTCCTCCGTATACACCACATAACAATGGTGTATCAGGGCGGAGGATCCGCACCCTATTAGATATGGTATGCTCTATGATGAGTACTACTAAGTTGCCTGTTTCCTTTTGGGGTTATGCGCTTAAGAAGCCACATACCTATTGAATAGGGTTCCATCCAAATCAGTGCCTACCCATATGAGAAATGGTATGGGAAGAGACCATGTCTTAAACGAGTTAAGATATGGGATTGTCCGGCCTATGTTGAAAAGCAAAATACGGACAAGCTCGAGACAAGGTCAGTACTGTATAAGTTTGTTGGATATCCCGAACATTCGCGAGGGTACATCTTCTACCAAACTGAGGAGAAAAAGGTGTTTTGTTTTCTCAGCATGCCACCTTTTTAGAAAAGAAATTTCTTATGGAAGAAATTAGTGGTCATGAGGTAGAACTAAAAGGAGTTCCAGCTAGACAAACTAACAGCTGATGATTTGGTTGAACCGGAGGATTCAATAGTTCCCGACGAACCTCAGCCTCTCCGCAGATCTAGTAGGGTTCCTCATCCGCCTGAGAGATACTACGGTTTTCTCAATGACAGTGGGAGCGAGGATTGCATCATAGAAAATGATGACCCGACTAGTTTCGAGCGGGCCATCACAAGTGGGGACTCTGTGAAATGGCTGGATGCTATGCGATCTGAGATGGAATCCATATACATCAACAAAGTAGTGACTTTGGTACTTGCACCTAAAGGGGTAAAACCCATCAGGAGCAAGTGGATCTTGACAAGATTCATGGTGTAGATGGAAAAATTGAGTCTTTCAAACCTGGACTTGTTGCAAAAGGTTGTCGTCAATAACCAAGTGTGGATTTTGATGAAACCTTTTCTCCAGTGGCCGTGCTTAAGTCCATCCGGATCCTACTTTCTATTGCTGCATACCATGACTATGAAATCTGGCAGATCGACGTCAAGACTGCTTTTTTAAATGGTGATTTAGAAGAGAGCGTGTACATGGCACTGCCAGAGGGCTTCGTAGACAGTGGGAGCGGCAGAAAGGTGTGCAAGTTGATTAAATCAATATACGGATTAAAGCAGGCATCGCGAAGTTGGAACATCTGTTTTGATGTGGCTGTCAAAGAGTTTGACTTCATCAAAATGGTAGATGAACCTTGTAGATATAAGAAGGTTGTAGAGAGTAAGGTTGTCTTCCTTGTATTGTACGTGGATGATATACTCTTGATAGGAAATTGTGTTCCTATGCTACACCCGGTCAAGCTCCTCTTATCATAATGTTTCTCCATGGATGATCTGGATGATGCCTCCTACATCCAATGATTAAGATCTATAGAGATAGATCTAAAAGGATGTAACATACTCACTAGGTGTATTGAGTAGGTGTCAATCAGATCCTGGGGAGAAACACCGGATAGCTGTGAAGAACATTTTTAAGTACCTAAGAAGCACTAAAGAAACGTTCTTGGTGTTTGGTAACGGTGAACTCCATGTGGAGTCCTTTACCGATTCGGGCTTCTAGAGTGATAAGGTCAACTGTAAGACAGTCACGGGTTTTGTCTTTACCCTCGGTGGAGGGACAGTGTGTTGGAAGAGTTCCAAGCTAGATATCGTGGCAGGCTCGATGATAAAGGGTGAATACATCGCTGCCAACGAAACTACCAAAGAGGTTGTCTGGGTATAAATGTTCATAAGATGAACTTGCTTCCTACCATTGTGGTGACAATGGAGCTGTGGCTTTGGCCTAGGAACCCTGGTCCCATCAGTGATCCAGAAATATTCTTAGGCAGTATCACCTGATCAGGGAGATGGTTGATCACCGAGCGATCGAGGTCAGGAGAGTTGACATGAAGAATGACACGGCGGATCCACCCACCTAGGCCAAAACCCCAGATACAGTTTGAGATTTTTGGGGACGTTGGGTATGAAATACTACAACAACTGGCCTTAGTGCAAGTGGGAGATTGTTAGTTGTATGTATGCCCTAGAGGCCATTGTTGTACATGATTGTACATTACAATGGATGCTTGGACATATATAAGAAGAACTTTCTTGCTTGACATGATAGTATGCTATATGGTTACTCTTTATCTTAATATGTAGATTAGTATTGTGATACTGTCTTTCTCTCACATGTTGATAAAGCCCTTAGGATGTGTAATTAACTACCAGGACTATGATGGAGATCATACTAGTGGGGCCAGTGTAGTCCATAAGTTCATCCTTTAATTGTTCCTAGTCGAGAGTGTATCGAGACGGGGCATCGATATTCCAGAGTAGACTAGCGTATATGCTTCTTGACCCATTTGATGGGCGATGGATGATCCCATATCCATTGGTGTTTGACATCAAAGATGGTATACGGGTGCTCAGTGGAGATTGGGTACACTGAACAGGACTCACCGAGAACTTCTAGATGGTATTATACCCAACGTTAGATAGCAGTTCTCTGGTGACACTGGTACATGTTAGTCTGTAGACCCGAAATCGTCATAGAGTCTTGTGTGATTCCCTCTGTGCTTTGATTTCCATCTTACAACATTCAAGAGAGTGCAAAACGGTGGTTTTTGGGTACAATCCCGAGTCATATGGAGATAATGAGCGATAGGAGGGGATTCGTCTCTCCCGGTATTAGGGGTTGATGTTGCGCTATGCTCGATTGGCTATAACAGGAAGTCCCTGTCCAGGGCTGATACTGAGATTTACTGGTAAGTGTTATCATTAGTTTCTCAACCCGTTATGAGCCTCATATCGGCACGGCTGTAGGGTTCCTAAGCACGACGGAAAGGTTTCGGGTGGCATCATCCATGCCAAATTAAAATTTTGCCTTGCTTAAACAACCCTAAACCTAGATCTTTAACTAGAGAATCAAATGGAAACTTAAAGCAAACATCTTTACTACTAAGTGATTACGGATTACAACCTTTGTAGTCCGTTCCTTCACTTCTATAGCTCCAAGTTGTGGTCCCTTCACTGCGATCATCAAGCTCCCGGACTCTAGAGAGGCTCCATGAGGTGAATGATGCATCCTTACTTGAAGTATTCACAATCCAAGATGATCTACGTAGAGGCTATACGAACTCAAGCTTTCTCTTCACTAAGTAGGAACTAGTGAAGCTAACACACAAATCTTTATGACTAGTATAGAAGAGCATGATGAAGTAGGAATTTTGCTCTCTTTAGTTTTCTTTTTCTCACTTTATTTCATCACAAGATCAAAATCTAGAAAGCTTTTGCAATGAGAAAGAAGAAGATGAAACAAGTGATGAATGAATTATTGATGTGAGGTTAGAAATGCAACCATGGGTTAATATGTGTCATGGCTAACTCATATAGAGAATTGACCATGGCAAAGTGATTAGGGTTAGGTTAACAAATATCTTAGAAATATCAGGAGAGTGGACTAAGTCAACAAGAAAAAATATCTTAACATTAATCCACAATTTTGAATTATCTAAAACAAATAAAAACCTAACCCTAATTACAAAACATGGTGTAATTCTCATAAACCCTAGCTGCATGTATAACCTAGCATGTTACAATTATACATATCACACACACACACACACACACATATTATTTTGTAACAAAAGAAAAGAATACATTTAACATATATCATATATATATCAATGCATCCGAAGTGAGAAAAAGAATTACTTAAGTGAGCTTATATTAGTTAATGTAATGTAATATATGTAGGGTTCCTTAGGATGGCAGCAAGATTTTGGGAGGCATCGTCTATGCCAAATTCAAAAATTTGCCGTTCTAGGTAACCTTAACTAAGAATCGTTAGCTAGAAATCGGACGGAATAGAAATGCAAACACTTTGCAACTAAAAGAGAGCAAGAATAAAACCTTTGTAGACTGGTCCTTCACTTCAATAGCTCCATGTAGTAGTCCCTTCGCTGCGATCATGACCTCTAGACTCTAGAGAGGCTCTATAAGAAGAATAGAACAAGCTTGCTTCGAAGTCTTCGAGGCCGAAGATGATCTACGTCGAGAAGACACTAATCCAAGCTATCTCTTCACTAATTATGAAATTAGTGAAACAAACACCCTATACTAAATGGAAAGCAGTAGAGGATGATGAAGTAGGAAGTGGGCTCACTTTAGATTTATTTTTCTCACAATTTTTTATCACCTCTCAAAACCCGAGAAAACAATTTTCTTGAGCTCATGAAGAAGAAGAAGAAAAGAGATGAATGAGAGTTGTGAATGAATAAATCAGAGGTTAGAAATGCAACCAAGGTGAGTTATCCTCTCATGCCTAACTCATGTAGAGAATAAACCATGCTATGAGGTTAAGGGTTGGGTTAATAAATATCCTAAGCTAGACAAAAGAGTAGACTTAGTCAAAGGTTCATACAACTTCTACAAGCTTTGAACATTAAATTAATTCTTCACTAATTTGTTTAACTTTGAATAAATCATAAACCCTAACTTAACCATAGTATAGTATAAGTCACATACATGCTTGTTGCATATGTAACCTAGCATGACTCAAACATGTACATAAATATACATATCACATATATACAATGTGCACATCAAGTAAGAAAAGAAATCATAAGTGAGAAAGTATTAGTTAATGTAATGTAATATATCAAATATATAATTATACATTAGATTATCAAATCAACTAATGATTTAATAATCCGGCTATTTCACATATAACCGACTAATATCATGTGTAACAACTTATCGAATCAACACTTGATCCGATAACCCGGCTATATCGCATATAACCGACCGATGTCACAAATCGCTAGAATAGAATACGGTATCTCATATCGTATTAATCTCATTCCAGCACATATCACATATGCGCTCCTACTCCTTTTCGCTTGAGCTAGGAAACCCCTGTGTAGGACTCTAAAGACTCGTCAATACGCCGGCAGTAGGTGATGATCATATAAAACACCCACAAGCCATAAGCGGTCTACTAAACGTAACGGCCACCAGGGTATTGAGCGATCAGAAGATCAACAAGCAAGCCTGGTCACACTCCTGCGAATACAATCAGTAACACTACCATACAGTCCGGTCTCTTCGTCTAATATGTCGCATATCTCGTCTAGGGGTGGTAAACGTCAGACCCCATAACTCGATAAGTCGTGTCGATATGAGCCTCATAACGGGTCGAGAAACTACTGATAACACTTACCAGTATATCTCTAAAGCAGCCCTGGCCAGGAACTTCTTGTTATAGCCAATCGAGCAGAGCACAACATCAACTCCCAATACCGGGAGAGACGAAACCCCTCCTATCGCTCATTGCCTCCATATGATTCGGGACTGTACCCAAAAGCCACCATTTTACACATTCTCTTGAACGTAGTAAGGTGGAAATCAAAGCACAGTGGGAATCACACAAGACTCTATGGCGATCTCGGGTCTACAGACTAACCTGTACCAGTGTCACCAGAGAACTGCCATCTGACATGAGGTATAATACCATCTGGGAGTTCTCGGCGAGTCCGTGCAGTGTACCCAGTCTCCACTGAGCACCCGTATACTGTCTCTGATGTCAAACACCAATGGATATGGGATCATCCATCGCTCATCTACATGGGTCGAGAAGCTATACGCTAGTCTACTCTGGTATATCGATGCCCTGTCTCGATACACCCACGACTAGGAACATTTGATGGATGTACATAACGACTACCCTGTCCCCACTAGTATGATCTGCATCATAATCCTGGTAGTCATGTACTCATCCTGAGGGCTTTATCAACATCTAATATAGAGACAATCAATGTACATGTTAAGATAAAGAGTAACCAGATAGCATACTATCATGTCGAGAAAGAAAGCCCTCCCTATATATGTCCAAACATCCACTACAATATACATCGTATGTACAGTAATGGCCTCTACGGCATACATATAACTAACAATCTCCCACTTGCACTAGGGTCATCTGTTGTAGTATCCAATACCCAATAATCAGCAGTGGTTGAAGTATCTCATATTCAACCATCCCATAAAAGTCTCTTCTGGGAATAGGCCTTTATGAGTGGATCCGCCATGTTCTCCTCTGTGGCTACTCTCCTGATCTCGATCTCCCTGGAGATCATCTATCTCCATGGTCAGGTGATACTGCCATAGAATATGTCTGGATCTCTGATGGGACGGGGGTTCCTAGGCCTAAGCCACAACTCTATTGTCACACAATGGTAGGAACAAAGTTCATCTCATGAACTAGTTTAGATCCAGACTGCCTCTTTAGTAGCATCCTTAGTAGAGATGTATCCAGCCTTTATCGTCTAGTTTGTCATGGTATCTAGCTTAGAACTCTTCCAACATACCGTCCCTCCGCTGAGGGTAAAGACAATGCCTGTGACTGAAATTCAGTCGTCCTTACCATCCTGGAAGCTATCTAGTGATTCTCTACAAGATCGATTGATACCATCTCACTACACCTAGTGAGAATCCTAACATCCACTTAGATCTATCTCATAGATCCAAAATCCAGGATTTAGGAGGTATCACCTTGATCCTATATGGAGAATCTATGTGATAAGAGGAGATTGACCGAGTGTAGCATAGGAAACTCCTTTTCTATCAAGAGTATGTCATCCACGTACAATACGAGGATCACCACCATACTCTCTACTACCCATTTTGTATATACAAGGTTCATCTACCATTTTGATGAAGTCAAACGCTTTGACTACCACATCAAAATAGATGTTCCAACTGCGCGATGCCAGCTTTAACCCATAAAGCATCTTGCACGCGTTTCCGCTGCTCCCACTGTCTACGAAGCCCTCTAGCTGTGTACTTATAGACGATCTCTTCTAAATCATCATTTAGAAAAGCAGTCATGACACCCAACCGCCAGATATCGCAGTCATGGTATGTAGCAATGGCTAGTAGGATCTAGATGGACTTAAGTATAACTACCGGAGAAAAGGTTTCATCATAATCCACACCTGTTCAATGACGAGAACCTTTTGCAACAAGCCTTTGCTTTGAAAGTCACAACTTTTCCATGTACACCAAGTAATCTTCTCAAGATATACTTGCTCTAGATGCGGATTTAAGCCTTCAGATATAGCAACCAAAGTCCATACTTTGTTGGTGTATATGGATTCCATCTCAGATCTCTTAGCATCCAGCCATTCTCACAGAGTCCCCACTCCTGATGGCCTGCTCGAAACTAGTTGGTTCATCATCTCATGATGCAATCCTCGCTCCCACTGTCATAGGGAAAACCGAAGTATCTCTCAGGTGGGTGAAGAACCCTACCAGATCGGTGGAGAGGCCGAGGTTCGTCGGGAACTATTGAATCCTTCGGTTCTACCAAATCATCAGCTGTAGTTTGTATAGCTGGAACTCCTTCCAGTTCTACCTCATAACCACTAATTTCTTCATAAGAAATTCCTTTTCTAAAAGGTGGCATGCTGAGAAATAAAACACTTTTTGTTCCTCAGTGTGGTAGAAGATATTCCCTTGTGTATGCTTGGGATATCAAACAAACTTCCACAGAACTGACCTTGCCTCGAGCTTGTCTGGTTTTTGCTTTTAGACATAGGCCGGACAACCCCAAATCTTAACAACCTTAAGAGATGGGCTCTTCCCATACCATATCGCATATGGAGTGGTAGGTACCTGATTTGGTTGGAACCCTATTCAATAGGTATGTAGCTTCTCAAGTGCATAACCCCCAAAAGGAAATAGGTAACTCAGTAGTACTCATCATAGAGCACACCATATCACATAGGGTGCGATTGCTCTGCCCCGATACACCGACGTACTGTGGTGTATATGGAGGAGTAATGCTGAAAGAGAATCTCATTCTCCTTTGGAATAGTCCAGGAATTCCGTGCTCAAGTATTCTCTTCTCTGATCACATCAAAGGACATAATACTTATACCCATTGTGGTTCTCTACTTCTGTCTTATATTCTTTGAATTTCTCAAAAGCTTCAGACTTGTGTTTCAACAGGAACACATGTACGAAACTTGAGAGATCATCAGTGAATGTAATGAAGTACAAAGAACCATTCCTGGCATGCGTAGACAGAGGACCTACATACATCATCATGTATCAATCCCAAGAGTTCGCTAACTCTTTCTCTGTTTCCAATAAACGGAGCGATGGTCATCTTATTTTTGAGACATGACTGGAAAGTTTCACAAGATATAAATTCAAACTGATTTAAATATGCATCTTAATCTAACTTAACTAGTCCGGTCGCATAGATATGACCTAGTCTACAATGCCTCATAAAGGATTTGTTCATTTCTGAACTCTTCCTCTTGTATGTGTTTTGTACGTTAAGAACTGTGGTTTGATTTAGAACGTATATGTTTTTAGATAACGTGCCTGAACCGATCAACTCTTGATATAGGAAATGTTCAAAACATTATTCAACAATACAAAACTATATCCTTCTTTACTAAATAAAGAGACTGATATGATATTGTATATCAGGTTCAGTATCTAATAACATTCATTCAAAATCAATGTATTTGATAATACAAGGTGATAACTGCCAACTGCTTTGTCTGCAACAATTGTACCGTTTCTAACTCTTAAAACTTTATCACTCGTTCTCAGTTCTCTATCTATCTGTAGCCCATATAACATATTACATATACGGGATCCTGATCCGGTATCTCATACCTAGGACGTAGAGGATACTGAAAAACAGTTCTCGGTAATGAACACACCCAAAGAAGATGCATCATCATGCACTTTTTTAGTTTGGGCGGCACGGGAATCCTGGTAATCCCCTATTTCTTGATCGATCTTATAACAATTATAAGTTGGAGCAGGACCAATATTCCCCAGCTCAGTATAACAAGCGGGTTCGGTCAATGCATCCATATTATTATCTTGATTAAGGCGTGACATGGTCGCTACCTGGAGAGAGAGAGAAGAAAACACTCTGCGTGCGCTCTTGCAAGATTAGATTGGTTATTAATTTATCTAATCATGATGGCTCCCACTGTTGTAGTCAAATCTTTCTTCAAACCCTAAAATATAAGACTGGCCGGGATTAATTACACACTACAACTTCGCTAATCTTTCGGCCAGGATAGTGTCGGTACATTGAGGGAGGTTCCCCGTGCTTTCGCACAGACTTAATTAAAATAAATCTCGTTTTCCCAGAGGCATAACCCCGTTGACACCTTTCTAGACACCTACTTGATCGGCTAATTGTGATGTGTAAAACTCTCCTAGGAGTAACTCTTACTCGTAGTGGGTATCAGGATCCAACTATCTCATAGATGGTATGCAATCTCATTGCAAATTTCAACACTTGAAATTCCCAATAATATTTTTCCCCTAACCTCCTATGACCTTGATAAAGTCCAACAAACCATAGGATGCTAGTCAAGTTCAACCCGTCATTTCCTGATTGAATTAAACCCACCCGCATGACCCTTGACAAAGGCCAACAAGGTCGCACGACTACCCTAACACAATCGCATCATATGCTTATGCAGATAAGCAGTAATCATATTGGATATAGTGCCCTCAAAATCAATTATTGGATCGCAGGCACGTGATTGCAGTGATTGAGGAGGACCTATACCGGTAGGACAGTCTTACTCGAGATGATAGTATGCTATCTGGTTTACCTTTATCAATCGTGTACAGGTTCAGGTGACTGATCACTGTTACACGTTGATAGAGCCCTTAGGATCTTGCTTGACTACCAACAGTATGATTGCGATCATAAATGTGAGAATTGGGTGGTCTATAAGCATATCCTTAATTGTGGTCTCTAGTCGTGGGAGTTTCGAGACAGGGCATCGATACTCCGGAGTAGACTAATGTATACAGTCGAGACCCCGACGAGTGGTGGTGGCCGGTCTCACAAGCCACTGGTGTCAATTGGATCACCTAAGATGTATCCAGGTGCTCATTGGGTTATGAGTACACCGGACGGCACTCGCCGGGAACATGCTAGTTGGTATTATACCTATCGTCAGATAGCAGTTCCCTGGTGACATGTGTACAGGTTAGTTCATCGACCTGAGGTCGTCATTTGTCTCGTGTGAGTTCCCACTGTGCTTTGATTTCTATCCTACCACGGCTCAAAGGAGTCATGCAAACAGGTATTTTTTGGGTACAGTCCCGAGCCACATGTAGGCAAGTGAGCGGATCAGCAGGGGATTCGTCTCTCCCGGTATTGGGGGTGAGATCGCGCTGTGTCTAGGAGAGCCATTACACAAAGCCCTCGGCCGAGGCAGGAGATTTATTGGTAGGTACTCCAGTAGTATCTCAGGGTGTTCTGGGCTACACTCCGACACGACTTATACCGCTATTGGGGGTTTGACGTTACCAGCCCATTATGCCGATATGCTATACCCATAGACGAACGGACCGGACTGTATGTATATTGTCACTGTTAGGCTCAGTAGGGTTCCTGGATGAGTTCTCTCATCGGCTTCCCTTGGGGTCAGTACATGGGCAGCCGTTACGCACAGCTAGTGCCGCTGATGGCTTGTGGTTAAACCCACTGCCAGGGTACTGACGAGTCATTAGAGTTCCCCACAGATAGTTTCCCAAGTTCGGGCGAAACGTTGTAGAAGCCGTATGGTTTTATGGCAGGGTTCGGAAAATGCACGTGCGTTTACGCACGTGTCATATTTCGGGCAGATAATACAGGTGGGCTTTACTTTAAGCCGGATCCGAGTATTATACAGTGTAGATATAATATCTTTGTCTCAGTTGCATTTGTATTCAGTCGTAATACAAATGCGGGTATGTTTATACTGTTACGGGGTTATCCTGAAATTCGTTTTGGGATCACTTTTGGAAGTTGCCAGTTGTCTATCACCCGTATTAAACATTCGGTTTAATACGGATTTATCTTTTCTTGATTTGGGTTAGTCATGAGTGTGGAAGGTTCTAGAAGGTGACTAGGATTAGTGACTCATTATTGCATTAATGGTTTTTGGTGACTAGGTTAAAATGACTCATTGTTGCTTTAATGATTTATGCAAGGTGTTAGATGAATCATTCATATCATTTATTGCTTATGGTCACTCTCTTCCTCCTACACTCACCCCCCCCTCTTGATATAGTGGCCGGCCCCTCCATTCTTGAAGAGATTATGGTTGTTGGAAAAAGATTACAGTTTTGGTTCATGAAAATTTGTATACTCATTTTCTCATTTACCCGTTCCAAAAGGCAACTTCATTAACCGTTCATCCATTGTTTTGGATGTAACGAGACAAAGTGTTCTACTCATTCTCTACATCAATCTTGGTCATCTCTTTTAGCAAACTTGATGACCGAGTTGCCTCGGGTCAGAGGCGGGATCCCGTTTAAAGATCCGTTGACGTGGTGCCACTTGGACGAGGAGCCCGGAGATCGAGCGAGATCGGAGCAGCCACAACAAAGCGTGGGATGATGGTTAAAGACCGAATGACTCAGATCGTTCGGTATAACAATTCTACCTAATTTGTAGTTTGTTAGTTTAGCGATAATGGCAGATCCGGGTTATAGTATGCGATAGCGCCAATTAAAAAGTTTTATTCCGCATTTGGCGTCTGAAAGACGGCCGGGGCGCTACCGTAGACTTACAGTGGTATCAGAGCCACGCCATTAAGCTTTACTAACTTGTGCTAACGCGTTTAAAATATCGATCGAACGGATTTTCGAAAACTACAATTTTCTGTACAAAAGTTTCTGTCGATTTTAAAACAGGCCTAAAAATTATTTTGAGCATCTCAGAAAATCGAGCAGGCATTTTGAAGAACACAACAGAAATTTGATACTCTGACTCGACCGTACGGCCGCAGAACCGCCGCCAAAGCCATACTTTGGCCGCGGATCCGCGGCCATCTTGGTGCTTAAGAGGGTCAAATTTCTTCTGGGGATTCTATATAGTGAATTATGGTTTTTGGAATATTTCTTTTGGGCATAGATTTTGTTACTGTACAGCAGATGTTCGTGGGGCCCACTTCGGAAAGTTTTGTCGATCAAAATTTTAAACTTGTTAGTATGCAGTACTTATATTATATCTCCGACCATGAATGTCATTCGAGCGGTAAACCACGTCTAATTGCTATAGTCCTTTTAGAAGGGTTTGCGAACGTGACATTCGTGTTGATATTCTGTGTTGTGTTGTGATGTTGCGGATTTGTCGTGGTGGATAGCAGTGTGCAATGGTAGTGCAGTTTGAATTTATTTGTACATTTGATATTGCGGGGTGAGCGTCCAACATGTGGACTGCCGTCACTGCCTGTTTGCATAATATTCTTTTGGGGCACGACCGGGCTGAGGTCGACGTACCCGTTGTACATATTTTTCATTTCTGTACTAGGTTTACCTCGCGACGAAGTGCACGGATAGCCGGGTTCTGGAGGGCAACGGGTCTGCATCTCATGGTTTTGAGAGGCAGAGGGGCCTCACTCTAGAATTGGCAGACTATTTGCCGCACTCGTAGGGGTACTGGTTGACCTAAGGAGGGGTGCTCAAGTTACCGGATTCCGTGAAGTGCCGGGTGGTCCATTCACGATGTTGTAAGGGGTTGCCTCACTTCAGGTTTTGGTGGGTAACTTGCCGCACCTTTAGGGGTCTAGGTTCATTGCACAGGCTATCCACACGACCAGGGGAACGTCGGGTTTCAGTAACGGCTTTGTAAAACCCGGGGATCCCAGATTATCTGTATTGTTCGGTGATGCTTATTACTTTTTCTGTAATGTTGCATATTATCACGCCTGGAGCAATTATTGTATATTAGTATATATACTATTAGATGTTGTATATGTTTTACACCCGTGCTAGTCCAGTCTCCGCTCTGTCGTTAGTTAAGTAACCTAACGGGTGATGACGGGACCCAGTGACGAATGCGGATGGCATATACGTATATTTTATTTTCGTTCTTTTCTGGTGTGATTAATTGATGGGACTGCGTTGATTCTGATCAATGCAAAAGAAAACAAACCTGTTTGGAGTTGTTGGAACAGTTTTAAAAAGTGTTATTACAAAGAAGTTTCCTTTTGTTTTGCATAGTGATATTCGGTTGGAATATCCTGCACCTCATTCGACGATGCAGGGGCCGATATCCCTTCACGGGGAGTGACCCCTTGGGCAGAAGTTTATGTCAGGGTAATAAATTCACTATAGTCGATTACAAGTTATTTTGCATAGTGGTATTCAGTTGGAATATCCTGCACCTCATTCCATGAGGAAAGATCCGAGATCCCTTCACCGGGAGTGACCTCTTTAGCAAAGGTTTTCGCCACTATATTTTTATAAAAAGCTATCAGGTTCCTTCAGCGATATCAAGTTCATTACGTTAAAGGTTTTTTCGCCAAAAACCAACCATAGCCCTCCGTCATTTCTTTTGGGTATTCAGTAGTATTCAAGCTATGTATTTTGACCTAACGCCAAGGTATAGTGTTTGGTAGCTGCTGGGTATTCATTTGTTGCATAGATAGATGAGTTAGTTTGGGACAGTCGTATTAACATTTTGGCCGAACGTCAAAGATATATACGAATGGGTACAAATTGACAAGATAATGATGGATAGAACTTGGCATGTGACTTATGACATTTTGACCTAACGCCAAGGTCATAAGAGCATGGGGAAAAAATCATATCGGGAGTTTCTAAAGAAACTGAAACTTGCCAAGTATGCGCATACCTTCTGGAGTGTGATAACATGAGTGGATTCCGTCACGTTATCATGCGATGAGAGTTGGATCCCGATTCCCACTAATGAGTTGGTTTACTCTTCGGGTGATCCCGATTGATTCTTCTTTTAGGTTTGGAGGAGAATTTGATAGTACAGTGGGAGGTTTCCTGATTAGAAAGAGGACAAAGTAAATTGCGACTGTTATCATTCACGACAAAACCGCGTACTTCATCGCCACTCTTATTTCACCTTTAATAGAATAAGGTATTATTCAGTTGTCTTTTATCATCACCTTCTCTCAAATTGCGAGTACTCCTTAGTTTAGGAGGGTACATCTATTACGTTTATTGGATAGTCTTCTTCCAAACCATAGGCAGGTGTCGAAAGGTAGGGAATGAAGAAAACCAATTAGCCTAAGTCGGGTGTGTAGAAGGTAATATGTAAAGACAAAATAAAGAGATTAGAAAGAGGGCAAAGTAAATTACGAATGTTATCATTCACGATAAAACCGCGTACTTCATCGCCACTCCTATTTCACCTTTAATAGAATAAGGTATTATTCGGTTGTCTTTTATCATCACCTTCTCTCAAGTTGCGAGTACTCCTAGGTTGAGGAGGGTACACCTATTATGCTTACTGGATATTCTTCTTCCAAACCATAGGCTGGTGCCGAACGGTAGGGAAGGAAGAAAACCATTTAGCCTAACGATGGTGTACAGAAGGTAATGAATAAAGACAAATAAAGGGATTTGGAGAGGTGGCAAAGAAATATACGGTTAAAGTCATGAATTGGATTATGGAAGAGGCATTACTAAGAATACCAGGATACCCCTACGAAACATTTTCATGTTTTAGTGCATTGTTAAAGGAAAACTGTTTTCCCGATTAGATACTTACTCCATGGTATATACTTACCAGGTTTCATTTTCATATCTGTATGGTTTTACAGATGATGAGTGGGAGTAAGTTATTGGGAATTAGGTGATCATCCTTATTATATCGGAATTCGTTGTAATTGGTGATATTTGAGGAAATCGCCTAGGTACAGTTTTCAACTTACGACGCACAGGTTTTGAGTTATTCAACTCAGCGGACTTATACAGAGTATTGTATGTTGTCCAGTGTCCGTAAGGACTAAGGGGTTGGTCCTCGTACTATGTTCTGTTTAATTGTGACTTCTCTAGTTTTTAGACAAGTGTTTCGTAGAAATACAATGTCTAAGTTTTGAGAAGTTATAGGCATAAGAATAAAGTAGAGACATAGATATCGCAAGTATCGGGATTCTTCAAAGAGATCGAAGATGTAGATACTTGTGATTAGTATTCAGTTGATAGTAATGGTTTTGAGAAACTTGTTTCTCTTTCTGATTACTCATAATTGGATCCGTTCCTAAGTTGAGTAATGCTGATTAGCCTCTTTCCATTAAGTTGATATGCACTGGAGACAGCTGCATGATTTGAATCTGGTTCCAATTAAATAAGTGCCAAAGTTTCTATATTGGATATAGAATAGTTCATATCTTAACGATGTTAAAGTATGGGGAGTTGTCCGGCTTATGCTTAAAACCCGACTCTGGATAACTCAGGGCACGTTTCTGTAATGGCAGTTTGTGGGTTGACCCTGGCTATGATGAAGGTTGACTTTCTACCATCTGGAAGATCAATAGTGATATTGTTCTTGACTCGCCACAGTTTTATTAAAATGGATTTTTTTAGAAAACAGTAGTGGGAGTATGGTAGAACTCGAAGTGATTCCAGAACCGCAAACGATTACGGAAAATTTAATAGGACCTAAACATTCAATCAGGTTTGACATTCCAATAGCCTCTCCGTAGATATGGTGGGTAACCTTAGACACCCGAGAGGTACTCTGGTAGCCTCAAGGACGGTGACAGGGAGGTTCTTGTTTACCCAGACTTGACACTACTGTTGTTCCAGACTATGAGGCCCGGCAGGAGGTTAAGTATAACGTCGTTCTAAACTAGCTTTAGAAGTGCACGTATATATTATTCTGCCAGAGGGTTGTTGTGGTCAGTGGGAGCAGCGGAAGCATAGTGGGCAAGTAGCTTATGTCTATTTATAGACTTGAGCAGATATAGTGGAGATAGATCATCTATTTTTGATCTGATAGTCATGGGTTTGATTTCATCAGAATAAGGGATGGATCTGTTGAGAAGGTAGTAGAGTGTGATGTCCTGGTATTTGGATGACATACACAAAATAGGAAGTAAAATTCCTATACTACAATCGGTTATACTGTGGTCGTTACACAGTTGTTTCTCCACACAGGATATAGATATAATATCAGACATTCTGGTTACTAGATCGATGGTTTTAGATCTAGAATTGGGTAGTTTCCCAATCTGGGTACTTTGACAGTATTCTAATAGTATTTTAGAATAGATGACTCCTAGCATGGTAGTGTACCTACAGATGATGGAGTCACCCTCTCTAAAGGTGTCTTACAGACTAAAGGGGAGAGGGATGTGCATGATTGGCATACCACTTGCTTAGGCAATTGAGTCAATCGTGAGATATCAAGTACCACACCAGATTTTGTTTTTGCACTAGATGCGATAAGTTTATATTAATCCAATCCTGGAGAAACATAAGGAAGCGGTTTTAGAACATAAGTGAATGTTCTGCGGATTTGATGACGGCAGCCTCCTTCGGGAGACGGTTATCATTCCTGGCTTCAAAGGTGACATGGATGACAGAGTGATTGTCAGAGTTATAGTTTTCCCTCTGATGAGGGACAGTATTATGGACAGGTGGTCCAAGAGGATACTGTGGGAGGCATAGTGCTGGACACTGATTAGTTTCAGTTGTCGATACAGTCTAAGAAGTTTTGATTTAGAGTTCATTTATGAACTAGGTCACATCAGATATCCAGACATATTCTAAGACATGTATTACTCAATTCGGGAGATGGCTTTCTCCGCGAACTTGAGATTAAAAGAGACATAGAAAGAAACATCAGGGCGGATCCACTCACTGAGGCTATTTCTCGAACACAATAGTTTTACAAACGGGCTTTGTGAAACTGATTAGTAGAGAAGTTGGATGTTCGGTATCACATGGGCTGTGAGTATGCGACATCGCAATAATTAGCCTTAAGTGCAAGTGGGAGATTGTTGGATATAGTGCCCTCAAAGTCAATTATTGGATCGCAGGCACGTGATTGCAATGATTAAGGAGGACCTATACCGGTAGGACAGTCTTACTCGAGATGATAGTATGCTATCTGGTTTACCTTTATCAGTCGTGTACAAGTTCAGGTGACTGATCACTGTTACACGTTGATAGAGCCCTTAGGATCTTGCTTGACTACCAACAGTATGATGGCGATCATATACGTGATAGTTGGGTGGTCTATAAGCATATCCTTAATTGTGGTCCCTAGTCGTGGGAGATTCGAGACAGGGCATCGATACTCCGGAGTAGACTGCTGTATACAGTCGAGACCCCGACGAGGGGCGGTGGCCGGTCTCACAAGCCACTGGTGTCAGTTGGATCACCTGAGATGTATACATGTGCTCATTTGGTTATGAGTACACCGGACAGGACTCGCCAGGAACCTGCTAGTTGGTATTATACCTATCGTCAGATAGCAGTTCCCTGGTGACATGTGTACAGGTTAGTTCATCGACCTGAGGTCATCATTTGTCTCGTGTGAGTTCCCACTGTGCTTTGATTTCTACCCTACCACGGCTCAAAGGAGTCGTGCAAACAGGTATTTTTTTGGTACAGTCCCGAGCCACATAGAGGCAAGTGAGCGGATCGGCAGGGGATTCGTCTCTCCCGGTATTGGGGGTGAGATCGCGCTGTGTCTAGGAGAGCCATTACACAAAGCCCTCGGCCGAGGCAGGAGATTTACTGGTAGGTACTCCAGTAGTATCTCAGGGTGTTCTGGGCTACACTCCGACACGACTTATACCGCTATTGGGGGTCTGACGTTACTAGCCCCCTAAGCCGATATGCGATACTCATAGACGAACGGACCGGACTGTATGTATATTGTCACTGTTAGGCTCAGTAGGGTTCCTGGATGAGTTCTCTCATCGGCTTCCCTTAAGGTCAGTGCATGGGCAGCCGTTACGCACGGCTAGTGCCGCTGACGACTTGTGGTTAAACCCACTGCCAGGGTACTGACGAGTCATTAGAGTTCCCCACAGATTGTTTCCCAAGTTCGAGCAAAACGTTGTAGAGGCCGTATGGTTTTATGGCAGGGTTGGGAATATGCGCGTGTGTTTACGCACGTGTCATATTTCGGGCAGATAATACTGGTGGGCTTTGGTTTAAGCCGGATCCGAGTATTATACAGTGTAGATATAATATCTTTGCCTTAGTTGCATTTGTATTCAGTCGTAATACAAATGCGGATATGTTTATACTGTTACGGGGTTATCTTGAAATTCGTTTCGGGATCACTTTTGGAAGTTGCCAGTTTTCTATCACCCGTATTAAACATTCGGTTTAATACGGATTTATCTTTTCTTGATTTGGGTTAGTCATGAGTGTGGAAGGTTCTAGAAGGTGACTAGGATTAGTGACTCATTATTGCATTAATGGTTTTTGGTGACTAGGTTAAAATGACTCATTGTTGCTTTAATGATTTATGCAAGGTGTTAGATGAATCATTCATATCATTTATTGCTTATGGTCACTCTCTTCCTCCTACACTCACCCCCCCTCTTGATATAGTGGCCGGCCCCCGCATTCTTGAAGAGATTATGGTTATTGGAAAAAGATTATAGTTTTGGTTCATGAAAATTTGTATACTCATTTTCTCATTTACCCATTCCAAAAGGCAACTTCATTAACCGTTCATCCATGGTTTTGGATGTAACGAGACAAAGTGTTCTACTCATTCTCTACATCAATCTTGGTTATCTCTTTTAGCAAACTTGATGACTGAGTTGCCTCGGGTCAGAGGCGGGAGCCCATTTAAAGATCCGTTGACGTGGTGCCACCTGGATGAGGAGCCCGGAGATCGAGCGAGATCGGAGTAGCCGCAATAAAGCGTAGGATGATGGTTAAAGATCGAATGACTCGGATCGTTCGGTATAACAATGCTATCCACTTTGTAGTTTGTTAGTTTAGCGATAATGGCAGATCCGGGTTATAGTATGCGATAGCGCCAGTTAAAAAGTTTTGTTCCGCATTTGGCGTCTGAAAGACGGCCAGGGCGCTACCGTAGACTTACAAATCAGCTACCGCATACAACGCCTTGACAAAGGCCAACAAAAGCAGCACGAATACTGTAAGTCTACGCTAGCGCCCCGGCCGTCTACAGACGCCAAATGCGGAACAAAAAACTTTTTAACTGGCGCTATCGTATACTTTAACCCGGATCTGCCATTATTGCTAAACTAACAAACTGTAAAGAGTGTAGAAAGGTTATACCGAACGATCCGAGTCCTTCGTTCTTTAACCATCATCCCACGCTCCGTTGCGGCTGCTCCGATCTCGTCGATCTCCGATCTGCTCGTCCAGGTGGCACCACGTCAACGATTCTTTAAACGGGCTCCCGCCTCTGACTCGAGGCAACTCGGTCGTCAAGTTTGCTAAAAGAGACGACCAAGAATGATGTAGAGAATGAGTAGATGACTTTGTCTCACTTCGTCCAAAACCGTGGACGATCGGTTAATGAAGTTGCCACTCGAATCGGGTGATGGAATGAAATGAGCGGTGAAATTCCATGCACCCCAAATGCTATCATAATCTTTTTACAAATGAATCAAGTAACCAAAAGAGAGAGGGGAGGGGCCGGCCTTATAAAGAGAAGGAGGAGGGTGAGTGTAGGAGGAGGGGAAGGTAACCATAAGAGGATGAAGCTTATCTTGATCATTAATGAAAACAATGAGTCACTAAGATACAATGAATCTAATAACCTAGTCACCATTGCATTAATGGCTCCATTAAAGCACTAATGACTCACCATGTCAAGTCACCCTTTCTAGAACCTTCTAGAAGCATGACTCACCCTCATCCAAGAAAAGATAAATCCGTTTTTAACCGAATGTTAAAAGACGGCTGATAGAAAACTGAAAACTGCAACTTCCAAATGTGATCCTGAAACGACTTTCAGGATAACCCCGTATCTGTATAAATATACCCGCATTTGTATGAATACAAATGCAACTGAGACAAAGATATTATATCTACTCAATACAATACTCGAATCCGGCTTAAACCAAAGCCGACCAGTATCGTCTGTCCGAAAACCGACACGTGCGTAAACGCACGTGCATTTTCCGAACCCTGCCATAAAACCATACGGCCTCTACAACGTTTCGCCCGAACTTGGAAAACTGTCTGTGGGGGACTCTAATGACTCGTCAGTACCCTGGCAGTGGGTTTAACCACAAACCATCAGCGGCACTAGCTATGCGTAACGGCTGCCCATGGACTGACCTCAAGGGAGGCTGATGAGCGAACTCATCCAGAAACCCTACTGAGCCTAACAGTGACAATGTATATACAGTCCGGTCCGTTCGTCTATGAGTATCGCATATCTGCCTAGGGGGCTAGTAACGTCAGACCCCCAATAGCAGTATAAGTCGTGTCGGAGTGAAGTCCAATAACACCCTGAGATACTACTGGAGTACCTACCAGTAAATCTCTTGCCATGGCCATGGACTTTGTGTAATGGCTCTCCTAGACACAGCACGACCTCGCCCCCAATACCGAGAGAGACGAATCCCCTGCCGATCCGCTCACGTGTCTCCATATGGCTCGGGACTGTACCCAAAAGCTACCTGTTTGCACGACTCCTTTGAGCCGTGGTAGGGTAGAAATCAAAGCACAGTGGGAACTCACACGAGACAAATGACGACCTCAGGTCGATGAACTAACCTGTACACATGTCACCAGGGAACTGCTATCCGACGATAGATATAATACTAACTAGCAGATTCCCGGCGAGTCCTGTCCGGTGTACTCATAAACCAATGAGCACCTGTTTACATCTTAGGTGATCCAACTGACACCAGTGGCTTGTGAGACCGGCCACCGCCCCTCGTCGGGGTCTCGACTGTATACACTAGTCTATTCCGGAGTATCGATGCCCTGTCTCGAAACTCCCACGACTAGGGACCACAATTAAGGATATGCATATAAACCACCCAACTCTCACGTATATGATCGCCATCATACTGTTGGTGGTAAAGCAAGATCCTAAGGGCTCTATCAAAGTGTAACATGTAATCAGTCACCTGAACATGTACACGACTGATAAAGGCAAACCAGATAGCATACTATCATCTCGAGTAAGACTGTCCTACCAGTATAGGTCCTCCGCAATCATTGCAATCACGTACCTGCGATCCAATAATTGACTATGAGGGCACTATCTCCAACAATCTCCCACTTGCACTCAAGGCTAATTATTGCAATGTCGACTACTCACAGCCCGTGTGAAACCGAACATCCAACTTCTCTACTAATCAGTTTCACAAAGCCCGTTTGTAAAACTATTGTGTTCGAGAAATAGCCTCAGTGAGTGGATCCGCCTAGATGTTTCTTTCTATATCTCTCTTAATCTCAAGTTCGTGGAGAAAGCCATCTCCCGAATTGAGTAATACCTGTCTTAGAATATGTCTGGATATCTGATGGGACCTAGTTCATAAATGAACTCCAAATCCAAACTTCTTAGACTGTATCGATCACTGAACCTAATCAGTATCCGGCACCATGCCACCCACAGTATCCTCTTGGACCACCTGTCCATAATACTGTCCCTCTTCGTCAGAGAGAAAAACTAAAACTCTGACAATCACTCTGTCAACCATGTCACCTTTGAAGCCTGGAATGATAACCGTCTCCCGAAAGAGGCCGCCGTTATCAAATCCGTAGAACAAGTACTTATGTTCTAAAACTACTTCCTTATGTTTCTCCAGAATTGGATTAATACAAACTTATCGCATCTAGTGCAAAAACAACATCTGGTGTGGTACTTGACATCTCACGATTGACTCAATTGCCTAAGCAAGTGATCTACCAATCATGCACATCCCTCTCCCCTTTAGTCTATACGACACCTTTAGAGAGGGTGACTCCATCACCTGCAGGTACACCACCATGCTAGGAGTCAACTACTCTAAAAACCATTAGAATATCTGTCAAAGTACCCACATTGGGAAACTACCCAATTCCAGATCTAAAACCATAGATCTAGAAACCAGAATGTCAAATATTATATCCATATCCTGTCTGGAGAAACAACTGTGTGACGACCACAGTACAACCGATCGTAGTATAGGAATTTTACTTCCCACTCTGTGTATGTCATTCATATACCATGACATCACACCCTACTACCTTCTTAACAGATCCATCCCCTATTCTGATTGAAGTCAAACCCATGACTGTCATATCAAAACTAGATGATCTTTCTCCGCTATAACTGCTCTAGTCTATAAATAGACATAAGCTACTTGCCCACCATGCTTCTGCCGCTCCCACTGACTACGACAACCCTCCTACCGGGTCTCATAACCTGGAACAACAGTAGTGTCAAGTCTGGGTAGATAAGAACCTCCCTGTCACCGTCCTTGAGGCTACCGAAGTACCTCTCGGGTGTCTGAGGTTACCCACCATACCTGCGGAGTGGTTATTGGAATGCCAAACCTGATTGAATATATATAGGTCCTATTAAATTTTCCGTAATCGTTCGTGGTTCTGGAATCACTTCCAGTTCTACCATACTCCCACTACAGTTTTCTGAAAAAGAATCCATTTTACTAAAACTGTGGCGAGTCAAGAACAATATCACTATTGATCTTCCAAATGGTAGAATATCAACCCTCGTTATAGCCAGGGTCAACCCACAAACAGCCATTACAGAAACGTGCCCTGAGTTATCCAGAGTCTGGTTTTAAGCATAAGCTGGACAACTCCCCGTACCTTAACATCTTTTAAGGTACGAACTATTCTATATCCAATATAGAAACTTTGGCACTTTATTTAATTGGAACCAGATTCAATCATGCAGCTGTCTCCAGTGCATATCAACATAATGGAAAGAGGCCAATCAGCATTACTCAACTTAGGAATCCTTCCAATTATGAGTAACCTGAAAGAGAAACAAGTTTCTCAAAACCATTACTATTATCTGAATACCATTCACAAGAATCTACATCTTCGATCTCTTTGAAGAATCCCGATACTTGTGATACCTGGTTCTCTACTTTATTCTTATACCCACAACTTCTCAAAACTTAGACCTTGTATTTCTACGAAACACTTGTCTAAATACTAGAGAAGTTATAAGTAAACAGAACATAGTACGAGGACCTACCCCTTTGTCCTGATGGACACTGGACAACATACAATACTCTGTATAAGTCCGCTGAGTTAAACAACTCAAAATCTGTGCGTCGTAGGTTGAAAACTGTACCCTGGCGATTTCCTCAAATATCACCAATTTCAACGAATTCCGATATAATGAGGATAATCACCTAATTCCCGATAACTTACTCCCACTCATCATCTGTAAAACCATACAGATATGAGAATGAAACCTGGTAAATACATACCCTTGGAGTAAGTGTCTAATCGGGAAAACAGGTTTTCTTTAACAATGCACTGAAACATGAAAATGTTTCGTAGGGGTATCCTGGTATTCATAGCAATGCCTCTTCCATAATCCAATTCATGACTTCAACCGTATATTTTATTGCCATATCTCCAAATCCCTTTATTTGTCTTTAGTCGTTACCTTCTGTACACTATCGTTAGGCTAAATGGTTTTCTTCCTTCCCTACCGTTCGGCACCAGCCTATGGTTTGGAAGAAGACTATCCAGTAAGCATAATAGGTGTACCCTCCTAAACCGAGTACTCGCATCTCGAGAGAAGGTGATGATAAAAGACAACTGAATAATACCTTATTCTTTTAAAAGTGAAATAGGAGTGGCGATGAAGTACGCGGTTTTGGTCGTGAATGATATCAGTCGCAATTTACTTTGCCCTCTTTCTAATCCCTTTATTTTGTCTTTACATATTACCTTCTGCACACCCTGCTTAGGCTAATTGGTTTTCTTCATTCCCTACCTTTCGGCACCTGCCTATGGTTTGGAATAAGACTATCCAATAAGCGTAATAGGTGTACTCTCCTAAACCAAGGAGCTCTCGCAACCTGAGAGAAGGTGATAATAAAAGACAACTGAATAAACCAATTCTATTTCTCCTGAACCTGGATCCATCCTCGAAGAAGTCCCTTCGAGTTCGTATATAACCATACGATGGATCTATCCAATAGAAGTGGATGTCCGTAGTAATACGGGTGTTCTGAGAATTTCAAAGGGTAGAAGAAGGAGTGGCAATGACTTATGCAACATAGACAATCCAAAAGCCAGTATTTTAAGAAGGTTCGGTCAACCTAGTCACTGAGTCATAGTCTAGGGTCGGTCAAAGGTCGCTGCCAAAGAGAGAGAGAAAAGAAACACTCTGCGTGCACTCTAACCTAGATCAGAATGGTTATCACTTTATCTAATCCGGAAACCTCCCACTGTCCTGTCAAATTCTCCTCCAAACCTGAAAGAAGAATCAATCGGGATCACCCGAAGAGTAAACCAACTCATCAGTGGGAATCGGGATCTAACTCTCATTGCATGATAACGTGATGGAATGCATCCACGCTACTCATACTCCAGAAGGTATGCGCATACTTGGCAAGTTTCAGTTTCTTTAGAAACTCCCGATCTGATTTTTGCCCCATGCTCTTATAACCTTGGCTTTGGTCAAAATGTCATAAGTCACATGCCAAGTTCTACCCGTCACTATCTTGTCAATTTGAACCCACCCGTACATGCCCCTGACTTTGGCCAATCGGCAGAACGACTGTCCCAAACTAACTCATCTATCTATGCAACAATTGAATACCCAGCAGCTACCAAACACTATGCCTTAACTTTGGCTAAAATACATAGCTTGAATACTACTGAATACTCAAAAGAAGTGACGGAGGGCTACGGCTGGTTTTTGGCGAAAAACCTTTAACGTAATGAACTTGATCTCGTTGAAGGAACCTGATAGCTTTTTAAAATATAGTGGCGAAAACCTTTTGCTAAAGAGGTCACTCCCGGTGAAGGGATCTCGGCTCTTTCCTCGTGGAATGAGGTGCAGGATATTCCACTGAATACCGCTATGCAAAGCAATTTGTAATCGACTATAGCAAAGTTATTACCCTGACGCAAACTTCTGCCCAAGGGGTCAGTCCCGGTGAAGGGATATCAGCCCTTGCCCCGTCGAATGAGGTGCAGGATATTCCACTGAATACCTCTATGCAAAACAAAAGGAAACGTCTTTGCAATAACACCTTTTAAATTTGTTCTAACAATAGCAAACAGGTTTGTTTTACTTTGCATTGATCAGAATCAACGCAGTCCCATCAATCAATCACACCAGAAAAGAACGAAAATAAAATGTACGTATATGCCATCCGCATTCGTCACTGGGTCCCGTCATCACCCATTAGGTTACTTAACTAACGACAGAGCGGGGACTGGACTAGCGCGGGTGTAAAACATATACAACATCTAATAGTATATAAACCAATATACAATAATCGCTCCAGGCGTGATAATATGCAACATTACAGAAAAGTAATAAGCATCACAGAACAATACAGATAATCTGGGATCCCCGGGTTTCACAGAGCCGCTGCTGAAACCCGACGTTCCCCTGTCGTGTGAATAGCCTGTGCAATGAAACCTAGACCCCTACGGGTGCGGCAAGTTACCCGCCAAAACCTGAAGCGAGGCAGCCCCCTACAGCAAAGTGAATGGACCACCCTGCACTTCACGGAATCCGGTAATCTTGGGCACCACTCCTTGGGTCAACCTGTACCCCCTACGAGTGCGGCGAATAGTCTGCCAATTCTAGAGTGGGACCCCTCTGCCTCTCAAAGCCATGAGATGCGGACCCGTTGTACCCCAGAACCCGGCTATCCGTGCACTCCGTCGCGGGGCAAAACCTAGTACAGTAATGAAAAATAGTACAACAGGTACATCGACCGCAACCTGGTCGTGCCCCAAAAGAATATTATACAACAGGCAGTGACGGCAGTCCACAAGTTGGACGCTCGCCCCGCAATACCAAATGTATAAATAAACTCAAACTGCACTACCATTGCACACTGCTATCCACCACGACAAATCCGTAACATCACAGCACAACACAGAACATCAACGCGAATGTCACGTTCGCAAACCCGTCTAAAAAAACTATAGCAATCAGACGCGGTTTACCGATCAAATGACATTCCCGGTCGGAGATATAATGTAAGCACTGTAAACTAACATGTTTAAATTTCGATCGACAAAATATCACAAAGTGGGCCCCACGCAAATCTGGAGAACAGTAACAAAACCTGGGCCCAAAAGATATATACCAAAAACCCCAATTTCCAGAGGGGAACACACTGTACAAATTTGGGAGCATGATCTCACCAAGTGGCCGCGGATGCGCGGCCAAACCATGCGTTTGGCCGCGTTTCCGCGGCGGTTTGGTGGAATCACGTGCCCAAATTTTGTCGGTGCTCTTATAAAACCCTGCACAGATTTCTGTGATATGTGGAATAATTTTAGGACACCATTTAAAATCAACAGAAACTGTCAAATTGAAAAAATGCGGTTTTTGATTTCCGGTTCGATCGATGTTTTAAACGCGTTAGCACAAGTTAGTATAGCAAAATGGTGAGGCTCTGATACCACTGTAAGTCTACGCTAGCGCCCCGGCCGTCTACAGACGCCAAATGCGGAACAAAAAACTTTTTAACTGGCGCTATCGTATACTTTAACCCGGATCTGCCATTATTGCTAAACTAACAAACTGTAAAGAGTGTAGAAAGGTTATACCGAACGATCCGAGTCCTTCGTTCTTTAACCATCATCCCACGCTCCGTTGCGGCTGCTCCGATCTCGTCGATCTCCGATCTGCTCGTCCAGGTGGCACCACGTCAACGATTCTTTAAACGGGCTCCCGCCTCTGACTCGAGGCAACTCGGTCGTCAAGTTTGCTAAAAGAGACGACCAAGAATGATGTAGAGAATGAGTAGATGACTTTGTCTCACTTCGTCCAAAACCGTGGACGATCGGTTAATGAAGTTGCCACTCGAATCGGGTGATGGAATGAAATGAGCGGTGAAATTCCATGCACCCCAAATGCTATCATAATCTTTTTACAAATGAATCAAGTAACCAAAAGAGAGAGGGGAGGGGCCGGCCTTATAAAGAGAAGGAGGAGGGTGAGTGTAGGAGGAGGGGAAGGTAACCATAAGAGGATGAAGCTTATCTTGATCATTAATGAAAACAATGAGTCACTAAGATACAATGAATCTAATAACCTAGTCACCATTGCATTAATGGCTCCATTAAAGCACTAATGACTCACCATGTCAAGTCACCCTTTCTAGAACCTTCTAGAAGCATGACTCACCCTCATCCAAGAAAAGATAAATCCGTCTTTAACCGAATGTTAAAAGACGGCTGATAGAAAACTGAAAACTGGCAACTTCCAAAAGTGATCCTGAAACGACTTTCAGGATAACCCCGTATCTGTATAAATATACCCGCATTTGTATGAATACAAATGCAACTGAGACAAAGATATTATATCTACTCAATACAATACTCGAATCCGGCTTAAACCAAAGCCGACCAGTATCGTCTGTCCGAAAACCGACACGTGCGTAAACGCACGTGCATTTTCCGAACCCTGCCATAAAACCATACGGCCTCTACAACGTTTCGCCCGAACTTGGGAAACTGTCTGTAGGGGACTCTAATGACTCGTCAGTACCCTGGCAGTGGGTTTAACCACAAACCGTCAGCGGCACTAGCTATGCGTAACGGCTGCCCATGGACTGACCTCAAGGGAGGCTGATGAGCGAACTCATCCAGAAACCCTACTGAGCCTAACAGTGACAATGTATATACAGTCCGGTCCGTTCGTCTATGAGTATCGCATATCTGCCTAGGGGGCTAGTAACGTCAGACCCCCAATAGCAGTATAAGTCGTGTCGGAGTGAAGCCCAATAACACCCTGAGATACTACTGGAGTACCTACCAGTAAATCTCCTGCCATGGCCATGGACTTTGTGTAATGGCTCTCCTAGACACAGCACGACCTCGCCCCCAATACCGGGAGAGACGAAACCCCTGCCGATCCGCTCACGTGCCTCAATATGGCTCGGGACTGTACCCAAAAGCTACCTGTTTGCACGACTCCTTTGAGCCGTGGTAGGGTAGAAATCAAAGCACAGTGGGAACTCACACGAGACAAATGACGACCTCAGGTTGATGAACTAACATGTACACATGTCACCAGGGAACTGCTATCCGACGATAGATATAATACTAACTAGAAGATTCTCGGCGAGTCCTGTCCGGTGTACTCATAACCCAATGAGCACCTGTTTACATCTTAGGTGATCCAACTGACACCAGTGGCTTGTGAGACCGGCCACCGCCCCTCGTCGGGGTCTCGACTGTATACACTAGTCTACTCCGGAGTATCGATGCCCTGTCTCGAAACTCCCACGACTAGGGACCACAATTAAGGATATGCATATAAACCACCCAACTCTCACGTATATGATCGCCATCATACTGTTGGTGGTAAAGCAAGATCCTAAGGGCTCTATCAAAGTGTAACATGTAATCAGTCACCTGAACATGTACACGACTGATAAAGGCAAACCAGATAGCATACTATCATCTCGAGTAAGACTGTCCTACCGGTATAGGTCCTCCGCAATCATTGCAATCACGTACCTGCGATCCAATAATTGACTATGAGGGCACTATCTCCAACAATTACTAACTATTACTTATCTGAAATAATGGAGGGCTACGACAGGTTTTTAAGAAAACCTTTTGTGTAATGAACTTGATATCGTCGTAGAATCGAGTGATTTAAAATGGAGTGTTTTTTAGGCTTTTACTAGTTTTGCTAAAGAGGTCACTCACGGTGAAGGGATCTCGGCTCTTTCCTTATCGAATAAGGTGCAGGATATTTCACAAATACCACTATGCAAAGCAAAAACTATAAAAGCAATCTAAAGACAAACCGAGTTTGTAGCATCTGCTAGTTTCGCTAAAGTGGTCACTCCCGGTGAAGGGATCCCGGCTCTTTCCTTATCGAATAAGGTGTGCCAAACCCACATCCCTATACCCCTATGAGAGCGGCAAGCAACCCTCCCAATTCTACAGCTAGGAGACCCGGTCTCGTCTCTTCGAGATGGTCTCCCACTGGACCCTAGAATCCGGTTACTTATGCTCCCCGCCTTGGGTCTATCCTAATACGGAAAAGTAAATAATATACAATGGTGACATCATCCTCAACCCGGAAGTGCTCCAATAAAAGAATATTATATACAATGAATTTTATATGAATGAAAATAAAAACTCTCATCTCACATAAAACCCCCGTCTATTCAATCACGACGATCCAATATAACATATCACAGCAACACATAACATCACATGTCATCAACGTAAGTAAATATGTGTATCCTAATTATCGTTGACGTATAGCAATGAAACCGTCAATATACCACATATTACACTTACGGTCGCAGAAAAGAAAGTGAAAACTACAACAGTTGGAATCCGCAACCACCTTAGACATCACATAACTAACCAAATGAATTCCTTAGACATCGCATGCTTAATAATTATAAACCCCGCATTTTAGTCTCGATCTCGAAAAAACTTTTCAATATCAAGTCGGGCAATTCAACAAAATTCCCGACATCCTGATCGAATGCTCGTCGGAAACTTTAGTAGACAGCTGCACCCCCTGATGCCGTCGACGAAGTGCACTAAGGCGGAACACCGCTGCCGCGAGCACCAGAACGGATGCTTTTGGTGACGGGGTTCTCCTACAGTCACTTGGTCGGGTTTATGGGGCGTTGCTATCTATTAAGTTTACCCGGCGAGTGTCGGCGTACGATACGTGATTGCGACGGACTTTTGATCACATTAAAATCCCGTGGCAACCGATCAAATGAGACTAAATTGCTAGATTTATAACATTCAAATTAGTTGTCTCATAACTACTTTGTGGATTCCAAATATTGTATCCCATCATGTGATACCCGGACGAACGTTAAACTTTTCGATCGATTCATCAAAGTCCCACAATTTTCCGATAGCTCAACACTTAAGCACAGTTCAATAATACCTAGAATATGCCACAGTACCTATGCACCAGCCGTAGAAGGGAAAACCCAAGCCTCACTCATGTCGCCACGGAACTACCGCAAACCCTAGGGTATGATCGCGGTTCCGCAATCCAAAAAGTCGAGTTAGGGTTTCATTCTTCTAGAGAGTTCATAGAATTACTTGCATGTTTTTCCAAATACGTTAAACTTGGAAAAATAGGTTTTTGATAATCGTTCGAACTTTTTAAGTTCGCCTAGACAATATGTGAATAACCCAAAATAATGTTAAAACTATGAATAGGAAACACTCCGAATTGCTTATAGTGTAATATTACATCACATGTAAAATTAGCAAACACAAACAACACCTGAAACACAAAAACCAAGTCACCGGAACACACAACAACTTTCAGGGCAAAAATAAAAAAATGTGGCCGGCCACAAGTACATTGATCTCGGCCAAAATCCGAGCAAACCCCCTGAAATTTTTACTGCATTCATGATATATCCCATATAACACTCTGTACTTGTTTTAAAAAAATTTTGATAACTATTTAAAATCGACCGAAACTTCATTTTGGCGTTTCAAGTTTCAGAGTATTTCAGTTTCGTAATCTTAACAAAATCCGTCTAAATTTCTAGCATGGCTCTGATACCGCTGCAGGGTTCCCTAGGACGGCAGCATGGTTTCGGGAGGCATCGTCCATGCCAAATTCAAAAATTTGCCGTTCTAGGTAACCCTAACTAAGAATCATTAACTAGAAATCGGACGGAATAGAAATGCAAACACTTTGCAACTAAAAGAGCGCAAGGAATACAACCTTTGTAGACCAGTCCTTCACTTCAATAGCTCCGTGTAGTGGTCCCTTCGTTGCGATCATGAACTCCGAACTCTAGAGAGGCTCCACAAGAAGAATAGAACAAGCTTGCTTCGAAGTCTTCGGGGCTGAAGATGATCTACGTCGATGAGACACTAACCCAAACTATCTCTTCATTAATTGTGAAATTAGTGAAGCAAACACCCTATACTAAATGGCAAGTAGTAGAGAATGATGAAGTAGGAAGTGGGCTCACTTTAAATTTATTTTTCTCACAATTTTTTATCACCTCTCAAAACCCTAGAAAACAATTTTCTTGAGCTCATGAAGTAGAAGAAGAAGGGAGATGAATGAGAGTTGTGAATGAATAAATCATGAGGTTAGAAATGCAACTAAGGTGAGTTATCCTCTCATGCCTAACTCATGTAGACAATAAACCATGCTATGAGGTTAAGGGTTGGGTTAATAATATCCTAAGCTAGACAAAAGAGTGGACTTAGTCAAAAGTCCATACAAACTTCTACAAGCTTTGAACATTAAACTAATTCTTCACTAATTTGTTTAACTTTGAATAAATCATAAAACCTAACTTAACCATAGTATGGTATAAGTCTCATAAATGCTTATTGCATATGTAACCTAGCATGACTCAAACAAGTACAAAAATATACATATCACATATATACAATGTGCACATCAAGTGAGAAAAGAAATCATAAGTGAGCAAGTATTAGTTAATGTAATGTAATATATCAAATATATAATTATACATTAGATTATCAAATCAACTCTTGATTTAATAATCCGGCTATATCATATATAACCGACTAATATCATGTGTAACAACTCATCGAATCAACACTTGATCCGATAACCCGGCTATATCGCATATAACCGACCGATGTCACAAATTGCGAGAATAGAATACGGTATCTCATATCGTATTAATCTCGTTCCCGCACATATCACATATGTGCTCCTACTCCTTTTCGCTTGAGCCAGGAAACCCCTGTGTAGGACTCTAAAGACTCATCAATACGCCGGCAGTAGGTGATGATCATATCAAACACCCACAAGCCGCAAGCGGTCTGCTAAACATAACAGCCATCCGGGTATTGAGCGATCAGAAGATCAACAAGCAAGCCTGCTCACACTCTTGCGAATCCAATCAGTAACACTATCGTACAGTCCGATCTCTTCGTCTGATATGTCACATATCTCGTCTAGGGATTGATTGATCATTCCCTTCGTGTCGTATGTAAAATGTTTCACAACCAAAGAAATTTATACCGCAATCAATTAACGGTGTCTGTTGTATTTTCGTCGGTGAATGCGGATCGTCCACTGAGAAAGTGTGATTTGCTCGTTATTGTTTTAGTTGAGTGAAAATTAAAAGATAAAAGAAATTGCAATAAAATTGTTTCAAGATTTGTGAGTTTTCATTTTCAAGAAACTTAAAGAAAGTAAAGATCTAAAATCAAGAATCAAGAAATGTTCCCAAATTGTTTGAATTATCAAGATTTGTAAAGAGGTTTGTCGGAATCGATCCAATTGATAGTGATGATGAATACTAATTATTACAAATTCTTATCTATTAAAAATTTGTTGCTAGATCGATAACGATCAATGAGAATTATGGATCTATTGAAGAAACTAAGGTTTCTTCATCATCATCCCTTGTCCTTTCATAGATTATCATTCAAATTCTAGGCTCTAGCAAATTAAATCACTGATCGTTGATCTCTAATTTGGTGCGAAAACATTCAAGAAAGCGATCTCGCTCAAATTAGGTTTTCGATAATTCAATTTCCTAAAGTTTACAAAACTCATAAGATTTAAAAATCGTTCAAGAATTTAATTATCATCATCTACCTATTTTCTTGATTCCGATACAAGCGGAGATTTCACTCCACATCATGAACAAAGAACGAATCAAAAATCGATAAATTTTCATAATGCAAGAATATAAAGAAAAGCAAGATTTACAATATTCACCTTTATCAATCGACGATTAGGTACAATTCACTCAACTAGAGATTACAAGCTTTGAGGAGGTAACTAAATCCGCCGAAATTAGCTTCGCATCGATCTTCTTGAGTCGCGGATCGTCATGGATCTCTTGCTCGGATGAAGGTCGGCGTTGCTTCAAAGGATCTTCATTTGCTTGCTTGATTCGCTTCTCGATGAATCTTGATTTGGCTTTTGAATTGGATTTGAGGCTAAGGTTTTGGATCACAAGTTGTGTCACTCAACTTGTGTTTGGAATTGTTGAACAACCTTTTTAATGAAGCTCTGAGTCCCTTTTTATAGCTTTCCCCTCAAGCTTCCCCTAGAAGCTAGGTTTAGCTTCCCTTGGAAGCTTGGTTGTTATGAAGCTTGCATAGGAAGCTAGGTAGTTATGTAGAAGTTTCTAGATTAAGTTAGTTAGCTAGCTTGTAAGAGAAGCTTGATGGTTATGAAACTTGCACAAGAAGATTGGCTGTTTGAGGGGAAGCTTCTAGAGATGTCTACGAACTGAAGTGTCTTGAAGAAGTTTGGCCATTTAAAAGGACACTTTTTCAACATGACCAACCGCCGACGAGTCAACGCGGCCGCGGATCCACGGCGGATCGGCCTGACACGGCCGTGGATCCGCGGCCGTTTGAGGTGATCTCTGCATGGAATTCTCAGGTTGATTTGGTGCTGATCCTTAGGGCCTTATTTTATGTCTAGAATCTTTATATACTTTCTTGTTTACTGCCAGATCACAAATCTTGGACTTGACATATTTTATCAGAACTTTTAGCAGTTCCGGCTCTTTTACTTGGAGAATTTCCTGCACACAATCTCAATACAAGTGTTTGAAATACAAAAGATCACGTAAGCAATAATAAACACACAATTTCCCTCATAATGCTGATTATAATGTATAACACATGTTATTTGGTATTTTTGCAGGAAATTGCTAATATGTGCTATATTTATACCAAACACCTTTAGATAATTACAAATAGTAGGGAAATTGCTGTGTTAAAAATGCAATATTTTCGACTGATCAAATTCCCCCAAACATAATTTTGGTTGTCATGAGTAAACTCGTTTTATTTAAGAGAAGGAGAAAATATAAGAAAAAGAAAAACTAACTAGCCACTTTCATAGACAACACGATTGCACTGAGTACGTGAAACAAGCCTTTAAACCTCTAGGTGTCCCTAATAGGAGGAGTGTTGTCTCCTGAAGGTTTTCAGCGGATTGCACCCACAAAATCCAATAATAAAAGGAAGACCATGAAAGTTACATAGAAAGATAAGAATTGTAAAAGAAATACTTTGAAAATTAGAGTTTCCAACTATACTAGTGTTCCCCTCCGAACGGCGGCCGAGACATTAGGACGTCTTGCCTGAGATTCGGGGAAGATGCTAAATGGTTTTATCCGTCTACCTCTCCGAAGATGCCAAGTTGATTTATGGCACCGTGTATCAGAGGTTTAGACGGATGCGGCCGATGTAGTAGACTTCGTCAGATTCCCCCTCGCATGAGGGGTTTTTGATTGTGGGGATGCTCTTCCATGCAGGCGCAAGCCCCTGGAGTTAATTACGCTACCGCATCACGGTAGCCACTTTCTCCTTCTCCAGAATTTCACTTCATGTCGTGTGTGTTTGTTTTGTTTGTGCTTGCCCGTGGATTGAATACGGAGACTATTTATTTCGTCGCCCGTAGGACGTGGATTAGTCCAAATCCGTATTTTCTTATATTTGGGTTTTGGGTTTTGGTTTAAGGATACGTTAGCCATATTTGAGGCTAAGATCAACTTAAACGTTCATTAAGGATACGTTAGTCTGATTTGAGACCAAGATCAACTTAACGGGATCGTCTAGATCCATTTCCAGTTTAGGGACGTGGTGGTTCATAGGTAGTTTAAGGACATTGCGGTCCATCGGTAGTTTAAGGACACTTAAGTCCACGGGTTTAAGGACCCCACAGTCCGTGTCTTAGTTTAAGGACGCATAAGTCCGCGGGTTTAAGGACCCCACAGTCCGTATTGATGTATGGTTGTCGGGACCCGTCACCTCTCTGACGTCGTTGAAGGATTACAACGATAGGAGTCAAAGGAGTTTGGAGATGTACCCTCAAATCGGATGTAAATTGATTTAAGTGAGCAGCTGTGCTCAGTCAATTTAATTTGAGGACTTACGGCCATGATTAGGCTAAGTCCAGTTTATTTCTTATTTTTGGCCTATTAGACCTGTGCTAGGTCTTTACCCAGGTTTAATAATGCATAGCATTAAACTTGGTCTCTGTTGGATCTTTATTTGGGCTCTGCCCCTTTTAAATGATGCACAATATCTGTTCTGGTCTGACAGACCCTTGTTTGGGCTCTGCATTTTATTTTGTTTCGGCTCTGCCCTTTTATGAATGATGCAGAGCATCAATTTTGTTTAGGCTCTGCCCTTTTATTGCATTGCAATTTATTTTGGCCTATTAGGCCTTTTTGATTTGGGCCTAGCCCTTTAGTACACAATGCATTGCATTTGTCAGGCACTTTGCGCCAATTACTGAGCGCAAACGCCTGTGGTAATGACACGTGTCACGCAAGCGCAGTGCGCTGCGCTTGCGCTGCTGACACGTGGCGCGCTCTGGTGAGTTGCGCCAATTTCAGAGAGCAAAGCTCTTTCTTAAAAGCGCATAGCACAAGTAATTCAGATGCTGACACGTGGCGCTCCCTGGTGGCTTGCGCCAATCCAGGAGCGCAACAGTGCTGTTTTTTCAAGTGCAAGGCACTATTTCAATGATCTTAAGAATCTTTAAGATTCCAGAACCAATGGTTCATAAAAAAGTGCAAGGCACTGTTTGATTTCTTGATCTAATTTAGATCAAAGAAAACAAGTTTTTCTTGTTTTTCTTGTTTTCAGAGAACCAGTGGTTCATAAAAAAGTGCAAAGCTCTAATTATTATTTGAAGATCCTTGATCTTGTTCTTAGATCAATGATCTATTAGAAGAAATTTTTCTGTTTTGTAAAGGTTTTTACCTTTTTCTTGAACTTTCTTCAGAGTTCTCTCTGTTTTCGAGGCTCTTGATCTCTCACAATGTTGATGATGTTGATTTGGGGCCTAGGGGCCTTTATATAGTGTCCATAAATTTGTTAAATTTGTTAAAGAGATCTTTCTCTGAGTGATTTGGTGAATTTTCCCCACCGTTGGATCTTTGATCCAAGGGCTTCTGTCTTTACAGAAGGCAATCTTCTTGTTTTAACAAGAAAAGAAGAATCTTATTAGAATTTAATTCTGTTTGGCGCAAACGCCCTAGCGCGTGACACGTGTCAAGCAGCGCAGAGCGCAGCGCAACTGTGTTTGCGCAACTGCGCTGACACGTGTCGCGCAGCGCACCTGCGCTGACACGTGTCGCGCAGCGCAGCGTTTGCGCAACTGAAGCGTTGCTTCCTTTAATTTTGTTTAAATAGAGCCTTGCTCTGATTGGGTGCGCTGCCTTGGGCGCTGCGCTGCCGTATCAGCTTTTGACACGTGGCGCGTTGCGCGCAGCGCAAAGAATTTGAAGCATTGCTTCGAATTTTGAATTTTGAAATTCAAACAGAGCTTTGCTCTGATTGGGGGGAACAAATGCCCCACACCGTTGTGCTCACGTGGCGTGCACGTGAGTGCAGCGGTGGCAAGATCCTGGCCATTGGATCAACTCAGGAGTTGAAGCGGCGCAAGCGCCTTATAAATAGGACCCCTGGCCCTTAGAAAATCTTCACCATTTTCCAAGATTTTGATTTTCAGAGCTTTGCTCTTGCTTAAGAATTTCAGAGCTTTGGTCTTGCTTCCAGACTTTAGAGCTTTGCTCTCATTTCCAAAATTAGAAAACTTTAGGTAAAATTAATTTAAATTAATTTAAATCAATCTTAACCAATAGAGCCTTGCTCTCATAGATCTTTTGATCTAAAGAAATCCCCTTTGGGGTTTCATAAACAGAGCTTTGCTCTCAAGAATTTGTTTCAGGGTTTCTTAACCCATGAACAGAGCTTTGCTCATTGACAGAATATAGATCTTCTGATCTTCTGATGATGAACTCTTAAGAGTTTTTTATATGGATCTTTAAGATCCCAGAACTTCAAAATTTTTTAGGAATTAATTAATTTTCTTTCTTTGATGAATTATTTTATCATTATTACAGAGCTAGGCTCTTTTAAAGAATCTTATTCCCCTGAGACCAGAGTTTGACAAGTGTCACTCTGTGACAGAGTTTTGCTCTGAAAGAGAAGATTTTCTCCTTGTCTCTAGGGATTTTTTTATTATTAATGGGAATATTCTCTTGGGGATTAACTGACAATCTCATCTAATGATGGGGTTGTCTTATTAACTGACGTATTGTTATCCAGATTTTGTGGGTCCCCTTTTGGTCTCCTACCCACTGCACTGCTGTGTGGTGTAATTAATTTTAATTTAATTTTAATTAATCTTTAATTTAATTAATTAATTATTTAAATTTTTTTCAAACGCCAAGCGTTGGAATTACAACACTAACGGCTAATTTTGTTCCCTTGCAGTGACTATGTCTTTCGATACTTCATTCTCGTTCGCTCGTTCGGAAGAAGGGTTTCCTGAAGCACCCTTGGACCGCGAAGTCCTGGTAATGATCAGGGACCACGACCCGGAATATAAGAGTCTCCACCTTTGGGGGTCGTGGTACAATCAGATTATCATGGGTCGACGGAGCTTCACGTGCGCAGTACCGTCAGAACCCATTACGGCGATTCATTATGCCAGCCCACCCCCGGTGCAGTATGCCGTGGAGACGGTTGATTGGACCTCGAAGGGCTTTCTTCATCCTGCCATAGATGCGATTCCGGTCCAGCGTCCTATGGTTTTGGATATCCTGGGACGCCGTATCTGTCAAGGCGAGAAGCGACCTTGGGGGCAATCATATAACATAGGTCTGATCCCCCGCCACCTGATCGGCTATCTGCCGTGGGCTTGCTATATCCTGTCGGCGAAGAAGTCGCAGTTGATAAGGTTAGGATTGTACACTACGGTTTACGTCTCCCTCTTCTAGTATCCCACGCTTCTCACCTGGTGGTTCAAGGCTTTCTTGGAGCAGTGGAACATTCTTACTCACACTTTCCTCGAATAGACCAGGAAGTGTCAATTTCTCTGGAGGAATTCACAAAGGTCTCCGGTTTACCGGTTATAAGGGAGCACTATGAGGAGTTGCTTCCGACAGACGAGTATGTCTTCGGTGCTAAGCCGGCAATAAATGGCCTCACCCCGGAGAATGCTATTCAACACCAATTCCCAAGTTTGATCAAAGTATTGAACATCTAGGAGGCCCTTTTCATCGAACGTGGGAGTCGCGGAGTTAGCTTCGAGGATTTCATCGCTCGGTTCCTTCACCCAAACGTCCTCTCGGAAGAAGCTGCCAAGTTTGCCACCCTTGATGACCCTTTCGGTCTAGGTTTGGATAGCCTGCCGGCGAAGGAAATAGACCAAAAGGGTTTTTTCCTTCCTAACTCCCCGACCATGTCTTTTGCGGAAGTTGCAGCCCCTGAGGAGGCCTTCTTCTTAGGATTTCTTGGGCTATGGCTGAGTTGGTTTGCGCTCCCGATGCATTCTCGCCATATGCGGCCCTCTGTCTTTTACCCAGCTCACCGGATGACCATCGGGGTAAAAGTGGCCGTTGGGATCACCGGCTTGGCACACTTGTATCATGGCCTCAGTCGAGCGGCGGATGCTAATGAGCCTGGGGTGCTGCATGTGATCTTCCCGATGCACTACTTCGTATCATGGCTCGAGCTACACACATCGGGTGTCTTCGGCATGCACAAAAGGCCCTCGTTCTATGACAGGTGCAGCTTCCCTCGCATCATACAGTTGATTGGCGCATCAATTGTGACTCCATCGCCACGAAATGCTAGGGGTTTACTCCTTCGCCCCCACACCGTTGGAAACGGGGTGTCTTTCATCGACAAGGTGTTGACTATTAGAAAGGCATCTACCACTGCAGTGCGGCCATTACAAGACACTTTCAAAGATGGAGCCTTAGTTTTGACGGCCCGGGAGACCCTCCAATTATATTCTATCAGACCGGGATTCCTGGTGTTCAAGCAGAATGGTGCGGCGATTTTCATGAGATATAACCCGCATTGTTTCGCCCAACAACTGAGCTATAATCAAGGGGTACCACTGGAAGCTTTCCTATCGGAACCTGCTGCTGCCGAAGAAGGGATGGAGAGCGCGCTGCATCACTTCATGCGCCTGAATACGAGTTCCTACTTTTTTATCAGTGAGCCGGCTTGCACCCCACGACTCCTCAAGGTATATACAGAATGGTACAGTCATTTGACGGGAGCCGTCATAAAGGAGGAAAAGCGATTGCTGGTCGACCGTAAGGGTGTGCCTCCAGGTAGCGACCGCAACGCTCCTTTAGTGCCAAGGACCCCGGTAGTTCCTCCTCTAAAAGGTGCTGGAGCCGGACCACCGCGTGCGCAGAGTCCTTCACGCGGATTACCGCTTCCCGATATTGCAGATGCACCACTAGCGCCCCGTGCTCCAGTGGAGACAGTGGTTGTAGCCTCGCCGGAGTCTGGTGTGGGTGCGGACATCGGGACCCGCCGCCCTAAGGTGCCTACAAAGCGCAAGTCGATCCCGGGTGCACCTAGGGTTAGTGGGCAGAAGAAGAAAAAGAAGTCGCTCTTCGCCGCTGACGTCGCGTTCGGTCAGGAACCCCACGCTCCCTATGGTAAGGGCCTGAGTGAATATGGGACTAATAAGGGATTAGTCATACCGCCGGATGACACGGACTTGGAGGCCGCCCTCGTAGCTTCGGAGCGGTTGGCGAGGCGCGACGCGTGGCTGGCTAAGCTTGCCAAATCAGGTAATCACTAGTCGCATTTTTTATTGCATCATATCTTTATTATTGCTTTTGACTAACGTTTTTCCTTCTTTTCTTCCAACAGGCATCACCACTGAAGAAGCCATTGCCGCTTCCCTCAAGACTTTCCAAGAGGAGGAACGCCTTAGAGTGTCCTTAGGCCTTAGTAAGTTTCGATTCATCAAGTTTTCATTTTTCTTGCTTTATGGTCGATCTAACCTCTCCCTTTTTATTGCAGGAACCACAATGCCGATCCCGCCAGGTGACGCGGAGACTCTGCCAGCTGCCGATGTTCCTGCTTCCTCAGGGCTACCGCGGGAGGTCCGTCTTGAAGAGCCGATGAAAGATGCCTTAAAGGCTCTGGAGGCGACTCTAAACGAGGACGACGACACCTTAATTAAGGAAGCGTCGAAGAGGTCTATCGCGACGGCCCGGGAGGAAAGGAAGCAGTTGAGGCGCGAAGCGAAGGCACGCAGGGCTGCCTTGGCCATTGGAGCGGGCCCAAACACCGTCCCTCATGCCGATACTCCGTCAGAAGAGCCCCCGGTCGCCTTGTCTATAGCTCATAGACAGGCGGTGCGCGCTAATAGGGAGGCTAACGATAAGTCCACCTCAGGTAATATTTCTTTCAGAATTTTGTTGTAAGAATTATGAAGCTGTCGGTTCTTATATATTCTGTCCTGCAGGGCCAAGTCCAATCGAGGGGGAGGCGGAGACCGTCAAACCTGAGGGGCTAGAGGGAAAGGCATTGGTCGAAGCCGAGCCGATAGCGGATGACACAACCGGGATTGCTGGGCCCGAGCTAGTGGCTGACGAAATGGTCACGTCCACTATGCCTGAGCAAGTGGTTGATGCCGAGCCCGAGGTAGCAACCGACGGAGCGCCTGAGACCGATGACCTCGTGGCGACGGTGGATGAGACAACCGTGACTGCTGAGCCCTAGGGAGTAGCGGGTGAGGTAGACATGATTCCTGAGGACGAGCCAACTGCTCTTTCTCAGGAGTCTGGCAATGCTCCGATCATAGCTCTCCCCGCCTATGGCCCTCCGCCATCTCCTGGCCTTGCGAGCACGACGACGGCCCCCGTGGAGTTGGGATGAGGCTACGGGTGGTGGACTTATGTCGATGGAGGAGGGAGACGCCTCTGTCTCGGCTGGAGGCTCATCAGGTAAATTTCGGATTACCGTCCCCCCATTTTTTATCTTGCAATCTTTCCTGACAGGTTTACCCTTGATTTTTAACGCAGGTGCGGCCAGCGCCGATGCTCCACTGCTCAAGGGAGCGCCGTCAACTACTGCCTTGGTGGTGGTCACTTCTCAGCCCTCTCTTGTACCATCGAAGATGTTGGAAGGTATGGATTTGCAACCTATTAGTTTCGTCTTTCTGCCGCATAATTTATGTACTAAAGTTGTACTGTTGTGTCTTTTCAGGAGTGCTTTTTGATCATCTTTATCAAGTGTTGCTCCCACACTTCTCCTTCCCATCTGAATTCGCTTCTCCCTCTGGTGGCACTGGTGAGTATGGTTTCCAATTGATATCTTTCTTTTTCAGTGATGGAATTATTTCTAACTTTTTCTCGTCCCGACTGCAGTGCTACAAATTGAAGGAGGGGATGAAAGATCGGCAGCACCACCGGCCTTTTCGGCCTTGCCACCTGCCGCAGCTGGTACAGCAACTATCATATTGATAACTCCCTTTTTTTATTTCTTGAACTGTTATCTGATCATATCTTGTTTTTTTTAGCTGTCGTTCCGGTCTCGGCGCCCTTCGAGCCTCGTGTCATAATGCCAGCAGGCCCTTTCCTGAGACGTCCGTCTTCGAAAGGCGCCGCGAATAGTCTGCGCATGTTGAGCGACTGCATCAAGGAACTCGACGTCGAGACTCCTACATCTGCTGCAGAATTCGCTACGGCGGTTAACCCGATGCTGGTGATACTCGTAAATTTCCATGACGAGGGCATCGTTGCGTCTTGGGTTAACCACTGCAGAGAGATCGAGGCTCGCCTGCATCACCTAGAGTCGATGCGTCCTGCCCCTGAGGTTTTGGCCGTGAGCACTCAACGGGAAGCATGGCTCGAGCAAAGCACTTCTCATTTCCGCCATTTGGAACAAGAAGTAGCTTTAAGGCTGAAGGGGTGTCATGAGTCTTCAAGTGAAACTGCTCGCCTACGTGCCGAAGTTGAGGCAAACGCTGCCGAGGTGAAGGCTATCTTTGAGGGCCTCCTGGAATGCATCTCTCATGGGCTAAACATGAAGCGAAAGCTTGATGTCGCCGAGTGTGACACCCCAGGCCGTGAAGCTGCTCATCAGGCCATTAGGGAGCAGCTTGCATCTGTCTTGCAGCAGCGGGCTCAAGTAGAGGCAGAACTGGCGGTGGTGGCCGATCAGGAAAAGGCATGGAAGGAAGTGTGCGAACAACTGATAAAGCTATTTAAGACGCTTCCTTCCCAGTAGCTGCCTTTGTATCAATGTATTTGTAAAATTTTTCTTTTAAATAATATGTATCCATTCTTTATTCTTTTATACGCTTCCCCTTGTACTTGATTAAATTCAATAAATAAAGATACAGATTTTTCTTTGCAATGTCTTGTACTATTTCTTTGCTTTCTCCCTTCTTTTATTATCAGCAGGCTGCCTTGATAAACAGAAAATAGAGTAAGCATCTAGATTTCTCCAAGAGATAACGATGGCTTAGGCCGCAGTTTCAGATCTGCTGCCTAAGACTTTTCAACTCTATGAGCCGTGAGGGTCTTATAGAGACTCTTCTCCCTACGGATCGAGAGGATCTCGTAGGTGGATTTTCTCCTTAGGAATCGTGAGGATTCCTAAGTGTGTTTTCTCTTATAAGTCGTAAGGATCTTATAAGAGAATTTTCTCCCTTACAAGTCGAAAGGACTCGTAAGTAGTTGGTAAGTTGACTTGTTTCCGAGTCGAAGTATTGCTCCGACGGGGAGGTCGTTGGCTGACTTGTTTCCGGGTCGGAGGTCGTTGGCTGACTTGTTTCCGAGACGGAGGTCGTTGGCTGACTTGTTTCCGCGACTGAGGTCGTTGGTTGACTTGTTTCCGCGACGGAGGTCGTTGGTTGACTTGTTCCCGAGACGGAGGTCGTTGGTTGACTTGTTTCCGAGACAGAAGTTGTTGGTTGACTTATTTCCGCGATGGAGGTCGTTGGTTGACTTGTTTCCGCGACGGAGGTCATTTGCTGACTTGTTTGACTTGTTTCCGCGACGGAGGTCGTTGGTTGACTTGTTTCCGCAACGGAGGTCGTTGGTTGACTTGTTTCCGCGACGGAGGTCGTTGGTTGACTTATTTCCGAGACGGAGGTCGTTGGTTGACTTGTTTCCGCGACGGAGGTCGTTGGTTGACTTGTTTCCGAGACGGAGGTCGTTGGTTGACTTGTTTCCGCGACGGAGGTCGTTGGTTGACTTGTTTCCGTGACGGAGGTCATTTGCTGACTCTAGGTTATTTGTGAACCGTAGAGTCTTGGAGCTGAGGACTTTGCCGTGACTCCGGTTGGTGATGTCACGTCCATGTCCTGCTGGAATGAGGAGGAACGCCGCTGTTGGTATCCAGGCTGTAGATGTGGTCGTCGAGATCTGACTTCCCTTTGACGCAGCCCGTTGAGGAAATGTAGTACCCTTTTCCTTTTTTTGTTTATGCCCAGGGATTGTATACAGGGGTCACTATGGACTTACCTGCAGGGCAAAAGTTTCATTCATTTTTATTGTTTTATTTCCGCGATACTCTATCATTTCAGCTTTTATATCGCGAAGGTCGCGATTGCCCAATCATTTCAGCTATTTTTCGCGGTGCCCAATCATTTCGGCTATTTAGTTTATTTTACTCGCTGCTTTTTATTGCGAGTTGCCCAATCATTTCGGCTATTTTGTATGCATACGTTTTCTTTACTTGCTGCTTTTTATTGCAAGCTGCCCCATCATTTCGGCTATTTCGTATGCATGTGCGGCCTACCGGCTTTTCGCCGTAAACCTGAAATTAGACACCGATTTCGGCATCAGCACCGCTACAACTGGGATGTTGCCAGGAGCGAATCATCATTTGCCTCTGTCGATGTCGAACAAAGGTGGCTTAGCGAACAGGGTTAAGGTCCTGTCGACTAAGGCTTTTAACTTCATGAGCCGTAAGGGTCTCACAAAGGTATTTCTCCCTACAAGTCGTGAGGATCTTGTAGGTGTATTTTCTCCTTAGGAATCGTGTGGATTCCTAAGTGTATGTTCCTCTGTAAGTCGTAAGGATCCTACAGGAGGGTTTTCTCCTTGTAAATCGAGAGGACCTACAGGGGTTGTTCACCATGCGAACATATCCCTAGTCACGGATGGGACTTAGTTAGGGAAATGTTTATTCGCGCCCGTGGATTGTATACAAGGGTCAGTATTGAGCCACTTGTAGGGCAATATCGAAGGTTGTGGGGGTTGCTTAAGCACAGGTTTAGGTCTCTGTGACTTAAGACTGTCAAATCTTATGAGCCGTGAGGGTCCCATAAGAGAGTTCTCCTTACGAGTCGTGAGGATCTCGCAAGTGTATTTTCTCCTTAGGAATCGTGGGGATCCCTAAGTGTGTTGCTCCCTTGTGAGTCGTAAGGATCTCACGTGGGTGGTTTCTCCTTACATGGTTGAGAGGACCCTGTAAGTGTCCTTTTAACGAGATTGCGCCCTTTCAGGTTTTCACAAACACTAGTTGGTAGTCCTACTGTTTTTTACTCATGGAGCCCTTTCGGGTTTTCATCCGTGCCCTTTTTGCTTATGGACATACCTTTTTTTTCTTTTTATATTATTTTTTTTACGAGGTCGCGCCCTTTCGGGTTTTCACGAACACTCGCGGGTAGCTCTGCTGTTTTTACTCACGGAGCCCTTTCGGGTTTTCATCCGTGCCCATTTTGCTTATGGACATACCGTTTATTATATATATTTTTTATATTATTTTTTTTTACTCATCTCGTCAGCCTGAAGATGCTGCGGCAATAGTTTAAAGACATTTCGGTCCTTCATTAGTTTAAGGACGTTTCGGTCCGTCAAGGAGAAGGCTGGCTACTGCTTATAAAGTTTGAGCTTATGAAGATAGCGAGCGGACATAGTCGTCGTCATCTATCATTGAGCTAGGCAGTAACTCGCTAAGCGTAGTATTTATTTAGGAAGCGACCATTTATTGGCCTGAAAGGCCTTTCACCGTGCATATCCATGAGTAGATAGGCTCCATCTTGGTAGACCTTGTCTATGATGTACGGGCCTTCATAGTTTGGCTCGAATTTTCCCCGCTTGGCGCGATTCGGGATCATAGGCCTTTTGACCATTAGCACGAGTTCGCCTTAGCGGAATGTCCTCAGCCGGGTCAATCTTTCATATGAGCGCATCATCTTTGCTTTATAGGCTTCCAGATTTTGTTGCGCTATGAGCCGGGTTTCATCAAGGGCATCAAGCTCCTCAAGCTGAAGGTGAGCATTTTCTTCGTCCGTCAGCTCGTAGTGGATCGCCACTCGTAGAGAGGGTAACTCTATCTCGAGGGGGAGCACTGCTTCTGTACCGAATACCAACGCATATGGCGTTGTGTTTGTTGCTGTTTTGTACGTAGTTCGATACGCCCAGAGAGCTTCTTGCAGTCTTTCGTGCCAGTCCTTCTTATTTCGGGACACTGTTTTCTTCATGATCTTTGTTAAGGTTTTGTTGAAGGCCTCAGCTAGACCGTTAGCTCGCGGATTATAAACCGAGGAATATCTCCAATCTATATTGTGCTGCTGCGCGAAGCGACTGATCTTATGGCTTCTGTAGGCTGGCCCGTTATCGGAGATGATCCGTCGCGGAGTTCCAAACCGATATATGACGTGCATCTTGAAGAAGTGGAGGATATTCTCCGTCTTCACTTCCCTCAGCGGTACTGCCTCTGCCCATTTGGAGAAGTAGTCAGTCGTCGCCAGGATGAAACGATGTCCCCTGGACGATGTTGGTTCGATGGGGCCGACTATGTCAGTTCCCCACATTTCGAATGGCCAGCTAGCCACCGTTGGATGGAGTGGATTTGGGTGCTGGTGGATAAAGTCCCCATGGATTTGGCATGAGTAGCACTGTTTCGCATACTCAAGGCAGTCTTGAATCATCGTGGACCAGTAGTAGCCCATCCGTTTGATCTTCAGCTTCATCTTCGGGCCTGCTTGGTGAGAACCGCAGATTCCGTCATGAACTTCCTGAACGACTCTCTCCGCTTCGTCAGGTCCCAGGCATCTCAACTACAAAGAATCGGACGACCTCTTGTACAGAGTATCAATGACGAAGGCGAAAGACAGAGCTCGTTTCATAAGCTGATGTCTTGAGGACGCATCTTCGGGCGCTCGACGGTATTTGAAGTAGTCTATAAAGACTTCTCTCCAATACTCGGTATTTTCCCGGCCTTTAGTTTGCATAGACATTTGCTCAGTCTCTCCCTTTTCTTCGGATGTGGTTAAACCTACTGCCAGCGTAGTGTCGAGTCTTTAGAGTCCCACACAGAGAGTTTCCCTGCACTGAGCGAAACATGTAGAGGCCGTATGGTTTTACGGCAGGGCTGCGATCACTTACGTGCACTTGTGTCCGTATGCTGTTCGGGCAGGCAATATTAGTGGGCTTTGGTTTAAGCCGGATCCTAGTATTGCACGGCTGGATTTGTTTTATCTTCTGTGCATTCGCATTCTACGGAATGCAGATGCGGGTGTGTATGCACAGTTTTGCGGAGCGGAGAAGGAGGAGGTGCCTCATTAGGGTTTTGGCAGTTGGTTCGGTCAAAACCATTATGAGCCGGGGACATTATTTACTAATCCTTTTAGTGATAATTTTGTGATGGCTAATTGCATTGACCATTTGACCACCATGACCTCTCTTGATTTTGTTGACCCGTTGACCGGAGTTGGCCATTGACCTTCATGAGAGGTCTACACTCTTCTTTGGATTTTCTTTTTCTTTTTTATTATGAAAATGGTCAATTCAATGTAGCATCAACTTTATCATGATAGGATTTGTAATGATGTTGTTTTACTATTATTGCAACCATGGTGCCTTTTTTCTTTTGTGATGATATTCATTTTCTCATTCTCATTCTCTCTCTTAGAAAAGAAAAAGAGAAAGAGCTCCATGGTTGCAAAACTCTCCTTCATCTTCCTCCTCTTGAAATCATCCTTTGATCTCATGTGTTGAGAGAAAAAGGATCCCACTTGACAAAACCATCCCTCTACTACTTCTACACAACCTAGGACAACCAGAATAGCGATCTTGTTGCTTTAGTTGCCTCGGCTCGAGGTGGAGCTCGGTATACATTTCTCGGATGGATCGACTTCGACTCAAGGAGGCCGCGGAGGTGACCAAGATCCAGATCGTTCCTTGGAGCATGGATGGACGAGCCGGACAGCGGAGAGAAGAACCCAAGGACCGGTTTCGTGAGGTATAACTTCTACGGCATAGTAGTTAACGCCTCTTGTAGTTTGCTAGTTTCTAGTTTAGCAAAGATCCGGCTTTTAAGTCCATGTTGTCTTTGCGCTAAATAATTGTTTTTCGCCGTTTCTGCCTCCCCGTAAGAACCGGGGTGAGCAACGTGGACTTACAGTGGTATCAGAGCCTAGCTAAACATAAACTAGTAAGTTAGCAAAGTGTTTAGAATATCGATCGGAAAAAAGTCGCAAAACACGTCCGGAAAAACCCAAGTTTCTGTCGATTTTTTATACTGTTCAAAAATTAATTTAACATACATGAAAAATCGTCTCAGGGTTTTTATAAAACACACAGCAAAAATGAGCTGCTGACTCGGCCAACTCACCGCTGAACCGCGGCCAAACCATGGGTTTGGACGCGGATCCGCGGCCGAGTTGACTCGGCCGCAGCTCCGTTTTGCTGCAGTGTTCTTTTTGGGCTGTTTTGGGATTTTTAGTGCATGTTGTTTCTACCCAGATTTTCCAGAGAGCAAATTGACTTTTGGGGTGGTTACAAATCCATATTTTGATCGATATTCCGTAGACTTTGGCTAATGGATATTTTCTGTGCTGTGATATATGTATTGAACGTCTGCTAATCGCTATACGTCGATTAGTGGCGGTTATACATATCTTTGATCTGTAATGTTGATGGTTTGTGTATATGAACTCGTTGGATTGTCGCGGATGATTAGCCGGGGTGGATGTGAGATGAGAGTTTCTTTTTCTTTCATTCATGTAAAATTTGTAAATTGATGTAATATTATTTGTATGGCCGCACAACCGGGTCGGGGTTGTAGTCGTCATTGTATAATTTTTTTTTACTGTTTTTGCTCTTAGGATAGACCCAAGGTGGGGTGCACAAACTACCGGGTATCTCGAAGTGCCGAGTGGCCTACTCACGGGTTGAGGGAGGTTGCTTCGCTTCGGGTACTTGGTGGGTAGTTTGCCGCACCCGTAGGGGTCTAGGGTAGGGTATTGGCTATTCATCGCGACCGTGTAATCCGCTTTTCGTTGCAGGCTTGAACGAATCGCGGATTCCTAGTATATCCAAAGTGTTCATCTGTGATCTGGATTGGCTATTATTGCTATATATATATAATATCTATTTAGGTGTTGCTTATGTTTTGCATCCGCGCTAGTCCAGCCCCCGCTCTGTCGTTAGTTAAGTAACCTAACGGGTGATGACGGGGCCCCGTGGCGAATGCGGATGGCATAAACGTACGCCATATTTTGGTTGTTTTCTGCAATGGTAGGATTAAATGATGGGACGCATTGGAATTAATGCAAGAAAATAAACCAAGTAAAAGTCGTTGGAACACTTTCAAAACCACTCGGTTCTTTTCAAAAACCAGCTTTTTAAACGCGGAGCTTGAACCACTCCTTTTAAAAGCTATCTCGTTCCATCGATTATATCAAGTTCACTACGTTCACGGTTTCGCCAAAACCATTCGTAGCCCTCCGTCGTTTCATATGAATATTCAACAGTATTCAAGCTGTGTTTGTTGGCCCTAGTCAAGGCACAGTGTTTGGTAGATAGTGGGTATTCATATGTTGCGTAGGTAGATGAGTTGGTTTGGGACAGTCGTATTACTTTGTTGGCCATAGTCAAGGGTATATACGGGTGGGTTCAGATCAACCTGGACAACGACGGGTAGAACTTGACATGTGACTTATGATTTGTTGGCCTTAGTCAAGGTCATAAGAGCATGGGGCAAAAATCCACATCGAGAGTTTCAAAAGTACTGAAACTTGCTAGTGTTGCATACCATTTGGAGTGTGATGATTCTGGTAGGATTCCTTCAGTTTTGTCACGCGATGATATTTGGATCCTGATCCTACTGTGAGTATATGCTACTCCTCGGGAAATATCTCACTTAACGATCAGTGCTATAAACCTAGTAGGTGTCTAGAAAGGTGTTAGCGGGGCTACGCCCCCAGGGAAAAGCGGTTCTTAAATTAAGGAACTTCTCGAAAGCGTTGGAAAACCTCCCTCGAAGTACCGACACTAGCCTGGCTGAACAGTTAAGCAAGTATTATACGGTGAGATTGATCCCGACTAATTCTTCCTTTATGGTTTGAGAATGGATTCGAGAGACAGTGGGAGCCATCCTGTTTAGATAAATTAAAAACCAATCTAAACTTGCAAGAGCATCATGCTGAGTGTTTTCTTCTCTCTCTCTTAATTGCAGCGACCCAGTGACCGCACCTAGGTTACATCTAGATAATAAAATGACTGAATCTGACTGTTATGACTGGCAAAGGTCTGTCCAGATGTCCATTGCCCATGACAAGCTGGGACACCTCTTGACTGATCCTACCCCTGCCGTCTCAGGTCCAGTTTCCCCTATCACGGATATTCATATCCGCAAGACATCGGAAAAAGACTGTGCGAAAGCCAAGTGCCTCGTGTTAGCCTCAGTTGATAGTGCATACCAGAGACAGCACGAGAAGATGGACTTAGTTTCTATCTTCCTCCATAACAAAGATTTATATGGAGAGCAATCTCGTATCGCAAGATATGAGACCTCGAACGAATTGCTTCCAGCGAGGTTGGCTATCGGGTCATCTGTAGGGGGCAACGTCCTTACAGAGACCAGCTCTTTTGATCTCACGGACCTGAAGACCACGTTGAAGAACGGGTCAGATGTTGACTTAGTTCAACAGTCTCTACCTACTACCCTGAAGGAAACCAGGGAAGTAGAAAGAAAGGGAAGGGCAGAAGTTTCGGGACTGGATATAGTAAAAGAAGGATGTTCCTATTGTTACAGGAATGAACATTAGCAGAAGGATTGCAGGGCTAGTATAGCCAGTAGCCAAAATTCGAAGCATGTTGTGGCTTCGGCTTCGGGTGTGTTTGTAATAGAGAACTGTATGTCAGTAAACCCTACTTCCTGGGTATTGGATACCGGATCAGGATCACATATCTGTAATTCGTTACAGGCTCTGAGAAACCGTAGGGTTATCAGGAAAGGTGATATGACTCTCAGGGTTGCTAACGGAATGAGCATGTATGCTGAATCCGTAGGGGAATATCATCTAGGACTAACAACTGGGCAGATATTGATTCTGCGTGACTGTTTTTATGTACCAGGTGCGACTTGTAATATCATATCTGTATCCTTACTTTCTAAGGAAGGATATGACTTTACTTTTGTAAGCGATGTAGTAAACATCCACCTAAATCAAGTTCTGATTGGCTCAGGTACATTGAAAAACGGTATATACGTTTTGAATCAAGCTCAGGTCTTCAGTGTCCAGAACACACTTAAAAGAAAGTCTCCGGAATTAAATCAGGCTTTCTTATGGCATTGTAGACTGGGTCACATTAATGAGAAACGGTTGACAAAGTTACATAAAGAAGGATACTTGGATCCGTTCGAGTACCAGTCTTATGCCACTTGTGAATCTTGTCTCATGAGAAAGATGACAAAGACTCCGTTCACTGGACACGGAGAAAGAGCAAGCGTGCTCTTGGGACTCATACACAGTGATGTGTGTGGTCCAATGTCTACACATGCGCGAAGTGGTTATTCATACTTCATACTTTCACAGATGATTTCTCTAGGTATGGGCATGTCTTCTTGATGAAGCACAAATCCGAGGCCTTTGAGAAATTTCAGGAATACAAGAATGAAGTTGAAAAACAAACAGGCAAAAGTATCAAGACACTGAGATCTGATCGAGGTGGTGAATACTTGAGTGCCGAGTTTCTGGGCTACTTAAAAGAAAATGGAATTCTCTCTCAGCTTACTCCTCCATACACACCACAACACAACGGTGTATCAGAAAGGAAGAATCGAGCCATATTGGATATGGTTCGTTCTATGATGAGTAAGGCTGAGTTACCACGATCCTTCTGGGGTTATGCACTAGAAACAGCTACATATCTTTTGAACCGAGTTCCAACTAAGACTGTGCCTACTACACCATATCAGATGTGGTGTGGGAAGAAACCCTATCTTAATCACATTAAGACATGGGGGTGTCCATCTTTTGTCAAAAAGCAGCATGCGGGCAAGCTCGAGGCATGCTCAGTACAGTGTAAGTTTGTGGGATACCCAAAGAACTCCAAGGGGTATCTTTTTTATTACGCAGAGGAACAAAAGGCTTTTATTTCTCTTCATGCCCGCTTCTTGGAAACTGAGTTTTTGGAAAACCAGATAAGTGGGAGCGCAATAGAACTGGAAGAAATTCCAGAATCACAAGTTATTACTGAAAGCTTCGTAGAACCAGAGGGTTCGAAAGAACAGGACATTCCTACGCCGCTCTGTAGGAGTAGTAGGCAGTCTCATTCGCCCGAGAGATACTACGGTTTTCTCATAGACGGGGATAGAGAGGATTGCACTATGGATTATGGTGAGCCTACTAGCTTCCAGCAAGCCATTCAGAGCGGTGACTCGGTAAAATGGCTGGATGCAATGCGGGCCGAGATGGAGTCTATGTACACCAACAAAGTTTGGACTTTGGACTTTGCTCCAGAAGGGGTAAAACCCGTAGGCTGCAAATGGATCTTCAGAAAGAAGATTGGTGTAGATGGGCAGGTTGAGACCTATAAAGCTAGACTTGTTGCAAAGGGTTTTCGTCAAAGACCTGGTTTGGACTATGACGAGACCTTTTCTCCAGTGGCTATGCTGAAATCCATTCGGATCCTTCTTGCCATTGCTGCCTTCCACGATTATGAAATCTGGCAGATGGACGTAAAGACGGCTTTCCTAAATGGAAATTTGGAAGAGTGTGTCTATATGGATCAGCCGGAGGGATTCATTCAGAGTGGGAGCAGCGGTAAAGTGTGCAAGTTGCTAAAGTCCATATATGGACTGAAGCAGGCATCGCGGAGTTGGAACATCTGCTTTGATGATACTGTCAAAGAATTCGGCTTTATCAAAAACCCAGATGAACCATGCATTTACAGTAAGATTGTAGGGAGAACTGTGGTATTCCTCGTCTTGTACGTGGATGACATTCTCCTAATAGGAAATGATATTCCTATGCTACAGTCAGTCAAAGGATTCTTGTCGTAGAGGTTCTCCATGAAGGACATGGGCGATGCCAACTACATTCTGGGGATCCAGATCTATCGTGATAGATCTAAGAGGATGTTGGGACTTTCACAGTCAAGGTACATCGACACCATACTGAAAAGGTTCAGTATGGAAGATTCCAATTGCGGTAATTTACCGGCTTGTCACAGGATCACCCTCTCCAAAGAGATGTCTCCCAAGACTGATTTGGAAAGGGATCGCATGTCTATTATACCCTACGCTTCTGCGGTAGGATCTATAATGTATGCGATGTTATGTACCTGACCAGATGTAGCATACGCATTGAGCGTTGTTAGCCGGTATCAGTCGGACCCAGGGGAGAAACACTGGATAGCGGTAAAGAACATTCTCAAGTACCTAAGAAGGACTAAGGAGATGTTCTTGGTGTATGGCGGAAAAGACCTCCAGATCGAGGCCTTTGCTGACCCCAGCTTCCAGAGTGACAAGGATGACTCCAAGTCCATGTCGGGTTATGTCTTTACCCTCAATGGAGGGGCAGTTTGCTGGAAGAGTTCCAAGCAGGAGACCGTTGCTGACTCAACTATGGAAGCGGAGTACATAGCTGCTTGTGATGCCGCAAAGGAAACTGTCTGGATGAAGAAGTTCCTCACGGAGCTTTAGGTGGTTCCTACCATTGTTGATCCAATACCTCTGTATTGCGACAACAACGGCGCTATAGCTTTAGCGAAGGAACCCAGGTCCCATCAGAAGTCCAGGAACATTTTGAGGCGGTACCACCTGATCAGGGAGATCGTAGATCGCCGGGAGATCGAAGTGAAAAGAGTAAATACGGAGCATAACACTGCAGATCCACTCACAAAGGCCCTACCCCAGACTCAGTTCGAGCGGCTGATCGAGATGATAGGTCTTCGATACGCCAGTACATGGCCTTAGTGCAAGTGGGAGATTGTTAGTGTATATGCCCTAGAGGCCATTACTGTATCATACTATATTGTATATTACTTGATGGAAGCTTGGGATATTCACAGTTGTATAGACAATCTTGCTCAAAATGGTAGTATGCTACTTGGTTTGTTTCTACTTCAATATGTGCATGTGTTTCTTTTAGCATATCGCTTATACATATTAGTAGAGCCCTTAGGATCTTTGCTTGATTACCAGCGTTGTGATGGCAGTCACACTTGCGGGGGCTGGGTAATCTACAAGCACATCCTTATACAGGTCCCTAGTCGTAGGATTATCGAGACGGGGCATCGATACTCCGGAGTAGACTAGCGTATACGCTTCTCATCCCAGCACGGGAGGTGGTCTGTCCCACAGCCATCAGTACGTCGTACTGGTGATAGTATGCGGGTGCTCGTTAGGTTACGAGTGCACTGGACAGGACTCGTCGGGAACTGATGGTTAGTATTATACCTATCGTCAGTTATCAGTTCCCAGGTGACATGAGTACAGCTTAGTCCGCTGACTTGACACTGTCACTTCGCCTCGAGTGTGTTCCCACTGTACTTAGATTACTACCCTACCATGGCTCAAAGGAGTCATGCAAACGGGTAGTAGTTGGGTGCAGTCCCGAAGCACTTGGAGGCAGTGACGGTTAGACAGGATTCGTCTCTCCCGGTATTGGGGGTTGACATCGCGCTGTGTCTAGAAGAGCCATTACACGAGTAGTCCCTGGCCAGGGCAAGCGAGATATACTGGTAGGTTTCCAGTGTTATCTCAGGGTGTTTTGGGCTACACTCCGACACGACTTGTACCGCTATTAGGGGACTGACGTTCGCCAACCCCTAGGCCCGCTATGCGATGTATCAGACGAACAGACCGGACTGTACGGAGATTGTCACATACAGGCTCAGTAGGAGTTCGGATGGGTTTACCTCATCGGCCTTCTTATCGACATCTACCTGGGGACCGTTACGTACAGCTAGTGCCACTTGCGGTCTGTAGTTAAACCCACTGCCAGCGTAGTGTCGTGTCTTTAGATTCCCACACAGAGAGTTTCCCTGCACTGAGCGAAACGTGTAGAGGCCGTATGGTTTTACGGCAGGGCTGCGATCACTTACGTGCACTAGTGTGCGTATGCTGTTCGGGAAGGCAATACTAGTGGGCTCTGATTTAAGCTGGATCCTAGTATTGCACGGATGGATTTGTTTTGTCTTCTGTGCATTCGCATTCTACGGAATGCGGATGCGGGTGTGTATGCACAGTTTTACGGAGCGGAGGAGGAGGAGGTGCCTCATTAGGGTTTTGGCAGTTGGTTCGGTCAAAACCATTATGAGCCGGGGACATTATTTACTAATCCTTTTAGTGATAATTTTGTGATGGCTAATTGCATTGACCATTTGACCACCATGACCTCTCTTGATTTTGTTGACCCGTTGACCGGAGTTGACCATTGACCTTCATGAGAGGTCTACACTCTTCTTTGGATTTTCTTTTTCTTTTTTATTATGAAAATGGTCAATTCAATGTAGCATCAACTTTATCATGATAGGATTTGTAATGATGTTGTTTTACTATTATTGCAACCATGGTGCCTTTTTTCTTTTGTGATGATATTCATTTTCTCATTCTCATTCTCTCTCTTAGAAAAGAAAAAGAGAAAGAGCTCCATGGTTGCAAAACTCTCCTTCATCTTCCTCCTCTTGAAATCATCCTTTGATCTCATGTGTTGAGAGAAAAAGGATTCCACTTGACAAAACCATCCCTCTACTACTTCTACACAACCTAGGACAACAAGACTAGCGATCTTGTTGCTTTAGTTGCCTCGGCTCAACGTGGATCTCGGTGTACATCTCTCGGGTGGATCGTCTTCGACTCAAGGAGGCCGCGGAGGTGACCAAGATCCGGATCGTTCCTTGGACCGTGGATGGACGAGCCGGACAGCAGAGAGAAGACCCGAAGGACCGGTTTCGTGAGGTATAACTTCTACGGCATAGTAGTTAACACCTCTTGTAGTTTGCTAGTTTCTAGTTTAGCAAAGATCCGGCTTTTAAGTCCATGTTGCCTTTGCGCTAAATAATTGTTTTTCGCCGTTTCCGCCTCCCCGTAAGAACCGGGGTGAGCAACGTGGACTTACATGCTTCTGGTCTTCGGGATGCATCTTTATCTGATTATACCCTGACGAGCCGTCCATGAAGGAGAAGACCTCATGAGTGGACGTATTGTCTATCATCAGTTCGGTGACTGGCACTGGGAAATCATCTTTCGGGTAGGCTTTATTGAGATCCCGGAAGTCCACGCATATGCGCACTGTCCTATTTTTCTTCATCACGGGGACGATGTTGGCGATCCATTCACGATACTGAACCTCCTGAATAAAGCCGGAGTCGATCAGCTTCTTGACCTCGGCGTTGATGCTCATCTCAAGCTCGAGCCGCATTCTTCTTGGTGCCTGCTTGACCGGCTTGATGTCCGGGGATATTGCCAATTTGTGCACCGCAATTTCTGGATCCAGTCCCGGCATTTCGGAATAGTTCCATGCGAAGCAATCCTTATGCTGCATAAGCAGGTCTTTTAATGAAGCCACCCTCTCTTCAGACAGCAGCTCGCTAATGAATGTCGGTCGCGGGTCGTTCGCCATTCCCAACTTAATTTTCTTGAGGTTATCTGCAGTGGTATAGATTCCATCTTCCAGCTCTTTTGGCGCTGGTGGAAATTCCAAGATTACGTCATCGTTGCTGTTTTCGAAGCACCAGGGAAGGTCATCCATGTTCTCGGGCTCTTCTTTTGATATTGTTATCATGTGACAAGTACGAATTCGCTTCCAATCCCAATGTGGAACTGGTTCTTCATTCGTGGCCTTGGGTTTGTGCTTCTGTGGCGGTGCTACCCTCCAGCTGTCAGACAGAGCGAACTTGCCAAGCTGATACTGATCTTCGACCCAATTCTTGAAGGTGAAGCAGTCTTCGAGAGGGTGCCCTATCACTCGGTGATAAGGGCAATAGTCCGAATGAGAGACTTCGCTTGCTTGTTCGGGGTGTTTGGACTCCGGCAACGTCAGCATCAGCAGCATCTGATGTTTTAGAGCGAGGTCGAGTATTTTCTTCGTCTTTTCGCGAGGAAAAGAGTACGCTCGACCCATTTTTCTTATGAGGGATAGGTCGGAACCCCTCAATTCCCACTTGCGTGGCCTTTTAGCCCCGCTTTGTTGCTTTTGAGCGCCTTTTTCGCCTCTCGGCTTGTTTCTGCCTCTGTGTCGAGCCTTTCTTACAACAGGTTGACAGGGAGTGGCACTTTCATCTTTCACGGCCTGTTGGAGGAGGCGTTGCATTTTGGCTTTCTCATAGATGGCCATTTCGCGGTTATGGTCGTCTCGGACTTTTTGACCAGCTTTCCTTATATGCTTGTCCATTTGTTCTTCGAACGATGGACTGGGCACTTTTGCATCAGGAAATTTTACTGGTTCAGGATTAGCATCTTCCCATTGAGCGCCCGCTTCCTCATCGAAGTCATGCACGACGTAGCAACCGTGGAGTAGCTCTCGTTTCTTTGACCGGATGTATCCAAACCCGATCGTTTCCATTCTCCCATTAGGCAGCTTGTGCTGAGTCCCGGGAACGTTCCAGAGCCTGTCATAGAATTTGGCTTTTCGAGCAGTCTGTTTAAAGGATATCCCCTGGCGCTTCAGCAACTTCTTCTAGCCTTTTGTATAATATCTGGGGAGACGAATGGGCTGAAGTCTGTCAAGCGTAAGATCTGCGCCGTGCCAGATTTCTTTCTCCACTTTAGTTTCTTCAGAGCGGTAGAACAGAATTGCCTTCTCGCCTTGTCGCCTGGGAGGGGTATAGAATGTCCGCAACTCCTCTACATTGTAGATATCAAGTGTATCCAGTTCTTTTTGGTGTTTAAGTGGAACCATGGCGACTTGCAGACTTTGCTCTTCGTCAGCGGACGTTTGTATTGAAGGTCGAGCAGAGAATACAGCATGGACCTCGTCTTCTGAGTCGCTACCAAAGATCAACGTAGGAGCAGATGGTCCCGGCTTGTTGTGTCGGGGTGGACCCGAATAAACTATCTCCTCCTCTTCTTCAGTATCACTGCCAAAGACAGGGATGGTGACTTTAACCTTATTCTCCGGCTTGTGACACCTCTCCGTGTCTTCGAAATCCGGTAAGAAGTATTTGGCATCTTCATATTTGCGGACTTCGTTCACAGAGAACGGGTTCAGTTCTCCCGTCACGGTATACTCGAGACCATCCTTAAAATACTTCATACACTGATGTTGTGTAGAAGGGATGATGTTGTACTCGTGTAACCATGGTCGGCCGAGCAGAGCATTGTAGCACGTCTTGGCGTCTATGACGTGGAACTTAATGTCCGTGATGAGTAACCCAAAGCGTAGCATTAGTATCACAGACCCAAGAGTTCTTGATGATTGGGAGTCGAACCCGGAGATGGTGATCTTGTCCCGGGCAAGGTGTCGGACGCTCATGCAGATTTCTTTTAACACCCGCATATTGAGGAGATTAACGGAGGACCCATTGTCGATCAGGATTTTGCCTATCTTTATATCATGGCAGTATCCTGAGACATAAAGGGGGCGATTGTGTTCGCACGTCCCAAGGAGAAGGTCTTCATCGCCAAAAGTGACATCGGCCGTGTGCACTTCCTCCAGTTCATCCTTCATCTTTTCTTCAGCCAGGAAAGCTTGGAATTGCTCCGGCTCCTGTAGTGCTTTAATTAACGAATCTCTCGCCTCTTTTGATAATAAAAGGGCGTCAAGAATGCTGAGTTGTGAGGGTAGCTTCCTCAAATGCGCTAGAACGTTATAATCCGCCTTATTTATCTTCAGCGGGTCTTTGGCGGCTAGCTCTTCCATGACTTGGTCATCTAAGGCAATATCCTCGGAGACCTTTTCTTTCCCTTTATCTTTTTTGTTTGAAGGTCCGAGATTCTTTTCGGGTAGCATCCGGTTACGCAGCCGGATATTTTCATAGATCTTCTGCTCTTCTCCTTTTCCCGAGGTGGACTCTTTAAAGAGGGGGCTAAGAGCCAGTTCCTCATCGGAATCACTCCCGAATGTGAGCACTTGTGATCCCCCGGCGTTAACCATGCGACAATCGCCGGTAATTCTGTTAAGCCCTTCGGTCATATTTTTCTGCTCCCGACGAGTTTTGCGCTTCTTCCGCTTAAAATGCTGTTGATGAGCAACATATCCTTGCTACCATTTATCGAAAACTTTGCACTCTTCAGTGGGGTGCGAAATCCTCCGATGATACAGGCAGTAGGAGGGGTGCATTTCCACTTCACTGGTAATGCTTCCTTCAGAGGATGGTAGCTTCATGCCCATTGATATGGCCTTAGCTAACCTTTTCCTCGTCTTGAATTTGCTTTTATCCGCGATGGATGTATTTTGCTCCAGCGGGAGTGTCTCGATCTTTTCGTCAAGTCGCTGGCGCTTGGCCCTTTCAATTATAGCCGTCTCGCGTTCCCGATCAGCTTTACTTTTTAAGAGAGCTTCATTGAGGAATGCGTCGATTACTTCATCCGATGGCCCCAGAATTTTTGGTTCAGGATCTGCCCCCAGCTTTTCAGTGCAAAGAGTTTCCTCATTGTCTGTGAACGAATAGGAAATCATATGACAGCTCGCCACGTATTCTTCGGATTCATCCGACGAACTTTCTCCCTCATCTTTCTCTTGAAAGACGTGGTTGAGGAACTCTTGGAGTGTAATGGGAGTTCGTGCCTTCTGGTTGTATTCCTCCAGCGCGTCAATTTGTTTTTGTAAGTCCGTGCGCTTATCGCCAGGCTTCACGGGCTTCTTGGATTTCTTTTTCTTCTTCTTTGAAGATTTCGACAGCTGGTTGTGAATGCTTGGGCCACTACCATCGGTCTTTGAAATTGGACGCAGTTTCAGCATCCCTTTAATGATCTGAGGTTCCAACGGGTTCTTCTACCTAATCGCTGGGCATGTTTGAAGATCTTTTAGCATCCTCTTTGTCTTGGCTGACAGTACGACCTCCCAAGGAGCTTCTTCAACGAGAGAGCATGTTGCCCCCGGCATATTTATCCTCTTAGAGGTGTGGGGCTGCGGCGGATTCACCTTCCATCTGTCGGACAATGCGAACTTGCCCTGTTGGTACCGATCTTCAAGCCAATTTTTTAAGATGTAGCAATCTTCGATCGGATGACCCAGTACTCGGTGATAAGGATAGTAGTTGGGCTCATTGATATCATTTAGTTGCGACGAACGTTTTGGATCCGGCAAATTTATGAGTCGGTTGCGCAACGCCAGCTCGAATAATCTTCTCGTTTTATCTTGGGGAAACGAGTAAGGACGTCCTAGCCTCTCTTCAAGGGGTACGTGCGGACGCATATTATTTTGACGAACGACCAGCTTCGAGTAGCTCGGCTGTTGTTGAGCATTAGCGACAACGATCGCTTTCCCCTTCCCCTTTTCATTTCGGGAGTCTGGCTTTGGAAGAGGAGGTCTATGGCCCATCTGATCCATTTGCGCTAGCTTGTCGATCAGAGCCTGGAAGGTGGTCGACTTGAAGAACATCATAAATTCCGAGATGGTTGCTTGCGGATCGAGGGTTCCCACAAACATATCCACTGCAGGAGCTTCTTCTATGCGCTGTTCGCATTTTGACCATAAGTTCCGCCACCGTATAGCATATTGGACCCATGTCTCGCCCGGCTTCACCCTGGCATTAATCAATGCCGTTATTAGGGTACGCTCGCTGGCACTCGCGAAACGTTGTGTAAACAACAGTTCCATCTCCGCAAAGGTCTTGATAGAGTCGTTAGGGAGTTCAGAATACCACTCGAACACTGTATTTGACAAGCTACCGACGAACTGGCAAAGAAACAATTTATCATCACCGCCATTGTTGCCGCAAAGCGCCCTGAACTGGGCAACATGCTGGTAGGGATTGCCAGTCCCCTTATAGACATAGAATTTTGGTATTGTATAACCCGGCGGGTACTTGATCCGGTCGTACCAGTTCGGATACGGTCGCCCTGATTTTACGACCTGACCGGCTGCTTCAGTCGCCTGATGAACCCGGATCTGTTGAGCTATATATTTGTCCAGGTCAGCTTTGGAGATTGCCTCCTCCTTGGCTGTTGACAGAGCCGGTGGAGGATTTGACATTTCTCCCCTATCGTCTTCAAGGATGATCGGGGGATCTTCAACAGGAGGATCTTGTTGAATCATCATACCCACCATGTCCTGAAACAGGAGGGCCATTTTCTTTATGCTGGCTGCTTGTTCCGCAGCCTCTTTATCCTTCTTCTCCAATATCCGGCGAAGGAACTCAGCGTCAGTTTCCTGTTCCTGGCGTTCGTCCGAGGACGCTTCAGGGCTTTCTTTTGGCCCAGTGAGTGCGGCCATTGCGTTCATCATCTCCTGGAGCTTTTGCTGTTGCTCCTGAGCTTTGGTCACTGACCGTGTAAGCGGTCGATGACCTGTAGATGCACGGCTGTCCTCCTTTCCCGACGCCATGTATACTGTATGAACTATTATGCCCCCAGACTTAGGGCGTTTAGGTTCACCACCTTTAGCATTTGCCGCGGGCGCGGGGATTTTCTCCGGCCTTCTTCTTTTGTGAGCCGTTGAAGTTGAGGGCGCCGTTGCAGTGGGCTCCCTGGCGGTTGTTGTCCTTTGCTGTTTAATAGGACGGTCTTTTTCTTCTTGCACCCTCGCCTTTTTCTGTTGACGAGAGTGATCTAGGTCAATTACGGAGTCTTGAACCATTTGCCAGACCTTGTATATTTTGGAGGACAGCCGTTGAGGGGGCTGCTCCCGCTTCGTTTCCGGAACTCTCTCCGCAGGTGGAGGAGATCTTTTCAGTGTAGCAGTTGGAGAGTTCTTACGTACCCTCCTCAGCGTTTCAAAGCTGTTCCCAGTTGGAACAGCAGCATTGACTTCCACCACTGGAGCAGGTGGAGTTATCCCTGAGGGGGAGTTGCCCCCTGCCTTCCTTACTCGTCGCCAATGGCGACGTCGAGCATGACGAGCTGCTGGGACTGGCTCGGCGATAGAGACAGCTTCTTTTTGCCCCCTGTCTGAATGAGGTGCTACCGGTGCCAGCCTCTTAAAGACTGATGTTGTCTTTTGAGTGGCAATATTCAATCTGTCAAAGACAGATCCTCGAGCAGGGGCCGAAGCCGGAATAGTCAGCCTTGAAAAGACTGACTCTTTGACAGGAGAAGACGCCTTGACGACTTCTGGAGTAGCGGTTGTTACCTTCCTTGGGATAGCCATTTTAGAGTTCATGGGCTTCCTGGCGGGCCCATCAAAGTTCTGATCCAGCTTGGAAAAGACAGAGGCTGTTGGTTTGATAACGGACGACCCGTTGAAAGGGGCCGTTGTAGCAGTGAGCCGGTCAAAGACCGACTTCTTGTTTTCTTCTGGTGAGGGCATCGGCATGGTGAAGCTTGCAGGCGAGATCATGGTCCCGAAAAATAGGCCGGTGGTGGCCTGGGTCACCTGTTCTACCGGCAGGGCAAGGATGGAGGCCGCTTGAGGCCCATATGCTACACCTCCAGGTGAGGTGGAGCGTCGGCTGCATTGGCACTTCGAGCAGTTAGAGGCCATTGATGCTTGATTTCTGCGCCAGGAAAAGGACCAAATCTTAGTAACTTGAAAACCCAAAGGCAACCATTAACAAACCGCGATTCGTTCGCGAAGACGACACACGAAGTGTGGAGGGGAAAGAGGAAAAGGTCCCACCGGGCGTGCCAGAATCTGTTCCCCTCCGAACGGCGGCCGAGACATTAGGACGTCTTGCCTGAGATTCGGGGCAGATGCTATATGGTTTTATCCGTCTACCTCTCCGAAGATGCCAAGTTGATTTATGGCACCGTGTATCGGAGGTTTAGACGAATGCGGCCGATGTACCAGACTTCGTCAGATTCCCCCTCGCATGAGGGATTTTTGATTGTGGGGACGCTCTTCCCTGCAGGCGCAAGCCCCTGCAGTTAATTACGCTACCGCATCACGGTAGCCACTTTCTCCTTCTCCAGAATTTCACTTCGTGTCGTGTGTGTTTGTTTTATTTGTGGTTGCCCGTGGATTGTATACGGAGACTATTTATTTCGTCGCCCGTAGGACGTGGATTAGTCCAAATCCGTATTTTTTTAGATTTGGGTTTTGGGTTTTGATTTAAGGATACGTTAGCCATATTTGAGGCTAAGATCAACTTAAACGTTCGTTAAGGATATGTTAGTCTGATTTGAGACCAAGATCAACTTAACGGGATCGTCTAGATCCATTTCCAGTTTAGGGACGTGGTGGTCCATAGGTAGTTTAAGGACATTGCGGTCCATCGGTAGTTTAAGGACGCTTAAGTCCGCGGGTTTAAGGACCCCACAGTCCGTGTCTTAGTTTAAGGATGCATAAGTCCGTGGGTTTAAGGACCCCACAGTCCATTTTGATGTATGGTTGTCGGGACCCGTCACCTCTCTGACGTCGTTGAAGGATTACAACGATAGGAGTCAAAGGAGTTTAGAGATGTACCCTCGAACCGGATGTAAATTGATTTAAGAGAGCGGCTGTGCTCAGTCAATTTAATTTGAGGACTTACGTCCATGATTGGGCTAAGTCCAGTTTATTTCTTATTTTTGGCCTAGTAGACCTGTGCTAGGGCTTTACCCATGTTTAATAATGCATAGAATTAAACTTGGTCTCTGTTGGATCTTTATTTGGGCTCTGCCCCTTTTAAATGATGCACAACATCTGTTCTGGTCTGACAGACCCTTGTTTGGGCTCTGCATTTTATTTTGTTTGGGCTCTGCCCTTTTATGAATGATGCAGAGCATCAATTTTGTTTGGGCTCTGCCCTTTTATTGCATTGCAATTTATTTTGGCCTATTAGGCCTTTTTGATATGGGCCTAGCCCTTTAGTAAACAATGCATTGCATTTGTCAGGCGCTTTGCGCCAATTACTGAGCGCAAGCACCTATGGTAATGACACGTGTCCCGCAAGCGCAGTGCGCTGCGCCAGTGCACTGCGCTTGCGCTGCTGACACGTGGCACGCTCTGGTGAGTTACGCCAATTTCAGAGAGCAAAGCTCTTTCTTAAAAGCGCATAGCGCAAGTAATGCAGATGCTGACATGTGGCGCTCCCTGGTGGCTTGCGCCAATCCAGGAGCGCAACAGTGCAGTTTTTTCAAGTGCAAGGTACTATTTCAATGATCTTAAGAATCTTTAAGATTCCAGAACCAATGGTTCATAAAAAAGTGCAAGGCACTGTTTGATTTCTTGATCTAATTTAGATCAAAGAAAACAAGTTTTTCTTGTTTTCAGAGAACCAGTGGTTCATAAAAAAGTGCAAAGCACTTATTATTATTTGAAGATCCTTGATCTTGTTCTTAGATCAATGATCTATTAGAAGAAATTCTTCTGTTTTGTAAAGGTTTTTACCTTTTTCTTGAACTTTCTTCAGATTTCTCTCTGTTTTCGAGGCTCTTGATCTCTCTCAATGTTGATGATGTTGGTTTGGGGTCTAGGGGCCTTTATATAGTGCCCATAAATTTATTAAATTTGTCAAAGAGATCTTTCTCTGAGTGATTTGGGGAATTTTCCCCACCGTTGGATCTTTTGATTCAAGGGCTTCTGTTTTTACAGAAGGCAATCTTCTTCTTTTAACAAGAACAGAAGAATCTTACTAGAATTTAATTCTGTTTGGCGCAAACGTCCTAGCGCGTGACACGTGTCAAGCAGCGCAGAGCGCAGCGCAGCTGCGTTTGCCAAACTGCGCTGCGCATGGCGCAGCGCAACTGCGTTTGCGCTGACACGTGTCGCGTAGCGCAGAGCTTGCGCAACCGCGCTGACACGTGTCGCGCAGCGCAGCGCTTACGCAACTGAAGCGTTGCTTCCTTTAATTTTGTTTTAAATAGAGCCTTGCTCTGATTGGGCGCGCTGCCTTGGGCGCTGCGCTGCCGTATCATCTTTTGACACGTGGCGCGTTACGCGCAGCGCAAAGAATTTGAAGCGTTGCTTCGAATTTTGAATTTTGAAATTCAAACAGAGCTTTGCTCTGATTGGGGGAAACAACTAGCTTTTCGGTTGTTATGAGCCATATCTTAATAGTCATGAAAAGATATTAGAAATCACATCATCCCTCAATAAAACATCGTCCTTATTCTTCATCCCTACTTTTCTTCCAAACACCGATCATATACCCCTACGTGTGTGTAAAAGACATCCCTACACTCGGAGAATTCAATTCATGCTATCATACTCTTGTCCATCTACCTCAGTACTTTTTAGTCAGTGAATATTTAGATGAGATTGCTCACACATTTTTCATGCGACCGTTAATACTTCTTGGGGTATTAACCGACTGATTACTCATGTGCTTGCTTATTGGCGTATTAGTATTTTCCTTGTCTTGCAACACCTAAGGATTAGCAGTGACTCCCAAACCAGTTGGTCTAAGGCACTAGGTGATGAAGCACCCTCGCTATATTTTTTTTATGCTGCCTTGGTGATAACAAAATCAGTGTTCATTTTTCTACACGATTTTATATTTTATTCATTTATAATTTTCTTCGTACTTTGGCTTTTAGATAAGAGCATTTCAAGGTATCCTCTACTATCCCGAGCTTCAAGACGTGTGTAAGTGCGTATAGTAGAGTATCAACATTCAAATGTTTGGCTTTCAGAATAGGAACTATTTTTCAGACTTATTTTTATCCTCAGATTAGTAACTTTTTTCATCTTACTAACCCTTGGGACAACGACTCATAACTACTTATTACTAGTTCGTTTAAGAAAACTTTCAATTTTCTTAGTTTTCTTAAATATTTCCAATCTTTTGGATGTAATTTTTCACTATCTAATCTTTTATTATCAAATTAAATATTAAATATTTTTATCTTTTGAAATTTTTTTATATGTTTTAAAAAGTTTTGTGCTTATGCAAACTATGATGCAAATGATGCGCAAATAAGCACAAACCTCCCTAGAACTTGTTTTCAACAGTGTCATCACTTTTTTCTTCTGCTAGATCACAAAAACCTGTAAGCCTGGGAGGAAATTTATTAAATGGGGGCAATAAATATGATCGTGAAAATCCTCCCCCAAACTTATTCTTTTCACTCACCTCCATTCTAAAGATGATACAGTATTTTTCAAAATATGAAGGTGAGACGGAGGAATTTTAATCAAGATAAAGCGGCTCCTGTAAAAACAAGAGCTCCTTCGTGTGGTCAGTGGAAAAATACGGTTTTAATCTATATCCATTTACTTTGAAAATTATACCGTTTTCAACATTTTCAACCTCAACTGCCCTGTGCGGGTATACATACCGTACAACAAAAGGACCTTTCCACCGAGATCGTAGCTTACCCGTATGAAGATGGAGTCGTGAATCATAAAGAAGGACTTGTTGACCAGGTGTAAAAGTTTTTCTCAAAATATTTTTATCGTGAAATATCTTATTCAGATTCTTTACAATCACAGCATTATCATAAGCTTCATCGCAGAGTTCGCTTAGCTCGTTTAATTGCAGCTTCCGAAAGTTGCAGGCTTGATTTAAGTCAAAATTAAGTTCTCTAATGGCCCACATTACTTTGTGCTCAATCTCGACCGGAAGGTGACAAGCCTTTCCAAACACTGGTCTGTAAGGAGACATACCTAGATCGGTTTTATATGCAGTTCGGAATGCCCAAAGGGCATCCGTCAATTTGGTTGACCAGTCTTTTCGATTTTTAGAAACTGTTTTCTCCAAAATTTGTTTGATTTGTCTGTTTGAAACCTCAGCTTGCCCGCTCGTTTGGGGATGATAGGGTGTGGAAAGTTTGTGGTTGATTGCATATTTCTGCATCAAAGTCTCGAAAGACCGATTACAGAAATGCGTCCCGTTATCGCTAATGATAGCACGTGGGTGTCCAAATCGCGAAAAGATGTTTTCTTTTAAGAACTTAATGACAACCTTTATATCATTAGTGCGACAAGGAATAGCTTCAACCCATTTCGAGACGTAATCAACACAAGCAATATGTACAAATTCCCGAAAGAGTTGGGAAAAGGACCCATAAAGTCAATACCCTAAACGTCGAAAATTTCAACCACCAAGATAGGTTGCTGTGGCATTTCATTTCTCCGGGAAATCTTTCCCATGTGTTAACACTGTGTACAGGTTTTGCAATAATCAAATGCATCTTTGAACAAAGTCGGCCAATAGAAACCGCATTGCAAAACCTTTTCCGCCGTCATTCGAGGACCGAAATGACCCCCACATGCCTAATCATGACAAAAAGATAGAACACTCTTGAATTCATCATTAGGGACACATCTGCGAATGATCTGGTCAGGAAAATATTTAAACAGATAGGATTCATCCCAGTAAAAATGTTTTACTTGGGATAGAAATCGATGTTTGTCCTGTTTCGACCAGTCGCGGGGAATAAGTCCTGTAGCAAGATAATTCACAATATCCTTGAACCAAGGTTCGTCGGATACATTCAAGAGTTGTTCGTCTGGAAAAGAATCATTGATTGGCAGGGTCATAGGTGAAGAAGAGATGCGTGATAGATGGTCGGCTACCATGTTTTCACATCCTTTCTTATCTTTAATAATAAGATCAAATTCTTATAATAGAAGGATCCAACATATTAGCCTACCTTTAGCATCCTTCTTCGCCAAAAGATGTTTCAAGGCAGAGTGGTCAGTGCACACAAAAATAGGTGAGCCAATCAAGTAAGGCCTGAATTTTTCTAATGCAAATACAACTGTCAAGAGTTCTTTCTCGGTAGTTGTATAGTTAATTTGAGCATCGTTCAGGGTCTTACTTGCATAATAGATCACGTGTGGCATCTTTTCAATGTGCTGTCCTAAGACTGTACCAATTGCAAAATCTGATGCATCACACATAAGATCAAACGGGTGGTTCCAATCTGGAGATGATAGAACGGGGGATGTAGTGAGAGAGTGATTGAGTGAGTCAAATGCTGCCTTACAATCCGAGTCAAAGTGAAAGGTTGTGTTCTCGGCCAAGAGAAGAGTTAAAGGTCTAGCAATTTTGCTAAAATCCTTAATGAATCTCCGATAAAAGCCTGCATGGCCAAGAAAAGATCGTATATCCTTGACGCATTTAGGATGAGGAAGGTTTTGAATGACATCTATTTTAGCTTTGGCAACCTCAATGCCTTTCCGTGAAATAACATGTCCAAGCACAATTCCCTCTTGGACCATGAAATGGCATTTTTCCCAATTCAAGGTTAAGTTCTTCTCTTTACAATGAGTAGGAACTGCGTCAAGATGAGATAGGCAGTCAGCAAAAGAATCTCCGAATATCGAGAAATCGTCCATGAAAATCTCCAAAAAATTCTCGACCATATCTGAGAACATCCCCATCATACACCGCTGAAATGTAGCGGGAGCATTGCATAACCCAAAGGGCATGCGTCTATAAGCAAAAGTACCAAAAGGACAAGTAAATATGGTATTGTCTTGATCCTTTTTAGAAATAGGGACCTGGTTATAGCCAGAGTATCCGTCCATGAAGCAGTAATATTCTCGTCCAGCTAAGCGTTCTAACATCTGGTCAATGAAAGGTAGAGGAAAGTGGTCTTTCCTCGTTACGGTATTGAGTTTTCTATAATCAATACATACACGCCACACAGTTTAAGCGCGTGTCTGGATTAACTCATTTGCCTCATTTGTTATGACCGTGATGCCAGATTTGTCAGGGACGACATGAATTGGACTTACCCATTGGCTATCGGAGATTGGGTAAATGATACCATTGTCAAGGCATTTGACGATTTCTTTCTTCACCGCATCCTTCATGACGGGGTTTAACCGTCTCTGTGGTTCTCGAGTTGGCTTGGCTTCATCCATCAGATGTATATGATGTTCTACAATCAAGGGACTAATCCCTTTTATGTTAGCCATAGTCCAACCAAACGCCTGCCTATTAGATCTCAATACTGTTAAAGCGCATTCTCTTGCTCTGAGGCTAGAGAAGCGGATATGATCATGGGTAAAGACACATTCTCACCTAAATATGCATATTTAAGATGAGAAGGTAAAAGTTTGAGATCTAATGCTGGCAGAGAAATTATAGAAGGTGGGGTCATCGAATGATATTCAGAGTCACAAAGAAGCTCGTAGCCTGCAAAAGATACAGACTCGGAAAGTGATGAGTCAAGAGTGTCAGACTCAAGAATGGAAAGAGTGTCCTCACTAAGATGTGCAAGATCAAACATTGATGTGCTAATGTTAGTTATATGTATGCCCTAGAGGCCATTACTGTACATACAATGTATATTGTAATGGATGCTTGGACATATATAGGGAGGACTTTCTTGCTCGACATGATAGTATGCTATCTGGTTGTACTTTATCTTAACATGTACTCTGATTGTCTCTATATTACATGTTGATAAAGCCCTTAGGATATGTACTCGACTACTGGGACTATGATGAGATCATACTGGTGGGGCCACGGTAGTCGACGAGTACATCCTATAACTGTTCCTAGTCGAGGGTGTGTCGAGACAGGGCATCGATACACCAGAGTAGACTAGCGTATACGCATCTTGACCTATATGATGGGCGATGGATGATCCCATATCCATCGGTGTTTGACATCAAGGATGGTGTACGGGTGCTCAGTAGAGACTGGGTACACTGGACGGACTCGCCGAGAACTCCCAGATGGTATTATACCTCACGTCAGATGGCAGTTCTCCGGTGACACTGGTACAGAGTAGTCTGTTGACCCGAGATCGTCATAGAGTCTTGTGTGATTCCCACAGTGCTTTGATTTCCATCATACCACATCCAAGAGGGCGTGCAAAAAGGTGGCTTTTGGGTACAGTCCCGAATCACATGGAGGCAATGAGCGATAGGAGGGGATTCGTCTCTCCCGGTATAGGGAGTTGATGTTGCGCTATGTTCGATTGGCTATAACCAGAAATCCCTGGCTAGGGTTGCTGAGATTTACTGGTAAGTGTTATCAGTAGTTTCTCGAACTGTTATAGACCTTATATCGACACGACTTATCAAGCTACTAGGGTCTGACGTTTACCACCCCTAGGCGAGATATGCGACATATCAGACGACGAGACCGGACTGTACGGGAGTGTTGCTGTTTGGATTCACAGGAGAATGTACAGGCTTGCTTGTTGATCTTCTGAGCGCTCAATACCTGGGTGGCTGTTACGTTTAGCTAACCGCTTGCAGCTTGTAGGTCTTTGATATGATCATCACCTACTGCCGGCGTATTGACGATTCTTTAGAGTCCTACATAGAGGTTTCTTGACTCAGGCAAAACGGAGTAGGGGCACATATGTGATATGTGCGGGACCGAGGATAATGCGATATGAGATACCGTATTATATTCTCGCGATATTTGATATCAGCCGGGTCATCGGATCAAGTGTTGATTCGATGAATCGGTACGGATAAATATTAGTCGGTTATATGCGATATAGCCGGATTGTCGGATCAAGTGTTGATTCGATAATTTAATGTATAATAATATATATGATATATTAAATTACATTAACTAATATCAGCTCACTAAAAGATTCTTTTTCTCACTCGGGTAATACATTGATATATATATGCGATATATGTTAAATGTATTATTTTATTTATTTACAATAAATATTATATATGTGATATATAATATTGTAACATGTTATAATTATTAATGCAACATAATTAGTGGAGTTTAAAGATGATTAGGGTTTAGATTAGGGTTATGACTTCTAGTAGATTCTAGAAGGTTTCTTTTTGTCATGAAGAAGATATTTGTCTTGATATTTTCTAGTGACTCACATATAATTCAACACAAACCCTAACCCTAGTAAACTCTCTACATAGGTTACTACAACCATGGTTGCATAAATGATTATGATAACTTTTTTTTATTCATCACAATTGATATTCATCTTCTTCTTCCTTCTTAGTTCCTTCATGGAAAAAGCTTACTAGTTTTTTCCAAGTGATGAAAATATGTGAGAAAAAGATTATAATTGAGAGCAAAAATCCTACTTCATCATTCTCATCTATCCTTGCCCTTTAGATGAGAGTGTTCACTTCATTTAGTAAGTGTTAGCTTGTGTTAACGAAACTTCAAGGTAGATCATCTTTGTATCGAAGATCGGAAGCAAGACTGCATCTTTCTCTTCGTAGAACCTCTCGAGAGTCCGGAACACGATGATCGCAGCGTAGGGACCTCAACATGGAGCTTATGAAGTGAAGGACCGGATCTACAAAGGTTGTAATCCCTCTCACTTAGTGTTAAAGCGTTTAACATGTTAGTTTTCGCCTAAACCCTAGTTTAAAGATCCGGCTTCGGGTTGTTCGGCATGGCTAATTTTTTAATCGGGCATGGTTGATGTCTCGTAGACCCTTGTGCGTGTGCCTAGCAACCCTACAGTGGTATCAGAGCAAGGCTAGAGCTTTAGGCAAAGTCTAGACGAAGTTTAAAGTTCGATCGAACTCGAAAACCCCGACACGAACCCTTCTCTGTACATTTTTCAAAAACTGTGATTTTTTCATATTAAAAATACTCAAAAAAATCAGCAGGGAATTACATGAGTTACTGTGAAGCACGTGCCTCTAACTCCTCTAAAGCGCCGCGGAACCGCGGCCGTAACATGGTATTGGCGGCGGTTCCGGGGCCAAAAAGTTGCCTCATATTTTCAAATTTGCACAGTAACCTCCGTATGTGATTCCTGATTCTTGTGGGAATTTTTATTCTTACTCAAGTGTTGAGTTTTCTAGGGTTGTATTGGGGACTCGTTGATTCGATCGGATAATTTAACTTTGTTTAGTTTGTCCGGATAATTTTTAGAAACTGTTAAAAAGTTCGAACGGATATCAATAACTCACTTTTTCCCCTGTCGGAAAATTTTTCAAAAGTTGGATTTTTTCTCGAGTTTAAGAACGTTCTAAGTCGTGCAAGTAACGCGGTGGACCCTCTAGAAGACAACAAACCTTAACTCTATTATGTGACTGTCTTGAACTGCCTCTAAACCTTAGGGTTTAGGGCAGTACGGCGTGCCACATGTGAGGCGTTGGCTTGACCCTTCTACGGCTGGACCATTGGTACTGTGGCATGTGATGAATGTTTTTAAACTGATTTCAAGTGTTGAAATATATTAGGGAAATCTTGGGTGTTTGATTATTCGATCGGAAAGTTTAATATTGTCTATTTATCTGGAATGTGATACAATATTAGGAATCCACAGGTAGTTATGAGATAACTAATTTGAATGTTATAAATCTAGCAGTTTAGTCTCAGATGATCGGTTGCCATGGAATTTTGTTGTGATCAAAAGTCTGTCGCAATCACGTAGTGTACGCGGATACTCGCCGGGTAAACTTAACAAACAGCCACGCCCCATAGCCCCGACCAAGTGACTGTAAGAGAACCCCATCACCAAAAGCATCCGTTCGGGTGCTCGTGGCAGCGGTGTTCCGCCTTAGTGCACTTCGTCGACGGCATCTGGGGGTGCGGCCGTCTACTAAAGTTTGCGACGAGCATTCGATCAGGATGTCGGGAATCTTGTTGAATTGCCCGACTTGATATTGAAAAGAGTTTTCGATAATGAGACTAAAATGCGGGGTTTATAATTGTTAGGCATGCGATGTCTAAGGAATTCATTTGGTTAGGCATGCGATGTCTAAGAAGGTTGCGGATTCCAACTGTTGTAGTTTTACACTTTCTTTTCTGTGACCGTAAGCGTAGTATATGGTGTATCGCCGGCTTCGTTGCTATACATCAACGACAATCGGGATACGCATACTTGCTTACGTTGATGATATGAGATATTATGTGTTGCTGTGATATGTTGTATTGGATCGTCGCGTTTGAATAGCCGAGGGTTTTATGTGAGATGAGAGTTTTTTTTTCTTTTTCATTCATGTAAAATTCATTTGTATGTAATATTCTTTTATTGGGGCACTTCCGGGCTGAGGATGATGTCACTGTTGTATATTATTTACTTTTCCGCATTAGGTAGACCCAAGGTGGGGAGCACAAGTAACCGGGTCTGGGGTCCAGTGGGAGACCATCTCGAGGAGTCGAGACCGGGTCTCCTAACCCTAGAATTGGCAGTGTTGCTTGCCGCTCTCGTAGGGGTCTAGGGATGTGGGTTTGGCTATTCATCGCGACCGTGGAATCCGTGTTTTATACAGGCTCGTATTGAAAACACGGACGTCCTAGTATATCCAATATTTCATATATGTTCTTCTGCTGCAATGTTCTGTGATGAGATCATATTACTGTCTGAGATGAATGTTTATATTATATATATGAGATATATGTTATATTACAGATTTCGTTTCAAATGTGATGCTTGTGAAGCATAATAAAATGGGACTTCATTAATGAGATTAATGAAATAAAAGAAACCTAAAGATGTTGTAGAAACTTGTTTAAAAAAAATGGTAGCTCTAGTTCTTTCTTTGTATAGCGGTGTTCCTTGTAGAACATCCAGCACCTTATTCGATAACGAAAGAGCCGAGATCCCTTCACCGGGAGTGACCTCTTTAGTGAAACTAGCAGATGCTACAAACTCGGTTTGTCTTTTGATTACTTCTATAGTTCTTGCTTTGCATAGTGGTATATATGATATATCCTGCACCTTATTCGATGAGGAAAGGGCCGACGATCCCTTCACCGGGAGTGACCCCTTTAGCAAAACTAGAAAAGCCTCAAAAACACTCCATTTAAAATCACTCGATTCTACAACGATATCAAGTTCATTACGCAAAAGATTTTCTTAAAAACCTGTCGTAGCCCTCCGTCATTTCAGATAAGTACTTCATAGTATTCGTGTTGCGTTTGTTGACCTTGTCAAGGCGTAGTGTGCGGTGGCTATTTATGCTTATCTGCATAAGCATATGATGCGATTGGATTTGGGTAGTCGTGCGACTTTGTTAACCTTGTCAAGGGTCGTGCGAGTGGGTTTAATTCAATCAGGAAATGACGGGTTGAACTTGACTTGCGGTCTATGGTTTGTTGACCTTGTCAAGGTCATAGATCGCTTGGGGCAAAATATTATCGGGAATTTCAAGTGTTGAAATTTGCAATGAGATTGCATACCTTCTATGAGATAGTTGGATCCCGATACCCGCTGCGAGTAAGAGTTACTCCTGGGAGAGTTTTACACATTACAATTAGCCGATCAAGTAGGTGTCTATAAAGGTGTCAACGGGGTTACGCCCCTGGGAAAACGAGGTTTACTTTAATTAAGTTCGTGCGAAAGCACGGGGGACCTCCCTCAAAGTACCGGCACTGGCCTGGCTGAAAGATTGGCGAACTTGTAGCGTGTAATTAATCCCGGCTAGTCTTTCCTTTTAGGGTTTGAAGGAAGATTTGATTAAAACAGTGGGAGACATCCTGATTAGATATATTAGATAACTAATCTAATCTTGCAAGAGCATACGCTGAGTGTTTTCTTCTCTCTCTCTCCAGGTAGCGACCATTTCACGCCTTAATCAAGATAATAAAACGGAAGAATTGACCGAACCTGCTTGTTATACTGAGCTGGGGAACGTTGGTCCCGCTCCAACTTATAATAGTTATAAGACAGAGCAGGAAATTGGGGATTACCAGAATTCCCGTGCCGTCCAAACGAAGAAAGTGCATGTTGATGCATCATCTTCGGGTGTGTTCATTACAGAGAACTTTTTCTCAATATCCTTTACATCCTGGGTATGAGATACCGGATCAGGATCCCACATATGTAATCTGTTACATGGGCTACAGAAAGGTAGAGAACTGAGAACGGGTGATAAGTTTCATGAGACAGAAAACGGTGCAAGTGTTGCAGCCAAGTCTGTTGGTCACTATCATCCTGTATTACCAGAATACATTGATTCTGAACGAATGTTATTAGATACCGAACCTGATATACAACATCATATCAGTCTCTTTATTAGTAAAGAAAGGATATAATTTTGTATAGTTGGATAATGTTTTGAACATTTCCTATATCAAGAGTTGATCAATTCAGGCACGTTATCTAAAAGTATTGACGTTCTAAATCAAACTACAGTTCTTAGTATACAGAACACACACGAGAGGAAGAGTTCAGAAATGAACGAATCCTTCTTGAGGCATTGTAGACTAGGTCATATCAATGCGACCCGACTAGCTGAAGTTACATAAAGATGCATATTTAAATTAATTTGAATTTACATCTTGTGAAACTTGCCGGTCATGTCACAGAGATAAGATGACCACAGCTCCGTTTATTGGAAACAGAGAAAGAGTTAGTGAACTCTTGGGATTGATACATGCTGATGTATGAAGGTCCCCTGTCTACACATGCGAAGACCGGTTCTTTGTACTTCATTACATTCTCTGATAATCTCTCAAGATTCAGACACATGTTCCTGTTGAAACACAAGTCCGAACCTTTTGAGATATTCACAGAATATGAGTTAGAAGTAGAGAACCAAAAATACGGGTAAAAGTATTATGTCCTTTGATGTGATCAAGGAGGAGAATACTTGAGCACGGAATTCCTGGACTATTCTAAAGGAGAATGAGATTCTCTCTCAGCATTACTCCTCCGTATACACCACAGCACGTCGGTGTATGGGGGTGGAGCAATAGCACCCTATGTGATATGGTGTGCTCTATGATGAGTACTACTGAGTTTCCTATTTCATTTTGGGTGTTATGCACTTAAGAAGCTGCATACCTATTGAATAGGGTTCAAATCAAATCAGTTGCCTACCACTTCATATGTGATATGGAAAGGGAAGAGCCCATATCTTAATTTTGTTAAGATTTGGGGTTGTCCGGCATATGTCTAAAAGCAAAATTCGGACAAGCTCGAGGCAAGGTCTGTTATATAGAACTGGAAATATTTCAGCTATACAAACTGCAGCTGATGATTTGGTAGAACCAAAGGATTCAATAGTTTCCATCGAATCTCAGCCTCTCCGCCGATCTAGTAGGGTTCCTCACCCATCTGAGAGATACTTCGGTTTCTCTATGACAGTGGGAGCGAGGATTGCATCATGAGATGATGACCCAACTAGTTTTGAGCTGGCCATCGGGAGTAGGACTCTGTAAGTATGGCTGGATGCTTATCGATCTGAGATGGAATCCTTATACACCAACAAAGTATGGACTTTGGTTGCTCTATCTGAAGGGTTAAATCCCCATCAGGAGTAAGTATATCTTGAGAAGATTACTAGGTGTACATGTAAAAGTTAAGACTTTCAAAGCTATGCTTAAGTCCATCCAGATCCTACTTACCACGGCTACATACCATGACTACGATATCTGGCGGTTGGGTGTCATGACTGCTTTTCTAAATGATGTTTTTGAAAAGAGCGTCTATAAGTACATAGCCAGAGGGCTTCGCAGACAGTGGGAGCAGCGGAAACGTGTGCAAGATGTTTTATATAATAAAACAGGCATCGCGGAGTTGGAACATCTGTTTTGATGTGGTAGTCAAAGAGTTTGACTTCATCAAAATGGTAGATGAACCTTATATATACAAAAAGATAGTAGAGAGTATGGTGGTGATCCTCGTAGAGTACGTGGATGACATACTCTTGATAGGGAAGGAGTTTCCTATGCTACGTTCGGTCAATCTCCGCTTATCACAACGATTCTCCATATAGGATCAAAGCGATACCTCCTAAATTCTGTGTTTTGGATCTATAGGATAGTTCTAATTGGATGTTAGGATACTCACTAGTTGTAGTGAGATGGTATCAATCGATCCTGGGGAGAATCACTGGAAAGGTTCCAGGGTGATAAGGACGACTGAATGTCAGTCGCAGGCATTGTCTATACCCTCAGTGGAGGGACGGTATGTTGGAAGAGTTCCAAGCTAGATACCGTGACATACTAGACGATTAAAGGCAAGATACATCGTTACCAAAGATGCTACCAAAGAGGCAGTCTGGATATATATAAGTTCATGAGATGAACTTCGTTCCTACCATTGTGTGACAATGGAGTTGTGGCTTTAGCAAAGGAACTACCGTCCCATCAGAAATCCAGATATAATTCTTAGGCAGTATCACCTGATCATGGAGATGGTTGATCTCCAGGAAGATCGAGGTTAGGAGAGCAGACGCAGAGGACAACAGCGCGGATCCACTCACAAAGGCCTTTTTCCCAGTAGAGACTTTTATGGGATGGTTGAGTATAAGATACTTCGACCACAGCTAATTGTTGGGTATGTGATACCACAACAGATGGCCCTAGTGCAAGTGGGAGATTGTTAGTTATATGTATGCCCTAAAGGCCATTACTGTACATACGATGTATATTGTAATGGATGCTTGGACATATATAGGGAGGACTTTCTTGCTCGACATGATAGAATGCTATCTGGTTGTACTTTATCTTAACATGTACTCTGATTGTCTCTATATTACATATTGATAAAGCCCTTAGGATATGTACTCGACTACTGGGACTATGATGAGATCATACTAGTGGGGCCACGATAGTTGACGAGTACATCCTATAACTGTTCCTAGTCGAGGGTGTGTCGGGACAGGGCATCGATACACCAGAGTAGACTAGCGTATACGCATCTTGACCCATATGATGGGCGATGGATGATCCCATATCCATCGGTGTTTGACATCAAGGATGGTGTACGGGTGCTCAGTAGAGACTGGGTACACTGGACGGACTCACCGAGAACTCCCAGATAGTATTATACCTCACGTCAGATGGCAGTTCTCCGGTGACACTGGTATAGAGTAGTCTGTTGACCCGAGATCGTCATAGAGCCTTGTGTGATTCCCACTGTTCTTTGATTTTCATCATACCACGTCCAAGAGAGCGTGCAAAAAGGTGGCTTTTAGGTATAGTCCCGAATCACATGGAGGCAATGAGCGATAGGAGGAGATTCGTCTCTCCCGGTATAGGGAGTTGATGTTGCGCTGTGTTCGATTGGCTATAACCGGAAATCCCTGGCCAAGGTTGCTGAGATTTACTGGTAAGTGTTATCAATAGTTTCTCGAACTGTTATAGACCTTATATCGACACGACTTATCAAGCTACTAGGGTCTGACGTTTACCATCCATAGGCGAGATATGCGACATATCAGACGACGATACCGGACTGTACAGGAGTGTTACTGTTTGGATTCACAGGAGAATGTACAGGCTTGCTTGTTGATCTTCTGAGTGCTCAATACCTGGGTGGCTGTTACGTTTAGCTGACCGCTTGCAGCTTGTGGGTGTTTGATATGATCATCACCTACTGCCGGCGTATTGACGATTCTTTAGAGTCCTACATAGAGGTTTCTTGACTCAGGGAAAACGGAGTAGGGGCACATATGTGATGTTGCGCCACGGCAGCGCCCCGGCCGTCTACTCGAATCCAAAATGCGGAATCAAAATTTTTCTTAACTTTAAACCGGCGCTACCGTGGACAATAAACCCTGATCGTAACTATTAACCTAATCCTAGCTATCAAGAGAATGGGTAGAGAGTTATACCAAGCGATCCGTGTCCTTCAATCTTCGTCTCCACTCCGATCTCCCGCGGAATCTCCGTCCGTCACCTCCTCGTCGGAAAGGGCACCACGTAGCCAAATTCTTTTACGGGCTCCCACCTCTAGACCGAGGCAACTCGGGCGCGAAGTTGGCAAGCCGACGCGTCCAAGGGTACTGTAGGCTAGTGTAGAAGCTTGTCTCTTTTGGGGTTTATGAAGTTGCCATGGATGTGGAGGTGGAGAAAGAGAATGAGCTTTGAAATGGAACTCTCATTTTAGGATGAATGGAATAATGAGATGAAGATTTTTGTCACCACCAAAATGATCCCCTCCCCTCACCAAAGTGGTCGGCCCCTCTTGAAGAATGGTGGTGGAAAATTGCAAGCAAATGCAAGTGGAGAAAAGAATATGAATAATGATAAAAAAAAATAATTCACACCAACCTCTCATCCAAATCTTTTCATTTCCCTTCTCAATAAATGCAAGGAATGACCCAAAAGGAATCTCATGATGAGAGAACACTCATGATGCCTCACATATGCAAGAAAACCCCTCCATAATAAGTTATTTGCACTCTTGCAAATAACTCCCTCCAACGGAAAGTCCGGCCGCGAAGGAACAAAGGGAAACTGGCCGGAACGGAATGCAAACTGGAAACTTCAGAAAACTGATCCCGTAATAAATTACAGGAAAACCCCACTACAGCATATACATGCCCGCATTTGTATTCCCACTGAACACAAATGCAAAGAGACAAAATCTACACTGTCTAATACTAGGATCCGGCTTAAGCCAAAGCCGGCTAGTAAAAACCGTCCGATCACGATCCGTGCAATACCGCACGTATCTGATCGAACCCTGCCTTATCTCCATACCAGACGTCAGATACCGCACGATTCGTTTGCGAAACTATTGCTTTCGAGGAATAGCCTCAATGAGTGGATCCGCTGTGATGTTTCTTTCTATGTCTCTCTTTATCTCAAGTTCGCGGAGAAAGCCATCTCCCGAAATGAGCAATACCTGTCTTAGAATGTGTCTAGATGTCTGATGGGCCCTAGCTCATAAATGAACTCCAAATCCAAACTTCTTAGACTGTATCGGCAACTGAACTTAATCAGTATCCTGCGCCATGCCTTTCCCTCAGTATCCACCTGGACCACCTGTCCAAAATGATGCCCCTTGTCAGAGGGAAAACTATAACTCTGACAGCCACTCTGCCATCCAGGTCACCTTGGAAGCCTGGAATGATAACCGTCTCCTAAAAGAGGCTGCCGTTATCAAATCCGTAGAACATTCACTTATGTTCTAAAGCTGCTTCCGATTGTTTCTCCAGGATTGGATCAATATCAACTTATTGCACCTACTGCAAGAACAACATCTGGTATGGTACTTGACATCTCATGATTGACTCAATTGCCTAAGCAAGTGATCTTCCAATCATGCACATCCCTCTCCCCTTTAGTCTGTAAGACACCTTTAGAGAGGGTGACTCCATCACCTGCAGGTACACTACCGTGCCAGGGGTCGTCCATTCTACATACTCATAGAATGCTGTCAAAGTACCCAGATTAGGAAACCACCCAAATCTAGATCTAAAACCATAGATCCAGTAACCAGAATGTCTGATATAATATCCAAGTCCTATGTGGAGAAACCACAGTGTGACAACCAAAGAATAACCGATCGTAGTATAGGAATATCACTTCCTACTCTGTGTATGTCATCCTAATACCAGGACATCACACCCTACTACCTTCTTAACAGATCCATCCCCTATTCTGATGAAGTCAAACCTATGACTGTCACATCAGAAATAGATGATCTATCTCCTCTATATCTGCTTAAGTCTATAAATAGACATAAGCCTCTTGCCCACTGTGCTTCCGTTGCTCCCACTGACTACGACAACCCTCTGGCAGAGTCATATAGACGTACACTTCTAAAGCCAGTTTAGAATGATGCTATACTCATCCTCCTGCCGGGTCTCACAGTCTGGAACAACAGCAATGGCAAGTCTGGATAAACAAGAACCTCCCTGCCACCGTCCTTGAGCATACCGAAGTACCTCTCGGGTGCCTGAGGTTACCCACTTTATCTGCGAAGTGGCCAATGGAATGTCAAATCAGATTGAATCTTTAGGTTCTTATCAAATCTTCAGTAATCGTTTGCGGTTCTGGAATCACTTCCAGTTCTACCATACTCCCACTGCTGTTTTCTGGAAAAAAAAACTTTTCTTTTAAAAATGTGGCGAGTCAGGAACAATATCACTATTGATCTTCCAGATGGTAGAAAGTCAACCCTCGTCATAGCCCGGGTCAACCCACAAACAATCATTACAGAAACGTGCCTTGAGTTATCCAGAGTCTGGTTTTAAGCATAAGCCGGACAACTCCCCGTACCTTAACAATGTCAAGATATGAACTGTTCTATATCCAATATAGAAATAGAGACACTGATTTAATTGAACCAGATTCAAATCATGCAGCTGTCTCCAGTGCATGTCAACTAAATGGAGAGAGGCCGATCAGCGTTACTCAACTTAGGAGTACTTCCAATTATGAGTAACCTGAAAGAGAAGCTAGTTATCTTAATCATTACTATCAACTGAACACCATTCACAAGTATCTACATCATCGATCACCTTGAAGAATCCCGATACTTGCAATACCTGGTTCTCTACTTTACTCTTATACCTATAACTTCTCAAAATTCGGACCTTGTGTTTGTACGAAACACTTGTCTAAAAACTAGAGAAGTCATAAGTAAGCCGAATATAGTACGAGGACCAACCCCTCTGTCCTGATGGACACTGGACAATATACAATACTTTGTACAAGTCCCTTGAGTCTAAAAACTCATTCACTGTGTGTCGTAGGTTGAAAACTGTACTTATGGTTAAGAAGAATTACAATGCTCCTTACCTAACCATCCACTGATATAGGTAAATGTCATAGACATAATTTCAAAAAGGTATATCTCACTCTATAAAAATAGACGTACAGATATATCAATTTGAAATTGGTGCATAACAACGGATATTCAAAACCAAATATTTGCCGTCCGGCAAACAACCCAGGTAATTTCCTCAAATATCACCAATTACAAAGAATCCCGATATAATGAGGATGATCACCTAATTCCCAATAACCTACTCCCACTCATCATCTGTAAAACCATACAGATGTGAGAATCAAACCTAGTAAATACATACCCTGGAGCAAGTGTCTAATTGGGAAATCAGTTTTCTTTTAACAGTACACAGTGGAACTGAAACATTGAAATGTTTCGATGGGGTATCTGGGTATTCCTAGTAATGCCTCTTCCATTATCCGGATTCACATCTGTAACCGTATAATTCTTTGCCATCTCTCCAAATCCTTTTATATGTCTTTAGTCATTACCTTCTGTACACCCCTTTAGGCCAAATGGTTTTCTTCCTTCCCTACCGTTCGGCACCAGCCTATGGTTCGGAAGAAGACTATCCAATAAGCATAATGGGTGTACTGTCCTAATCCTAGGAGCACTCGCAATGCGAGAGAAGGTGAAGATAAAAGACAACCGAATAAACCTTATTCCTATTTCTCCTGAACCAGGATCCATCCCCGAACTGGAACAAGTTCCTTTCGAGTTCGTATATAACCATACGATGGAGTATCCAATAAACTTGGGATCTTCGTAGTGATACGGAGTGTCCTGGAGAAATGCAAAGGTGATTTAGGATTGGCGAAGAAATACTTGGTTTGGTCGTGAATGCAGTCGCAGTTTACTTTGCCCTCTTACTAATCCCTTGCTTTGTCTTAACTGAATACCTTCTGTACGCCATTTAGGCTAATTGGTTTTCTTCATTCCCTACCGGTTGGCACCTGCCTATGGTTTGGAAGAAGACTATCCAATTTGCGTAATAGGTGTACTATCTCCTAAACCAAGGAGTACTCGCAATGAGAGAAGGTGAAAGGAAAAGACAACTGAATAGTCCTATTCGTTTTCTCCAGAACCGGAAACCATCCTCGAATTCCTTCGAGTTCGTATATAACCATACGATGGTTTTGTCCAATGGAAGTGGACGTTCGTAATAATACGGGGTGTCCTTTAGAAAAGGAGAAAAGTAGGAGTGGCAATGAGATTTGCAACTCTGACAATCCAAAAGCCAGTGTTAAGAAGGTTCGGTCGACTTGGTCACCGAGTCATAGTCTAGGGTCGGGTCAATGGTCGCTGCCAAAGAAAGAGAGAAAAGAAACACTCAGCGTGCACTCTAACATAGATCAGAATGGTTATCACTTTATCTAATCTGGAAACCTCCCACTGTAACGTCAAATTCTTCCCCAAACCTGAAAGAAGAATTAGCTGGGATCACCCGAGGAGTAAACCAACTCATCAGTGGGAATCGGGATCCAACTATCATCGCATGACAACGTGACGGAATCCACTCACGTCACCACACTCCAGAAGGTATGCGCATGCCTGGCAAGTTTCAGTTTCTTTAGAAACTCCTGATGTGATTTTTACCACTAGGACCCAAGTGGCCTTGACACAGTCAACAAATCAAAGAGTCCTAGTCAAGTTCAACCCGTCATTATCCTGGATTGCATTAAACCCACCCGTACGAGCCCTTGACACAGTCAACAAGGCCGCACGACTGTCCTAACCAATCCCTTTAATATGCTACAAACAAACACTACTTAGCTACCGCACACTACGCCTTGACACAGTCAACAAACGCAGCACGAATACTAAGTAATAATTGTAAGAAATGACGGAGGGCTACGTCTAGTTTTTGGCGAAAAACTTTTAACGTAATGAAGTTGATATCGTTGAAGGAACTGCATAGTTTTTTATAAAAATATAGTGGCGAAAACCCTTGCTAAAGAGGTCACTCCCGGTGAAGGGATCTCGGCTCTTTTCCCGTAGAATGAGGTGCAGGATATTCCAACTGAATACCACGATGCAAAGCAAAAGTAATCGGCTATAGTGAAGTTATTGCCCTGACGCAAACTCCTGTCCAAGGGGTCACTCCCGGTAAAGGGATCTCGGCCCTTGTCTCATCGACTGAGGAGCAGGATATTCCAACTGAATACCACTGTGCAAAACAAAAGAGAACGCCCTTGCAATAACAGCTTTTTGAAAAATGTTCCAACAACATCAGAATAGGTTTGTTTATCTTGCATTGATCTGAATCAATGCAGTCCCATCAATTGATCACACCATAAAAGAACGAAAATAATGACGTACGTATATGCCATCCGCATTCGCCACTGGGTCCCGTCATCACCCGTTAGGTTAGCTAACTAACGACAGAGCGGGGACTGGACTAGCGCGGATGCAAAACATATACAACATCTACTAGTATATATACAATATATAATTTTCGCTCAAGGCGTGATAAAATGCAACATCACAGAAATGTAACCAGTATCACAGAACAATACAGATATCTGGGATCCCCGAGTTTCATAGAGCCGCTACTGAAACCCAACGTTCCCCTGGTCGTGTGGATAGCCTGTGCAATGAAAATCCTAGACCCCTACGGGCGCGGCAAGTTACCCGCCAAAACCTGAAGCGAGGCAGCCCCCTTCAGCAACGTGAATGGACCACCCAGCACTTCACGGAATCCGGTAACTTGGGCACCCCTCCTTGGGCCAACCTATACCCCCTACGAGTGCGGCGAACAGCCCGCCAATTCTAGAGTAAAGCCCCCTCCATCTCAATGCCATGAGATGCGGGCCCGTTGCCCTCTAGAACCCGGCTATCCGTGCACCCCACCGCGGGGTAATCCTAGTACAGAAAGTAAAATATACATACAACGGGTACATCGACCGCAACCTGGTCGTGCCCCAAAAGAATAATACAAACAGGCAGTGACGGCAGTCCACATGTCGGACGCTCGCCCCGCAATAGCAAATGTACATATAAAACAAAACTGTACTACCACTGCAACCAGGCTATCCCCACGACCGATCCGCAACAACACAGCACAATCACAGAACATCAACGTGAATGTTATGTTCGCAAATCCGTCTAACCGGGCTATAGCAGTTAGACAGGATTTACCGATCAAGTGACATTCACAGTCGCAGATATAATGTAAATACTGTGAACTAATGTGTTTAAACTTTTCGATCGATCAAATTTATCGAAGTGGGCCCCAAGCATTACTGTAGCACTTAAAGAGAGTCTAGGCCCAAAAAGAATATTCAAAAAACCCCATTTTCAACCCAGGAACTCACTGCAAAAATTTGGTCCAATGAATAGTAAAAATGGCCGCGGAACCGCGGCAAATACGTGGGTTTGGCCGCGGTTCCGCGGTGGAATAGTGAGATCACGTGACCAAATTTTCACAGAATGCTTAGAATTCCCTGCACATGTCACTGCAATGTACTGAAAAAATTTTGGAGCCAAAAAAATTTCGACAGAAAACTGTGCAAATGAAAATGGGTTTTCGGAAAATCCATTCGATCGAACTTGTAAACACGTTAGAGCAAGCTAGACTAGGTTAATAGCGTGGCTCTGATACCATGTTGCGCCACGACAGCGCCCCGGCCGTCTACTCGAGGCCAAAATGCGGAATCAAAATTTTTCTTAACTTTAAACCGGTGCTACCGCGGACAATAAACCCGGACGTAACCATTAACCTAATCCTAGCTATCAAGAGAATGGGTAGAGAGTTATACCAAGCGATCCGTATCCTTCGGTCTTCGTCTCCACTCCGATCTCCCGCGGAATCTCCGTTCGTCACCTCCTCGTCGGAAAGGGCACCACGTAGCCAAATTCTTTTACGGGCTCCCACCTCTGGACCGAGGCAACTCGGGCGCGAAGTTGGCAAGCCGACGCGTCCAAGGGTACTGTAGGCTAGTGTAGAAGCTTGTCTCTTTTGGGGTTTATGAAGTTGCCATGGATGTGGAGGTGGAGAAAGAGAATGAGATTTGAAATGGAACTCTCATTTTAGGATGAATGGAATAATGAGATGAAGATTTTTGTCACCACCAAAATGATCCCCTCCCCTCACCAAAGTGGCCGGCCCCTCTTGAAGAATGGTGGTGGAAAATTGCAAGCAAATGCAAGTGGAGAAAAGAATATGAATAATGATAAAAAAATAATTCACACCAACCTCTCATCCAAATCTTTTCATTTCCCTTCTCAATAAATGCAAGGAATGACCCAAAAGGAATCTCATGATGAGAGAACACTCATGATGCCTCACATATGCAAGAAAACCCCTCCATAATAAGTTATTTGCACTCTTGCAAATAACCCCCTCCAACGGAAAGTCCGGCCGCGAAGGAACAAAGGGAAACTGGCCGGAACGGAATGCAAACTGGCAACTTCAGAAAACTGATCCCGTAATAAATTACAGGAAAACCCCACTACAGCATATACATGCCCGCATTTGTATTCCCACTGAATACAAATGCAAAGAGACAAAATCTACACTGTCTAATACTAGGATCCGGCTTAAGCCAAAGCCAGCTAGTAAAAACCGTCCGATCACGATCCGTGCAATACCGCACGTATCTGATCGAACCCTGCCATATCTCTATACGGCCTCTACAGCGTTTCGCCCGAAACTTGAGTAACTGAGTGTGTGGTGGACTCTAAAGACTCGTCAATACTATGGCTGTGGATTTAACCACTAGCCCGTCAGAGGTATTAGCCATACGTGACGGGCCACCAGCTATTGACCAAAAGGGACGTCGATGAGCGAACTCATCCTGACACCCTACTGAGCCTGTCAGTGACAATATCCGTACAGTCCAGTCCGTTCGTCTATGAGCATCGCATGGCGGGCCTAGGGGGTTGGTAAAAGTCAGACCCCCAAAAGCGGTACAACTCGTGTCGGAGTGTAGCCCAGAACACCCTAAGATACTACTGGAATACCTACCAGTAAATCTTCTGCCTCGGCTGAGGGCTTTGTGTAATGGCTCTCCTAGACACAGCGCGACCTCACCCCCAATACCGGGAGAGACGAACCCCTGCAGATCCGCTCACTGCCTCCATGTGGCTCGGGACTGTACCCAACTAAAACCTATTTGCACGACTCCTTTGAGCCGTGGTAGGGTAGTAATCAAAGTACAGTGGGAACTCACACGAGGCAAATGACGATCTCAGGTCGATGAACTAACCTGTACACATGTCACCAGGGAACTGCTATCTGACGTCTGGTATAATCCCAACTAGCAGGTTCCCGGCGAGTCCTGTCCGGTGTACTTATAACCTAATGAGTACCTGTATACATCTTAGGTGAACCAACTGACACCAATGGCTTGTGAGACCGGCCACCGCCCCTCGTCGGGGTCTCGACTGTATACACTAGTCTACTAATGGAGTATCGATGCCCAGTCTCGAAACTCCCACGACTAGGGACCTTTTAAGGATGTGCTTATAGACTCCAGCTCTCACGTATATGATCGCCCTCATACTGCTGGTAGTCAAGCAAGAATCCTAGGGGCTCTATCAACGTGTAATAGCGACTCGTAAGGTCACCTAAAGAAGTACACGATAATAAAGATAAACCAGATAGCATACTATCATCTTGAGTAAGACTGTCCTACTGGGATAGGTCATCCCCAATCATTGCAATCACGTGCCTGTGATCCAATAATTGACTCTGAGGGCACTATCTCCAACATGTGATATGTGCGGGACCGAGGATAATGCGATATAAGATACCGTATTATATTCTCGCGATATTTGATATCATCCGGGTCATCGGATCAAGTGTTGATTCGATGAATCGGTACGGATAAATATTAGTCGGTTATATGCGATATAGCCGGATTGTCGGATCAAGTGTTGATTCGATAATTTAATATATAATAATATATATGATATATTAAATTACATTAACTAATATTAGCTCACTAAAAGATTCTTTTTCTCACTCGGGTAATACATTGATATATATATGCGATATATGTTAAATGTATTATTTTATTTTGTTACAATAAATATTATATATGTGATATATAATATTGTAACATGTTATAATTATTAATGCAACATAATTAGTGGAGTTTAAAGATGATTAGGGTTTGGATTAGGGTTATGACTTCTAGTAGATTCTAGAAGGTTTCATTTTGTCATGAAGAAGATATTTGTCTTGATATTTTCTAGTGACTCACATATAACTCAACCCAAACCCTAACCCTAGTAAACTCTCTACATAGGTTACTACAACCATGGTTGCATAAATGATTATGATAACTTTTTTTTATTCATCACAAATGATATTCATCTTCTTCTTCCTTTTAGTTCCTTCATGGAAAAAGCTTACTAGTTTTTTCCAAGTGATGAAAATATGTGAGAAAAAGATTATAATTGAGAGCATAAATCCTACTTCATCATTCTCATCTATCCTTGCCCTTTAGATGAGAGTGTTCACTTCATTTAGTAAGTGTTAGCTTGTGTTAACGAAACTTCAAGGTAGATCATCTTTGTATCGAAGATCGGAAGCAAGACTGCATCTTTCTCTTCGTGGAACCTCTCGAGAGTCCGGAACACGATGATCGCAGTGAAGGGACATCAACACGGAGCTTATGAAGTGAACGACCGGATCTACAAAGGTTGTAATCCCTGTCACTTAGTGTTAAAGTGTTTAACATGTTAGTTTTCGCCTAAACCCTAGTTTAAAGATCCGGCTTCGGGTAGTTCGGCACGGCTAATTTTTTAATCGGGCATGTTTGATGCCTCGTAGACCCTTGTGCGTGTGCCTAGCAACCCTACAGCTAGTGTCATCGAGATCTTCAATGCAAAGTTCATCAATTTCGCAGCTTTCGGGAGCAATCTCGTGGACAGAACAGACATCAAGTATGTGAGCAGAGAGTTCAGACGGCTGACTTCCAATTTTATAGATGTTCAGTTCAATTGTTATTTTTCCAAAAGATAGGTCCATTGAACCATTTTGACAATTAATGATAGCATTGGAAGTAGCAAGGAATGGTCGACCCAGAATCACCAGAATTTGGTTCCGTGGGTTTGCTACAGGTTGTGTATCGAGAACAATAAAGTCCACAGGGAATATAAATTCCCCGACTTTTATCAACACATCCTCCAGTTCACCCCTAGGTTTGGTGATTGAATGGTCTGCCATTTGGAGAGTGCAATGAGCTGGTTTTAACTCTCCAATCCCTAACTGCTCATAGACAGAATATGGAAGCAAGTTAACACTTGCGCCCAGGTCAAGTAGAGCACGGTTAATGTTTTTACCCCCAATAGAAATCGATATCGTAGGACATCCTGGGTCCTTACGTTTCTTTGGTAACTGTGGGGTAAAAGCAGTGCTAACATTATTAGTCATGAAAACCTTTTTGGGCACTTGAGTCTTCCTCTTCCTAGTGCACAAGTCTTTGATAATTTTCGCATAAGTGGGGACTTTTTGAATAGCATCTAGGAGAAGAATGTTGATGTTAACCTGTTTGAATATTTCCATAATCTTCTCCATATGTGGACTTGATTTGTTTCCCCTTAACCGATTCGGATAAAGGAGCTTTAGCAATAAGAGCTGGGTCCAACATTGGAGAAGGTAGTGTGTGTGGAACTGATCCCAGAATAAGAGTGGGGATCGTCTTTGGTGGACTAGAAAAGGTTTGCTGAGGTGTCGAGCCTTGGGGAAAATGAAGAATAGGCTCGCAAGAAGATGGTGGGGTAGATAAACTAGGATTAGAAGTAGAAGTAGATGTGGAAGGAAAATTGTTAGCCGGGGTATTATTGATAGATTTTTTTATTATCATCAATCTCTTCCCTAAAGTGATTATTCAGCACTCTTCCAGATCTCAACGTTGTAATGGCATTCACATTGTAGTGTAGTGAATGCCCACGATTCGGTAGGGGTAGAGACGGAAGTTTCCCTTTCTCTCTAGCACTTATTTCGGCTTTTAATTGTGCAATTTATGCTTCCATCGATTTTATACTCTCAGCTTGGGAGGTGGAGTTTTTCTTTATATCATCGACAGAAGACTGAATAAAACTTGCATGAAATTTTTCAGAATCAAATTCATGGTTTATGCGAGTGAAGAGGATTCATCAGTACCGGTCAATTGCAAAGGATTATATGCTGCAGGTGTGTTGACCGGATTTTGAAAGTTTTGTGATTGGTAGGGGTGCTGACTTATTTGAAGTGGTTACTGTTGTGGTGGAGGACCCCTTTGGAAATTATTTTGATTTGGAACCGTGTTTTGATTTTGTTGTTTGTTCCAAGCAAAATTAGGGTGATTCCTCCAACCCTGATTATAAGTGGAAGAATACGGATCGTTTCTAGGTCTTTGTTAGAAAGCAGCATTGGTATGCTCTTGACCTTGAAACGGAGAATTCAATGGAAATTCTTCCGTAAGATGAGATAGATCAGAACAGCATTCACAGATAGTTTTAGGGAGTGACATCTGATTTAGGGAGGCTGCTAAAAATTTATATTCCATAGCTTCGAGTTTCTTTTGCATTGCTGCCATTTCAGCTCTAACTTCTATGGAAACATCAATTTGGTGAATACCACCCCTAGACGATGACTGGTTTATACTCTCCCACTGTAAAGATTTTTCAGCGAAATCTTCTAAAAATCTCCAGGCTTCACCATCATCTTTATTCATGAAGGTGCCTTGACACATGGATTCAAGGTTCTGTTTTGTATTAGGATTAATGCCCTCATATATGATTCTGCACATATCCCATTTAGGGATTCCGTGATGAGGACATTGAACTAACAGTTCCTTAAAGCGTTCAAAACACTTCGAGAATGGTTCATTTGGAAGCTGGGTAAATTGATTTATTTCGCTACGGACTCGAGCTGTCTTATGATTGTGGTAGAATTTCTTTAGGAAAGCTGTTACGAATTCTCCCCAGTTCGAAATAGAATGTGCGACTGTGTTATAAAGCCACTTCTCGGCGATATCACACAAAGTGAATGGGAGAATACGTAAACGCATAGCATCCACAGAAAGCTGTGAAGTACCCATCATAGCGCATACATTTTCAAATTTGGTAATAAATATGTATGCGTCTTCAGACTCGAGACCGTGATACTTGGGTAGAAGATTGATGTATTGTGGTTTGATTTCAAAATTGTCCCCATTGGCTAGTGGAATGGTGAGACAGGTCGAAAGAGGACCTCGCATAGGGTAACATCTCTGTTGGAGAGAGATGCAGGGTGAATTCTGCGCACCTGCGGACAGTGGCAGAATAGTGTTAAAGAAGTTCGATGGAGAATAGTCCATCGAAGTGGGTGTGGTGGTGGCTAAAGAAAAAGTAGACGTAGAAATACTGACTTCGGAGTCGATAGGAGGAACGCGGACAAGACGGGCACTAGAATCCCGTGTCTAGCCGACCATGCACTAAATGGTTTAGCACAAGTGGCAGCGTTGTGATAATTAAGGAAAAGATGAGTTTGGTGTTTGTTTTGAAAAAGACAGATTTTTGAAAAATTAACACAAACAATGCACAAGCAACCCTAAATCTAGCGGTCACATAGGTCAAGTCTCTAGACCACTCCTACACTTCCAGAAGACAAGTCGCAAGATAAATCCTCTACTGCCTCCTTGCCTCTCCCGTGGCTAGGTAAGTGCTAGGTAAGTGGGAGGTTCTCCGCTACGTAAGTAGTGGGCCTAATTATGTAACCACTTGCCTTAAACACACTTGCCTTAGACATCACAAAAGAAATGCGGATAAGCAATAGATTACCCACGACCTCCTTCTGTCTTAATTGAGCGCGACGGTTCTTAAAGTCTTGTCTAGATTTCTTTTAATTAATGAGGGTGATGCAGATACAAGTTTGTGATTTTTGGGGTTTAGGAAGGGTAATGAACTTCCCACCTAATCTGAATTTGGTCTTTACCCCTTAATTTCCGTGTTAAAAAATGCAAACAACCAAGATCAAACACGCACAATTTTTTTCTTTTTGCGGCGCTGCGAATTTTTTCAAAGAATCCTGCAGAAATTGGTTATTGGACAGAGCAGGGAGGAGATAAGAAAGAAAGAGATATACCTGAGAAGTTTGGAACAGGGAATCAACTTTCCCGCCGCGGATCCGCCGCAAGAAGCCACCTAATGCCGCGGTTGCGCGGTCCTTTCAGAAGATACCTGCACAAAAATTGGTACAGATGCTTCTGTTGCCTCACTGAGCTCCCTGAGATGCTTTGAAAATTTTTCCTCTTGCTCTACAGATTCCAGATCTCCTTGCAACAAATCAAAACAAATCGTTAAGCGCTTGTGCGAATTTTGATCTAAAAATTCTGATGGAATAATAAATTTTCCAACTCAAATTACAAAAACGAACAAATTAGCACACGATCCCCGGCAACGACGCCATTTGATTGATCATTCCCTTCGTGTCATATGTAAAATGTTTCACAACGAAAGAAATTTATACCGCAATCAATTAACGGTGCCTATTGTAGTTTCGTCGGTGAATGCGGATCGTCCACTAAGAAAGTGTGATTTACTCGTTATTGTTTTAGTTGAGTCGAAAATTAAAAGATAAAAGAAATTGCAATAAAATTGATTCAAGATTTGTGAGTTTTCATTTTCAAGAAACTTAAAGAAAGTAAAGATCTAAAATCAAGAATCAAGAAATGTTCCCAAATTGTTTGAATTATCAAGATTTGTAAAGAGGCTTGTCGGAATCGATCCAATTGATAGTGATGATGAATACTAATTATTATAAATTCTTATCTATTGAAAATTTGTTACTAGATCGATGACGATCAATGAGAATTAGGGATTTATTGAAGAAACTAGGGTTTTTTCATCATCATCCCTTGTCCATTTATTGATTATCATTCAAATTCTACCCTCTAGCAAATTAAATCACCGATCGTTGATCTCTAATTTGGAGCAAAAACATTCAACAAAGCGATCTCGCTCAAATTAGGTTTTCGATGATTCAATTTCCTAAAGTTTACAAAACTCATAAGATTTAAGAATCGTTCAAGAATTTAATCATCATTATCTACCTATTTTCTTGATTCCGATACAAGCGGAGATTTCACTCACACATCATGAAAAAAGAACGAATCAAGAATCGATAAATTTTCATAATGCAAGAATGTAAAGAAAAGCAAGATTTACAATATTCACCTTTATTAATCGACGATTAGGTACAATTCACTCAACTCGAGGTTACAAGATTTGAGGAGGTAACTAAATCCGCCGAAATTAGCTTCGAATCGATCTTCTTGAGTCGCGGATCGTCATGGATCTCTTGCTCAGATAAAGGTCGGCGTTGCTTCAAAGGATCTCCATTTGCTTGCTTGATTCGCTTCTCGATGAATCTTGATTTGGCTTTTGAATTGGATTTGAGGCTAGGGTTTTGGATCACAAGTTGTGTCACTCAACTTGTGTTTAGAATTGTTGAACAACCTTTTTAATGAAGCTCTAAGTCCCTTTTTATAGCTTTCCCCTCAAGCTTCCCCTAGAAGCTAGGTTTAGCTTCCCTTGGAAGCTTGGTTGTTATGAAGCTTGCATAGGAAGCTAGGTAGTTATGTAGAAGTTTCTAGATTAAGGTAGTTAGTTAGCTTGTATGAGAAGCTTGGTGGTTATGAAACTTGCACAAGAAGCTTGGCTGTTTGAGGGGAAGCATCTGGAGATCTCTAGGAACTGAAGTGTCTTGAAGAAGTTTGGCCATTTAAAAGGAGATTTCTGCAACATGACCAACCACCGACGAGTCAACGCGGCCGCGGATTTGCGGCGGATCAACCTGACTCGGCTGAGGATCCGCGGCCGTTTGAGGTGATCTCTGCATGGAATTCTCAGGTTGATTTGGTGCTAATCCTTAGGGCCTTATTTTATGTTTGGAATCTTTTATACTTTCTTGTTTACTGCCAGATCATAAGTCTTGGACTTGACGTATTTTATCGGCACTTTTAGCAGTTCCTGTTAGTTATATGTATGCCCTAGAGGCCATTACTGTACATAGGATGTATATTGTAGTGGATGCTGGGACATATATAGGGAGGACTTTCTTGCTCGACATGATAGTATGCTATCTGGTTGAACTTTACCTTAACGTGTATGCTGATTGTCTCTCTGTTACATGTTGGTAAAGCCCTTAGGATCTGTACTTGACTACCTGGACTATGATGCGGATCATACTAGTGGGGACATGGTAGTCCATAAGTACATCCTTCAAAGTCCCTAGTCGTGGGTGTATCGAGACGGGGCATCGATATACCAGAGTAGACTAGCGTATACCTTCTCGACCCATATAGATGGGCGATGGATGATCCCATATCCATCGGTGTTTGACATCAGAGATGATATACGGGTGCTCAGTAGAGACTGGGTACACTGGACGGACTCGCCGAGAACTCCCAGATGGTATTATACCTCACGTCAGATGGCAGTTCTCTGGTGACACTGGTACAGAGTAGTCTGTTGACCCGAGATCGTCATAGAGTCTTGTGTGGTTCCCACTGTGCTTTGATTTCCATCTTACCACGTCCAAGAGGGCGTGCAAAACGGTGGTTTTTGGGTACAGTCCCGAGTCACATGAAGGCAATGAGCGATAGGAGGGGATTCGTCTCTCCCGGTATAGGGGGTTGATGTTGCGCTGTGTTCGATTGGCTATAACAGGAAATCCCTGGCCAGGGTTGCTGAGATTTACTGGTAAGTGTTACCAGTAGTTTCTCAAACAGTTATAGACCTCATATCGACACGACTTATTGAGCTATTGGGGTCTGACGTTTACCACCCCTAGGCGAGATATGCGACATATCAGACGATCAGACCGGACTGTACGGTAGTGTTACTGGTCGGATTCACTGGAGTGTGAGCGGGCTTGCTCGTCGATCTTCAGATCGCTCAATACCCGGGTGGCCGTTACGTTTAGCAGACCGCTTGCGGCTTGTGGATGCTTGATATGATCATCATCTGCTGCCGGCGTATTGACGAGTCTTTAGAGTCCTACACAGAGGTTTCCTGGCTCAAGCGAAACGAAATAGGAGCGCATATGAGATATGTGCGGGACCGAGAATAATGCGTGTATGTGATACCGTATTCTATTCTCGCGATAAATATATCGAATGGTTGTATGCGATATAACCTAGTTATCGATTCAAGCGTTGATTCGATAAGCCGATATATTGTATACTAGTCGGTTGTGTGCGACATAACCGGGTCATTGAATCAAGTTTTGATTTAATGATTTAATGCATATTTATATATTTGATATATTACTTTGCATCAACTAGTATCGGTTTACTTAAGATGGATTTTCTCACTCGGATGTGCGCATTACATATGCGATATGATTTTGTGCACTTGCTTGTATCATGTTTGATGATGCATGCTTTTTGGTTAAGTGTAAAGTATTAAACCTTGGTTAATGAAATGGTTAGGGTTTATAATTTAGTTATTCGTTTATCTTATTTATTTATCCATTTATTTTTGATAAATGAATAAAAGAAAGAGAAAAGGATGGTGGCTTCTTTTGTTGTTTTGTTAAAGCTTCATGAAGGTTTGACTTAGTCCACTATTCTTATCTCATCCTTAACCCTAACCATACCACTCAACCATGATTAATTCTCTACACTAAACCATGGTTCTAAGATGATAAGAATGTATTATTCTTTTCTTTTTAGAATGAACTTATCATATTTTCTTTCTTCTTCTTCTTCCTTGCTTCAAGTGAAGAAAGCTTACCTCATCAATGGTGATTGATGAATTAGAGTGAGAAATCCAATTCTAAAGTTAACCCAACTCCTATTTCTTCATCCTCTACGTCTTGCCAAGTAGTAGAGTGTGTTTACTTCACAAGTTTCTTGACTTGGTGAAGTCGGAGCTTGATTTAGCGATGCCTCGACGTAGATCATCTTCGGCATGGACATCGACGACCTAGCTTGCCCATTCTCCGACGAAGCCGATCCTTGAGCCCGGATTTGACTTGGACAGCGGAGACGACTTCGTTGCGGAGCTATGGAGGTGGAGCACCGGATCTACAAAGGTTGTATTTCCGTTTTCTCATTAGTTAAGTGTTAACTAGTTCTTGTTCGCCTAGAAATCTAGCAAACGATCCGTAGTTTAGGGTTTGTAGGCACCATAATTTTTGAAATTGCCATGGTTGATGGCTTGGGAGACCTCACTAGCGTGCCTAGGAACCCTACAGTGGTATCAGAGCATGGCTAGAGCCTTAGGCGAAGTCCAGACGGAATTTGAAGTCCGATCGAACCAAAACTTAACCCGGAAAATTGCTCTCTGTACTTTTTTGAAAACAGTGGATTTTTCCAGATTAAAAATATCCAGAAAATCAAGCAGGGTTCACTGTGAAATACTGTGCAAAACGGAGCTGTAACTCCGTTATCACGGCGCGGAACCGCGGCGTAAGGCCACGTGGCGCGGCGCTTCCGCGGCGTTACTGTGCATTCATTGACTTTTCTTTGCACAGTAATTCCTATTTTCTAGAGTTGGATTTTCTGGGAATTTTTAATATTTTTTCCAGAGTTGAATTTTTCTGAGTTGTTTTGGGGATTCGGTGTTTCGATCGGGGTATCAAATTTTGTCTGTGTGGTTTTCCGGATAAATTCTAGAATATGTTAAAAAGTTCGACCGGATATAAATACCCAATTTTTCCCCTGTCGGGAAATTTCCAAGTGTTGGATTTTTCCGTAGTTTAACGACGTTCTAAGTAGTGCAAGTAACGCGATGGTCCCTCTAGAAGACACAAACCTTAACTCGATTATGTGACCGTCTTGAACTGCCCTTTGAACCTTCGGGTTTGGGGCAGTACGGCGTGCCACATGTGAGGCGTTGGCTTGACCCTTCTACGGCTGGACCGTCGGTACTGAGGCACGAACTGAATGTTGTTAGATTTGTTTCATGTGTTGATCTGTATCGGGAAAACTTGGGTGTTAGAATGTTCGATCGGAAAGTTTAACATTTTCTATTTATCCGGAATGGGATACAATAATTGGAATTCACAATAAGTTATATGATAACTAAATGAATGTTATAAACGTAGCAATTTAGTCTCACTTGATCGGTTGCCACGGAATTTTGATGTGATCAAAAGTCCGTCGCAATCACGTAGCGTACGCGGATACTCGCCGGGTAAACTTAATAGACAGCCTCACTCCATAGCCCCGACCAAGTGACTGTAGGAGAACCCCGTCGCCGAAAGCATCCGTTCGGGTGCTCCCGGCAGCGGTGTTCCGCCTTGGTGCACTTCGTCGACGGTATCAGGGGTGCGGCCGTCTACTGAAGTTTGCGACGAGCATTCGATCAGGATGTCGGGAATCTTGTTGAATTGCCCGACTTGGTATTGAAAAGAGTTTTCGATTTTGAGACTAAAATGCGGGGTTTATAATTGTTAGGCATGTGATGTCTAAGTAATTCATTTGGTCAGGCATGCGATGTCTGAGGTGGTTGCGGATTCCAACTGTTGTAGTTTTACACTTTCTTTTCTGTGACCGTAAGTGTAATATGTGATATCGCCGGTTTCGTTGCTATATGTCAACGACAATTGGGATGCGCATATTTACTTACGTTGATGACATGTGATGTTATGTGTTGCTGGATATGTTATATTGGATCGTCGTGTTTGAATAGCCGGGGGTTTTTATGTGAGATGAGTGTTTTTCATTTTCATTCATGTAAAAACTTGTATGTAATATTCTTTTATTGGGGCGCTTCCAGGTTGCGGAAGTAGTCACCGTTTGTATATTATTTACTTTTCCGCACTAGGATAGACCCAAGGAGGAGGGCACAAGTAACCGGGTTCTGGAGTCCAGTGGGAGACCAACTCGAGGAGTCGAGTCCGGGTCTCCTAACTCTAGAATTGGTAAGGTTGCTTGCCGCTCTCGTAGGGGTCTAGGGGTGTGGGTTTGGCTATTCATCACGACCGTGGAATCCGTGTTTTATACTGGCTCGTATTGAAAACACGGACGTCCTAGTATATCCAATATTTCATATGATTCTTCTGCTGCGATATCTGTGATGTGATCATGTGATGTTCTATGATAGATACAGTATATAGTATATATGATATATTATATAGACGTTACTTATGTTTTACACCCGCGCTAGCCCTGCCCCACTCTGTCGTTAGTTACCTAACCTAACGGTGCATGAGGGGACATCGAGACGAATGCGGATGGCATAAGTGTACGTCGTATTTATCTGTGATGTTTAGGTACTTAAATGATGGGACTTCATTAATGTGATTAATGAAATAAAAGAAACCTAAGATGTTGTAGAATCGAATTTCAAAATAAAACAGGTAGCTACAGTTCTTGCTTTGCACAGCGGTATATGTGATATATCCTGCACCTCATCCGACGAGGAAAGGACCGAGATCCCTTCACCGGGAGTGACTCCTTTAGCAATAACTGGCAGATGCTACACACTCGGTTTGTCTTTTGATTGCTTTTAAGTGTTTTTGCTTTGCACAGTGATATATATGATATATCCCGCACCTCATTCGACGAGGAAAGGACCGACGATCCCTTCACCGGGAGTGACTCCTTTAGCAAAACTAGAAAAGCCTCAAAAACACTCCATTTTAAAATTCATTCGATCCTACAACGATATCAAGTTCATTACGCAATAGGTTTTCAGAAAAACCTGTCGTAGCCCTCCGTCATTTCAGATAAGTATTAGTTAGTATTCGTGCTGCGGTTGTTTGGCATGCGTCAAGGCGTAGTGTACGGTAGCTAACTAGTGCTTATCTGCTAGCATATGATGCGATTGGATTAGGGTATTCGTACGGCGTTGTTTGGCATGCGTCAAGGGTCGTGCGGGTGGGTTTAATTCAATCAGGAAATGACGGGTTGAACTTGACTAGCAGACTATGGGTTGTTTGGCATGCGTCAAGGTCATAGCGAGCTAGGGGCAAAACATTATCGGGAATTTCAAGTGTTGAGATTTGCAATGAGATTGCATACCTTCTATGAGATAGTTGGATCCCGATACCCGCTGCGAGTAAGTGTTACTCCTGGGAGAGTTTTATACATTACAATTAGCCAATCAAGTAGGTGTCTAGAAAGGTGTCAACGGGGTTACGCCTCTGGGAAAATGAGGTTTACATTAATTAGGTTCGTGCGAAAGCACGGGGGACCTCCCTCAAAGTACCGACACTGGCCTGGCTGAAAGATTGGCGAACTTGTAGTGTGTAATTAATCCCGGCTAGTCTTTCCTTTTAGGGTTTGAAGGAAGATTTGATAAAAAGCAGTGGGAGCCATCCTGATTAGATAAAATAATAACCAATCTATTCTTGACAGAGCGCACGCTGAGTGTTTTCTTCTCTCTCTCTCCAGGTAGCGATCATATCACGCCTTAATCAAGATAATAATACGGAATATTGACCGAACCCGCTTGTTATACTGAGCTGGGGAACGTTGGTCCCGCTCCAACTTATAAATGTTATAAGACAGAGCAGGAAATAGGGGATTACCAGAATTCCCGTGCCGCCCAAACGAAGAGAGTGCATGCTGATGCATCATCTTCGGGTATGTTCGTTATACAGAACTGTTTCTCAGTATCCTTTACGTCCTGGGTATGTGATACCAGATCAGGATCCCAGATATGTAATCTGTTACATAGGGCTACAGAAAGGTAGAGAACTGAGAACGGGTGATAAGTTTCATGAGACAGAAAACGGGGCAAATGTTGCAGCCAAGTCTGTTGGTCACTGTCACCCTGTATTACCAATACATTGATTCTGAACGAATGTTATTAGATACCGAACCTGATATACAAAATCATATCAGTCTCTTTATTAGTAAAGAAATGATAAAATTTTGTATTGTTGGACAATGTTTTGAACATTTCCTATACCAAAAGTTGATCGGTTCAGGCACGTTATCTAAAAGCGTTGATGTTCTAAATCAAACTACAGTTCTTACTATATGGAACACACACAAGAGGAAGAGTTCAGAAATGAACGAATTCTTCTTGAGGTATTGTAGACTAGGTCAGATCAATGTGACCCGACTAGCTAGAGTTACATATAGATGCATATTTAAATCAGTTTGAATTTACATCTTGTGAAACTCTCCAGTCATGTCACAAAGATAAGATGACCATAGCTCCGTTTACTGGAAACAGAGAAAGAGTTAATGAACTCTTGGGATAATACATGTTGATGTATGTAGGTCCCCTGTCTACACATGCCAAGACTGGTTCTTTATACTTCATTATGTTCTCTGATGATCTCTTTAGATTCAGACCTATGTTCCTGTTGAAACACAAGTCCGAACCTTTTGAGATATTCACGGAATATAAGTTAGAAGTAGAGAACCAATATACGGGTATAAGTATTATGTCCTTTGATGTGATCAAGGAGAAGAATACTTAAGCACGGAAATCCTGGACTATTCTAAAGGAGAATGAGATTCTCTCTCAGCATTACTCCTCCGTATACACCATAGCACGATGGTATATCGGGGAGGAGCAGATACACCCTATATGATAAGGTGTGCTCTATGATGAGTACTACTGAGTTACCTATTTCCTTTTGGGAGTTATGCACTTGAGAAGCTGCATACCTATTGAATAGGGTTCCAATCAAATCAGTTGCCTACCACTCCATATGAGATATGGAAAGGGAAGAGCCCATGTCTTAAGCTAGTTAAGATTTGGGGTTGTCCGGCCTATGTCTGAAAGCAAAATCCGGACAAGCTCGAGGCAATGTCAGTTATGTAGAACTGGAAATGTTCCAGCTATACGAACTACAAGAGATGATTTGATAGAACCAAAGGATTCGATAGTTACCAACGAACCTCAGCCTCTCCGCCGATCTAGTAGGGTTCCTCACCCACCTGAGAGTTACTTTGGTTTCTCTATGACAGTGGGAGCGTGGATCGCATCATGAGATGATGACCCAACTAGTTTCGAGCTGGCCATCAGGAGTAAGACTCTGTAAGAATGGCTGGATGCTTAGCGATATGAGATGGAATCCATGTACACCAACAAAGTATGGACTTTGGTTGCTATATCTGAAGGGTTAAATCCCCATCAGGAGCAAGTATATCTTGAGAAGATTACTTGGTGTACATCGAAAAGTTGAGACTTTCAAAGCTAGACTTGTTAAAAGTGTGCATCATTGACCAGGTGTGGATAATGATGAAACCTTTTTCAAGTATCTATGCTTAAGTCCATCCAGATCCTACTTGCCACGGCTGCATACCATGACTACGATATCTGGCGGTTGGGTGCCATGACTGCTTTTCTAAATATTGATTTAGAAGAGTGCGTCTGTAAGTACACAGCCAGAGGGCTTCGTAAACAGTGGGAGCAGCGGAAACGTGTGCGAGATGTTTTATCTGATAAAGCAGGCATCGCGGAGTTGGAACATCTATTTTGATGAATTAGTCAAAGAAGTTGACATCATCAAAATGGTAGATGAACCTTGTATAAACAAAAAGGTAGTAGGGAGTATGGTTACGATCCTCGTAGAGTACGTGGATGACATACTCTTGATAAGAAAGGAGTTTCTTATGCTACGCTCGATCAATCTCCGCTTATCACAAAGATTCTCCATATAGGATTAAAGTGATACCTACTAAATCCTGGATTTTGGATCTATGAGATAGATCTAAATGGATGTTAGGAAACTCACTAGATGTAGTGAGATGGTATCAACCGATCCTGGAGAATCACTGGAAGTGTTCCAGGGTGATAAAGACGACTGAATGTCAGTCACAGGCATTGTCTTTACCCTCAGTAAAGGGACGGTATGTTGGAAGAGTTCCAAGCTAGATACCGTGACACACTAGACGATAAAGGCAGGATACATCGCTACTTAAGATGCTACCAAAGAGGCTGTTTGGGTGTATAATGGTTCATGAGATGAACTTAGTTCCTCCCATTGTGTGACAATGGAGTTGTGGCTTATGCCAAGGAACGCCCGTCCCATCAGTGATCCAGACATATTCTAAGGCAGTATCACTTGATCATGGAGATGGTTGATCTCCAGGGTGATCGAGGTTAGGAGAGAAGGCTCAGAGGACAACACAGCGGATCCACTCACAAAGGCCTGTTCCCAGAGAGAGACTTTTATGGGATGGTTGAGTATGAGATACTTCAAACCACTGCTACAGATGGCCCTAGTGCAAGTGGGAGATTGTTAGTTATATGTATGCCCTAGAGGCCATTACTGTACATAGGATGTATATTGTAGTGGATGCTGGGACATATATAGGGAGGACTTTCTTGCTCGACATGATAGTATGCTATCTGGTTGAACTTTACCTTAACGTGTATGCTGATTGTCTCTCTGTTACATGTTGGTAAAGCCCTTAGGATCTGTACTTGACTACCTGGACTATGATGCGGATCATACTAGTAGGGACATGGTAGTCCATAAGTACATCCTTCAAAGTCCCTAGTCGTGGGTGTATCGAGACGGGGCATCGATATACCAGAGTAGACTAGCGTATACCTTCTCGACCCATATAGATGGGCGATGGATGATCCCATATCCATCGGTGTTTGACATCAGAGATGATATACGGGTGCTCAGTAGAGACTGGGTACACTGGACGGACTCGCCGAGAACTCCCAGATGGTATTATACCTCACGTCAGATGGCAGTTCTCTGGTGACACTGGTACAGAGTAGTCTGTTGACCCGAGATCGTCATAGAGTCTTGTGTGGTTCCCACTGTGCTTTGATTTCCATCTTACCACGTCCAAGAGGGCGTGCAAAATGGTGGTTTTTGGGTACAGTCCCGAGTCACATGAAGGCAATGAGCGATAGGAGGGGATTCGTCTCTCCCGGTATAGGGGGTTGATGTTGCGCTGTGTTCGATTGGCTATAACAGGAAATCCCTGGCCAGGGTTGCTGAGATTTACTAGTAAGTGTTACCAGTAGTTTCTCAAACAGTTATAGACCTCATATCGACACGACTTATTGAGCTATTGGGGTCTGACGTTTACCACCCCTAGGCGAGATATGCGACATATCAGACGATCAGACCGGACTGTACGGTAGTGTTACTGGTCGGATTCACTGGAGTGTGAGCGGGCTTGCTCGTCGATCTTCAGATCGCTCAATACCCGGGTGGCCGTTACGTTTAGCAGACCGCTTGCGGCTTGTGGATGCTTGATATGATCATCATCTGCTGCCGGCGTATTGACGAGTCTTTAGAGTCCTACACAGAGGTTTCCTGGCTCAAGCGAAACGAAATAGGAGCGCATATGAGATATGTGCGGGACCGAGAATAATGCGTGTATGTGATACCGTATTCTATTCTCGCGATAAATATATCGAATGGTTGTATGCGATATAACCTAGTTATCGATTCAAGCGTTGATTCGATAAGCCGATATATTGTATACTAGTCGGTTGTGTGCGACATAACCGGGTCATTGAATCAAGTGTTGATTTAATGATTTAATGCATATTTATATATTTGATATATTACTTTGCATCAACTAGTATCAGTTTACTTAAGATGGATTTTCTCACTCGGATGTGCGTATTACATATGCGATATGATTTTGTGCACTTGCTTGTATCATGTTTGATGATGCATGCTTTTTGGTTAAGTGTAAAGTATTAAACCTTGGTTAATGAAATGGTTAGGGTTTATAATTTAGTTATTCATTTATCTTATTTATTTATCCATTTATTTTTGATAAATGAATAAAAGAAAGAGAAAAGGATGGTGGCTTCTTTTGTTGTTTTGTTAAAGCTTCATGAAGCTTTGACTTAGTCCACTATTCTTATCTCATCCTTAACCCTAACCATACCACTCAACCATGATTAATTCTCTACACTAAACCATGGTTCTAAGATGATAAGAATGTATTATTCTTTTCTTTTTAGAATGAACTTATCATATTTTCTTTCTTCTTTTTCTTCCTTGCTTCAAGTGAAGAAAGCTTACCTCATCAATGGTGATTGATGAATTAGAGTGAGAAATCCAATTCTAAAGTTAACCCAACTCCTATTTCTTCATCCTCTACCTCTTGCCAAGTAGTAGAGTGTGTTTACTTCACAAGTTTCTTGACTTGGTGAAGTCGGAGCTTGATTTAGCGATGCCTCGACGTAGATCATCTTCGGCATGGACATCGACGACCTAGCTTGCCCATTCTCCGACGAAGCCGATCCTTGAGCCCGGATTTGACTTGGACAGCGGAGACGACTTCGTTGCGGAGCTATGGAGGTGGAGCACCGGATCTACAAAGGTTGTATTTCCGTTTTCTCATTAGTTAAGTGTTAACTAGTTCTTGTTCGCCTAGAAATCTAGCAAACGATCCGTAGTTTAGGGTTTGTAGGCACCATAATTTTTGAAATTGCCATGGTTGATGGCTTGGGAGACCTCACTAGCGTGCCTAGGAACCCTACAGTTCCGGCTCTTTTACCTGGAGAATTTCCTGCACACAATCTCGAGACAAGTGTTTGATATACAAAAGATCACGTATGCAATAATAAACACACAATTTCCCTCATAATGCTCGTTATAATGTATAACACATGTTATTTGGTATTTTTGTAAACAAATTGCTAATATGTGCTATATTTATACCAAACACCTTTAGTAATTACAAATAGTAGGGAAATTGCTGTGTTAAAAATGCAATATTTTCGACTGATCAGGGATGGTAAAAGTCAGACCCCAGTAACTCGATAAGTCGTGTCGATATAACGGGTCGAGAAACTACTGATAACACTTACCGGTATATCCCTAAAGCAGCCCTGGCCAGGGACTTCCGGTTATAGCCAATCGAGCACAGCGCATCATCAACTCCCAATACCGGGAGAGACGAAACCCCTCCTATCGCTCATTGCCTCCATGTGATTCGGGACTGTACCCAAAAGCCATTGTTTTGCATGTTTTCTTGAACATGGTAAGATGGAAATCAAAGCACAGTGGGAATCACACAAGACTCTATGACGATCTCGGGTCTACAGACTAACCTATACCAGTGTCACCAGAGAATTGCTATCTGACGTGAGGTATAATACCATCTGGGAGTTCTCGGCGAGTCCGTCCAGTGTACCCAGTCTCTATTGAGCACCCGTATACTGTCTCTAATGTCAAACACCAATGGATATGGGATCATCCATCGCCCATCTACATGGGTCGAGAAGCTATACGCTAGTCTACTCTGGTATATCGATGCCCTGTCTCGATACACCCACGACTAGGAATATTTGAAAGATGTACTTAACGACTACCCTGTCCCCACTAGTATGATCTGCATCATAATCCTGGTAGTCATGTACTCATCCTAAAGGCTTTATCAACATGTAATATAGAGACAATCAATGTAGATGTTAAGATAAAGAGTAACCAGATAGCATACTATCATGTCGAGCAAGAAAGTCCTCCCTATATATGTCCAAGCATCCACTACAATATACATCGTATATACAACAATGGCCTCTAGGGCATACATATAACTAACAATATATCACATATATAATTAAACATTAAATTATCGAATCAATACTTGATCAGATAATCCGGCTATATCACATATAACCGACTAATATAAAATGTATCGTTTCATCGAATCAACACTTGATCCGATGATCCGGCTATATCGCATATAACCGGTTGATATCACATATCGCGAGAATAGAATACGGTATCACATACACGTTACAATCTCGGTCTCGCACATATCACATATATGCTCCTACTCCGTTTCGCCTGAGCCAGGAAACCTCTGTGTAGGACTCTAAAGACTCGTCAATACGCCGGTAGTAGGTGATGATCATATCAAACACCCACAAGCCGCAAGCGGTCAGCTAAATGTAACGGCCACCTGGGTATTGAGCGACCAAAAGATCAACAAGCAAGCTTGTACATACTCCTGTAAATCCAATCAGTAAACACTACCGTACAGTCCGGTCTCTTCGTTTGATATGTCGCATATCCAGCCTAGGAGTGGTAAACGTCAGACCCAAGTAACCGATAAGTCGTGTCGATATAAGGCTCATAACGGGTCGAGAAACTACTGATAACATTTACCAGTAGATCTCCATATCAGCCCTGGCCAGGGACTTCCAGTTATAGCCAATCGAGCACAGCGCAATATTAACCCCCAATATCGGGAGAGACGAAACCCCTCATATCGCTCATTGCCTCCATGTGATTCGGGACTGTACCCAAAAGCCACCATTTTGCACGTTCTCATGAACATGGTAAGGTGGAAATCAAAGCACAGTGGGAATCACACAAGACTCTATGACTATCTTGGGTCTACAGACTAACTTGTACCAGTGTCACCAGAGAACTACTATCTGACGATACGTATAATACCATCTAGGAGTACTGGGTGAGTCCATTCAGTGTACCCAGTCTCCACTGAGCACCTGTATACCTTTTTTATGTCAAACACCAATGGATGTGGGATCATCCATCGCCCATCATATGGGTCAAGATGCGTATATGCTAGTCTACTCTGGAGTATTGATGCCCTATCTCGATACACCCTCAACTAGAAACAGTTATAGAATGTACTTGTAGACTACCCTGGCCCTGCTAGTATGATCTGTATCATAGTCCTAGTAGTCAGGTACACATCCTAAGGGCTTTATCAACATTTAAGAATGAGACAGTAACACAATACAAGTCAACATATTAAGACAAAGAGTAACTGTTTACCCCAATCAGAGCAAAGCACTGTTCAAATTCCAAGGCGGGAGATGAAGCAACACTTCCGATTCCCCCCAATCAGAGCAAAGCTCTACTTTGAAAATCTAAACTTTAATAAATGAAGCAACGCTTCAGATCCTCTGCGCTGCGCACAGGACGCCACGTGTCAAAATCAGGCAAGCCAGCACAGAGAGCGCAGCGCCCAAGGCAGTGCGCCCAATCAGAGCAAGGCTCTATTAAAAACAAAAATTAAATGGAAGCAAAGCTTCAGTTGCGCAAGCGCTGCGCTGCGCGACACGTGTCAGCGCAGCTGCGCAGGCGCAGTGCGCCTGCGCTGACACGTGCGCCTGCGCTGCGCTGCGCGACACGTGTCAGCGCAGGTGCGCTAGCGCAGCTGCACTACGGCACGTGTCAAGCGCAGTTGCGCCTGCGATGCGCTGCGCGACACGTGTCAGCGCAGGTGCGCTAGCACAGCTCAGGTGCGCCGTGCGCAGCTGTGCTGCGCTGTGCGCTGCACGGTACGTGTCAAGCGCAGTTGCACTAGCGCAGCTGTGCTGCGCTGTGCGCTGCTTGATACGTGTCACGCGCTAGGGCGTTTACACCAAACAGAATTAAATTCCAGAAAGATCTTTCTGTTTTTGTTAAAACAAGAAGATTGTCTTCTATAAAACAGAAGCCCTTAGATCAAAGATCCAACGATGGGGAAAATTCCCCAAATCACTCAGAGAATAATCTCGTTAACAAATTCAACAAACTTATGGGCACTATATAAAGGCCCCTAGACCCCAATTCAAAGGGGCAAGAGAAAAAAAATCAATCAATCAATCATCATCATCAAGATCGAGAAGAAAAGAACTCTGAAGAATTTGAGAGAACTCTTCAAAAAAAAAAAAAAAAGGTAAAAACCTTTAGAAAAAGAGAAGATTCTCTTATAAACAGATCATTGATCGGAGAACAAGATCAATGATCTTCAATAAAAAGAAACATAAATAATAACAGTGCCTTGCACTTTTTCATGAACCATTGGTTCTGAAATCTTAAAGATTCTTTTCTTGATCAAGAAATTAAAACAGTGCCCTGCACTTGAAAAATTTGCACTGTTGCGCTCTTGGGTTGGCACAAGCCACCAGAGAGCGTCACGTGTCGGCTTCAGAATGATCTGCGCTATGCGCTGTTAAAATAGAGCATTGCTCTCTAAAATTGGTGCAACTCACCAGAGCGCGCCACGTGTCAGCAGCGCACTAGCGCAGCGCACTGCGCTTGCGCTCACAAGGGAGCAACACACGTGAGATCCTTACGACTCACAAGGGAGCAACACACTTAGGGATCCTCACGATTCCTAAGGAGAAAATACACTTGCGAGATCCTCATAACTCGTAAGGAGAACTCTCTTATGGGACCCTCACGGCTCATAAGATTTTAAAGTCTTGAGTTACAGAGACCTAAACCTGTGCTTAAGCAACCCCCACAACCTTCGATATTGCCCTACAAGCGGCTCATACTGACCCTTGTATACAATCCACGGGCACGAATAAACATTTCCCTAACCAAGTCCCATCCGTGACTGGGGATATGTTCGCACGGTGAACAACCCTTATAAGTCCTCTCGACTGATAAAGAGAAAACCCTTTTGTAAGATCCTTACGACTTACAGGGGAACATACACTTAGGAATCCTCACAATTCCTAAGGAGAAAACACACCTGCGAGATCCTCATGACTTGCAGGGAGAAATACCTTTATGAGACCCTTACGGCTCATAAAGTCAAAAGCCTTAGTCGACGGAATCCTAACCCTGTTTACTAAGCCACCTTTGTTCAAACATCGACAGAGGCAAATGATGATTCGCTCCTGGCAATATCCCGGTTGTAGCGATGCTGATGCCTAAACCGGTATCAAATTCTAAGTCCTTTCATGGCAAATGATGATTCGCTCCTGGCAATATTCCAGTTGTAGCGATGCTGATGCTGAGATTGACGTCAGATTCCAAATTCCACACTCACGATAAAAGAAAATCAGCGAGCAATACATGCATACGAAATAGCCGAAATGATGGGGCAACTTGCAATAAAAAACAGCAAGTAAAAATGTATGCATGCAAAAATAGCCGAAATGATGGGGCAACTCGCAATAAAAAGCAGCGAGTAAAAATAAAAAAAATAGCCGAAATGATGGGGTAACTCGCAATAAAAAGCAGCGAGTAAAATAAAAAAAAACAGCCGAAATGATTGGGCAACTCGCAATAAAAAGCAGCGAGTAAAAATAAAGTAAACAGCCGAAATGATTGGGCACCGCGAAAAATAGCCGAAATGATTAGGCAATCGCGATCTTCACGATATTAAAGCTGAAATGATAGAGCATCGCGAAAAAAAATGATGAATGATACTTTTTGCCCTACAGGCGATATCACAGCAATCCCTGTATACAATCCAGAGACACAAACAAAGAAGGAATCATATCTTCCCTTCCCAGGCTCCATCAAAAAGCGAAGCCAAATCTCGACGATTCATAAGACAACCTAGAGACAACCTCGACATTTGTTGCAATATTGCAGACACAATGTCAACAAACGAAGCAAAAGGAGATCCCTAACTTCAGGGTCTCGACGTTGATATCGACAACTTAGAGATCAACAACGGCGTTCCTTCGCAGTCCATCAAGATGCAGATACAACGCCAACAAAAAACCTCGCGGTCGAAACAAAACGAAGTGACGGGAAAATCCCAGCTTCATCTTAATAATCGTCTCGATACAGCAGAAGAGATATCACGACAACGTTCTTCCTCCAACAGGATTCGAACGTGGCAAAGCAAGCGAAGCAAAGGCCAAATTCCTACCTTCAAGGTCTTAACGGCGAGTCATATAAAGCCTAAAAGACAACTGGAGATCATCTCACACCAGTGCGGAATGGTTACCACTTCGACGTTCGTCTCGACACAGCAGACGCGGCATCATCAAAACAAAACGGGGGTAACGGCAAAATCCCAGCTCCATCCCAACGTTCGTCTCGATACAGCAGACGAGTTGTCACCTCAGCGTTCTTGCTCCAGTAAGGATCAGACGCGACAATCAAACAAACGGAGCCACTGCAAAATCCCAGCTCCATCCCGACGTTCGTCTCGATACAGCAGATGACTTGTCACCTCAGCGTTCTTCCTCCAGCAAGGATCAGACGTGACAATCAAACAAACGGAGCCACGGAAAAATCCCAGCTCCATCCCGACGTTCATCTCGATACAGCAGATGAGTTGTCACCTCAGCATTCTTCCTCCAGCAGGGATAAGACGCGACAATCAAATTAACGGAGCCACGACAAAATCCCTAGTTCCAAACCTCGACAGTTCACCAGCAACCTAGAGACAACCACGACATTCGTCTCGATACAGCAGACACGATGCCAGCAAACGAAGCAAAGGCCAAATTCCTAGCTTCAGGGTCTTGACAGCAACTCACATAAAACCTGAAAGACTATCGGAGATCATCCCACACCAGCGCGGAGTGGTTATGACTCATCGGGGCTCTCCAAAATGAGCCTAACCTCAAGTAAAAAGCGGCATGGCAAATTCCTAACGCTTGCTCTTCCGACGGTCAAACTGCCTAGGAAGATTGCTTGAAGACGTCTTTTCCAGCCCCGAAAGGATCAGAGACACGACAGTCGCAGGCTACTCGAACAGCACGATTGCCTATCGAGGACTATATCAGCTGATGCGACGGTACGACGGCCAAAACCCTAAGTACCACAGACCCTAACGGGCTTCTATCGTAAAGAGCAGAGGTAAACTGTGACGTTAGGATATTCTTGCGAAAAATGCTCGATTCGTCTCGACTTGTGAAGAAATTGATGTCTTTGCGAGAACTTCTCGATGCGGCTCGACTCGAAAGATAAAGCCTTAGGCAGTAAGGATTAAAAAAAAAAATTGTTCCCTAAGCACTGGGACCCTGCAAGTTGGCCAAAACGGTCTCTTGCATACTATTCACGGGTCTCACTCTCCAAAGTCGAATCTCGACAAAGAGAGAAACAACCGCTTACTGGTCCTCTCGACTCGTAAGAGGGAAAATTCTCTTATAGGATTCTTACGACTTATAAGAGAAAACACACTTAGGAATCCTCACGATTCCTAAGGAGAAAATCCACCTACGAGATCCTCTCGATCCGTAGGGAAAAAAGTCTCTATGAGACCCTCACGGCTCATAGAGTAGAAAAGTCTTAGGCAGCAAATCTGAACCTGCAGCCTGAGCCATCGCTATCTCTTGAAGAAACCAAGATGCTTACTCTGTTATCTGTCAACCATGTTCACTAAGGTAACATACGGATAATAAAAGAAAGAAGAAAGCGACAGAAAGAACATCTGATTGGCGTTTGATCAAGCACTCGAGACACACTCATTCATGCATGTGCAAAAGACTCAGAACGAGAAATAAGACAAGCTGAAAGGAGAAATTTTCCATTACAAAGGGTTCTTACAATCATAAAGAAATAAACAAAAACATTATTCAAATTATTACAATGGTATAACCTCAGATCCATGGCACGGATTGAGGAATTCAAAAGTAAGGCCATCTAGAGTTCTTCTGGCCTTTCTGATTATTCTCGTGCGCAGCCTCTCGCGCTCATGGGTGTCAAGATCTTCGGCAAGGCCCCCTATCCTTTGATAAGCAGCGATTATCGTCGTCTGCTAAAAAACTTGATGCAGAATGTCGATGAGGCTATCCCGCCGTTTCTTCGAGATCAGCCCCGATAGGTACACTGAATGCACCTTGTCTTTGGCATCATCCAGCACATTAAGCGGCATGGCCTTGTGGAACCCCGGGAGTGCCCTTCAGATTGCTCCCAGCACGGCTTTCAAAAGAGCAGAGCGGCGAGGGAGCAGCCAACCAACACGTGCGTTCAAGCAACCCATGACCTCCGCACACTGGGCATCTGTAAACTCCTGGTCTTGATGACGACCCTGTACGCGGATATCCTCGTAGGTGATGAATTCGTGCAGGCTGTATAGATGAACAGCCATAATGCCTGAAGGAAATATCATTGGAAAATTAGCAATGAGGAAAAAGTACAGGAAGTTAAACTCCTCGAGAGCAATGCTCTGCAGACAGGAGTGACACCTATCAAAATCAGTTATGAGGAGAATTTGAAGAAAATCGCCTAAGAACATTGAGGGCTTTGCTATGAAAAGATGATATAATAATAGTAATAATATAAAATACCATCTTTAACTTCCAAGATCCATGAAGAACTCTTAAGAGTTCTTCTATATGATTTGGAAGGAGCAAAGCTCCATCAATTAAGAAAATCCAAAGAAAAATCTTTTAGAGAGAAGAGCTCTATTAATAGAACTCTAATAGGGTTCCTTTAGTTCTTTTTAGATCCCCTTAGAGCAAAGCTCTGCTAAGTGAAACCCTAAATGGGTTTTCTTTAGATCAGGGATCTATTGAGAGCAAGGCTCTTCAAATTGATTTAATTTAATCCAAATTAATTTTTACCAAAAATTCTGTAGAGTCTGAACTTTTAAAAAGTGCTTAAACAAAAGAGCAGGGCTCTGAACAAAATTCTTATGAAGGGATGAAAATCATCTAAGGGACCAAAGGTCCTATTTATAGGCATTGAAGAGCCGTTTCAACTTCCAAGGGATGGCGCGACAGTTGGAATTCTGCCACCGTTTTGCTCACGTTTGGAGGCCACATAAGCGCAACGGTGGGGGGGCATTTGTTTACCCCAATCACAGCAAAGCTCTGTTCAAATTCCAAGGCGGGAGATGAAGCAATGCTTCCGATTCCCTCCAATCAGAGCAAAGCTCCACTTTGAAAATCTAAACTTTAATAAATGAAGCAACGCTTCAGATCCTCTACGCAGCGCGCAGGACGCCACGTGTCAAAATCAGGCATGCCAGCGCAGAGAGCACAGCGCCGAAGGCAGTGTGCCCAATCAGAGCAAGGCTCTATTAAAAACAAAAATTAAAAGGAAGCAAAGCTTCAGTTGCGCAAGCGCTGCGCTGCGCGACACGTGTCAGCGCAGGTGCGCAAGCGCTGCGCTGCGCTACACATGTCAGCACAACTGCGCTGTGCGCTGCGCGACACGTGTCAGCACAGATGCGCTAGCGCAGCTGTGCTGCGCTGTGCACTGCTTGATACGTGTCACGCGGTAGGGCATTGCGCCAAAGAATTAAATTCCAGAAAGATCTTTTTGTTCTTGTTAAAATAAGAAAATTGTCTTCTGTAAAACAGAAGCCCTTGGATCAAAAATCCAACGGCGGGGAAAATTCCCCAAATCACTCAGAGAATGATCTCGTTAACAAATTCAACAAACTTATGAGCACTATATAAAGGCCCCTAGACCCCAATTCAAAGGGGCAAGAGAAAAACAAATCAATCAATCATCATCATCAAGATCGAGAAGAAAAGAACTCTGAAGAATTTGAGAGAACTCTTCAAAAAAAAAAGAAAAAGAAAAGGTAAAAACCTTTAGAAAAAGAGAAGATTCTCTTATGAACAGATCATTGATCTGAGAACAAGATCAATGATCTTCAATAAAAAGAAAAATAAATAATAACAGTGCCTTGCACTTTTTCATGAACCATTGGTTCTGGAATCTTAAAAATTCTTTTCTTGATCAAGAAATTAAAAAAGTGCCCTGCACTTGAAAAATTTGCACTGTTGCGCTCTTGGGTTGGCGCAAGCCACCAGAGAGCGCCACGTGTCGGCTCCAGAATGATCTGCGCTATGCGCTGTTAAAATAAAGCATTGCTCTATAAATTGGCGCAACTCACCAGAGCGCGCCACGTGTCAGCAGCGCAACAGCGCAGCGCACTGCGCTTGCGCTCACCAGAGAGCGCCACGTGTCACCTCCAGATGGACTTGCGCCTTGCGTTCCTCAATCGGCGCAAAGCGCCTGACAAGCCTCGTGGCACTCTGTCAGACTAATTAATGCAATGCATTATTGAAAGGGCAGAGCCCAATAAAAAGGTCTATCAGACCAAAATAAAAATGCTATGCATTATTTAAAGGGCAGAGCCCAATTAAAAAACCAAATAAAAAGGGCAGAGCTCAGTTAAAAAGGTCTAAATGGCCTAAAATAGATGATGTCCATCATTTAAAAAGGTCAGAGCCCAAACAAAGGCCTAACAGGCCAAATGCAAACAAAATGTTGAACATTTTCAACTGGACTTAGCACAGTCATGGCCGTAAGTCCTCAAACTAAATTGACCGAGCAAGATTGCTCTCCTAAATCAATTTACCTCCGGTTCGAGGGTACATCTCCGAACTACTCTGGCACCTATCGTTGTAATTCCTCAACGACGTCAGAGAGGTGACGGGTCCCAACGACCACACATGAATACGGACTGCGGGGTCCTTAAACTAATGGACCGAAACGTCCTTAAACTAATGATGGACTGAAACGTCTTTAAACTAATATTCGTCCCCAAATGGGAATGTTGGACCACCACGTCCCTAAACTGGAACTTGGACCACCATGTCCCTCAATTGGAACTTAGACCACCACGTCCCTAAACTGGAACTTGGACCACCACGTCCCTAAACTGGAACTTGGACCACCACGTCCCTAAACTGGCAATGGACATCAATGTCCTTAAACTACCTATGGACCACTACGTCCCTAAACTGGAACAATAGAGCCCTCAAATGCTCTTTTGCCGGATCTAAACGATCCCGTTTAAGTTGATCTTAGCCGCAAACCTGGCTAACGTATCCTTAAACATTCAAATGGACTATAAAACTCCAAATCGACTTTTGGTTCGAGGGTACATCTCTAAACCCCTCTGACACCTGTCGTTGTAATCCTTCAACGTTGTCAGAGAGGTGACGGGTCCCAACGGCCATATATTAAATGGATCACGACGTTAAGTTGATCTTAGTCTCAAATCAGACTAACGTATTCTTAACGAACGTTTAAGTTGATCTTAGCCTCAATATGGCTCACGTATCCTTAAACTAAAACACCAAACCAAAATCTAAGAAAATACGGATTTGGACTAATCCGTGTCCTACGGGCGACGGCATAACCTAGTCTCCGTATACAATCCACGGGCAACCACAAACAAAACAAACACACACGACACGAAGTGAAATTCTGGAGAAGGAGAAAGTTGTTACCGCGATGCGGTAGCGTAATTAACTGCAGGGGCTTGCGCCTGCAGGGAAGAGCGTCCCCACAATCAAAAACCCCTCAAGTGAGGGGGAATCTGACGAAGTCTGCTACATTGGCCGCATCCATCCAAACCTCCGATACACGGTGCCATAAATCAACTTGGCTTCTTCGGAGAGGTGGACGGATAAAACCAAATAGCATCTGCCCTGAATTTCAGGCAAGACGTCCTCACGTCGTCACCGCCATTCGGAGGGGAACAGTAACCAGATAGCATACTATCATATCGAGCAAGAAAGTCCTCTTTATATATCCAAGCATCCACTATAATATACATCATATGTACAATAATGGCCTCTAGGGCATATACATAACTAACAACGACTTATCAAGTTATTGGCGTCTGACGTTTACCATCCCTAGACTATGTATGCGACATATCAGACGAAGAGACCAGACTGTATGGTAGTGTTGCTGTTGGATTTACAGGAGTATAGACAAGCTTGCTTGTTGATTTTCTGATCGCTCAATACCCGGGTAGCTGCTACATCCAGCTTGTACCGCTGACGGGTTGTGGGTGACTGATATGATCATCACCTATTGCCGGCGTATTGATGAGTCATTAGAGTCATACACAGAGGTTTCATAGCTTATGCGAAACGAAGTAGGGCACATATATGATATATGCGGGACCGAGATTAATTCGTGTATGCGATACCGTATTCCATCCTCGTGATACAAGTTATATGTGTAGGGTTCCTATGCACACTAATGAGGTCTCACAAGGCATCAACTATGCCAAATTCAATTTTTTACGGGTGCCGAGAAACCCTAATACGGATCGTTAACTAGAATTTTAGGCGACAAATGAAACTAGTTAACAACTTAACTACAAGAACGGAAATACAACCTTTGTAGATCCGGTTCTCCACCTCCTTAGCTCCGCAATGAAGTCTCCTCGCTGTCCAAATCGAATCCCGGGCTCTAGCGTCGGCTTCATCGGAAAAATGGGCGGGCTAGGTCGTCGGCTTCGTGCCGAAGATGATCTACGTCGAAGCATCACAAGATCAAGCTCCCACTTCACCAAGTCATGAAACTTGTGAAGAAAACACCCTATACTACTTGGCAAGAGGTAGAGGATGAAGAAATAGGAAGTGGATTCACTTTAGAATTGGATTTCTCACTCATTTGCTCAAGTTGCCATTGTTGAAGCAAGCTTTCTTCAAGTGAAGAAGAAGAAGAAGAAAGAAAGAATATGATAAGTGTTAATTAAAAATGGAAAAGAAAATCAATACTTATCATATTCAAACCATGATTAGGTGTAGAGAATAAACTAGGGTTAAGTGGAATGGTTAGGTTAAAGGAAAGAAACAAAATGGTCAACTTTTCAAACCTTCATGAACTTTCAATATAAAACAAAATTAGCAACCATTTTATTTCTTTCCAAAAGAAAATAAATAAATGAATAAATAAATAAAAACCTTAACCATTTACATAACCAAGGTTTAAACCAAAACTACACCCAAGTGAGCATGTATCATCAAACATGATACAAACAAGTGCACAAAAGTATATCACATATACAAGTTGTGTACTTCAAGTGAGAAAATCCTTTTAAAGTGAACCAATACTAGTTAATGCAAAGTAATATATCAAATATATAATTATGCATTAAATCATCAAATCAACACTTGATTTAACGATCCGGTCATATCTCATATGACCGACTAATATCCAATGTATCGATTTATCGAATCAATCCTTGATTCGATAACTAGGTTATATCGCATACAACCAGATCGATACATTCATCGCGAGAATAGAATACGGTATCACATACACGCATTATTCTCGGTCCCGCACATATCTCATATGCGCTCCTATTTTGTTTCGCTTAAGCCAGGAAACCTCTGTGTAGGACTCTAAAGACTCGTCAATACGCCGGCAGCAGATGATGATCATATCAATCACCCACAAGCCGCAAGCGGTCTGCCAAACGTAACGGCCACCCGGGTATTGAGCGATCAGAAGATCGACGAGTAAGCCTGCTCACACTCCTGTGAATCCAACCAGTAACACTTACCGTACAGTCCGGTCTCGTCGTCTGATATGTCGCATATCTCGCCTAGGGGTGGTAAACGTCAGACCCCAATAGCTCGATAAGTCGTGTCGATATGAGGTCTATAACAGTTCAAGAAACTACTGGTAACACTTACCAGTAAATCTCAGCAACCCTGGCCAGGGATTTCCGGTTATAGCCAATCGAACACAGCGCAACATCAACTCCCTATACCGGGAGAGACGAATCCCCTCCTATCGCTCATTGCCTCCATGTGATTCGGGACTGTACCCAAAAACCACCGTTTTGCACGCCCTCTTGGACGTGGTAAGATGGAAATCAAAGCACAGTGGGAACCATACAAGACTCTATGACGATCTCGGGTCAACAGACTACTCTGTACCAGTGTCACCAGAGAACTGCCATCTGACGTAAGGTATAATACCATCTGGGAGTTCTCGGCGAGTCCGTCCAGTGTACCCAGTCTCCACTGAGCACCCGTATATCAACTCTGATGTCAAACACCAATGGATATGGGATCATCCATCGCCCATCTGTATGGGTCGAGAAGGTATACGCCAGTCTACTCTGGTATATCGATGCCCCGTCTCGATACACCCACGACTAGGGACCTTGAAGGATGTACTTATGGACTACCATGTCCCCACCAGTATGATCTGCATCATAGTCCAGGTAGTCAAGTACACATCCTAAGGGCTTTACCAACATGTAACATAGAGACAATCAGTATACACGTTAAGGTAAAGAGCAACCAGATAGCATACTATCATGTCGAGCAAGAAAGTCCTCCCTATATATGTCCCAGCATCCACTACAATATACATCCAATGTACAGTAATGGCCTCTAGGGCATACATATAACTAACAATCTCCCACTTGCACTAGGGCCATCTGATAGCAGTGGTTGTAGTATCTCATGTTAGTTGTATGTATGCCCAAGAGGCCATTACTGTACATAGGATGTATATTGTAGTGGATGCTGGGACATATATAGGGAGGACTTTCTTGCTCGACATGATAGTATGCTATCTGGTTGAACTTTACCTTAACGTGTATACTGATTGTCTCTCTGTTACATGTTGGTAAAGCCCTTAGGATCTATACTTGAATACCTGGACTATGATGCGGATCATACTAGTGGGGACATGGTAGTCTATAAGTACATCCTTCAAAGTCCCTAGTCGTGGGTGTATCGAGACGGGGCATCGATATACCAGAGTAGACTAGCGTATACCTTCTCGATCCATACAGATGGGCGATGGATGATCCCATATCCATTGGTGTTTGACATCAGAGATGATATACGGGTGCTCAATAGAAACTGGGTACACTGGACGGACTCGCCGAGAACTCCCAGATGGTATTATACCTCACGTCAGATGGCAGTTCTCTGGTGACACTGGTACAGAGTAGTCTGTTGACCCGAGATCGTCATAGAGACTTGTGTGGTTCCCACTGTGCTTTGATTTCCATCTTACCACGTCCAAGAGGGCGTGCAAAAAGGTGGTTTTTGGGTACAGTCCCGAGTCACATGGAGGCAATGAGCGATAGGAGGGGATTCGTCTCTCCCGGTATAGGGAGTTGATGTTGTGCTGTGTTCGATTGGCTATAACAGGAAATCCCTGGCCAGAGTTGCTGAGATTTTCTGGTAAGTGTTACCAGTAGTTTCTCGAACAGTTATAGACCTCATATCGACACGACTTATTGAGCTATTGGGGTCTGACGTTTTACCTCCCCTAGGCGAGATATGCGACAGATCAGACGATCAGACCGGACTGTACGGTAGTGTTACTGGTCGGATTCACTGGAGTGTGAGCGGGCTTGCTCGTCGATCTTCAGATCGCTCAATACCCGGGTGGCCGTTACGTTTGGCAGACCGCTTGCGGCTTGTGGATGTTTGATATGATCATCATCCGCTGCCGGCGTATTGACGAGTCTTTAGAGTCCTACACAGAGGTTTCCTGGCTCAAGCAAAACGAAATAGGAGCGCATATGAGATATGTGCGGGACCGAGAATAAAACGTGTATGTGATACCGTATTTCATTCTCGCGATGAATGTATCGAATGGTTGTATGCGATATAACCTAGTTATCGATTCAAGCGTTGATCCGATAAGCCGATACATTGTATACTAGTCGGTTGTGTGCGACATGACCGGATCATTGAATCAAGTGTTGATTTAATGATTTATTGCATAATTATATATTTGATATATTATTTTGCACTAACTAGTATTGGTTCACTTTAAACGGATTTTCTCACTTGGTTTGTGCACAAAGTATATGTGATATACTTTAGTACACATCTATGTATCGTGTTTGATGATGCTTGCTCTTGAGGTTAAGTGTGAAGAATTAAACAATGGTTAAGGGATGATTAGGGTTTGCTTTATCATTTTATTTATTCATTTATTTATTTAAATGAAAAAGGTTATGAGTTATGATAAGAATGGAGGCCATTTTTGTTTCTTATTGGATGCTTCATGAACATTTGACTTTATGCCACCATTCTTGTCATTTTGCTTAACCCTAACCCACTCTAATCACCATGGTTAATTCTCTACACCTAACCCTAGTTAGTTATGATAAGTATTGGATTTTCTTTTTGATTAAAAGAATACTTATCATAATTCTATGCTCATCATCTTTCTTCTTCTTCTTCCTTGAACTTGAAGAAGAAAGCTTACCTCATCAATGGTGATTGATGAATTAGAGTGAGAAATCCAATTCTAAAGTTAACCCAACTCCTATTTCTTCATCCTCTACCTCTTGCCAAGTAGTAGAGTGTGTTTACTTCACAAGTTTCATGACTTGGTGAAGTTGTGAGCTTGATCTTGCGATGCTTCGACGTAGATCATCTTCGGCATGGACATCGACGACCTAGCTTGCCCATTCTCCGACGAAGCCGACTCTAGAGCCCGGATTTGATTTGGACAGCGGAGACGACCTCGTTGCGGAGCCGTGGAGGTGGAGGACCGGATCTACAAAGGTTGTATTTCCGTATCCCCTTAGTTAAGTGTTAACTAGGTTTCTTTTTCGCCTAGACATCTAGTTATCGATCCGTAGTTTAGGGTTTGTAGGCACCATAATTTTTGAAATTGCCATGGTTGATGGCTTGGGAGACCTCACTAGCGTGCCTAGGAACCCTGCAGTGGTATCAGAGCCTAGCTAGAGCCTTAGGCGAAGTCCAGACGGAAATTGAAGTCCGATCGAACCCGAAAGTCCAAAACAAATATGCTCTCTGTACTTTTTTCAAAACAGTGCATTTTTCCACATTAAAAATATTCAGAAAAACATGCAGGAAAATCTAAGATTAACTGTGCAACCCATAGCCCTAAATCCATTAAAGCGTCGCGCTTCCGCGGCACGAGCATGTCTCGTGCGGCGGAAGGGCGGCCATTTTGTCGTCTTATGTGGTTACGTTTGCACAGTAACTCCTATTTAACTGTTATGAGTTCTCTGGATATTTTTAAAATTTTATTCAAGTGTTGAATAATCTGGAATGTTTTCGAGCTTCGATGATTCGATCGGGTTTATCAAATTTTGTCTGTGTGGCTTTCCGGATAAATTTTGGAATATGTTAAAAAGTTCGACCGGATATAAATACCCAACTTTTCCCCTGTCGGGAAATTTCCAAGTGTTGGATCTTTCCGTAGTTTAACGACGTTCTAAGTAGTGCAAGTAATGCGATGGTCCCTCTAGAAAACACAAACCTTAACTCGATTATGTGACCGTCTTGAACTGCCCTTTGAACCTTCGGGTTTGGGGCAGTACGGCGTGCCACATGTGAGGCGTTGGCTTGACCTTTCTACGGCTGGACCGTTGGTACTGAGGCACGAACTGAATGTTGCTAGACTTGTTTCATGTGTTGATCTATATCGGGAAAACTTGGGTGTTAGAATCTTCGATCGGAAAGTTTAACATTTTCTATTTATCTGGAATGGGATACAATAATTGGAATTCACAAATAGTTATGTGATAACTGAATGAATGTTATAAACGTAGCAATTTAGTCTCACTTGATCGGTTGCCACGGAATTTTGATGTGATCAAAAGTCCGTCGCAATCACGTAGCGTACGCGGATACTCGCCGGGTAAACTTAATAGACAGTTTCACTCCATAGCCTCGACCAAGTGACTGTAGGAGAACCCCGTCGCCGAAAGCATCCGTTCGGGTGCTCGCGGCAGCGGTGTTCCGCCTTGGTGCACTTCGTCGACGGTATCAGGGGTGCGGCCGTCTACTGAAGTTTGCGACGAGCATTCGATCAGGATTTCGGGAATCTTGTTGAATTACCCGACTTGGTATTGAAAAGAGTTTTCGATAATGAGACTAAAATGCGGGGTTTATAATTGTTAGGCATGCGATGTCTAAGTAATTCATTTGGTCAAGCATGCGATGTCTGAGGTGGTTGCGGATTCCAACTGTTGTAGTTTTACACTTTCTTTTCTGTGACCGTAAGTGTAATATGTGATATCGCCGGTTTCGTTGCTATATGTCAACGACAATTGGGATGCGCATATTTACTTACGTTGATGACATGTGATGTTATGTGTTGCTGGATATGTTATATTGGATCGTCGTGTTTGAGTAGCCGGGGGTTTTTATGTGAGATGAGTGTTTTTCATTTTCATTCATGTAAAAACTTGTATGTAATATTCTTTTATTGGGGCGCTTCCAGGTTGCGGAAGTTGTCACCTGTTGTATATTATTTACTTTTTCGCACTAGGATAGACCCAAGGAGGAGGGCACAAGTAACCGGGTTCTGGAGTCCAGTGGGAGACCAACTCGAGGAGTCGAGTCCGGGTCTCCTGACTCTAGAATTGGTAGGGTTGCTTGCCGCTCTCGTAGGGGTCTAGGGGTGTGGGTTTGGCTATTCATCACGACCGTGGAATCCGTGTTTTGTACTGGCTCGTATTGAAAACACGGACGTCCTAGTATATCCAATATTTCATATGGTTCTTCTGCTGCGATATCTGTGATGTGATCATGAGATGTTCTGTGATAGATACAGTATATAGTATATATGATATATTATATAGACGTTACTTATGTTTTACACCCGCGCTAGCCCTGCCCCGCTCTGCCGTTAGTTACCTAACCTAACGGTGCACGAGGGGACATCGAGGCGAATGCGGATGGCATAAGTGTACGTCGTATTTATCTGTAATGATTAGGTACTTAAATGATGGGACTTCATTAATGTGATTAATGAGATAAAAGAAACCTAAGATGTTGTAGAATCGAATTTCAAAATAAAACAGGTAGCTACAGTTCTTGCTTTGCACAGCGGTATATGTGATATATCCTGCACCTCATCCGACGAGGAAAGGACCGAGATCCCTTCACCGGGAGTGACTCCTTTAGCAATAACTGGCAGATGCTACACACTCGGTTTGTATTTTGATTGCTTTTAAGTGTTTTTGCTTTGCACAGTGATATATGTGATATATCCCGCACCTCATTCGACGAGAAAAGGACCGACGATCCCTTCACCGGGAGTGACTCCTTTAGCAAAACTAGAAAAGCCTCAAAAGCACTCCATTTTAAAATCATTTGATTCTACAGCGATATCAAGTTCATTACGCAATAGGTTTTCAGAAAAACCTGTCGTAGCCCTCCGTCATTTCAGATAAGTAGTAATTAGTATTCGTGCTACGTTTGTTGGCCTGCGTCAAGGCGTAGTGTGCGGTAGCTAACTGGTGCTTATCTGCATAAGCATATGATGTGATTGGATTAGGGTAGTCGTGCGACTTTGTTGGCCTGCGTCAAGGGTCGTGCGGGTGGTTTTAATTCAATCAGGAAATGACGGGTTGAACTTGACTAGCGGACTATGGTTTGTTGGCCTGCGTCAAGGTCATAGGACGCTAGGGGCAAAATATTATCGGGAATTTCAAGTGTTGAAATTTGCAATGAGATTGCATACCTTCTATGAGATAGTTGGATCCCGATACCCGCTGCGAGTAAGTGTTACTCCTGGGAGAGTTTTATACATTACAATTAGCTGATCAAGTAGGTGTCTAGAAAGGTGTCAACGGGGTTACGCCTCTGGGAAAACGAGGTTTACAGTAATTAGGTTCGTGCGAAAGCACGGGGGACCTCCCTCAAAGTACCGACACTGGCCTGGCTGAAAGATTGGCGAACTTGTAGTGTGTAATTAATCCTGGCTAGTCTTTCCTTTTAGGGTTTGAAGGAAGATTTGATAAAAAGCAGTGGGAGCCATCCTGATTAGATAAAATAAAAACCAATCTATTCTTGACAGAGCGCACGCTGAGTGTTTTCTTCTCTCTCTCTCCAGGTAGCGACCATATCACGCCTTAATCAAGATAATAATACGGATTATTGACCGAACCCGCTTGTTATACTGAGTTGGGGAACGTTGGTCCCACTCCAACTTATAATTGTTATAAGACAGAGCAGGAAATTGGGAATTACCAGAATTCCCGTGCCGCCCAAACGAAGAAAGTGCATGCTGATGCATCATCTTCGGGTGTGTTCGTTATACAGAACTGTTTCTCAGTATCCTTTACGTCCTGGGTATATGATACCGGATCTGGATCCCAGATATGTAATTTGTTACATAGGGCTACAGAAAGGTAGAGAACTGAGAACGGGTGATAAGTTTCATGAGGCAGAAAACGGGGCAAATGTTGCAGCCAAGTCTGTTGGTCACTGTCACCCTGTATTACCGATACATTGATTCTGAACGAATGTTGTTAGATACCGAACCTGATATACAAAATCATATCTGTCTCTTTATTAGAAAAGAAAGGATATAATTTTGTATTGTTGGATAATGTTTTGAACATTTCCTATATCAAAAGTTGATCGGTTCAGGCACGTTATCTAAAAGCATTGATGTTCTAAATCAAACTACAGTTCTTAGTATACAGAACACACACAAGAAGAATAGTTCAGAAATGATCGAATCCTTCTTGAGGCATTGTAGACTAGGTCAGATCAATGCGACCCGACTGGCTAGAGTTACATATAGATGTATTTTTAAATCAGTTTGAATTTACATCTTGTGAAACTCGCCAGTCATGTCACAAAGATAAGAAGACCATAGCTCCGTTTATTGGAAACAGAGAAAGAGTTGGTAAACTCTTGGGATGATACATGTTGATGTATGTTAGGTCCCCTGTCTACACATGCCAGGACTGGTTCTTTGTACTTCATTACATTCTCTGATGATCTCTTTCGAGTTTCAGACCTATGTTCCTGTTGAAACACAAGTCCGAACCTTTTGAGATATTCACAGAATATAAGCGAGAAGTAGAGAACCAAAATACGGGTAAAAGTATTATGTCCTTTGATGTGATCAAGGAGGAGAATACTTGAGCACAGAAATACTTGGACTTTTCCAAAGGAGAATGAGATTCTCTCTCAGCATTACTCCTCCGTATACACCATAGCACGATGGTATATCGGGGCGGAGCAATCACACCCTTTATGATATGGTGTGCTCTATGATGAGTACTACTGAGTTACCTGTTTCCTTTAGGGAGTTATGCACTTGAGAAGCCGCATACCTATTGAATAGGGTTTGAATCAAATCAGTTGCCTACCACTTCATATGTGATATGGAAAGGGAAGAGCCCATCTCTTAAGTTGGTTAAGATTTGGGGTTGTCCGGGCTATGTCTGAAAAGAAAAATCCGGACAAGCTCGAGGCAAGGTCTGTTATGTAGAACTGGAAATGTTCCAGTTATACAAACTGCAGCGGATGATTTGATAAAACCAAAGGATTCAATAGTTACCAACGAACCTCAGCCTCTCCGCCGATCTAGTAGGGTTTTCTCACCCACCTGAGAGATACATTGGTTTCTCTATGACAGTGGGAGCGAGGATTGCATCATGAGATGATGACCCAACTAGTTTCGAGCTGGCCATCAGGAGTAAGACTCTGTAAGAATGGCTGGATGTTTAGTGATCTGAGATGGAATCCTTATACACCAGCAAAGTATGGACTTTAGCTGCAAGATCTGAAGGGTTAAATCCCCATCAGGAGCAAGTATATCTTGAGAAGATTACTTGGTGTACATGGAAGAGTTGAGACTTTCAAAGCTAGACTTGTTAAAGGTTTTCGTCATTGACCAGGCGTGGATCATGATGAAACCTTTTCAAGTGACTATGCTTAAGTCCATCCAGATCCTACTTGCCACGGCTACATACCATGACTGCGATATCTGGTTGGGTGTCTTGACTGCTTTTCTAAATGATGATTTAGAGAGCGTCTATAAGTACACAGCCAGAGGGCTTCGTAGACAGTGGGAGCAGCGGAAACGTGTGCAAGATGCTTTATAGGATAAATCAGGCATCGCGGAGTTGGAACGTCTGTTTTGATGAAGTAGTCAAAGAGTTTGACATCATCAAAATGGTAGATGAACCTTGTATAAACAAAAAGGTAGTAGGGAGTATGGTGACGATCCTCGTAGAGTACGTGGATGACATACTCTTGATAAGAAAGGAGTTTCTTATGCTACGCTCGATCAATCTCCGCTTATCACAAAGATTCTCCATATAGGATCAAAATGATACCTACTAAATCCTGGGTTTTGGATCTATGAGATAGATCTAAATGGATGTTAGGATACTCACTAGATGTAGTGAGATGGTGTCAATCGATCCTGAGGAGAATCACTGGAAGTGTTCCAGGGTGATAAAGACGACTGAGTGTCAGTCGCAGGCATTGTCTTTACCCTCTGTAAAGGGACGGTATGTTGGAAGAGTTCCAAGCTAGATACCGTGACATACTAGACGATAAAGGCTGGATACATCGCTACTTAAGATGCTACCAAAGAGGCTGTTTGGGTGTATATTGGTTCATGAGATGAACTATGTTCCTCCCATTGTGTGACAATGGAGTTGTGGCTCATGCCAAGGAACGCCCGTCCCATCAGTGATCCAGACATATTCTAAGGCAGTATCACTTGATCATGGAGATGGTTGATCTCCAGGGTGATCGAGGTTAGGAGAGTAGGCTCAGAGGACAACACAGCGGATCCACTCACAAAGGCCTGTTCCCAGAGAGAGACTTTCATGGGATGGTTGAGTATGAGATACTGCAACCACTGCTACAGATGGCCCTAGTGCAAGTGGGAGATTGTTAGTTGTATGTATGCCCTAGAGGCCATTACTGTACATAGGATGTATATTGTAGTGGATGCTGGGACATATATAGGGAGGACTTTCTTGCTCGACATGATAGTATGCTATCTGGTTGAACTTTACCTTAACGTGTATACTGATTGTCTCTCTGTTACATGTTGGTAAAGCCCTTAGGATCTGTACTTGACTACCTGGACTATGATGCGGATCATACTAGTGGGGACATGGTAGTCTATAAGTACATCCTTCAAAGTCCCTAGTCGTGGGTGTATCGAGACGGGGCATCGATATACCAGAGTAGACTAGCGTATACCTTCTCGATCCATACAGATGGGCGATGGATGATCCCATATCCATTGGTGTTTGACATCAGAGATGATATACGGGTGCTCAGTAGAGACTGGGTACACTGGACGGACTCGCCGAGAACTCCCAGATGGTATTATACCTCACGTCAGATGGCAGTTCTCTGGTGACACTGGTACAGAGTAGTCTGTTGACCCGAGATCGTCATAGAGTCTTGTGTGGTTCCCACTGTGCTTTGATTTCCATCTTACCACGTCCAAGAGGGCGTGCAAAATGGTGGTTTTTGGGTACAGTCCCGAGTCACATGGAGGCAATGAGCGATAGGAGGGGATTCGTCTCTCCCGGTATAGGGAGTTGATGTTGTGCTGTGTTCGATTGGCTATAACAGGAAATCCCTGGCCAGGGTTGCTGAGATTTACTGGTAAGTGTTACCAGTAGTTTCTCGAACAGTTATAGACCTCATATCGACACGACTTATTGAGCTATTGGGGTCTGACGTTTTACCACCCCTAGGTGAGATATGCGACAGATCAGACGATCAGACCGGACTGTACGGTAGTGTTACTGGTCGGATTCACTGGAGTGTGAGCGGGCTTGCTCGTCGATCTTCAGATCGCTCAATACCCGGGTGGCCGTTACGTTTGGCAGACCGCTTGCGGCTTGTGGATGTTTGATATGATCATCATCCGCTGCCGGCGTATTGACGAGTCTTTAGAGTCCTACACAGAGGTTTCCTGGCTCAAGCAAAACGAAATAGGAGCGCATATGAGATATGTGCGGGACCGAGAATAAAACGTGTATGTGATACCGTATTTCATTCTCGCGATGAATGTATCGAATGGTTGTATGCGATATAACCTAGTTATCGATTCAAGCGTTGATCCGATAAGCCGATACATTGTATACTAGTCGGTTGTGTGCGACATGACCGGATCATTGAATCAAGTGTTGATTTAATGATTTATTGCATAATTATATATTTGATATATTACTTTGCACTAACTAGTATTGGTTCACTTTAAACGGATTTTCTCACTTGGTTTGTGCACAAAGTATATGTGATATACTTTAGTACACATCTATGTATCGTGTTTGATGATGCTTGCTCTTGAGGTTAAGTGTGAAGAATTAAACAATGGTTAAGAGATGATTAGGGTTTGCTTTATCATTTTATTTATTCATTTATTTATTTAAATGAAAAAGGTTATGAGTTATGATAAGAATGGAGGCCATTTTTGTTTCTTATTGGATGCTTCATGAACATTTGACTTTATGCCACCATTCTTGTCATTTTGCTTAACCCTAACCCACTCTAATCACCATGGTTAATTCTCTACACCTAACCCTAGTTAGTTATGATAAGTATTGGATTTTCTTTTTGATTAAAAGAATACTTATCATAATTCTATGCTCATCATCTTTCTTCTTCTTCTTCCTTGAACTTGAAGAAGAAAGCTTACCTCATCAATGGTGATTGATGAATTAGAGTGAGAAATCCAATTCTAAAGTTAACCCAACTCCTATTTCTTCATCCTCTACCTCTTGCCAAGTAGTAGAGTGTGTTTACTTCACAAGTTTCATGACTTGGTGAAGTTGTGAGCTTGATCTTGCGATGCTTTGACGTAGATCATCTTCGGCATGGACATCGACGACCTAGCTTGCCCATTCTCCGACGAAGCCGACTCTAGAGCCCGGATTTGATTTGGACAGCGGAGACGACCTCGTTGCGGAGCCGTGGAGGTGGAGGACCGGATTTACAAAGGTTGTATTTCCGTATCCCCTTAGTTAAGTGTTAACTAGGTTTCTTTTTCGCCTAGACATCTAGTTATCGATCCGTAGTTTAGGGTTTGTAGGCACCATAATTTTTGAAATTGCCATGGTTGATGGCTTGGGAGACCTCACTAGCGTGCCTAGGAACCCTGCATCTCATACTCAACCATCCCATAAAAGTCTCTCTCTGGCAACAGGCCTTTGTGAGTGGATCCGCTGTGTTGTTCTCTGAGTCTACTCTCCTAACTTCGATCTCAATGGAGATCAACCATCTCCATGATCAGGTGATACTGCCTTGGAATATGTCTGGATCACTGATGGGACGAACGTTCCTTGGCATAAGCCACAACTCCATTGTCACACAATGGGAGGAACAGAGTTCATCTCATGAACAAATATTTATACCCAGACAGCCTCTTTGGTAGCATCTTAAGTAGCGATGTATCCAGCCTTAATCGTCTAGTATGCCACGGTATCTAGCTTGGAACTCTTACAACATACCGTCCCTTCACTGAGGTTAAAGACAATGCCTGTGACTGACTTTCAGTCGTCCTTATCACCCTGGAACCCTTCCAGTGATTCTCCCCAGGATCGATTGATACCTTCTCACTACAACTAGTGAGAATCCTAACATCCATTTAGATCTATCTCATAGATCCAAAACCCAGGATTTAGTAGGTATCACTTTGATCCTATTGGAGAATTATTGTGATAAGCGGAGATTGATCGAGCGTAGCATAGGAAACTTCTTCCCTATCAAGAGTTTGTCATCCACGTACTCTACGAGGATCGTCACCATACTCCCTACTACCTTTTTGTTTATACAAGGTTCATCTACCATTTTGATGATGTCAAACTCTTTGACTAATTCATCAAAACAGACGTTCCAACTCCGCGATGCCTTCTTTATCTTATAAAGCATCTTGTACACGTTTCCGCTGCTCCCACTGTCTACGAACCCCTCTGGCTGTGTACTTATAGACGTCCTCTTCTAAAACATCATTTAGAAAAGCAGTCATGGCACCCAACCGCCAGATATCGTAGTCATGGTATGTAGCCGTGGTAAGTAGGATCTGGATGGACTTAAGCATAGCCTCTTGAAATGGTTTCATCATTGTCCACGCCTGGTCGATGACGAAAACTTTTAACAAGTCTAGCTTTGAAAGTCTCAACTTTTCATCTACACCAAGTAATCTTCTCAAGATATACTTGCTCCTGATGGGGATTTAACCCTTCAGATATAGCACCCAAAGTCCATACTTTGTTGGTGTATAAGGATTCCATCTCAGATCACTAAGCATCCAGCCATTCTTACAGAGTCTTACTCCTGATGGCCAGCTCGAAACTAGTTGGGTCATCATCTCATGATGCAATCCTCGCTCCCACTGTCATAGAGAAACCGAAGTATCTCTTAGGCGGGTGAGGAACCTTACTAGATCGGCGGAGAGGCTGAGGTTCGTTGGTAACTATTGAATCCTTTGGTTCTTTCAAATCATCAGCTGCAGTTTGTATAGCTGGAACATTTCCAGTTCTACATTACAGACCTTGCCTCGAGCTTGTCCGGATTTTGCTTTTCAGACAAAAGCTGGACAACTCCAAATCTTAACCAACTTAAGATATGGGCTCTTCCCTTTTCATATCACATATGAAGCGGTAGACAACTGATTTGATTGGAACCCTATTCAATAGGTATGCAGCTTCTCAAGCGCATAACTCCCAAAAGGAAATAGGAAACTCAGTAGTACTCATCATAGAGCATACCGTATCTCATAGGGTGCTATTGCTCCACCCCGATATACCATCGTTCTATGGTGTATACGGAGGAGTAATACTGAGAGAGAATCTCATTCTCCTTTAGAATATTCCAGGATTTCCGTGCTCAAGTATTCTCCTCCTTGATCGCATCAAAGGACTTAATACTTATACCCTCATTTGGTTCTCTACTTCTAACTTATATTCCGTGAATATCTCAAAAGGTTCGGACTTGTGTTTCAACAGGAACATATGTCTGAATCTTGAGAGATTATCAGAGAATGTAACGAAGTACAAAGAACCAGTCCTGGCATATGTAGACAGGGGACCTTACATACATCAACATGTATCATCCCAAGAGTTTACTAACTCTTTCTCTGTTTTCAATAAACAGAGCTGGTGTCATTATATCTTTATGACATGACTGGCAAGTTTCACAAGATGTAGATTCAAACTGATTTAAATATGCATCTTCATGTAACTTCAGCTAGTCGGGTCGCATTAATATGACCTAGTCTACAATGCCTCAAGAAGAATTCATTCATTTCTGAACTCATCGTCTTGTGTGTGTTCTGTATACTAAGAACTGTAGTTTGATTTAGAACATCAATGCTTTTAGATAACGTGCCTGAACCGATCAACTTTTGATATAGGAAATGTTCAAAACATTATCCATCAATACAAAATTTTATCATTTCTTTACTAATAAAGAGACTGATATGATTTTGTATATCAGGTTCAGTATCTAATAACATTCGTTCAGAACCAATGTATTGGTAATACAGGGTGACAGTGACCAACAGACTTGGCTGCAACTCTTGCCCCGTTTTCTGCCTCATGAAACTTATCACCCGTTCTCAGTCCTCTACCTTTCTGTAGCCCTATGTAACAGATTACATATCTGGGATCCTGATCTGGTATCACATACCCAGGACGTAAAGGATACTGAGAAACAGTTCTCTGTAATGAACACACCCGAAGATGATGCATCATCATGCACTCTCCTCGTTTGGGCAGCACGGGAATTCTGGTAATCCCCAATTTCCTGCTCTGTCTTATAACAATTATAAGTTGGAGCGGGACCAACGTTCCCCAGCTCAGTATAACAAGCGGGTTCGGTCAATAATCCGTATTATTATCTTGATTAAGGCGTGATATGGTCACTACCTGGAGAGAGAGAGAAGAAAACACTCAGCGTGCGCTCTTGCAAGAATAGATTGGTTATTATTTTATCTAATCAGGATGGCTCCCACTGCTTTTTATCAAATCTTCCTTCAAACCCTAAAAGGAAAGACTAGCCGGGAATAATTACACACTATAAGTTCGCCAATCTTTCAGCCAGGCCAGTGTCGGTACTTTGAGGGAGGTGCCCCGTGCTTTCGCACGAACCTAATTAATGTAAACCTCGTTTTCCCAGAGGCGTAACCTCGTTAACACCTTTCTAGACACCTACTTGATCGGATAATTGTAATGTGTAAAACTCTCCCAGGAGTAACTCTTACTCGCAGCGGGTATCGGGATCCAACTATCTCATAGAAGGTATGCAATCTCATTGCAAATTTCAACACTTGAAATTCCCGATAATATTTTGCCCCTAACGTGCTATGACCTTGACGAAAGCCAACAAACCATAGCTCGCTAGTCAAGTTCAACCCGTACATTTCTTGATTGAATTAAACCCACCCGCACGACCCTTGACGAAAGCCAACAAAGCCGCACGACTACCCTAATCCAATCGCATCGTATGCTGGCAGATAAGCAGCATATAGCTACCGCACACTGCACCTTGACGAAAGCCAACAAATGCAGCACGAATACTATATACAACTTATCTGAAATGACGGAGGGCTACGACAGATTTTTCTGAAAACCTATTGCGTAATGAACTTGATATCGTTGTAGAATCAAATGATTTTGAAATGGAGTGTTTTTGAGGCTTTTCTAGTTTTGCTAAAGGAGTCACTCCCGGTGAAGGGATCGTCGGTCCTTTCCTCATCGAATAAGGTGCGGGATATATCATATATATCACTGTGCAAAGCAGAACTCTTAAAAGCAATCAAAAGACAAACCGTGTGTGTAGCATCTGCCAGTTATTGCTAAAGGAGTCACTCCCGGTGAAGGGATCTCGGTCCTTTCCTTATCGAATAAGGTGCAGGATATATCACATTTACCGCTGTGCAAAGCAAGAACTGTAGCTACCTGTTTATTTTGAAATTCGATTCTACAACATCTTAGGTTTCTTTTATTTCATTAATCTCATTAATGAAGTCCCATCATATAAGAACCTAAACATCACAGATAAATACGATGTACACTTATGCCATCCGCATTCGCCTCGATGTCCCCTCGTGCACCGTTAGGTTAGGTAACTAACGGCAGAGCAGGGCAGGGCTAGCGCGGGTGTAAAACATAAGTAACATCTATATAATATATCATATATACTATATACAGTATCCATCACAGAACATCACATGATCACATCACAGATATCGCAGCAGAAGAAACATATGAAATATTGGATATACTAGGACGTCCGTGTTTTCAATACGAGCCAGTATAAAACACGGATTCCACGGTCGCGATGAATAGCCAAACCCACACCCCAAGACCCCTACGAGAGCGGCAAGCAACCCTACCAATTCTAGAGTTAGGAGACCCGGACTCGACTCCTCGAGTTGGTCTCCCACTGGACTCCAGAACTCGGTTACTTGTGCTCCCCTCCTTGGGTCTATCCTAGTGCGGAAAAGTAAATAATATACAACAACGGTGACAACTTCCGCAACCTGGAAGTGCCCCAATAAAAGAATATTACATACAAGTTTTTACATGAATGAAAATGAAAAAACACTCATCTCACATAAAAACCCCGGCTATTCAAACACAACAATCCAATATAACATATCCAGCAACACATAACATCACATGTCATCAACGTAAGTAAATATGAGCATCCCAATTGTCGTTGACATATAGCAACGAAACCGGCGATATCACATATTACACTTACGGTCACAAAAAAGAAAGTGTAAAACTACAACAGTTGGAATCCGCAAACTCTTTAGACATCACATGCCTAATCAAATGAATTCTTTAGACATCGCATGCCTAACAATTATAAACCCCGCATTTTAGTCTCAAAATCGAAAACTCTTTTCAATATCAAGTCCGGCAATTCAACAAGATTCCCGACATCCTGATCGAATGCTCGTCGCAAACTTCAGTAGACGGCCGCACCCCCGATACCGTCGACGAAGTGCACCAAGGCGGAACACCGCTGCCGCGAGCACCCAGATGGATGCTTTCGGCGACGGGGTTCTCCTACAGTCACTTGGTCGGGGCTAAAGGATGTAGCTGTCTATTAAGTTTATCCGGCGAGTATCCGCGTATGCTACGTGATTGCGACGGACTTTTGATCACATCGAAATTCCATGGCAACCGATCAAGTGAGACTAAACTGCTATGTTTATAACATTCATTCAGTTATCTCATAACTACTTGTGGATTCCAAGTATTGTATCACATTCCGGATAAATAGAAAATGTTAAACTTTTCGATCGAACAGTCAAACACCCAAGTTTTCCCGAAACAGATCAACACATGAAACAAGTTTAAAAACATCCAGTTCATGCCTCAGTACCAACGGTCCAGCCGTAGAAGGGTCAAGCCAACGCCTCACATGTGGCACGCCGTACTGCCCCAAACCCTAAGGTTCAAAGGGCAGTTCAAGACGGTCACATAATCGAGTTAAGGTTTGTTGTCTTCTAGAGGGACCATCGCGTTACTTGCACTACTTAGAACGTTATTAAACCACGGAAAGATCCAACACTTGGAAATTTCCCGACAGGGAAAAATTGGGTATTTATATCCGGTCGAACTTTTTAACATAGTCAAAAAATTATCCGGAATCCACATAGACAAAATCTGATACTCCGATCGAAACACCGAATCCCCAAAACAACCCCAGAAAATTCAACTCTTGAGTTCAGAAAAAAAAATATCCCAGGAAAACCAGCACTGCAAAATAGGAATTACTGTGCAAAATTCAATGGGAGAAGAGACAAAATGGCCGTGGAACAGCCGCATTAGCACGCTAATGCCGCGGTTCCGCTGCACTTTAGACAGAACATTAGGTAATTTTTGCACCGTAATTCTTAGAATTTCCTGCTGAATTTTCTGCATATTTTTAATCTTGAAAAAACCCAATTTTTGGAAAAAGTCCAGAGAGCAAATTTGTGTTAGGGTTTCGGTTTAATCGGACTTCAAACTCCGTCTACGCATCGCCTAAGGCTCTAGCTAGGCTCTGATACCACTGTAGGGTTCCTATGCACACTAATGAGGTCTCACAAGGCATCAACTATGCCAATTTCAATTTTTTACGGGTGCCGAGAAACCCTAATATGGATCGTTAACTAGAATTTTAGGCGACAAATGAAACTAGTTAACAACTTAACTACAAGAACAGAAATACAACCTTTGTAGATCCGGTTCTCCACCTTCATAGCTCCGCAATGAAGTCTCATCGCTGTCCAAATCGAATCCCGGGCTCTAGCGTCGGCTTCATCGGAAAAATGGGCGGGCTAGGTCGTCGGCTTCGTGCCGAAGATGATCTATGTCGAAGCATCACAAGATCAAGCTCCCACTTCACCAAGTCATGAAACTTGTGAAGAAAACACCCTATACTACTTGGCAAGAGGTAGAGGATGAAGAAATAGGAAGTGGGTTCACTTTAGAATTGGATTTCTCACTCATTTGCTCAAGTTGCCATTGTTGAAGCAAGCTTTCTTCAAGTGAAGAAGAAGAAGAAGAAAGAAAGAATATGATAAGTGTTAATTAAAAATGGAAAACAAAATCAATACTTATCATATTCAAACCATGATTAGGTGTAGAGAATAAACTAGGGTTAAGTGGAATGGTTAGGTTAAAGGAAAGAAACAAAATGGTCAACTTTTCAAACCTTCATGAACTTTCAATATAAAACAAAATTAGCAACCATTTTATTTCTTGCCAAAAGAAAATAAATAAATGAATAAATAAATAAAAACCTTAACCATTTACATAACCAAGGTTTAAACCAAAACTACACCCAAGTGAGCATGTATCATCAAACATGATACAAACAAGTGCACAAAAGTATATCACATATACAAGTTGTGTACTTCAAGTGAGAAAATCCTTTTAAAGTGAACCAATACTAGTTAATGCAAAGTAATATATCAAATATATAATTATGCATTAAATCATCAAATCAACACTTGATTTAACGATCCGGTCATATCTCATATGACCGACTAATATCCAATGTATCGATTTATCGAATCAATCCTTGATTCGATAACTAGGTTATATCGCATACAACCAGATCGATACATTCATCGCGAGAATAGAATACGGTATCACATACACGCATTATTCTCGGTCCCGCACATATCTCATATGCGCTCCTATTTCGTTTCGCTTGAGCCAGGAAACCTCTGTGTAGGACTCTAAAGACTCGTCAATACGCCGGCAGCAGATGATGATCATATCAATCACCCACAAGCCGCAAGCGGTCTGCCAAACGTAACGGCCACCCGGGTATTGAGCGATCAGAAGATCGACGAGTAAGCCCGCTCACACTCCTGTGAATCCAACCAGTAACACTTACCGTACAGTCCGGTCTCGTCGTCTGATATGTCGCATATCTCGCCTAGGGGTGGTAAACGTCAGACCCCAATAGCTCGATAAGTCATGTCGATATGAGGTCTATAACTGTTCGAGAAACTACTGGTAACACTTACCAGTAAATCTCAGCAACCCTGGCCAGGGATTTCCGGTTATAGCCAATCGAACACAGCGCAACATCAACTCCCTATACCGGGAGAGACGAATCCCCTCCTATCGCTCATTCCCTCCATGTGATTCGGGACTGTACCCAAAAACCACCATTTTGCACGCCCTCTTGGACGTGGTAAGATGGAAATCAAAGCACAGTGGGAACCACACAAGACTCTATGACGATCTCGGGTCAACAGACTACTCTGTACCAGTGTCACCAGAGAACTGCCATCTGACGTAAGGTATAATACCATCTGGGAGTTCTCGGCGAGTCCGTCCAGTGTACCCAGTCTCCACTGAGCACCCGTATATCAACTCTGATGTCAAACACCAATGGATATGGGATCATCCATCGCCCATCTGTATGGGTCGAGAAGGTATACGCCAGTCTACTCTGGTATATCGATGCCCCGTCTCGATACACCCACGACTAGGGACCTTGAAGGATGTATTTATGGACTACCATGTCCCCACTAGTATGATCTGCATCATAGTCCAGATAGTCAAGTACACATCCTAAGGGCTTTACCAACATGTAACAGAGAGACAATCAGTATACACGTTAAGGTAAAGAGCAACCAGATAGCATACTATCATGTCGAGCAAGAAAGTCCTCCCTATATATGTCCCAGCATCCACTACAATATACATCCAATGTACAGTAATGGCCTCTAGGGCATACATATAACTAACAATATGAGATATAACCGGATTGTTGAATCAAGTGTTGATTCAATAATATGTTATATGTATATGTTATATGTATATATGATATGCATATAAATGATATTAGTCGGTTGTATGCGATACAGCCGGGTTATTAAATCAAGTGTTGATTTAATAATTTAATGTGTAATTATATATTTGATATATTAATATACATTAACTAATATTAGCTCACTTAAGAAAATGTTTTCTCTTTGTACATTTAATATATATGTGATATATGTTAATGTATTTATTTTTGCGTCATACTAGATGATACATTGGACATGGGTGTGTGAGACTCATACCATACTTAAGATAATGTGAGATTTTAATTATTAAGGGTAAATAAAAATTAGGTGGAAAATTATCATGGTTGTGAAGCTTTTAGAAACTCGTAGTAACCATTGACTTAGTCCACTAATTTTGTTTTACTCAAGATATTTATATTGGGTTACGGCAGCGGTTCGGCCATCAAACCGTGGCCAAATACGGAACAAAAATTTATAAAAACTGGCGCTACCACAACCCGATGCCCGGATCTTCCCTAAACCCTATACTAGCAATATATAAAACTAGGAGTTAGATGGTTATACCGAATGAACCAAGTCCTTCGGGTCATCAACCATTTCCGTGCTCCTTGAGGTCTTGCGGATCGAATTTGGTTGCTTGTCTTCCTCCATCTACGATGATTCACCTGAGGGAAACGGCGCAAGCTTCAGGTTCACTTAGCGGACCAACCGACCCTCCAAGGTTGCTTGCAATGGAGAGTGGAGGTATAGGAATGCCTCACTATATTTTTCTCTCATACTCAATTCTCAAATGAGCAATGCAAGAAGATGAAGGAGGTAAGGAAAGCAATGGCATGAGCAACCATGGAAAATGGCTAAGTGTTTTCTCTAAGTGAGAGAATAAAGCCATGAAGCAAGTGAAGAAATCAAGTGAAGAAAATACTTGGATGACATGTAAAGAATATGGCTTCAGTAATTTACAACTATGCAATAAAAAATATCTTCTCCAATTTTCCAATAAACAAATGAGATCCATGTCTCTCTACATGCCAAGTCTATGCTCATGCCAACTCACCCTCCATCTAATTTCCCAAATTGATTTTCTAAAATGAAAATCAAATAATGAGGTGGCCATCTTCTAGAAGTTATTCCGTATAAATACAGAATACTTCCCGGTATACGTATCGAAATACATATACGCGTATTCGTACAAAAATACGAATAGCCAAGAGAGAAAATGAATAGTGAACAATAATACTAGAATACATATATATAATTACATATATAAATTATTAAATTAAAACCAGATTTAATAATTCGGCTCAGTTCTACGACGCTAGTATTATCAGCTGTCCGATTAAAATCTATGTAGCCTGTACACATATTTAATCGGACACCTGTATGTACCAACATACTTCATCTACACCATATCGTCTGAACCGTGAAAACCCTCTGTGTGGGACTCTAAAGACTCGTCAATACGCTGGCAGTGGGTTTAACCATAAGCACGTCAGCGACACTAGCTGTACGTAACGGCTACCTAGGTATTGAGCGAAAGGAAGGCCGACGAGCAAACTCATCTGTACCCCTACTAAGCCTGATAGTGACAATCTCCGTACAGTCCGGTCTGTTCGTCTAAGACTATCACATATCGAGTCTAGTGGGCGGATAAAGTTAGATCCCTAATAACGCGATAATTCATGTCGGTATGAAGCCCATCACCACCTGAGAAACTACTGATCCTAGATCAGTAATTCTCGACTACCTTGGCCAAGGATTTCTGGTGATGGCCATCTGTGCACTGTGCGACATCAACCCCAATACTGGGAGAGACGAATCCCCGGCGATCCGCTCACTGCCTCTATGTGGTTCGGGACTGTGCCTAACTAAAACCTGTTTGCACGACTCTTTTGAGCCGTGGTAGGGTAGTAATCAAAGCACAGTGGGAACACACACAAGACAAATGACGATCTCAGGTCGACAGACTAAGCTGTATACATGTCACCTGGAAACTGCAATCTGACAATAGGTATAATACCATCTAGCAGGTTCCCGGCGAGTCTGTCCAGTATACTCATAACCCAATAAGCACCTGTATACTATCTTAGGTGACCAAACTAACACCAATGGCTTGTGAGACCTGGTCACCGCCCCTCGTCGGGGTCTCGATCAGTATACACTAGTCTGCTCTGGAGTATCGATACCCAGTCTCGAAACTCCCACGACTAGGGACATTTAAGGATGTACTTATAGACCACCCAGCTCCCACGTATATGATCGCCAACATAATGCTGGTAGTCAAGCAAGAATCCTATGGGCTCCATCAACATGTAATAGTGATCTGTAATGCCACATAATATTGTACATGATGATAAAGACAAACCAGATAGTATACTATCATCTCGAGTAAGACTGTTCTACCGATATAGGTCATCTCTCAATCATCATAATCGCATGCCCGCGATTCAATAATTGACTTGAGGGCACTATATCCAACAATTTATTAACCTAACTATTATCTTTTAGCCATGGTTTAGTCTCTACATGAGTGATATATGATATTTCTCACTCATGGTTGCCATTCACCATTTGAGCTCCTTCTTTATCTCTTTCCTCGCTCTCTTGAGTTTTGAATGAGGTGAAAAGAAAATGAGAAAAATTATTCTAAAGTGAGCAAAATTCCTACTTCACCAATCTATATCAAACTAGCCATTTAGTATATGTTATTTTCTTCACTAGTTCATCAATTAGTGAAGAGGTAGCTTGGGGTTAGAGATTTTTCAACGTAGATCATCTTCGGCCTCGAAGACTTCAAACAAGTTTGTTCCTTTCGTCTTGTGAACCCTTATTAGAGTCCAGGAGATCACTACTTGGAACGAAGGGACTACTACACGGAGCTTTAGAAGTGAAGGACCGGTCTACAAAGGTTTTTATTTCTTATTCACTTAGTGTAATGTTTAATTATATGTTGGCTTACTCCTAATCCTCTAATTAGATCCTTGGTTATGGGTTGCTTAGCATCCTAGGTTTTTTAAAATTGCATACTTGATGCCCTAGAAAACATAGTGTGGGTGCTTAGAAACCTTTCACAATTAGAGATTAACCACTACTACACCTAGTGATCAATTCTTAGCAAGTTTTAATAACCAGTTGCTTCACTTTGATTATTAGTGTGAAGTTAGAGCTTAGGGTTATGTTCCTTGAAGTGGATCATCTTCGATGAGGAAGACCGACTCCCAAGCCCGTTCCCGATGACCTAAGAGTGTAGGAAGTGAATTTGAAGATGTAGGACACGACTACAAAGGTTGTAATTACGAACCGAGTAGCTAAACTCATTCTAATGTTTTCTAGTTTAGTGTTTGGATTCGATTCTAGGTCATAGAGTTCGTGCTCTTGATTCGAAAATTTTTGTTTTGTATTCCGTATTGGCCACAAGTTAGCGGCACAAGCACGAACGTCTACCTACATTAGTTACAAGACTTTAACCCCCATGCGTAATGCATGGGATCAAAGACGATTTAATATATTCATAGTTGAATTCATACGGTACACAAAAGTTTTTACAATTTGAGACATAAGGAACACACGATAAAAGAAGGCATATAGTTATTTTCTGCTAGCTCAAAATAATCGTCATTAATCGTATAGATTGTGATATTTCTTCATAAACAATATAGTTCTTACAAAAATTAATAAAGTTAGGATTTATTTTTAATTTTGTATGAATTATAAACACACAATACATTATTAGCTGTAATGGAACTATAATTATTGAATAAAATTTATTTAAAAATACAATTATATATTTTATATTATGCATAATAAATAATCTAATTATTGAATATAATTTTAATAATTTTCTAAATAGTCTGTCTCTTAATTTATTATCAAGATAGTATTTGATTTCTTTTTCTATAAAAAATATCATATGACAATTTAGATCTTAATTTAATATTTTTAGACTGCATAAAGACTAAATTTCACATAAATACCAAAACCTTTTGATAATTTTAATATAAATATCATATACTTTGTGACTTGTGAGTAGATACCAAGAATAATTATCATATCTAAATAAATACCTTTTTGGTGTTTTCAAGTTACAATTTACAAATACGAACGCTTTATGTTATGTAATATGCCTATAAACTAATGTAAATAATAAATTATGTCAATATTTTAGCTAAACAAATATTTTTCAATAAATTCATTTCATGGTAAATTTTTAAATAGTGATAGTTATTTGAGTCGTGAAATTTTGGCATAAGTTTTAAAGTAATTATAATTTATATAAATAAATGTAAAATAACTATTGTTATTTGAAGCATTATTGTTTCACCGTATTTGAAAAAAAAATAGTATATTTTTTGTGACTGTTTCGATACAAATATTATTATTTCTCTTTTTTTTTTTAATTTTTGTAAATTCCTATCAAATATTATGAACTATAAAACTCAAGGATAATAAATGAAAAACTCTATTGCACTCATACTATAGAGATGTGACCCATAAATTGTACCCAATGGAAGAAATGTCATTTTAGACAATGAATAAAATTTTCCCAAGATTTGCAAATCCTTTACATGAACAACATAGAATTATTAAGAATTTTTTTTCCAAATAAACCCTATTTAAGCAAAAATCCTTTATGGTTTTTCTAAGGATTTTGCAAATCGTTTATCGGAACAACTTGAAAGATATGTCTCATCAAGAATTTGGTTTTCCAAAAATACCCTTGCTTAGTCAAGCCCAAGAAATATTTTATATTCAAATTTATAAGGATATTTTAGGAAACACTTACAAAAATAGTGTTTTGGCAAAAGATGCCCTTATATGCAAAAGATTCCTTTTCCATGGCCCAATTTTATATTAGTTAAATGATAGTACTAAAGACTAGTATTTTGCTTGTGCGATACACGTGGATGTATAATTGACATTTTTCGGCTGTAGCCACCAAGTTCTAGTAACTAAACGAAATCAACAAGGTAATTTCGGCCATAATTTGAGAGCGGAAATCGAAAAAAGGAGGATATTGCTGTCCTCATGCGGTAGGCCACAAGAAAATGTCACGTTACCGATACACCCTTTAACTACGTGACGTTATAAAAAATGGGGTCACCTAAAATATTTATCTTTGGAGAAGGCAACGAAGCTATGTGCTTTTGTACTCCAAAAACCAGCAAAAAGACACCACATGAGTTTTATCCGGCGTTGTTCTTCCACCGCTCAAATCAGTATTGAAAACAATATTAAAGTTTTTTGGATTGAATTTCACATGCAGTTTTTTCTTTTGGGGTTCAAGGATCAATCTTTTTCTCGAGGCAGCAATTAGCATGCATTTTTCAGAGAGGTGGGACGGTTGTTGGGCCAATCTTCTGTTCGGGCCTGAAGCCAATTGGATCTTATTTGTTAGCCCAAGCTTTTGTATACCCCTGCAATTATGGGCATTACCTTCTAAAGGGACCGCATCATCGAGTATGCTAATTTGGACGGGAATCCTAAATTCCTACAATACATTACCATGTTGTTGTTGTTTTTTACGTAAATTATATTTCTGAGAATATAGAATTTCCTAGGGAATAAATTCAATTTTTCGTATTTGATGAGTGCAATTATAATCTTAATTATATTGAATGTTGATGATGGTTATTATGATGGAATAAATTTAATTTTTCCAAAGAACTCTGAAGGTATTCTATGAAAAACCATGATAGATAATGACATTTTAGTGTAGTTTACTCCACAAGTAAAGGCTGTAAAGCACAAGCTGGTCTGCAAATGTGAATCACAGTAGGAACATGAAAAAGGAAGGATGCTAAAAGTTCAGACAAGAACATTAGCTAAATAAAACCACTTCATGTCCCCAAAATTATCAGCTTTATAATCATCCCTATATAGTAACTAATACTTCAAGTATAAAAGATTTAAAGGTGAACTACAATGAAATAAACGGAGCATATTTCAATCAAATGTTATAAATGTAGCAGAAGCAAGGGAGAATGAGGAAATTGGAACCAGCTAAAAAATAGTCATAATCAGAAGAAATAAAAGCAAGAGATATAAAAGGACATAAAAGAGCACAATGCATGTTTTTGGAAGTTCCTCAAAAAAAAAAAAAATTAAAATTTCATAGTTTGAAAGTTCAAGAGCCTAACAACTCCAGTATGCGAAACCTATGTCGATCCTCCTTCTACTTCTCCTTCGCCTCGTTCTCCATCGCCTTCTCCTCATCCCTCTCATTCTCCACCCTCTCCTTCTCCTTCTCCTCCTTTTCAGCCTTCTTCTTCTTCTTGTCGGTCGCGTCCTTCGAGCTCTCCTTCTCGATTTTCTTCTCCTTCCCTTCGTTCTTTTTCTGGATACACCTCTCACATTTGCCACGGTTCTCCCCAGCAGCGTATGCTTGCAAGATACTGATGGGAGCAAGGCATGTGGAGCATCTATTGGTGCTTCCCTTGATGGGAAAGGGCATGTGGATAGTCGACTCGTGGCGAATTTGAGACTCAGAGATGGTGTGCATGTCTTCAAGCGGCATGCCGGCGAAAAGAAGATAAAACTCTGACGATGGTTGGTATCCTCATCTTATCTGAAACCTTTTCCTTCAAGGTCCGGATCGTGTCCAAGCTCTCTACCTCGATAGTCAGTAAGTTCATGGATTTCATATTCATGTGCTATAAATACCATAAATAAATAATTAAATGCCTATTAATTCGCCTTCATGCTTTTAAGAAAGGTTTTCCAATTCAAAGGGGACTTTCAAAATTCAAAAACCATGGTTCGACTAGAAGTATATCATGTCGTATATAACAAGAGGCATAGCATTGTTGCTTTATTGAAGATTTGAACTTGTGGAACTCACATACAGGAGGAAAATGAAAATTATAAAGCAAACATAAATTAGAAATGGAAAATTATAAAGCAAACATATAGGAGTCATGCAATAGCTTTGTTTGAAATGATATTCTCATAGGAGTATGGTTTATCTTGCATGATGATTCTATTCATTTTAAATAATAGACAATTAGAACCAATAAAAAGAAACTTCGGTGAAAAATATCCTTCTAAATTAAACCGAATAAAATTCTCTTAGCTTTAGTTGCCCAAAAAAACTGAAAACAGGAAAAGGTAAGAGATAGTTAGGAAAAAACTAAAAATAGGGATAAAGGAAATAAGGTGAGGTGCGTGAAAGGATTTTTTTTTCCCCTCTCATTTTCTTTCTTTTCATTGGCCAAAGAAGAACAAACATTGTCATTAATGAATATTAAATAGTAATTAAATATCAAGATATTAGAAGAAACCAACCAATTTGCAAGTTTATAAGACCCGAAAACCGCGAAGGCGCCAATGAGATCAGCTTCGCAAACGGAGAGGGAATATCGCCTGCGATGAGATCGTCCCATGATCCTTTCTTTTTCTTGTTGAGCGAAAACAAAGGTTTTAGAGAAACAGAGGTTTGAGAGAGAGGGGTGGGCTCCAAGGGGTATATAGAGGCTATGTTTGGAGTCCGCATTTTCCATGTGGACTTCGCTGCCTAGGAGGTGTGCTGTGAGAGTGGGTCCCACTAGACGTTCGCTTCCTAGAAAATTAGATTAAATATATCCAGGATTAAGACAGCAAAAACTTTTTCCTCTTTGTCCGTCTACTTAAGTAAACCCTTAGATGTATAAATGTGTGTGCTAGAAGTTTTTTAAGAGTAACTAATTCGTAAATCATAAAAAATAATCTATCTAGGTAAGCATAAGCAATTCAAAAAATTGCTTACATGTGGCTGGCAAAAATTGCATATATAGAAAAAATTGCATATATATATATATATATATATATATATATATATATATATATATATATGCGCCGCACGTACATAAAACTCATTTTACAAATAGACTACACATAAGTCAGTCAAGTTACTGACCATAAAATACATGTGTATCTCGAGACATCAAATAAACCGATGAGTGAGCAAGACTCCGCCTCGAAATCAAAGAGACTAATGGGAGGCCCAAAGGCTTTTGCGTCAATATCTTGGTTGACTTGTTTCTAGAATGAGGTTTTTTTGCTAATAGAGGTATTAAATACTTTTTCCTCTTCTGGGTACAAGCTTAGATCAAAGTCTCTGTATTGTTCATGCAGGATGTGATTGACCAAATGAGACATCTAAAACCGATTTATGACTTGCGTATTTAGTCCTTCGGAATCAGATCCTACATGTAACTTTTCTAACTTGCTTCCCCCCTCCCCCCACCCCCCTCCTCTTTTGGTACACAACCTTTCAGGAATCAAACCGACCACCTCTCATATTGATGAGGAAAGTTATACCAACTGAGATAGGCCGGTTGGTTGCATTACGGTTTGGGATGGATGATGATTGCATCAGGCTCTTTAAAACCAGAACCTTGGTTTGTTGATAGCTTAAATCCTTTTGGATCATATTGTATTGATGTTTTCACTAATTGGCTGCCAAGGAGTGTAATAACAAAAGATATTGAATATAAATCTCAAAACTCCTGACATCGTCATTTCTTCAAAGCATTCATATATAGCATAATGATCTCTATCAATAATTTACATACAACACCATGAAAAAATCAAAATAATGATAAAAATAAAACAACAGGGGCTAAATCTAATAACAAATCCAGATTAAAAAAACCCATTATGTTACAAGCGACTCGGTTTTCACTTAGTCCCTTACTGACTCAATGGAACACATTCTAGCTCGATGTCTAACTCGCCTTTATCGACATTTCTAAGCTTGAGGGTGATGTCTTGCTTCACCTTGCCGTCGACGAGGGAGATGATGCTGTCCTTGAGCAATGTGTTATCGTCGGAGGCTATCCATTTCCCTAGTTTCTTGGACTCGCCAATCATGGAGTTTTCGAAAGCTTTGGCCGCTGAGACTAGTGGCTGGATGTCTATCTCGGCTTCTCCCATTCGATCATTGGTTGAGAATGTGTCCTTATCATACACTCGCTGCCAAGCAGATAAAAGAAACTTAATGACATAAACATTATCATTCAATATCATCGAAGAGTTTTCACTTTGAAGCAAGGGCCACGAAATATTTTTTAGAGAAAGTTTTCAACAAATTGTCGACCTAACATTAACCCCTCCATTCATTACAGCTATGAGGTTTACAACCATGGAGGCATGTAAAAATATATTGTTTTTCAGTGAACACGAGAAGTTTACAAACTTAGAGCTAAAGTAATATGGCATTCGCTTTAACAAGCATCCATGGCTTCTACTGCTGGCAACCAAAGTAACGCCAAGCTTGTTTAATCTAGAAAAATGTTTAGTTAAAGATCAACTTGCTTCCTGATAGATAATAGACTTCTTGACTTTAGAAATTATTGCTGCATCAAGTCATAAATACGAATAAAAAGATTGCACTGGCTTATTTCCAGTGCATGAGAAGATAATAATCTGAAAAATGGAACAACTGTTGCTCAATTAAATACACCATGTCCGAGATTAATATAACTAAAATGAGATGGACTTGGTGTTCATGATGCTAACAGAAAAGGATAAAGTGCATTTAAAAGTTAAAGAGAGCTTCGAACTGTGCGTAAGATGATTAGAGATGATTTAACCTTGTATTAAAGAGATCACAGATTTGGCATCCTTCTAAAGTTCCCTATTCATCGTTCTAGGTAAGGTTGTAAATCACGTATAGCGGTCCATGGCGGTCGGGAGGTTTCATGGCGGATATCGGATGACGGCCTTTATATATAAATGGCTCTACAAGTGTTATGAAATGAACTTCATTATAGAATTAGATTAAATAACATTTCACATAAGTTTCCATACATATCAATGTTCAAAAATAAAAGGAACAATTATCATCATTATCCAAAACCCAAAAACAAAAGTGCTACCAAACAATCTGTTTCATGCATCATAATTAAAAAAACCAAAATGAAATAAGTTTTCAACAAATAATCAAGTATCACAAAAACAAACTCAATTATCTCCATCAACATCGGAATCGGAGGTAGAAGCATTATTTGCGGGGGCCCGCTATACTATAAATATTGCGGGCAGCGAGTGCCATAGCGCTCGCTATGTAAAACAATACCGATACATCCCGTATAGTGCATGAGGGTTTAAATCGCTATCGCGGCTACTATGACCGCAATTTAAAACATATTGGTTCTAGGTATATAGTTAAAGGAGAGGCCAACTGTTTGAAGCAGTCCAAAACAAAAATTAGCATTGGTGTTAAAAACAGAAATGTAAAAGCAGTAAAAAAGAGCATCTAATTATATAAAATCATTCAACATTTTAATCTAGTTTATATCATCGTCTTAGACCATCGAATCATACAACTTTCGAAGCCTAAACATAGATTTCAAAAATTGAAAACACTATTCACCTCGACACTAAAATCGGCACTTTTGGCTCTGAAATGCATCGAAACGGACTCAAAACGTGCCCGAATTTCACATGAATCCCCAACATAAAATTAATGCCGATTGAGATGAGTTCCGGGGGAGGGGGGGGTGTCACGACCCTAAGCCACCTTTACGGTGGCGTAGGGCCCTGGCAGTCTCGAGAGCACACTAAACTCCCCCCAGAGCACACTTTAGTTCTCCCGGTAGGGTTGGTGCCCTCCAACCTCCTTCCGATCGATATTACTATGTATAGAACATTTCTACTAAGCCCGGATGCGGCAAAATGAGTCGAAAAGATTCGATTTTAATCTATGTTTCCAAAAAAGTGAACACTTCACATTGAAACATGGTTTTGTAATTTCAGTTGGCCACAAACAATTGCAATGTTATCAATTTGGCTCTGATACCATGATAGTGGACGGGAGCTCGAGTCGCGACTCTCGCATCCACGGCAAAATCACATAACAAAATTTTTGTGTGAGCTTAACCCCATTCCAATCACAAAGATCACACAAATAACATAGCAATAGAGAACTACATACAAATAGAGAGCAAAGAGAAGAGTCTACAACCTTTGCAGCATCTTCATATGCTCTAATGGAAAATTCAGACTCGTGCTAGACTCCGCAAGCTCCCGGAAGCGTCTCCACGCCGACCGCATCGCCTTAGATGATCCGCGGTGAAGCCACGATACCCGTAGCTTCAACTCATCCATCTTGAGGAGTTGCTCAACTTCGTCACTTACTATGCGCTAATGGAGGAGAGTGGTATAATGGGTACTCTCCGGATTTTGGTTTCTCCCACCGAGGCAACTTTTTCCATTGGAGTAAAGAGCTCCAAGCTTTTGTTGAAGAAAAGAAGAAGAAAAATGGATGGCTTGAAAAAAATTCCTCTCTTTTCTTTTCTTTTCTTACCCATATTTAAAGAGGAGGGTCCCACCACTTATAATGTTAACATAACATATTATTATACATATCTACACACACACACTATATGCATTATAACATTAAAGAGTGTGTGTGTGTGTGTGTGTGTGTAATGAGATTTGTATATGTATCGCATACATACACATATCATGCATCAAATACATAACCGGCCATCCATATCATCTCAGTATCGCATACTGTGGAGAGTACTTGTATCATATACCACATATTAGAAACCGTATCATCTATACGGTTATCAAATCAACACTAGATTTGATATTCCGGTTTTTTAACCGGCTAGTATATTCAGATGTTCGATTAAATCAATCATTTAATCAAAGTCTTGTATGTATCGTATACGCACGCCACATCACATTTTTCCCGGGCAGGTATCTTCGTTGCGGGACTCTAAAGACCTGTCAATACGCTGGCAGTAGATTATGTAGGATCACAACCGATCGAATCCGAAACACATTTAGATCCGATCCCTTGACTGGATAACCCACAAGCACGTCAGTGGCACTAGCTGTAAGTAACGGCTACTCGGGTACGATCAAGATAAAGGCAAGTCGACGTGCGAACTCATCCGGACCCGATAAAATCTATAAGTGACTGTCTCGGTACAGTCCAATCTCTTCGTCTGAGAGTATCGCATAACGAATCTAGGATTTGGAATCTATTATACCCCAATAACTCAATAAGTCGTGCAAAAAATGACTCATAACCAACCAGAGATACAACTGATAACACTTATCAGTTTATCTCCACTGTGGTGGCCACCGACTTGTGGTTGTTGTCATCTCTGTTGGATATAGTGCCCTCGGAGTCAATTATTGGATCGCAGGCACGTGATTGCAATGATTGAGGGAGGACCTATACCGGTAGGACAGTCTTACTCAAGATGATAGTATACTATCTGGTTTATCTTTATCATCGTGTACAGGTTCGGGTGACATTACAGGTCACTATTACACATTGATAGAGCCCTTAGGATTCTTGCTTGACTACCAGAGCGATCATATACGTGAGAGTTGGGTAGTCTATAAGCACATCCTTAAAGTGGTCCCTAGTCGTGGGAGTTTCGAGACTGGGCATCGATACTCCATTAGTAGACTAGTGTATACAGTCGAGACCCCGACGAGGGGCGGTGGCTGGTCTCACAAGCCATTGGTGTCAGTTGGATCACCTAATATATATACAGGTGCTCATTGGGTTATGAGTACACCGAACAAGACTCGCCGGGAACATGCTAGTTGGTATTATACCTGACGTCAGATAGCAGTTCCCTGGTGACATGTCTACAGGTTAGTTCATCGACCTGAGATCGTCATTTGTCTCGTGTGAGTTCCCACTGTGCTTTGATTACTACCCTACCACGGCTCAAAGGATTCGTGCAAACAGGTTTTAGTTGGGTACAGTCCCGAGCCATCTGGAGGCAGTGAGCGGATCGGCAGGGGTTTCGTCTCTCCTGGTATTGGGGGTGAGATCGCGCTGTGTCTAGGAGAGCCATTACACGAAGTCCTTGGCCAAGGCAGGAGATTTACTGGTAGGTATTCCAATAGTATCTCCGGGTATTCTGGGCTACACTCCGACACGACTTGTACCACTTTTGGGGGTCTGACTTTTACCACCCCCTAGGCCCGACATACGATGCTCATAGACGAATGGACCGGACTGTACGGATATTGTCACTGACAGGCTCAGTAGGGTGTCAGGATGAGTTCGCTCATCGGCCTCCCTTTTGGTCAAACCTAGTAGCCCGTTACGTACGGCTAGTACCACTGACGTGCTAGTGGTTAAATCCATAGCTAAAGAATTGACAAGTCTTTAGAGTCCCCCACAGACAGTTTCTCAAGTTTCGGGCGAAACGTTGTAGAGGCCGTATGATATATGGCAGGGTCCGATCATATACGTGCAGTAGTGCACGGATCATGATCGGGCGGATCATACTAGTGGACTTTGGTTTAAGCCGGATCCTAGTATTAGATTTGTTGGATTAGTTTAGTCTCATCGCATTCGCATTCAGTCGGAATGCGGATGCAGGTATGTATATACATGTGAGGGGTATCCTTATGATCCTTCACGAGTTTACTTTAGATGTTGCCGTATCTTTTTGTTGTTGTAAACATTTGGGTTAATGTTTACAAATGGAAATAATGAGCTAGAAATCATGATTAGGAGCATTAATTGTGACACATGCACAAGTGGTGACTCATGGTCTCTTTCTTTGTGCATGTGTCACATTATGTGATTGATTTGTGAGTTGAAATGAGAGGAAGAGAGAGAAGGGCAGCCATAGATAAGTTTTCTCTTGTATTTTTCACTCTCACTCTCATTTTATCATACAACACAAGAAAAAGAAAGGCTCCTCTTCTTTTTCTTCCTCTAGGTCACCATTTCGATTAATGGCTTCATCTTCAACCTCCATCCATACACTCTCATGCATTGAGAATCAATGGATGCAAGAGACAAAGTGATCACACACATTCTCTATATCACCTTGGACACATCGGCTAGAAAATTTCGTGTCCGAGTTGTTTCGGACGAAGCGGGAGCCCGTAAAAAGACTCGAAGATGTGGTACCCTTTCTGACAAGGAGACCGGAGATCGGAGATGCCGCGAAGAGCTTGGGTTGGTGGCCAAAGACCGAAAAATATGGATCGATCGGTATAGCTTTTCTAACCCTCCTCTAGTTAGATAGTTATAGGTTAATGGTTCGATCCAGGATTAAAGTCTGCGATAGCGCCGGTTTCAAGTTTATGAAAAGGTTTTCGTTTCCGCGTTTTGGCCTCGGACAGACGGCCGGGACGCTACCGTAGACTTACATGGTATCAGAGCCACGCCATTAAACTTTACTAGATTGCTTTAACGTGTTTAGAACATCGATCGAACAAAATTTCCGAAACCGCAATTTCAAAAACGAAGTTTCTGTCGAATTTTTTTTGTAGTCAAAAAATTATTTTAAGTATTGCAGAAAATCAGGCAGGCTTTTCCAAGACATCTATGAAAATTAGGTTGCATGATTCTACAGTGCCGTCGCGGAACCGCGGCAATAACCCTGTTCTGGCCGCGGTTCCGCTGCACTACTGTAGCTAAACTGCATCGAAATTTCTACAGTGATTGTTTTCTTGGAATTGGGGTTTCTGGAATGTTTATTTCTGGCCCAGATTATTTTGAGTGTTGCAGTTGTACTTGGGGCCCACTTCGGGAAATTTTGTCGATCGAAAATTTTAAATATGTTAGTTCACAGTGCTTACTTTATATTTGTGACCGTGAATGTCATTTAATCGGTAAATCTCGTCTAATTGCTATAGCTCTTTTAGACGGATTTGCGAATGTGACATTCACGTTGATGTTCTGTGTTGTGCTGTGATGTTGCGGATTTGTCGTGGTGAATAGCCTGGTGCAATGGTAGTACAGTTTGGTTGTATTTGTACATTTGATATTGCGGGGCGAGCGTCCGACATGTGGAATGCCGTCACTGCCTGTTTGTATATTATTCTTTTGGGGCACGACCGGGATGAGGTCGATGTACCCGTTATATATATTTTACTTTCAGTACTAGGATTACCCTAAGGTGGAGTGCACGGATAGCCGGGTTCTAGAGGGCAATGGGCCCGCATCTCATGGCTTTGAGACGGAGGGGGCTTCACCCTAGAATTGGCGAGCTATACGCCGCACTCGTAGGGGGTATAGGTTGACCTAAGAAGGGGTGCCCAAGTTACCGAATTCCGTGAAGTGCTGGGTGGTCCATTCACTTTGTTGAAGGGGGCTGCTTTGCTTCAGGTTTTGGCGAGTAACTTGCCGCGCCCGTAGGGGTCTAGGATTTTATTGCACAGGCTATCCACACGACCAGGGGAACGTCGGGTTTCAGTAGCAGCTCTATGAAACCCGGGGATCCCAGATTATTTGTATTGTTCTGTGATGCTTATTATATTTCTGTGATGTTGCATTTATCATGCCTTGAGCGATTATTATATATTGATATATATACCAGTATATGTTGTATATGTTTTACACCCGCGCTAGTCCAGTCCCCGCTCTGTCGTTAGTTAAGTAACCTAACGGGTGATGATGGGAACCAGTGGCGAATGCGGATGGCATATACGTACATCGTATTTTCGTTCTTTTGTCGTGTGATTAATTGATGGGACTGCATTGATTCGGATCAATGCAAGCTAAACAAACCTATTCTGGTGTTGTTGGAACATTTTTCAAAAAGCTGTTATTGCAAGGACGTTCTCTTTTGTTTTGCACAGTGGTATTCGGTTATGAATATCCAGCACCTCAGTCGACGAGGCAAGGGCCGAGATCCCTTCACCGGGAGTGACCCCTTGGACAGAAGTTTGCATCAGGGTAATAACTTCACTATAGCCGATTGCCTTTTTGCTTTGCATCGTGGTATTCAGTTGGAATATCCTGCACCTCATTCTACGGGGAAAGAGCTGAGATCCTTTCACCGGGAGTGACCTCTTTAGCAAAGGTTTTCGGCACTATATTTATAAAAAGCTATCCGTTTCCTTCAACGATATCAAGTTTATTACGTTAAAGGTTTTTCGCCAAACACCATTCGTAGCCCTCCGTAATTTCAGACGGGTAGCACTTAGTATTCATGCTATGTTTGTTGGCCAAAGTCAAGGCATAGTGTATGGTATCTATTTGTTACCTTTCTGTTGCATAGATAGATGCGTTGGTTTGGGACAGTCGTACTGCTTTGTTGGCCAAAGTCAAGGGTAGGTACGGGTGGGTTCAAATTAATCTGGATAATGACGGGTAGAACTTGACATATGACTTATGATTTGTTGGCCAAAGTCAAGGTCATAAGAGCATGGGGTAAAAATCACATCGGGAGTTTCTAAAGAAAATGAAACTTTCCAGATATGCGCATACCTTCTGGAGTGTGATAACGTGAGTGGATTCCATCACGTTATCATGCGATGATAGTTGGATGCCGATTCCCACTGATGAGTTGGTTTACTCCTCGGGTGATCCCGACTAATTCTTCTTTCAGATTTGGAGGAGAATTTGAGGTTACAGTGGGAGGTTTCCTGATTAGATAAATTGATAACCATTCTGATCTAGGTTAGAGTGCACGCAGAGTGTTTCTTATCTCTCTCTTTGGCAGCGACCATAGCCCGACCCTAGACTATGACTCAGTGACCAAGTTAACCGAACCTTCTTAAAACACTGGCTTTTGGATTGTCAGAGTTGCATACCTCATTGCCACTCCTACTTTTACCCTTTTCTCCAGAACACCCCGTATTACTATGAACATCCACTTCCATTGGATAAAACCATCGTATAGTTATATACGAACTCGAAGGAACTTATTCGAGGATGGTTTCCGATTCTGGAGAAAATGAATAGGACTATTCAGTTGCCTTTTCCTTTTACTTTCTCTCAAGTTGCGAGTGTTCCTTGGGTTAGAACGGTACACCTATTATGCTAATTGGATAGTCTTCTTCCAAACCATAGGCAGGTGCCGAACGGTGGGGAATGAAGAAAACCAATTAGCCTAACGAAGGTGTACAGAAGGTATTAAGTAAAGACAAATAAAGGGATTAGTAAGAGGGCAAAGTAAAACTGCGACTGCTATTCACGACCAAACCAAGTATTTCATCGCCACTCCTAGTTCACCTTTGTATTTCTTCAGGACACTCCGTATCACTACGAAGATCCATAATTATTTGGATACTCTATCGTATGGTTATATACGAACTCGAAGGAACTTGTTCCAGTTCGGGGATGGATTCTAGTTCAGGAGAAATAGGATTAAGGTTTTATTCAGTTGTCTTTTATCTTTACCTTCTCTCGGGTTGCGAGTGCTCCTAGGATTAGGACAGTACACCTATTACGCTTATTGGATAGTCTTCTTCCAAACTATAGGCTGGTGCCGAACGGTAGGGAAGGAAGAAAACCATTTAGCCTAAAGGGGTGTAAAGAAGGTAATGACTAAAGACATATAAAGGGATTTGGAGAGATGGCAAAGAAATATACGGTTACAGTTGTGAATCTGATAATGGAAGAGGCATTACTAGGAATACCCGGATACACCTTCGAAACATATTCATGTTTCAGTTTCACTGTGTATTGTTAATAGAAAACTGATTTCCCAATTAGCCCTTGCTCCAGGGTATGTATTTACCACGTTTGATTCTCACATCTATATGGTTTTACAGATGATGAGTGGGAGTAAGTTATTGGGAATTGGGTGATCATCCTCATTATATCGGGATTCGTTGTAATTGGTGATATTTGAGGAAATTGCCTGGGTTGTTTGCCGGACGGCAAATATTTGGTTTTGAATATCCGTTGTTATGCACCAATTTCAAATTGATATATCTGTACGTTTATTTTTATAAAGTAAGATATAACTTTTTGAAATTATGTCCATGACATTTACCTATATCAGTGGATGGTTAGGTAAGGAGCATTAAACAGCGGTGTAATTCTTCTTAAACATAAGTATAGTTTTCAACCTACGACACACAGGGAATGAGTTATTGGACTCAGGGGACTTATACAGAGTATTGTATGTTGTCCAGTGTCCATTAGGACAGAGGGGTTGGTACTCGTACTATATTCTGTTTACTTGTGACTTCTCTAGTTCTTAGACATGTGTTTCATAGAAATACAAGATCCAAGTTTTGAGAAGTTATAGGTATATGAATAAAGTAGAGAACCAGGTATTGCAAGTATCAGGATTCTTCAAGGTGATCGAAGATGTAGATACTTGTGTATAGTATTCAGTTGATAGTAATGATTATGAGAACTTGCTTCACTTTCAGGTTACACATATCTGGATGTATTCCTAAGTTGAGTAATGTTGATCGGCCTATCTCCATTTAGTTGACATGCACTGGAAACAGCTTCATGATTTAAATCTGGTTCCAATTAAATCAGTGCCTCTGCTTCTATATTGGATTTAGAATAGGTCATATCTTAAAATTGTTAAGGTACGGGGAGTTTTCCGTCTTATGCTTAAAACCAGACTCTGGATAACTCAAGGCACGTTTCTGTAATGGTTGTTTGTGGGTTGACCCGGGCTATAACGAGGGTTAACTTTCTACCATCTGGAAGATCAATAGTGATATTGTTCTTGACTCGCTACAGTTTTAGTAAAATGGATTTTTTCAGAAAACAGTAGTGGGAGTATGGTAGAACTGGAAGTGATTCCAAAACCGCAAATGATTACTGAAAATTTAATAGGACCTAAAGATTAAATCTGGTTTGACATTCCATTGGCCACTCCGCAGATATGGTGGGTAACTCCAGGCACTCGAGAGGTATTTCGGTATACTCAAAGATGGTGACAAGGAGGTTCTTGTTTACCCAGACTTGCCATTGCTGTTGTTCCAGACTGTGAGACCCGGCAGGAGAATGAGTATAGCGTCGTTCTAAACTAGCTTTAGAAGTGTACGTGTATATGACTCTGCCAGAAGGTTGTCGTAGTCGGAACAGCGGAAGCATAGTGGATAAGTAGCTTATGTCTATTTATGGACTAAAACAGATATAGCAGAGATAGATCATCTATTTCTGACGTGACAGTCATAGGTTTGACTTCATCAGAATAGGGGATGGATCTGTTAAGAAGGTAGTAGGGTGTGATGTCCTGGTATTTGGATGACATACACAGAGTAGGAAGTGAAATTTCTATACTGCGATCGGTTATACTTTGGTTGTCACACAGTGGTTTCTCCAGATAGGGTATAGATAAAATATCAGACATTCTGGTAACTAGATCTATGGTTTTAGATCTAGATTTGGGTAGTTTCCCAATCAGGAAACTTAGACAGCATTCTAAAGGTGTTTTAGAATGGACGACTCTGTAAGTCCACGTTGCCCACCCCGGTACTTGCGGGGAGGCGGAAAACGGAATAAAAATCAAATTTTTATGAGCTTAGGCAACATGGACTAGACTATGAAGGATCTTTGCTAAACAAAAACAAGCTAAAGCTAACTAGAAACTAGCTAAGTGCTAGAAAGGTTATACCTTGGGCTTTAAGTCCTTCTCTCCTTGCTCCTTGGAGTGGTGGAAGGAGGTCACCTTTGTCGTCTTCTCCCGTCAAAGAAAGATCCACCCGAAAGCCTCAACCTTCGGCTTCAACTCCAAGCTAGAAGTAACTAGGATGCAAGAAGTGCTAATCCTTGAACCCTAGATGAGAGTAGAGATTATCAAGAGAGGGTTTTTCTCAAGCTCAAGTGTTTCTCAACACATGAGAGGGGAGAGCTTGAGGGAGAGGAAGAACAAGAGAGAGAATGTGAATGATAGAATGAGAATAATATGAACCATTCTTACATATATGTATGAATTATTGTAATTAGATAATTAGCTAGATAATTGTCATGATTAATCAAGACATGACCATTATCATTTCATTTTTAATGCAAATTGCAAGGATCAAAGAGTATCTTCCAAATGAAATGATGATGGTCAAAGTGTCAACAAGGTCAACAAGTCAAGATAGGTCAAATGGTCAACAATCATAACCATGCACAATTATTAAACTAATATCAATTAATAATACACACATAAGCATTAGGGTTAATAAAATGACAATAGTCATTAACCCTAATCAAAGTCCTCTCCCTCTGTCTCAAGAAACTGTGCATACGCACCCGTATTCGTGATCCGAGGAACACGAATACAATGAGAAAAAGCCAATCCCAAATCATATACTAGGATCCGGCTTAAACCAAAGCCCGCTAGTATAAGCTGTCCGGACAACAAACGTGCACAAGTGCGCGGATGTGAACGAACCCTGTCGCAAAACCATGCGACCTCTACTCATTTTGCCTAAAGGCGAATAGCTCTCTGTGTGGGACGCTAAAGACTCGACACTACGCTGGCAGTGGGTTTAACCACAGACCGCAAGCGGCACTAGCTGTACGTAACGGTCCCCAGGTAGATGTCGATAAGAAGACTGACGAGGTGAACCCCATCTGAACTCCTACTGAGCCTGTATGTGACAATCTCCGTACAGTCCGGTCTGTTCGTCTGATACATCGCATGGCGGGTCTAGGGGGCGGTGAACGTCAGTCCCCTAATAGCGGTACAAGTCATGTCGGAGTGTAGCCCAGAACACCCTGAGATAACACTGGAAACCTACCAGTATATCTCGCTTGCCCTGGCCAGGGACTACTCGTGTAATGGCTCTCCCGGACATAGCGCGATGTCAACCCCCAATACCGGGAGAGACGAATCCTGTCTAACCGTCACTGCCTCTAAGTGCTTCGGGACTGCATCCAAAAACTACCTGTTTGCACGACTCCTTTGAGCCGTGGTAGGGTAGCAATCAAAGTGCAGTGGGAACACACTCGAGGCGAAGTGACAGTGTCAAGTCAGCGGACTAAGCTGTACTCATGTCACCTGGGAACTGATAACTGACGATAGGTATAATACCAACCAACAGTTCCCGACGAGTCCTGTCCAGTGTACTCGTAACCTAACGAGCACCCGCATACTATCTCAAGTACGACGTACTGACGGCTGTGGGACAGACCGTCTCCCACACTGGGATGAGAAGCGCATACGCTAGTCTACTCCGGAGTATCGATGCCCTGTCTCGATAGTCCAACAACTAGGGACCTGTATAAGGATGTGCTTATAGATCACCCAGCTCCCACGAGTGTGAGCGCCATCACAACGCTGGTAATCAAGCAAAGATCCTAAGGGCTCTACTAATATGTATAACAGCGATATGCTAAAAGAAACACATGCACATATTAAAGCAGAGACAAACCAAGTAGCATACTACCATTTCGAGCAAGATTGTATATACAACTGTGAATATCCCAAGCCTCCATTAAGTAATATACAAACTAGTATGATACAGTAATGGCCTCTAGGGCATATACACTAACAATCTCCCACTTGCACTAAGGCCATGTACTGGCGTATCGAAGACCTATCATCTCGATCAGCCGCTCGAACTGAGTCTGGGGCAAGGCCTTGGTGAATGGATCTGCTGTGTTATCTTCTGAAGCAACCCTCCGAACCTCGATCTCCTGGCGATCCACGATCTCCCTGATCAGGTGATACCGCCTCAAGATGTGTCTGGATTTCTGATGGGACCTGGGTTCCTTCGCTAAAGCTATAGCCCCGTTGTTGTCGCAATACAGAGGTATTGGGTCAACAATGGACGGAACCACCTGAAGTTCTCTCAAGAACTTCCTCATCCAGACAGCTTCTTTTGCGGCATCAGATGCAGCGATGTATTCCGCTTCCATAGTCGAGTCAGCAACGGTTCCCTGTTTGGAGCTCTTCTAACACACCGCCCCTCCATTGAGGGTAAAGACAAAACCCGACATGGACTTGGAATCATCCTTGTCACTCTGGAAGCTGGAGTCAGCAAAGGCCTCAATCTGGAGGTTTTTTCCGCCATACACCAAGAACATCTCCTTAGTCCTTCTCAGGTACTTGAAAATGTTCTTTACTGCTATCCAATGTTTCTCCCCAGGGTTTGACTGATACCTGCTTACCACACTCAGTGCATAAGCCACATCCGGTCTGGTACACAACATCGCATACATTATAGAGCCTACCGCAGAAGCGTAGGGTATAATAGACATGCGATCCCTCTCCAAATCAGTCTTGGAAGACATCTATTTGGAGAGGGTGATCCCGTGACAAGCCGGTAGATTACCGCGCTTGGAATCTTCCATACTGATCTCTTCAGTATGGTGTCGATGTACCTGAACTGCGAAAGTCCTAATATCCTCTTGAATCTGTCACGGTAGATCCGGATACCCAGAATGTATGAGGCATCACCCAGGTCTTTCATGGAGAACCTGTGTGACAAGAACCCCTTGACAGATTGTAGCATAGGAATGTCATTTCCTATTAAGAGAATGTCATCCACGTATAAAACGAGGAATACTACAGTTCTCGCTATAAATCTACAATAGATGCATGGTTCATCTGGATTTTTGATAAAGCCAAATTCCTTGACCGTCTCATCAAAACAGATGTTCCAACTCTGCGATGCCTGCTTTAGTTTATAAATGGACTTAAGCAACATGCATACATTTCCGCTGCTCCCACTCTGAATGAAACCCTCTGGCTGATCCATATAGACACATTCCTCTAAATGTCCATTTAGAAAAGCTGTCTTTACGTTCATCTGCCAAATCTCATAATCGTGGAAGGCAGCAATGGCAAGAAGGATCCGAATGGATTTCAGCATAGCTACTGGAGAAAAAGTTTCGTCATAGTCCAAACCAGATCGCTGACGAAAACCCTTTGCAACCAGTCTAGCTTTATAGGTCTCAACCTGTCCATCTACACCAATCTTCCTTTTAAAGATCCACTTGCATCCTACGGGTTTTATCCCATCTGGAGCAATGTCCAACGTCCATACTTTGTTGGTGTACATGGACTCCATTTCGGTCCGCATTGCATCCAGCCATTTTACCGAGTCGACGCTCTGAATGGCTTGCTGGAAGCTAGTAGGCTCATCAAAGTCTATGATGCAATCCTCTCTATCCCCGTCAATGAGAAAACCGTAGTATCTCTCGGGCGGATGAGACTGCCTACTACTCCTGCGGAGTGGCGTGGGAATGTCCTGATCTTTCGAACCCTCTGGTTCTACTAAGCTTTCAGTAATAGCTTGTGGTTCTGGAATTTCTTCCAGTTCTATTGCGCTCCCACTTATTTCTTTTTCTAAGAACTGATGTTCCAGAAAATGGGCATTACGAGAAACAATGACTTTTTGTTCCTCTGCGTAATAGAAAAGATACCCCCTGGAGTTCTTTGGGTATCCCACAAACTTGCACAGTACTGAGCGTGCCTCGAGCTTGTCCGTATGCTGCTTTTTGACATAAGCTGGACATCCCCAAATCTTCAGGTATTGAAGATAGGGTTTCTTCCCACTCCATAACTCATATGGTGTGGTAGGCACAGTCTTAGTGGGAACTCGGTTCAAAAGGTATGCCGCTGATTCTAGCGCATATCCCCAGAACGATCGCGGCAACTCGGCGTTACTCATCATGGACCGTACCATATCCAATAGGGTTCGGTTCCGTCTCTCCGATACACCGTTATGTTGCGGAGTGTATGGAGAAGTAAGCTGAGAGAGAATTCCATTCTCTTTTAAGTAACCCAGGAACTCGGCACTCAAGTATTCACCACCTCGATCAGATCTCAGTGCCTTGATACTTTTGCCTGTTTGTTTTTCTACTTCATTCTTATATTCCTGGAACTTATCAAAAGCTTCGGATTTATGCTTCATTAAGAAGACATGTCCGAATCTTGAGAAATCATCCGTAAAAGTAATGAAGTAGGAATAACCGCTTCGTGCATGTGTAGACATTGGACCGCACACGTCGCTGTGTACGAGTCCCAAGAGCTCGCTCGCTCTTACTCCGTGTCCAGTGAACGGAGTCTTTGTCATCTTTCCTTTGAGACAGGATTGACAAGTTGCATACGATTGATATTCGAACGAATCCAAATATCCTTCTGTGTGTAACTTAGTCAACCTTCTCTCATTGATGTGACCCAGTCTACAATGCCATAAGAAAGTTTTATTGATTTCTGGAGACTTTCTTTTGTGTGTATTCTGGACATTGAAAATCTGTGGTTGGTTTAATACGTATATACCGTTGTTCAATGTACCTGACCCAATCAAAACTTGATTAAGGTGAATGTTCACTACATTACTTACAAATGCAAATTCATAACCTTCTTTAGATAATAAAGATACAGAAATGATATTACAGGTTGCATTTGGTACATAATAACAACTACGCAAAACCAAAAAGTGTCCATCTGATAATCCCAGGTGATAGTCCCCAACGGCCTCAGCATCCATGCTAGCACCGTTTGCAACTCTGAGGGTCATGTCACCTGCCTTCAAAACTCTACGCTTTCTCAAAACCTGCAAAGAATTACAGATATGAGATCCTGATCCGGTATCCAATACCCAGGATGTAGAGTTTATTGATAGACAGTTTTCAATAACATACACACCTGAAGCTGAAGCTGCAACTCGCTTCAAATCCTGTGTTCTGGCTTTCCAAGCCTTGCAATCCTGTTTTCAGTGACCACTTTTGTGACAATAGAAGCATTCTTCCTTCCCCACCAGCTTTCCCGCTATCTTTGTTGCTTTACTTTTTCCCTTCGTATCCACTTTACCGACACCGCCTCTTGGTTTGGCGGGGGCTTTCTTCTTCTTGCCCTTGGCTTTCGCCCTGGACCTAGAAGAGGAAGATCCTCCTACAAACAAAGTGGATGTCTCCCTACCCTTCTGTAGGGTGCCCTCAGCACTCCTCAACATGTTCAGAAGCTCGGAAAGTTCAACCTCCTTTCCTTGCATGTTGAAGTTAAGAATAAACTGGGCGTAAGTGGAAGGAAGGGACTGGAGAATCAAATCAGTATAGAGTTCATTGTCCAACGTGGTCCCAAGGTCCGCGAGCTCCTCAATGTAGCCAATCATCTTAAGCACGTGTTCTGCTACCGATGATCCGACGGCCAACCTTGCCGAAAACAACTTCTTCGACACTTCGTATCTTGCGATACGAGACTGCTCTCCATACAGTTCTTTTGTATGAAGAAATATGGACTCTAGGTCCATATTCTCGTGCCTCCTCTGATGTTCGTTGTCCATCGAGGCAAGTACGAGGCATCTAGCCTTCGCGCAATCTATTTCCCAGGTCTTATAGATTTCCCTATCTACGACACTGGTTTTGGGACCTGGGACATGGGGAGCTTTGGTGGTAAGGACATACCCCAACTTGTCGTAAGTGATTGCCATCTTGACATTCCTGAGCCAATCTTTGTAGTTTGGCCCTGTCAATATGTTTTTATCTAGTAATAACTTAAGTCCGGTCATGTTGAATGGTCGCTGCAATTAGGAGAGAGAAAAGAAACACTTTAGCATGATGCTCTTGCATGTTTAGAGTGGTTTTTAATTTTTCTAAACTGGATGGCTCCCACTGTCTCTCGAATCCCTTCTCAAACCGAAAAGAAAAGACTAGTCAGGATCAATCTCACCGTACAATACTTGCTTAACCGTTCAGCCAGGCCAGTGTCGGTACTTCGAGGGAGGTTTTCCAACGCTTTCGCGAAGTTCCTTAATTAAGTAACCTCTTTTCCCTGTGGGCGTAGCCCCGCTAACACCTTTCTAGACACCTACTAAGTTTATAGCATTGATCGTTAAGTAAGAGTTTTCCCGAGGAGTAGCATATACTCACAGTAGGATCGGGATCCAAATATCATCGCGTGATAAAACCGAAGGAATCCTACCAGAATTATCACACTCCAAATGATATGCAGCGCTAGCAAGTTCTGTACTTATGAAACTCCCGATGTGGATTTTTGCCCCATGCTCTTATGACCTTGGCGTGAGGTCAAAATGTCATAAGTCACATGTGAAGTTCTTCCCATCATTATCCTGGTTAATTTGAACCCACCCGTACCTACCCTTGACGTAGGCCAAAATGGCAGTACGACTGTCTCAAACCAACGCATTCTATCTATGCAACAGATAAATATCCGGCAGCTACCAATCACTATGCCTTGGCGTGAGGTCAAAATACATAGCTTGAATACTACCGAATATTTAACTGAAACGATGGAGGGCTACGGATGGTTTTGGCGAAACCGTGAACGTAGTGAACTTGATATGATCCATGGAACGAGATAGCTTTTAAAAGGAGTGGTTCAAGCTCCGCGTTTAAAAGTTTAGTTTTGAAAAGAACTGAGTGGTTTTCAAAGTGTTCCAATCGACTTTTACTTGGTTTATTTTCTTGCATTAGTTCTTTTAATGCGTCCCATCATTTAATCCTACCATTGCAGAAAACAACCAAAATATGACGTACGCTTATGCCATTCGCATTCGCCATGGGGCCCCGTCATCACCCGTTAGGTTACTTAACTAACGACAGAGCGGGGGCTGGGCTAGCGCGGCTGTAAAACATAAGCAACGCCTAAATAGTTATCATATATAAATATATAGCAATGATAGACATTACAGATCACAGATGAATACATTGGATATACTAGGAATCCGCAATCCGTTCGAGCCTGCAATGAAAAGCGGATTACACGGTCGCGGTGAATAGCCAATACCCCACCCAAGACCCCTACGGGTGCGGCAAACTACCCGCCAAGTACCCGAAGCGAAGCAACCTCCCTCACCACCGTGAGTAGGCCACTCGGCACTTCGAAACACCCGGTAGTTTGTGCACCCCCTCCATGGGTCTATCCTAGGAGCAAAAACAGTAAAAAGAATTATACAATGACGGCTACAACCCCGACCCGGTTGTGCGGCCAAACAAATAATAATATTACATCAATTTACATGTTACAAAGAATGAAAGAAAAAGAAACACTCATCTCACATCCACCCCGGCTATTCATCCGCGACAATCCAACCCATTCATATACACATACCATCATCAATCACAGATCACAGATATGTATAACCCCGACTAATCGACATATAGCGATTAGCCGACGTTCAATACATATAAACATCACAGATATAACCTTTTAGTCAAAGTGTATTGAAGTTCGGAAAAAAAAATACGGATTTATAGGCCCCCAAAAACAAATTTCTATTCTGGAAAATCTGGGCACATATAAACCATCTTAAAAATCCTAAAACCAAGCCAGAAATACACTGCACCAAACTCGACCCAGAGAAGAGCCAAGATGGCCGCGGTTGCGCGGCAATAGCTTGCTATTGCCGCGGAACCGCGGCTCTTTGGTCGAATCTTTGGATCGTTTTTGGTGGCTTTCTTCACAAAACCCTGAGATGATTTTTGGAGTATAAAAAATTTTGGAGTATAACAAATTTTATTTTGAACAGAAAAAATTTTAACAGAAACTTAGGGTTTTTAAAACTCGGTTTTTCGATTTTTTTGATTCGAACTTCGATACACTCTACTGCCTAGCTAGTTTATGTTTAGTTAGACTCTGATACCACTGTAAGTCCACGTTGCCCACCCCGGTACTTGCGGGGAGGCGGAAAACGGAATAAAAATCGAATTTTTATGAGCTTAGGCAACATGGACTAGACTATGAAGGATCTTTGCTAAACAAAAACAAGCTAAAGCTAACTAGAACCTAGATAAGTGCTAGAAAGGTTATACCTTGGGCTTTAAGTCCTTCTCTCCTTGCTCCTTGGAGTGGTGGAAGGAGGCCACCTTTGTCGTCTTCTATCGTCAAAGAAAGATCCACCCAAAAGCCTCAACCTTTGGCTTCAACTCCAAGCTAGAAGTAACTAGGATGCAAGAAGTGCTAATCCTTGAACCCTAGATGAGAGTAGAGATTATCAAGAGAGGGTTTTTCTCAAGCTCAAGTGTTTCTCAACACATGAGAGGGGAGAGCTTGAGGGAGAGGAAGAACAAGAGAGAGAATGTGAATGATAGAATGAGAATAATATGAACCATTCTCACATATATGTGTGAATTATTATAATTAGATAATTAGCTAGATAATTGTCATAGTTAATCAAGACATGACCATTATCATTTCATTTTTAATGCAAATTGCAAGGATCAAAGAGCATCTTCCAAATGAAATGATGATGGTCAAAGTGTCAACAAGGTCAACAAGTCAAGATAGGTCAAATGGTCAACAACCATAGCCATGCACAATTATTAAATTAATATTAATTAACAATAATACACACATAAGCATTAGGGTTAATAAAATGACAATAGTCATTAACCCTAATCAAAGTCCTCTCCCTCTGTCTCAAGAAACTGTGCATACGCACCCGTATTCGTGATCCGAGGAACATGAATATAATGAGAAAAAGCCAATCCCAAATCATATACTAGGATCCGGCTTAAACCAAAGCCCGCTAGTATAAGCTGTCCAGACAGCAAACGTGCACAAGTGCGCGGATGTGAACGAACTCTGTCGCAAAACCATGCGACCTCTACTCATTTTGCCTAAAGGCGAATAGCTCTCTGTGTGGGACTCTAAAGACTCGACACTACGCTGGCAGTGGGTTTAACCACAGACCGCAAGCGGCACTAGCTGTACGTAACGGTCCCCAGGTAGATGTCGATAAGAAGACTGACGAGGTGAACCCCATCTGAACTCCTACTGAGCCTGTATGTGACAATCTTCGTACAGTCTGGTTTGTTCGTCTGATACATCGCATGGCGGGCTTAGGGGGCGGTGAACGTCAGTCCCCTAATAGCGGTACAAGTCGTGTCGGAGTGTAGCCCAGAACACCCTGAGATAACACTGGAAACCTACCAGTATATCTCGCTTGCCCTGGCCAGGGACTACTCGTGTAATGGCTCTCCCGGACACAGCGCGATGTCAACCCCCAATACCGGGAGAGACGAATCCTGTTTAACCGTCACTGCCTCCAAGTGCTTCGGGACTGCACCCAAAAACTACCTGTTTGCACGACTCCTTTGAGCCGTGGTAGGGTAGCAATCAAAGTGCAGTGGGAACACACTCGAGGCGAAGTGACAGTGTCAAGTCAGCGGACTGAGCTGTACTCATGTCACCTGGGAACTGATAACTGACGATAGGTATAATACCAACCAACAGTTCCCGACGAGTCATGTCCAGTGTACTCGTAACCTAACGAGCACCCGCATACTATCTCAAGTACGACGTACTGACGGTTGTGGGACAGACCGTCTCCCACACTGGGATGAGAAGCGCATACGCTAGTCTACTCCGGAGTATCGATGCCCTGTCTCGATAGTCCAACGACTAGGGACCTGTATAAGGATGTGCTTATAGATCACCCAGCTCCCACGAGTGTGAGCGCCATCACAACGCTGGTAATCAAGCAAAGATCCTAAGGGCTCTACTAATATGTATAACAGCGATATGCTAAAAGAAACACATGCACATATTAAAGCAGAGACAAACCAAGTAGCATACTACCATTTCGAGCAAGATTGTATATACAACTGTGAATATCCCAAGCCTCCATTAAGTAATATACAAACTAGTATGATACAGTAATGGCCTCTAGGGCATATACACTAACAGACTCCTGGCACGGTAGTATACCTGCATGTGATGGAGTCACCCTCTCTAGAGGTGTCTTACAGACTAAAGTGGAGAGGGATGTGCATGATTGGCAGATCACTTGCTTAGGCAATTGAGTCAATCATGAGATGTCAAGTACCACACAAGACGTTGTTTTTTGCACTAGATGCAATAAATTGATATTAATCCTATCCTGGAGAAACGTTCGGAAGCAGTTTTAGAACATAAATGGATGTTCTAGGGATATGATAACGGCAGCCTCCTTTAGGAGACAGTTATCATTCCAGGCTTCCAAGGTGATCTGGATGACAGAGTGATTGTCAGAGTTATAGTTTTCCCTCTGACGAGGGGCAGTAGTTTGGACAGGTGGTCCAAGCGGATACTGAGGGAGGCATGGCGCAGGATACTGATTAAATTCAGTTGACGATACATTCTAAGAAGTTTGGATTTGGAGTTCATTTATGAACTGGGTCCCATCAGACATCCAAACATATTCTAAGACAGGTATTGCTCATTTCGGGAGATGGTTTTCTCCGCGAACTTGAGATAAAGAGAGACATAGAAAGAAACATCAGGGCGGATCCACTCACTGAGGCTATTCCTCGAACGCAATAGTTTCGCAAACGGGCTTTGTGAGACTGATTAGTAGAGGAGTTGGGTGTTCGGTATCACACGGGCTGTGAGTATGCGACATCGCAATAATTAGCCTTGAGTGCAAGTGAGAGATTGTTGGATATAGTGCCCTCAGAGTCAATTATTGGATCGCAGGCACGTGATTGCAATGATTGAGGGAGGACCTATACCGGTAGGACAGTCTTACTCAAGATGATAGTATGCTATCTGGTTTATCTTTATCATCGTGTACAACTTCAGGTGACATTACAGGTCACTATTACACATTGATAGAGCCCTTAGGATTCTTGCTTGACTACCAGAGCGATCATATACGTGAGAGTTGAGTAGTCTATAAGCACATCCTTAAAGTGGTCCCTAGTCGTGGGAGTTTCGAGACTGGGCATCGATACTCCATTAGTAGACTAGTGTATACAGTCGAGACCCCGACGAGGGGCGGTGGCTGGTCTCACAAGCCATTGGTGTCAGTTGGATCACCTAAGATGTATACAGGTGCTCATTGGGTTATGAGTACACCGGACAGGACTTGCCGGGAACATACTAGTTGGTATTATACCTGACGTCAGATAGCAGTTCCCTGGTGACATGTGTACAGGTTAGTTCATCGACTTGAGATCGTTATTTGTCTCGTGTGAGTTCCCACTGTGCTTTGATTACTACCCTACCACGGCTCAAAGGATTCATGCAAACAGGTTTTAGTTGGGTACAGTCCCGAGCCACATGGAGGCAGTGAGCGGATCGGCAGGGGTTTCGTCTCTCCCGGTATTGGGGTGAGATCACGCTGTGTCTAGAAGAGCCATTACACGAAGTCCTTGGCCAAGGCAGGAGATTTACTGGTAGGTATTCCAGTAGTATCTCAGGGTGTTCTGGGCTACACTCCGACACGACTTGTACAACTTTTGGGGGTCTGACTTTTACCAACCCCCTAAGCCCGACATGCGATGCTCATAGACGAACGGACCAGACTGTACGGATATTGTTACTGACAGGCTCAGTAGGGTGTCAGGATGAGTTCGCTCATCGGCCTCCCTTTTGGTCAATACCTGGTAGCTCGTTACGTACGGCTAGTACCACTGACGTGCTAGTGGTTAAATCCACAGCCAAAGAATTAACGAGTTTTTAGAGTCCCCCACAGACAGTTTCTCAAGTTTCGGGCGAAACATTGTAGAGGCCGTATGATATATGGCAGGGTCCGATCATATACGTGCAGTAGTGCACGGATCATGATCGGGCGGATCATACTAGTGGGCTTTGGTTTAAGCCGGATCCTAGTATTAGATTTGTTAGATTAGTTTAGTCTCATCGCATTCGCATTCAGTCGGAATGCGGATGCAGATATGTATATACAGCTGAGGGGTATCCTTGTGATCCGTCACGAGTTTATTTTAGATGTTGCCGTATCTTTTTGTTGTTGTAAACATTTGGGTTAATGCTTACAAATGGAAATAATGAGCTAGAAATCATGATTAGGTGCATTAATTGTGACACATGCATAAGTGGTGACTCATGGTCTCTTTCTTTGTGCATGTGTCACATTATATGATTGGTTTGTGAGTTGAAATGAGAGGAAGAGAGAAGGGCAGCCATAGATAAGTTTGCTCTTTTATTTTTCACTCTCACTCTCTCATTTTATCATACAACACAAGAAAAAGAAAGGCTCTTCTTCTTCTTCTTCCTCTAGCTCACCATTTCCATTAATGGCTTCATCTTCAATCACCATCTATACACTCTCATGCGTTGAGAATCAATGGATGCAAGAGACAAAGTGATCACACACATTCTCTATATCACCTTGGACACGTCGGCTAGAAAACTTCGTGTCCGAGTTGCTTCGGACGAAGCGGGAGCCCGTAAAAAGACTCGAAGATGCGGTACCCTTTCCGAAAAGGAGACCGGAGATCGGAGATGCCGCGAAGAGCTTGGGTTGGTTGCCAAAGACCAAAGGACACGGATCGATCGGTATAGCTTTTCTAACTCTTCTCTAGTTAGCTAGTTATAGGTTAATGGTTCGATCCGGGATTAAAGTCTGCTATAGCGCCGGTTTCAAGTTTATGAAAAAGTTTTCGTTTCCGCGTTTTGGCCTCGGACAGACGGCCGGGGTACTACTGTAGACTTACAATCTCCTGCATAGTGTGATATCTATTAGAAATATATATGCCCTAGAGACCATTATTGTATGATATAGTAGATGCTTGGATATATATAGAGAGGACTTTCTTGCTCGACATGATAGTATACTATATGGCTGCTCTTTATCTTAACATGTACACTAGTATTATTATACTGTGTCTCTGATACATGTTGATAAAGCCCTTAGGATGTTTGCTTGACTACCAGGACTATGATGAGGATCATACTACTGGGACTTGTGTAGTATATAAGCACATCCTTTAATTGTTCCTAGTCAAGAGAGTATCGAGACAGTGCATCGATATTCCAGAGTAGACTAGTGTGTATGTTTCTTGATCTTGTATGAGGCGATGGTTGATCCCATAACCATTGGTGTTTGACATCAAAGATTGTACACATGTGCTCATTATTGTGAAAAAGATATATGCTTCAATAAGTGAACACGAAAAGAGAAGCCATTCTACACTTTTTTTTTTCTTACATGAGCTCTTGCTCTCTAGCTCTCTTCATCTTCTTCCTCACCTCTTTCAAGCTCAATCCCTCACATGAGTTGTGAAACCTTGAGCTTGTGAGAACTCTAGTGAGAAAACAAAACCCCTACTTCACTATCCTACACTTGATTAGCAATTAAGTGTAGTGTGTTTCCTTCACTAAAGAGTTTAGTGAAGAGGTAGCTTAGATTAGCAGAGCTTCAGGTGGATTATCTTCAGCACGAAGATCGCAAAGGAAGCTTGATCCAACTTCAAGTGGAGCCTAGTGAAGTCGCGTGGACTACTACATGGAGCTTGAGAAGAGAAAGGCATGGTCTACAAAGGTTGTAGCCTCTTTCTCTTAGTATAGTTTTCTTTATATCAAGCTAATCATCTAGTTTAGATTCTAGGTTAGTGTTAATTAGCACCCCAAATTTTTTTAAAATGGCATGCTTGATACTAGTAAAACCCAGTGGTGATGCTAACAAACACTTTCATAGTATCAGAGCCAAGCTAGAAGATTAGAGGATGTTAGCTATATTACGAAAACGAAACAATTCTGAAACTGAAACCCAAAACATCAACTTTCTGTCGATTTTGAGATGATCTTTGAAAATTATTTAAACAACTGCAGAATGTTGTATGGGATATAACAAGAACACCATAGAAATTCGAGACAAAAATGACAAAATTGACCCGGCGAGAATAGGCATTTGGCCAGCCTGGCCGGTCCATTTGCAATATTTTGGGCTCAAATTTTTTTTGTGTTCTGATGTGTTAGGTTTAGGGTTTCATGTTTATGTTTGATTAGCCCAGTTTGCATGTGATGTTAACTTTTCTATTAAGGATATTCGGAGTGTTTCGTATTCACAATTTTAACATCATTTCAGATTTAAGTTTGATATGTGATACAATACTTGGAATCCACATTAAATTAGTTTTGTGAAAACTAGTTGGTAAGTGTAAATCTAGCATGTTAGTCTCTGTTAATCGATTGCCACAGAGTTTTGATTCGGATCAAAACTCCGTCGCGATAGCGTATAGTACGCGAACACTCGCCGGATAACTCCACTAGATAGCCATGCCCCATTGCCCTAACCAAGTGACTGTAGGAGAACCCCGTTACCAATAGCATCCACTCGGGTGCTCGCGGCCACGGTGCTCCGCTTAAGTGCACTTCGTCATCGGTATCGGAGGTACGGCCATCTACTAAAATTCCCGACGAATATTCGATTATTTTATTCGGGAATCTTGTTGAATTACCCGACTAAGTTATCGAAAAGTGTTTTCAATTTGAGACTAAAATGCAAGGTTTATAGGTTAGGCATGAAATTCGGCATATGAAATATTCCGGGTTTATGATGTCTAAGGTATTTGCGGATTCTAAATATTGTAGTTTTTCATTTCTTTTCGGCAACCGTAAGTGTAATATATGGTGTATCCGCGATCTCGTTGCTATATATCAACGGAATTTGGGACATGCATATTTACTTACGTTGATGACATGTGATGTTATGTATTGCTGTGATATGTTATATTGGATCATCGTGAATAAATAGACGGGGCTGTGATATGTTATATTGGATCGTCGTGAATGAATAGCCGGGGGTTTTTGCATGAGATGGGAGTTTTACAATTTTCATTCATGTAAAATTTGTATGTAATATTCTTTTATTGGGACACTTCCGGGTTGAGGATGATGTCACCATTGATGTATATTATTTACTTTTCCGCATTAGGATAGACCCATGGCGGGGAGCACAAGTAACCGGGTTCTAGACTCCAGTGGGAGACTATCTTGAGGAGTCGAGACCGGGTCTCCTAACTCTAGAATTAGCAGGGCTGCTTGCCGCTCTCATAGGGGTCTAGGTGAAAGGTTACGCTAGTGCCCCGGCCAACTTCCGTGGCCAAATGCGGAACAAATTTTTTTCTAATGATTAGAACATGGCACTAGAATAACTTTTAACCCGGATCTTACCATAAACCTAACTAGCTAAAGTAGTAGTGCTATATACTATGATGAAGAAATCTCACCAAACGAACCAAGTCCTTCGGTCTTCTTCCTTCATCTTTAGCTCCAAGTGGCCACCTTGAACATGCTTGATCTTCTTTGTTGGCTCCTTTGGTTCTCCGCGATCGATCTTGCTCTCCAGTCCTCCTTTGTCGTAGATGATCCACCCGAGGGATATTATCCATGGCTCTAGCTACTCAAAATATATCAAGTGGAGCAACTAGAGAACTTGGGTTGATAAACCAAGTAATCTAGGATGTAGTGTGAAGATTTAAGTGTTTGCTATCTCTTTCTTGCCTCTTCACTTGTTTTTCAACTCATGAGAATGTTAGTGAAGAGGAAGATGATGAAGATGGAGGAAGCTCAAGAGGAGGGAGGAGATGAAGAGAAATGGGAGCTCAAGAAAATAATGAAGCATGCATGAGAGAGAAAATCAATACAAAGGTTTTGTGTATGAATTTCTTGAATAAACAATCAACAACCATACTTCAATAGTAACTCCAAATGAATTAAAAATTCATTTGTTAAATATTGAAGTATGGTTATCTCCATTCCTCCCATATCTCACACTTTACACCTCATTTTCTATTTATCAAATAAATGGAAAAAACATAATGAGGTGGTCACCTTCTAGAAGGTAATCTGTAATAAAATACGAATTACAGTCTGCTGTATATACATACCTGCATTCGGATAAAAACACGAATGCCTAAAGAGATAGAATAACATGAAGAATGTAATACTAGAATATACATATCGAAATACATATATGTAAACTATTAAATCAATACCTGATTTAATAATCCGGCTTAAACCCGAACCAGCTAGTATTACAAACTGTCCGATCGAAAGTCCGAGTACAAAGTACATCAATCGATCGAGACCCTGCACGTATCCAATACGGCTACTACATCATTTCACCTGAACCAGGGAAACCCTCTATGTGGGACTCTAAAGACTTGACACTACGCCGGCAGTGAGTTATTGGATAAATCCATAACCACAAGCACGTCAGCGGCACTAGCTGTACGTAACAGCTACTCGGGTACTTGTCGAAAAGGAAGGCCGAAGAGCAAACTCATCCGGATCTCTACTGAGCCTATCTGTGACAATCTTCATACAGTCCGGTCTTTTCGTTTGAGAGTATCGCATACCAGGTCTAAGGGGTGGTAAATTTCAGACCCTGATAACCTGGTAATTCATGTTGATGTAGCTCAGGACCAATCCGGGAAATTACTGATCAACCAATCAGTAAATCCCAACTGCCTTGGCCAAGGTCTTATGGTCCTGACCAATCGAACACAGTACGATATCGACTCCTTATACCGGGAGAGATGAATCCCTGACAATCGCTCACTGCCTCCATGTAACTCGGGACTGTACCCAACAAAAACCTGTTTGCACGACTCAGTAGAGCCGTGGTAGGGTAGTGATCAAAGCACAGTGGGAACTCACATGAGACAAATGCTAATCTCAGGTCTAAAGACTAACCTATACTCATGTCACCTGAGAAATTCCACCCGACGATAGGTATAGTACCATCTGGAAGTTCTCGATGAGTCCGTCTGGTGTACTCACCCCCAGTGAGCACCTGTATACGATCTTAGGTCTAAAGACCAATGGTTGTGGGACCAAACCATCGCCCCTTGTCAGGGTCTAAAAACGTATACACTAGTCTACTCAGGAATATCGATGCCCTGTCTCGATACTCCCACGACTATGGACCATTTAAGGATGTGCGTACCGACTACCCAGCTCCCACAAGTATGATCTCCATCACAACGCAGGTAGTCTAGCAATGATCCAACGGGCTTTATCAACATGTATAAAAGATATGTAATAGCAAGTAAAATATGTATATGTTAAGATAAAGACAAACCAGATAGCATACTATCATATCGAGCAAGACTGTCCTGTACATATATATGTCCAAGCATCCATATGTATACATATACAATAATGGCCTCTAGGGCATACATATCCAACAATCTCCCACTAGAACTAAGGCCATGTATTGGTGTACCGAGTATCCAACGTATGCTCTAGGGCCAGCTGTTGGCGTACCGCATACCCAACATCTCAAAATGTCTCTCGAACCGTGCTTGAGGAAGGGCCTTGGATCCGCAGTGTTGCCTTTTGTATCCACTCTCCGGACCTCGATCTCCTGGCTATCTACGATCTCCTTGATCAGGTGATACCGCCTTAAGATGTGCCTGGATTTCTGATGGGACCGTGGTTCTTTCGCTAAAGCTATAGCCCCGTTGTTATTGCAATATAAAGGTATTGGGTCAACAATAGACGTAACTACCTGAAGTTCACTAATGAACTTGTTCATCTAGACCGCCTCTTTTGCGGCATTGCTCGCAGCAATGTATTCAGCCTTCATCGTTGAGTCTGCAACGGTATCCTGTTTAGAGCTCTTCCAACATACCGCCCCTCCGTTGAGGGTAAACACAAAACCCGAGACAGACTTACTGTCGTCCTTATCACTTTGGAAGCTTGAATAGGTAAAGGACTCGACCTTTAGGTCTCCATTACCGTAAACCAAGAACAACTACTTAGTCATTCTCAGGTATTTGAGAATGTTCTTTACTGCTGTCCAGTGGTCCTCACCTGGGTTCGACTGATACCATCTCACCACGCTTAGCGCATAAGCTACATCTGGCCTTGTACATAGCATCGCATACATTATAGATCCTACCGCCGAAGCGTAGGGTATAGTGCTCATGTGAACCCTCTCCTCGTTAGTCTTGGGAGACATCTCCTTGGAGAGGGTGATTCCATGCAATGCTGGTATGTTACCGCACTTGGAATCTTCCATACTAAATCTCTTTAGTATGGTCTCTATGTACCTGGACTGTGAAAGTCCCAGTAATCTCTTGGATCTATCTTTGTAGATCTTAATCCCCAGAATGTGCGAGGCATCTCCCAGGTCCTTCATGGAGAACCTTTGTGATAAGAATAGCTTGATCGATCGTAGAATAGGAATGTCATTGCCTATCAAAAGAATGTTGTCCATGTACAAGACTAGGAACACGACAGCTCGTCCTACAATCTTCTTTAAATACAAGGCTCATCCTCGTTCTTGATGAAGTCAAAATCCCTGACTATTCATCAAAATATGTTCCAGCTCCGTGATGCCTGTTTTAATCCATAAATGGATTTAAGCAACTTGCACACCTTCCCGTTGCTCCCACTATATACGAAACCTTCCGGCTGATCCATATAAACGCATTCTTCTAAACTTCCGTTTAGAAAAGCCGTTTTTACGTCCATCTGCCAGATCTCATAGTCATGGATGGCATCAATGGCAAGTAGGATCCGAATGGATTTGAGCATAGTCACTGGAGAAAAGGTTTCGTCATAGTCCACACATGGTCTTTGACGAAAACCTTTTGCAACGAGTCTAGCCTTATATGTTTCCACCTGCCCATCTACACCAAATTTCCTTTTGTAGATCCATTTGCATCCAACGAGTTTTACCCTAGGTGAGCAATATCCAAGGTCCACACTTTATTGGCGTACATGGACTCCATTTCAGATCACATAGCATCCAGCCACTTATCAAAGTCCCTACTGATAATGGCCTACCTGAAACTAGTAGGATTATCTTCTTCAAAGATGCAATCCTCTCGATCCCCGTCTATGAGAAAACCATAGTATCTCACGGGCTGATGAGAAATCCTACTAGATCTGCGGAGTGGCTGAGGTTCGTCTGGGCTATTGAATTCTCTGGTTCTACCAAACCTTCGGTTGCAGTTTGTCCTTCTGGAATTTCTTCCAGTTCTACCATGCTCCCACAAATTTCTTTTGCAAGAAATTTCTTCTCTAAGAAGACGGTGTGGCGAGCAACAAACACCTTTTGTTCCTCGGTGTGGTAGAACTCTTATCCTTGCGAATGCTTAGGATATCCTACAAACTTACAAAGAACTGATCGTGCCTCAAGCTTATCCAGATTTTGTTTTTTCACATAAGTCGGACATCCCCATATCTTAATAAAATTAAGGTATGGACTTTTCCTTTCCCATGTTTTATATGGGGAGGTAGGCACGGATTTGGTCGGAACTCTATTCAATAGATATGCCGCTGTAAAAAGCGCATGTCCCCAAAATGAAAGAGGTAACTCGGCATTACTCATCATAGAGCGAACCATGTCCGATAGGGTACGGTTCCTCCGCTCCGATACACCGTTGTGCTGTGGTATATACGGAGGAGTAAGCTGAGAGAGAATTCCATTCTCTTTTAGGTAATCTAGGAATTCCGTGCTTAAGTACTCCCCTCCTCTGTCAGATCGGAGGATCATGATACTTTTGCCAGTCTGGTTCTTTACTTCATTTCTGAATTCTTTGAATTTCTCAAAAGTTTCAGATTTGTGTTTCATAAGATACACATATCCGAACCTAGAGAAATCGTCAGTGAAAGTGATGAAGTACGACAACCCACCCCTTGCATGTATAGACATTGGACCACATACATCACTGTGTATGAGTCCCAAGAGCTCTGCTGCTCTTTCTCCGTGTCCGGTGAACGGAGATTTGGTCATTTTTCCCTTGAGACAAGATTGACAAGTTTCATAAGATGAAAATTTGAACATTCAAAAGTCCATCTTTATGCAACTTACTTAGTCTTTTCTCTCCGATATGACCAAGTCTACAATGCCATAAGTAGAATTCGTTCACTTCTGAACTCTTTCTCTTGCGTGTGTTTTGTACACTGAGAACCGTGTTTTGATTAAGAATATAGATACCATTACACAGTGTACCTTTTGCAACCAATACCAGATTAAAGTAAATGTTCATAATATTTCTATCAAGAACGAACTTATATCCATCTTTATCAAGTAAAGAAACTGATATGATGTTGCAAACCATGGAAGGTACATAGTAGCAGTTGTTCAAAATCATAGTATTGCTATTTGGCAATGCTAGGTGATATTCACCGATGGCTGAAGCATCAACTTCTGCTCCGTTCCTTACTCTGAGGGACATATCACCAGGTCTAACCATCCTACTTTTTCTCAGCCCCCGTAATAAATTACAGATATGAGATCCCGATCCGGTATCGAGTACCCAGGAGGTAGGACTGACCGAAAAACAGTTCTCAATAACAAGAACACCTGAAGAAGATGCAATAGTATGTTTCTTCTTCGATGGGGTCATCAAGGAATTCAAACAATCCTCTTTCTCTTGGTCATACTTATGACTGTTGTCATAAATTAGAGCCGAACCAACGTTCCCCAGCCCCGAATAAGAATTCGGATCAGTCAAGCGAAACATTTTATCATCTTGATTAGGACGTGAAATGGTTGCTACCTGGAGAGAGAGAAAAGAAACACTCAGCGTGCGCTCTTGCAAGATTAGATTGGTTATTAGTTTATCTAATCACGATGGCTCCTACTGTTTCCTCGAATTCTTCTTCAAACCTTAAAAGAAGAACTAGTCAGGATTAATCGTACGTCACAACACTTGCTTAACCTTTCAACCAGGCTAGTGTCGGTACTTCGAGGGAGGTTTTCCAATGCTTTCGCGAAGTTCCTTAATTACATAACCTCTTTTTCCTGGAGGCGTAGCCCCGCTAACACTGTTCTAGACACCTACTTGGTTTATAGTATTGATTGTTAAGTGAAATAATCTCCCGAGAGTAATCCTACTCATCAGTGGGATCGGAATCCAACTATCATTGTGTGATGCACTAGATGGAATCCACTCTAGTCACCACACTCCATAAGGTATGCTAAATATTGCAAGTTTTCTGTAATGTTTGAAACTCCCGATATGGTTTTTACCCCAGGCGTCTTATGACCTTGACAGATGCCAACAAATCATAAAGCGCAAGTCAAGTTCTACCCGTCATTGTACAGATTAATTTAGACCCACCCATACTCGCCGTTGACGGATGCTAACAAGACTGTATGACTGCCCTAAATTAATGCATCTCAATGGTATAAATAAGTATTATTCAACTACCGTGCACTATGCCTTAACGGATGCCAACAAACATAGCACGAATACTAAATACTACTTATCTGAAATGACGGAGGGCTACGGCTGGGTTTTTGGCGAAAACCCCGTTAACGTAATGAACTTGATATCGTTGGAGGAACCTGAGCAGTTTTTGAAAAAAGTGGTTTAGGCTCCGCTTTTGAAAACTTGTGGTTTTTTTGAAAAACCGAGTAATGTACAGTATAGACTTTTGCTCAAGAGGCCACTCCCCGCGAAGGGACCTCGGCTCTTGCCTCGTGGAATAAGGTGCTGATATTCATGACCGAATACCACTATGCAAAGCAAAAGAATATAACTGTAGTTTTTCGAAATTTGTTCAAACAATATCTTTTAGGTTTATTTTCTTGCATTAATAAAAATTAATGCGGTCCCATCGGTTTAATCCTATCACACCAGAAAAGAACAAAAATAAGATGTACGTATATGCCATCCGCATTCGCCACGGGGCCCCGTCATCACCCGTTAGATTACTTAACTAACGACCGAGCGGGGGCTGGACTAGCGCGGGTGTAAAACATATACAACATCTACCAGTATCTATATAAGTATATATAACATTCGTCCCAGGCATGATAATAAGCAACATCACAGAATCTCAGCCAACAATACAGAAAGGTGGATAATCTTAGAGCCCCGGATTTTATTTGAGCCGCAAATAAAACCCAACGTTCCCGGTCATGTGGATAGCCTGTGCAATGAAAACCTGGACCCCTGCGAGCGCGGCAAGTTACCCGCCAATCCTAGAAGTGAGGCAACCCCCTTCAATAAAGTGAATGGGCCACCCAACACTTCACGGAATCCAGTAACTTGGGCGCCCCTCCGTGGGTCATCCTATACCCCTACTAGTGTGGTGAATAGCCCGCCAATTCTAGAATGAAACCCCCTCCGTCTCAACGCCATGAGAAGCGGGCTTGTTGCCTTGTAGAACCTGGCTATTCGTGCACTCCACCATAGGGTAATCCTAGTACAGAAAAAGAAAATAATATGTACTAATGGTGATATCGACCTCAACCCGGTCGTGCCCCAAACAAATAATATACAACCCGGCAAAGACGGCAGTCCATATGTCGGACGCTCACCCCGCAAATGAATATACAAATGAATCTTAAAATGTACCACTAACATTGCACCACATGTTATCCACCACGACTATCCAACCACAATCATAACACAAGCACAAAACATCAACACGAATGTCATGTTCGCAAAACCCGTCTGAAAGAACATATAGCAATCAGATGAGTTGTACCGATCGAATGACATTCACGGTTGCAGATAAAAGTGAATGTACTGTAAACTATTAAACAGTGTCAAATATAATGACTTCGAAACACGGTAAATTCCCCCAAACAGAAAAACATCAGAAAATCAAATCTGGGCAAAAACTAGCAACACCTGAAACCCAAACTTCAAGAGACAAGAACACTGGCCAAAACTCGATGCAATTCCCCATAATAAAACCGGTGAGCTCGGTTTTAAGGAGGTTGTGGCCGGCCAAGAAAGGTGGGGATCGTGTCGTTTTTGGTCAGTGTTCATCTCTCAGTGTAAAGAGCACTCTGCACTTGCTAAATTTTTTTTGAAGCCTTTAAAAAATCGACATAAACTTGAAGCTTGGTTTCAATGTTACGGAGTTATTTCGGTTTTGTTATTTTAACATTGTTTAAACTTGCTAGTTGTTCATATCAGATTCTTGCATTTTTATATCGCCCATTCTTGATCACAATGCATATAGGTAGGTACTTTTGATCCATATTTGCTAAATAATTACAGCTTACAGGTTCTCAGCTCTTTACAGTGAAATTCATGAAAAGTCACAACAAATGCGGGACTACGAACAGTAACAGATAAATACTGATCTCCACTCACCATCCGTATGATGCCGCCTACCAGTTCAAGGGACAAAATGGCAAATCATTGGTCACTTCAATGCACAAAGCACAAGGGCAGCACACGATCCAAGACTTCAACGCGGAGCTCAAGACAAAAGTCCACATTATTTCATCTTTTGCACTGTTGAAAATCTGGAAGAAAACTGAAGAGATGCTGAGAAACCAAGTGTACCAAATAGAAGATAAAAGCAATATGGAGAAACCCAGAAAAATGAGATTCCGATTCCACCAAATGGCCGCGGAACCGCGGCCAATATGGCACTTAGGCCACGGATCCGCGGCCGTGTCAAAACAGCGTTGACTCGGTTCTTGTGGGTAGTTTTGTAATTTCATAATTGGCTCAGATTGTATCCCTAGGGTTTCACTTTCCTGCCTATAAATATCCCAGCTCAAAGCCAAACTAGGTGTGCCTTTCTTTATTTTTAGATTTTAGGATTAAATTCTGTAGTTCTTCTTCTTTGTTATCTTTCTCCATTAAAAATTGCAGTGAGATCATGAGTGATGATTAATAGAAAATTAAAAAAAAGAGAGTTCTTTTTATCTTGCATGTCTTTTTATAATTGCAAATTTTCATTTGCTAATCTAGTAGTGTTATTTATTGTTGTTTTTCTTTTTCTTTTCTCTCTTCTATTTTTATTTATCTTTTACAACCATGATGCTTGAGTATGATCCTTGCCAAAGTGAGGTCTCAAATAGCTAGTTGTAATTTTCTTAACCTCATCTCTTTCTACCTTCCTTCTTGTTTTTTTTTAATCTTTTTAATAGGTGAGTAATTTCTCACTTGTTAGGGAAGGATAAGGAAAGTTTGAGAGAAGGAAATCACTCTCACTCTTTTCTTTGCCCAACATCTTGATTCGGACTCCCGTTAATTGAACCACAATCCGCTCACTACGGCACCCTATCCTACATGATAGCGGTGATTCCCTAATTAGACCGGTTGTGGTTGAATTAACCGGTGGTTAGGGCTAAGAGCCAAGAACGGACGGATAAAGACCAAAAGGAAGAAACTAAGCATGGAAAGCCTAGCTTATACTTGCAAGTTCCTTCCTAGCCATGCTAATCCCCATTATTGCCGATTACCGTAACACCGATATTAAGAATGGCAATGAAAGAAGTGAGGAATTCCTAACTCAAGCTCCTGATCCTAACCTTAACAAGTTCTTTTATCATTTATTATCTCATTAGTTGATCTAGAAACAAATCTGGACATATTTGGATTTAACTCATTAAAACATAAAGAAAAAAATTCCATCTCCCTGTGGATCGACCCGTACTCAACCGACTAGCTATCAAGCGAAACCGTCTTGATTGTGGTAATTAAAACTAAGCACGCAAAACACCAACCAATCAAATGGCGCCGTTGCCGGGGAGATGGTAGTTTATTTCTTTGTGTAATTTCGGGTTAATTTGTGAATAGATCTAAAACCAAATATATATATATATATATATATATATAATATAAAAAAATCATCTTGTTATTTTTGATTAGTTTTTGTGCAAATGTGCAGGATAGAAAGAAGGTCTAGTTCAAATCTGGAGCAAACTCAGTGACCAAATCAAGACTTAGGGGCTCTAAACACGAATATAAAACTTCACTTAGCACAGAGAAGAAAATTGAAGATCCAAACCCACTGTTCAGCCGCGGAACCGCGGCAGAAGTAATAGTTTGACCGCGGAACCGCAGTCAAATTGTGACGTCAGTGACCCAAAATTCTCTGTGAGTATCTCATTTCTCTTCTTCCCTCCTCTGAACTCCACTGAACTACTCTTTCTGGAGCATTCTTTGCTCAAACTCTCTTCCCCTCTCCAATAAAATTGTTTTTGTGCAGGATTCTTTGCACCGCCTCCAAATAAATTTTTTTTTGCAAGTGTTTTGGATTTTTATTTGTTACTGTTTTGCATAAATAATATGGACTTTAAGGGGATATAACACCAATTCAGATTGGGCGGGGATTTCATCACCCTTCCTAAGATCCCAAAAATCACTAAAAGCATACGCATTACCCTTGAGCTTAATAAAAAATATTTAGACTCAGCCAACTAAGGACTGTCATGCTCAATAGGACAGAGGAAGGTTGTGGGCATTCGATCGTTTATCTAAACTTGATTTTGTGGTACCTAGGCTAGACAAGTGAGAAAGGTAGTTTTAAAATGCCCGTATCACGGTGATTCGTGAGCGGAACCCTCCTTTCTTCATTTGTGCTTACCTAGCCACAATTGGCAGTGAAGAGACGATTTGAGGGTTATCTCACAACTTGTCACTTTGGAACAGTTAGGAGCAGTCTAGTTAGACTTTAAAGACGCTAGCTCTAGGTGTGTTTGTGCATATTGTGATTGTGACTGTGCTTGTATAAAGTTTAGTCCCATAATTCGGTATTCTTTCAAAGTAAACAATTTCAAAACTCCAAAAACAAACATTTTTTTTAAAATAAAAAAATAAAAAAATAAAAAATAAAAAAATAAATAATAAAAACATAAAAAAAATATCTTCCCTCCCTCCCTCCCTTTTCACTCTTCTAACATGGATACCCCACCACGAAAAACTCTTGCCGAACTTTGGTACCCACAACCAGACATTACTTCTTACGGTTCTTGCTTTGGCCGAACTTCGAACGATCCATCCATGCCCAAACTTTCTTTGAGAGATCGGATAGATACGTCAAGGACGAACAACTAGACCCCTCAATCCACTATTTATCAACCGTTTCAACCTACCCTACCTTCTTACGTTGATACCCCTTTTGAGAGTCCAGTTGTACCTCCAAGACCTATGTCTCTTGCTGAACGTATAGAACAATCTCGTAGCCAATCTATCACTCATGTCACCACTGCCAATTCTTGGGATCAACAATTCCATTCACCTTCATATCCAAATTTGATCCTACTCCTGTCCAACCATTCAATTCCTTTCCATCCTACCCGATTTTTGCACCTTCCCTAGACATTGCTTCTGAACCGCCATCTGGGAGTTTTCAGTATCTGATCAGTCGAAAATATTGCATTTTTAACACGACAATTTTCCTACCATTTGCACTTATCTATAGGTGTTCGGTATTAATATATCTCATATTAGCAAATTGACTGTAAAATACTAAATAACTTGTGTTATATATTAAAATTGGCATTTCTGAGGGAAATTGAGTGTTTATCATGGCATCGCATCATCTTTGTATAGCGCAACACTTGTCTCGAGAATCTGTGCAGGAAATTCCAGGAGAAAAGCCGAAACAGTCAAAAGTGCTGATAAAAATGCGCCAAGTCCAAGACTTGAGATCTGGCAAAAATAGAGAAAGTAAAATGATATTCAACACATTAATAAAGTACCACAAAGTCAGCACCATTTAAGCCTGAGAAATTCATGTTAAGAGGGCTCTAAAGGACCGCGGATCCGCGGCCCAATGCCCTTTCCCATGCGGATCCGCATCTGTATGATGACATCACTGCCTCCTAATTCTCACATGTGCTTCTTGTAACGGCCAAAGCTTCCAGAAGACTCCAGAATGACCACGTGGCTTCATCCAGAAGGCTCGGCCTAACAACCTTACCCAAGAATATTCCTCATTCTAGAATATTCCCTCCAACAAACTTCTTCTAGAGGATTCTTTCTAACAATCTCATTTTGGAGGGAAAATTCAAATGAGGTAGTTCATTTTGGAGGGAAAATTCAAATGAGGTGGTTCATTTTGGAGGGAAAAGTTGTTCATTTTGGAGGGAAATTTGAAATTTGAATTCTAGATCTAAGGTTGAGAGGCTTATAAAAGGAAACCTAGATCTAGGGTTTTGGGTTGTTCATTAACCATTACACACACAAGTTGAGTGACACAACTTGTACATTCAAACCCTAACCCTAATCCAATCAAATCCAAAGCCAAATTCAAGATCTCCGAGTACAATTCAAGCAAGAAGCCTTCAACCTTTTAGGAGCGAAGCCGATCTTCATCCGAGCAAGTGATCCAAGACGATCCGCGACTCACGAAGACGAGCGAAGCCAAATCGACGATCGAGTTCTTTCCTCATTGTAGTTCTTGAGAGAATTGTAAAGAAATTGTTGATAAATAAAAGGTGAAATTCTTTATCTTGCTTTCTTTACATTCTTGCATCATGATTCGATCTCGATTCTTGATTGTGTTTCTTGTTATGATGTTTGAGTAAAACTCCGCTCGTGAAGGAGTCGAGAGAATCAATAGATGATGATATTACAAATCTTGAAACGATTCTTAAGTCCTATGAGTTTTGTAAACTCTTGTAAATTGAAGAATCGACAACCTAGTTTCGAGCGATACTTTCTTGATTGTGTTCGCTCTTAATTAGGGATCCACGATCGATTCTTGAATTTACTAGAGGCTAGAATGTGAATGAAATCAACGAAAGGACAAGGGATAGATGATGAAACCCTAGTTTCAGCAAGAAATCCTTAATTCTCATTGATCTTCATCGATCTAGTATCAAATCATCGATGGATAAGAATACGTAATCAATAGATTTCATCACGTCTATAGATTCGATCGATTCCTACGAGCCTCACTTCGATTCTTGATTATTGGATTGGATATCATCAATTCTTAATTCTTGATTTTAAATGTTTTCTTGTTAATTAGATTTATATCTAGATGATTCTTGAATTCACTTTTTAATCTTGAATTGAATTGTCTTTTCTCTTTTCTTTAATTTTCAATTCATCTAATTCGAATTACAAACGGATTACACTTTCCCTGTGGACGATCCGCACTCGCTAATACGCTACAATCGATACCGTTATTGATTGCGGTCAAAAAAAATTTTGGTTGTGATTTCTATACAATTTCTAAAACTACACACCGAGAATTCACTCAATCAAATGGCGCCGTTGCCGGGAATAGTGTGCTAATTTGTTTGTTTTTGAAATTTGAGTTGAAAAATTTATTCCATCAAAAAATTTAGATCTAAATTCGCGCAAACACTAAACGATTCATTGTGATTTGTTGCGAGAAAATCTGGAATCTGTGGAGCTTGAGGAAAAATATTTTGAATATTCCAGAGAGCTAAGGAGGTGAACATGAACGGTTTCTGAGAATTTTGTACTGAGATCACACAACACGATCCCGTTTTCGTGGCATTAAAGAGCATCCGCAGCGGATCCGCCGTGTGTCAAAGGCTACAGTGCACTAAAACTCTCAGGTGACTTCTTGACTTTCTTATCTCCTTCTCTGTCTGCTCCAATAACAAATTTGCTGCAGGTTTCTTTGCAAAATTCGCAGCGCCGCAAAAATAAAAAAAATTGTGCATGTTTGATCTTGGTTGTTTGCATTTTTAATACGGAAATTAAGGGGCAAAGACCAAATTCAGATTTGGTGGGGAGTTCATTACCCTTTCTAGGCCCCGAAAATCACAAAACTGCATCCGTATTACCCTCATTAATTAAAAGAAATCTAGACATGACTCTAAGGACCGTCGCGCTCACTTAGCACAGGAGAAGGTCGTGGGTAATATATTGCTTATCCGCGTTTCTTTTGTGGTGTCTAAGGCAAGTGTGTCTAAGGTAAGTGGTTACTTAATTAAGTCCACTACTTACGTAGTGGAGAACCTTCCATTTACCTGGCACTTACCTGGCCACAGGAGAGACAAAGAGGCAGTGGAGGATTGATCCTGCGACTTGTCTTTTGGCAGTTAGGAGCGGTCTAAAGCCTTGACCTAGGTGACCACTAGACTTACGATTGCTTGTTGCATTTGTTGTGATTTGCATCATTTTTTTCAAAAATCCATATATTTTTCAAAACAAACACCACTTCATTCATTTCCCCTAATTATATTAACGCTGCCACTTGTACTAAACCCTTTTAGTGCAAGATAGGCTGGACACGGGATTCTAGTGCCCGTTTAGTCCGCGTTCCTTTGATTGACCCTAAAGTCGGTATTTCTACGTTTACTTCTTCTTTACCCACCACCACACCTATTTCGATGGACGGTTCTCCATCAAACTTCTTTACCACTACTCTGCCGCCGTCCGCAGGTGCGCAGAATCCACCCCGCATCTCTCTCCAAGAGAGGTGCTATCCTATGCGAGGTCCTCTTTCGACCTGTCTCTCCATTCCATCAGCCAACGGGGACAATTTTCAGATTAAACCCCAATACATCAACCTTCTACCCAAATATCACGGTCTCGAGTCTGAAGATGCATATGTCTTTATTACAAAATTTGAAAATATATGCGCAATGATGGGTACCTCATAGCTTTCTATGGATGCTATGCGTCTTCGTCTTCTCCCATTTACCTTGTGCGATATAGCCGAGAAATGGCTGTATAACACTACCGCACATTCCATTTCAAATTGGGAAGAATTCGTCAAAGCATTCCTAAAGAAATTCTACCCAAATTATAAGACAGCTCGAGTCCGTAGAGAAATAAATAAATTCACCCAGCTTCCAAATGAACCATTTTCAAAATGTCTTGAACGCTTTTAGGATCTGTTAGTCCAATGTCCACATTACGGAATCCCTAGATGGGATCTGTGCAGAATCATATATGAGGACATTAATCCTAACACAAAACAGACCCTTGAATCCATGTGTCAAGACAACTTCATGACCAAAGCCGATGGGGAAGCTTGGAAATACTTAGAAGATTTCGTTGAAAAATCTTTACAGTGGGAAGGTGTGAGTCAATCTAGCGGTGGCAATAACCAATCTGATATTTCCATAGGAGTTAGAGCTGAAATTTCAGCTATACATAAGAAACTCGAGACTATGGAAAACAAATTTTTACCTGCCGCCCTAAATCAAATGTCACTCTCCAAAACTGTATGTGGATGTTGTTCTGATCTTTCTCATTTGACGGAAGAATGTCCATTGAATTCTCCGTTTCAAGGTCATGAGCATACCAATGCTGCTTTTCAAAGACCTAGAAATGATCCATTTTCTTCCACTTATAATCAGGGTTAGAGGAATCACCCTAATTTTACTTGGAACCAGTCACAAAATCAAAACACGGTTCCAAACCAAAACAATTTCCAAAGGGCACCTCCACCACAACAGCAACCACTTCAATTGAGTCAGCACCCCTTTCAATCACAAAACTTCCAAAATCCGGTCAACACACCTGCACCGTCTAATCCTTTGCAGTTGACCAGTACTGATGAATCCTCTTCATTCATGAACTTGCTTTTGACAATAAAGACTTCCGTCGATAAATTCGAGAAAAACTCTGTGTCCCAAAGCGAGACTATTAAATCGATGGAAGAAGAAATTGCACGATTAAAAGCTGAAATGAGTGCAAGAGAGAAAGGGAAACTTCCAGCTTAACCTTTGCCCAATCCTGGCTATTCACATCATGTGAATGCAATCACGTTGAGATCTGGAAGAGTGCTTGACAATCACATTGGGGAAGAGATTGATGACACTGAAAAATCTATCAATGATACCCCGGCTGAGACCTTTCCTTCCACTTCTACTTCTAATTCTGACCCCAGTTCTTCTACCCCACCACCTTCTTCCGAGCCTATTCTCCGTTTTCCCCAAGGATCGACACCTCAGCCCACACAGAAAACGATCCCCACTCTTATTCTTAGATCGTTTTCACCCACACGATCTTCTCCAATGTTGGACCCTGATCTTATTGCTCAAGCTCCTTATCCAAATCAGTTAAGGGGAAACACACTGAGTCCCCAAATAGAGAAGATCACTGAAATGTTTAAACAGGTTAACATCAACATCCCTCTTCTAGATGCTATCCAACAACTCCCCGCTTATGCGAAAGTTCTTAAAGACTTGTGCACTAGAAAGAGGAAGACTCAAGTGCCCAAGAAGATATTCATGGCAAAGACAGTAGACATGGCTTTCCTCCAACAATTACCGAGGAAACGTAAGGATCCTGGCTATCCTACTATTTCCATTTCCATCGGGGAAAAACACATCAACCGTGCTCTACTAGACCTTGGCGCAAGTGTTAACCTGCTTCCTTTCTCGGTATACGAGCAGTTAGGGATCAGAGAGTTGAAACCAGCTCCTTGCACTCTCCAGATGGCTGACCGATCAATCACCAAACCTAGGGGTGAACTGGAGGATGTGTTAATAAAAATTGGGGAATTTGTATTCCCTGTGGACTTTATTATAATGGATACACACTGTAGCGAACCCACGAAATCAAATTCCGGTGATTTTAGGTCGCCTTTTTTTGGCCACTTCCAACGCTATCATCAACTGTCGTAATGGCTCTATGACCCTATCTTTCGGGAATAGGTCAATTGTGCTGAACATTTACATGTTAGGAAGTGTACCCTCCGAACCTACTGCTCAGGTCTGTTCTGTCGACTTAATGGATGTCGACAGCAGCGAATTTGACGATTCTCATGATACTGATCTTGACTCTTTTCATATGTTGTTGTTTGACCCAACTATGTATCATACACATACGGACTCTTCCACCAAGTTGTCCGGGTCAACAACTAACACTAATTATGAACTGTTTTTAGATACTGAAGATCACCCCGCGCTTTGTGATGACATTATTCTTCGGGGTATTGATGAAACTTTTGAGGAGATCTTCGCTGATGAACTCGCATTTTTGAAAAGCATGGGTGTTGAGATGAATCCACCTCAATACAAAGAAATTGAATCTCCACCCCTTCTTTTGAACTATAAAAAGAATGCGAGTAATCCATCACAATCACTGTATCGTCTCTCCAAAATGAGACGCAAACACATTCTATTCCACCACTTACCTTTTCCCCACTTCTTCTTCCACCAACCGATGCACTATATTGATAAAATTTTCGAATGGTTGGTGTTAACTTTCGGTCTTTGCAAAGTTTGGCATCGACCAATAATTTTTACCCCCTCTTGTGATTTTCAAAGCTTAACATGTTTTAACTCAAGTTTGGGGGGGGTGTAATCTAGCTCCTGAAAAGAAAATTTTTACACAAAATGATGAGTCAAAAATAAGTTTGGGGGAGGATTTTCACGATCATATTTATTGCCCCCGTTAATAAATTTCCTCCCAAGCTTACAGGTTTTCGAGATTTAGCGGATGGCAACAGTGAGGACATTGTTGGAAACAAGTTTGGGGGAGGTTTGTGCTTATATACGCATCATTTGCATCATACTTTGCATAAGCACAAAACATTTTTAAAACCTATAAAAATTTAAAAATTTTCAAAAAAATAAAATTTTTGTACATAAATAAGATAATAAAAGATTAGATAGTGAAAGATTACATCTAAAAGATTAGAAAAATTTAAGAAAACCAAGAAAATTAGAAGTTTTCTTAAACGAACTAGTAATAAGTAGTTATGAGCCGTTGTCCCAAGGGTTAGTAAGATGAAGGAAGTCACTAATCTGAGAATAAAAATAAGTCTGAAAAACAGTTCCTATTTTGGAAGCCAAACATTTGAATGTTGACACCCTACTATACGCACTTACACACGTCTTAAAGCTCGGGATAGTAGAGGATACCTTGAAATGCTCTTGTCTAAAAGCCAAAGTATGAAGGAAATAAAAAATATGAAAAAAAATATAAAATGGTGAGAAAAATGGACACTGGTTTTGTTATCGCCAAGGCAGCAATAAAAAAATATAGCGAGGGTGCCTCTTCACCTTGTGCCTTAGACCAACTGGTCTGAGAGTCACTGCTAAGCCTTAGGTGATGCAAGACGAGGAAAAACACCAAATAAGCAAGCACATGAGTAATCGGTCGGTTAGTACCTCAAGAAGTATTAACGGTCGTATGAAAGTATGTGAGCAAATCCATCTAAATATTCATTAATTAAAAAGTACTGAGGTGGATGGACAAGAGTATGATAGCTTGAATTGAATTCTCCGGGTGTAGGGATGTTCTTCACACACACGTAGGGTTATATGATCGATGTTTGGAAGAAAGATAGGAATGAAGAATAAAGACGATGTTTTATTGAGGAATGATGTGATTTCTAACATCTTTTCATGACGATTAAGATAGGGCTCATGACAACCGAAAAGCTAGCATAGTTGGAAACTCTAATTTTCAAAGTTTTTCTTTTACAATTCTTATCTTTATATGTAACTTTCACGGTCTTCCTTTTATTATTGGATTTTGTTGGTGCAATCCGCTGAAAACCCTCAGGAGACAACACTTCTCCTACTAGGGACACCTAGAGGTTTAAAGGCATGTTGCACGTGCTCAGTGCAATCGTGTTGCCTACGAAAGTGTGCTAGTTAGTCTTTCTCTTTCTTTATTTTCTCCTTCTCTTTTTAATAAAACAGTTCGCTCGAGACGATCGAAAATAAGTTTGGGGGAAGTTGATCAGTCGAAAATATTGCATTTTTAACACGACAATTTCCCTACCATTTGCACTTATCTAGAGGTATTCGGTATTAATATAGCACATATTAGCAAATTGACTGTAAAATACCAAATAACTTGTGTTATATATTAAAATCGGCATTTCTGAGGGAAATTGAGTGTTTATCATGGCATCGCATCATCTTTATATAGCGCAACACTTGTCTCGAGAATCTGTACAGAAAATTCTGAGAGAAAAGCCGAAACTGTCAGAAGTGCTGTTAAAAATACGCCAAGTCCAAGACTTGAGATCTGGCAGAAATAGAGAAAGCAAAATGATATTCAACACATCAATAAAGTACCACAAAGTCAGCACCATTTAAGCCTGAGAAATTCATGCTAAGAGGGCTCTAAAGGACCGCGGATCCGCGGCCCAATGCCTTTTCCCGCGCGGATCCGCGTCTGTATGATGACATCACTGCCTCCTAATCCTCACATGTGCTTCTTGTAACGGCCAAAGCTTCCAGAAGACTCCAGAATGACCACGTGGCTTCATCCAGAAGGTTCGGCCTAACAACCTTACCCAAGAATATTCCTCATTCTAGAATATTTCTTCCAACAAACTTCTTCTAGAGGATTCTTTCTAACAACCTCATTTTGTAGGGAAAATTCAAATGAGGTAGTTCATTTTGGAGGGAAAATTCAAATGAGGTGGTTCATTTTGGAGGGAAAAGTTGTTCATTTTGGAGGGAAAAGTGGTTCATTTTGGAGGGAAATTTGAAATTTGAATTCTAGATCTAAGGTTGAGAGGCTTATAAAAGGAAACCTAGATCTATGGTTTTTGGTTGTTCATTAACCATTACACACACAAGTTGAGTGACACAACTTATGCATTCAAACCCTAACCCTAATCCAATCAAATCCAAATCCAAATTCAAGATCTCCGAGTACAATTCAAGCAAGAAGCCTTCAACCTTTTAGGAGCGAAACCGATCTTCATCCGAGCAAGTGATCCAAGACGATCCGCGACTCACGAAGACGAGCGAAGCCAAATCGACTATCGAGTTCTTACCTCATTGTAGTTCTTGAGAGAATTGTAACGAAATTGTTGATAAATAAAAGGTGAAAGTCTTTATCTTGCTTTCTTTACATTCTTGCATCATGATTAGATCTCGATTCTTGATTGTGTTCTTTGATATGATGGTTGAGTAAAAACTCCGCTCGTGAAAGAGTTGAGAGAATCAATAGATGATGATGTTACAAATCTTGAAACGATTCTTAAGTCCTATGAGTTTTGTAAACTCTTGTAAATTGAAGAATCGACAACCTAGTTTCGAGCGATGCTTTCTTGATTGTGTTCGCTCTTAATTAGTGATCCACGATCGATTCTTGAATTTACTAGAGGCTAGAATGTGAATGAAATCAACGAAAGGACAAGGGATAGATGGTGAAACCCTAGTTTCCGTAAGAAATCCCTAATTCTCGTTGATCGTCATCGATCTAGTATCAAATCATCGATGGATAAGAAAACGTAATCAATAGTTTTCATCACGTCTATAGATTCGATCGATTCCTATGAGCCTCACTTCGATTCTTGATTATTGGATTGGATATCATCAATTCTTGATTCTTGATTTTTAATGTTTTCTTGTTAATTAGATGTAGATCTAGATATTTCTTGAATTCACTTTTAAATCTTGAATTGAATTGTTCTTTCTTTTCTTTAATTTTTGACTCATCTAATTCAATTACGAACGGATCTCACTTTCCCTTTGGACGATCCGCACTCGCTAACGCGCTACAATCGACACCGTTATTGATTGCGGTTTACAAATTTCTTTGATTGTAATCTTTACACATTTTCAAAACACGACACACAAAGAATCATTCAATCAGTATCCAAACAACTTTGAATCTTTTACTGAAACCCCTTCACAACCCATGTCTAGTCTAGAACAGTCGTTGGAAGACTTTCAGGTAGCGTCATGTCAACAGATGATGAATTTGAATGCGTCCATGGCCGCCCTCATACAACTTAGTGACCTGGTAGCTAGTTTCCAACTAGCTCCACATTTTCCACTGTATGATAAGGCGGTAGGACAGGCTGAGAATTTGAGCGGTGAGAGTGCGCTGTACACCCTTCCAAATCAAACCTACCCATTACAAATTGAATCCCACAACTCCGGTTTTGAATGTCTATCGAGTGTCCCAAATGAATCACAAATTGCCGATAGAACATTTGATGAGTTGTACGACTTTGTAGTGTTTGATTTACCCGATTGTGAAGGGCCCCTTTCGAGTGAAACCTATCCCAAACCTTTTGACCTCTACACTTCCATCTTAGAACCTGAATTTATTGAAATCCATGCTTTTGAGGAGGTGTCTGAGAATATTGATTTTCACTTGATTGAGGAGATCGATGCTGGGAATATTTTGGATGATGAACCCACGGCTTTGGATGAGTTTTTCTCACCAATTCATCAAGTCCTTTCACTTCCGTGTGGACATCATCCCGAGTCATTAACCGATTTTCCTGAACTTCATATGCATCTTGATTTTGGTGATAAATGCATGGATGAGCTAATTGTTGAGGAGAATATTGAGGATAGTACTGAGAATGAAACAGTTTTGCTTGATGAGTCGGATTTTTCAATTCATCCTATCCCTTTCATTGACTGTGTTTACCCTCTTGAAACTTTAACTAATACACTTCCTCGATCACTCCCCTCCATCCTTTCTATCGTTCCAACTTCGCAAGAAACTGTATCAATTTCATTTCTTATGTTTGGTTTACCAAGTTCGACGTACCCATGTTTTCTCACGAATCTTGAGGGGTTTGACCTTATTCTCAGTGGGTTGATAGATTAGCACAATCGCTTTTTATTCATTGGTCATTACAAATTGTGCTAATTTATACACTCCATTTCCACCCTCAAGTTCGTATTCCACTTCTTTCTCCCCTCCACCATTCTTCTCTTCCACCGAGACCATATTCTGCTTCTATCCCCATACGGTCTCACATATTCTCCATTTCTTTCCCCTCCGTATTCTTTCACCAACCACCGCTTTATAACGATAAAATCTTTGAATGGTTGGTGTTAACTTTTGGCCTATGTAAGGCCTTGTATAGATTGATATTGTTTTTCCCCCTAATCCTGAATTTCAACGCTTAACAGTGGAAACACTGTTTAACTTAAGTTTGGGGGGGAGGGGGAGGAACTTTTTGTGTATATATTTTTCTTTTGTTTGTTTTGTATATAAATTTTAGGGAGCGTCGAAAAATTTGATCCTCTTGGTGTAGCCCGACAGTGAGGGCACTGCCAAGTTTAAATTTAGGGGTGTGCTCGGTAAGCTTTCTTCCTTCGCATTCATATGTATAATTTGCATTTGCATACTTATTTAAAAACCCATAAAAAATCTAAAAATTTTCAAAAAATATAGAAACTTTGTCGTTAAGTTAACTAATAGAGTAACTTAGATTTTTATTCCGAAAGTTTAGTTAATACGTTAGAAATAACTAAATTCTAGGCTTAGGAATTGAAAACCCTTAAAATAACCCTCATTCTGTTTAAACCTTGGTAAGTATACTTCTTTACAGTTTTTTTTGAGAAATAGGTAATTTTGAGTTCAGTTCTTGAGTTAAGTCAAGATGAAGGAAAAGTATTGATACTTTACTGAAAGATAAGTCTGAAAAATAGTTTCGATTCTTGAGTCCAAATTTAGAAAGTATATACCCTACAAACTGCACTTATACGCGCCTTGAAACTTGGGATAGTAGAGGATACCAAGAAATACTCTTGCCAGAAAGCCTAGTATGAAAGAAAAAACGGTATTTAAAGCTAAATACTAAAAGAGCATCATTGAAAAATATATCTGGTCTTGAAAAGAAAAAGAAAAAAATAAATAAAATCAAGACCTGGAAACTGCTATTTACGCTTTAAGCACACACATTCAGTAATCGGCCGTTAATGCCTCAAGAAGTATTAATAATCGCATGAAAGGTGTGTGAGCAAGACCGTCCATCATTTAATGAAAAGAAGTAGTATTAGGTATTAGGGCAAGGGTACTATAGCTTGAATTGAATTCTTGAGTGTAGGGGTGAAAATTGACACACACGTAGGGGTATACGATTGATGTTTGGATAAAAGATAGAAATAAAGAATAAGACTTATGTTTTCTGTAAAAGTTGATAAAAATCCCTGATTTGAGACCACACTTTTAGGAAAACTCAGGAGATATCGAGATCTTTTTAAACTGTAAAACATATAGGATCTGAGATTAAATAGATAGGAGGCGTGAAATATAAGGGTTGAATATTTCTAACTTAGGATAATAGAATTTCTAATCTAGATACTAAACTGTAGGAGTAGAATCGATGTTAACTTATGACACTAGCTTGACGGGATTTTGTGGGTAGTATCCGCTGAAAACATTCAGGAGCAACACTCCTCCTACTAGGGACACCTAGAGTTTTAACGGCTTGTTGCACGAGCTCAGTGCAATCGTGTTCCCTGCGAAAGTGAGGTTAGGACTTTTTTGTGAATAAAATGGCTTTACTCGGGACGAGGAAAAGGTAAGTATGGGGGTATTTGTTCATATCAGATTCTTGCATTTTTATATCGCCCATTCTTGATCACATTGCATATAGGTAGGAACTTTTGATCCGTGTTTGCTAAATAATTGAATGTTACAGGTTCTCAGCTCTTTACAGTGAAATTCATGAAAAGTCACAATAAATGCGGGACTACAACCGGTAACAGATAAATACTGATCTCCACTCACCATCCGTATGATGCCGCCTACCAGTTCAAGGAACAAAATGGCAAATCATTGGTCACTTCAATGCACAAAGCATAAGGGCAGCACACGATCCAAGACTTCAACGCGGAGCTCAAGACAAAAGTCCACATCATTTCATCTTTTGCACTGCTGAAAATCTGGAAGAAAACTGAAGAGATGCTGAGAAACCAAGTGTACCAAACAGAAGATAAAAGCAACATGGAGAAACCCAGAAAAAATGAGATTCCGATTCCACCAAATGGCCGCGGAACCGCGGCCAATATGGCACTTAGGCCGCGGATCCGTGGCCGCGTCAAAACAGCGTTGACTCGGTTCTTGTGGGTAGTTTTGTAATTTCATAATTGGCTCAGATTGTATCCTTAGGGTTTCACTTTCCTGCCTATAAATATCCCAGCTCAAAGCCAAACTAGGTGTGCCTTTCTTTATTTTTAGATTTTAGGATTAAATTCTGTAGTTCTTCTTCCTTGTTATCTTTCTCCATTAAAAATTAAAGTGAGATCATGAGTGATGATTAATAGAAAATTAAAAAAAAAGAGTTCTTTTTATCTTGCATGTCATTTTATAATTGCAATTTTTTATTTGCTAATCTAGTAGTGTTATTTATTGTTGTTTTTCTTTTTCTTTTTCTCTCTTCTATTTTTATTTATCTTTTACAACTATGATGCTTGAGTATGATCCTTGCCAAAGAGAGATCTCAAATAGCTAGTTGTAATTTTCTTAACCTCATCTCTTTCTACCTTTCTTCTTGTTTTATTTTTTTTTTTATCTTTTTAATGGGGTGAGTAATTTCTCACTTGTTAGGGAAGGATAAGGAAAGTTTGAGAGAAGGAAATCTCTCTCTCTTTTCTTTGCCCAACATCTTGATTCGGACTCCCGTTAATTGAACCACAATCCACTCACTACGGCACCCTATCCTATATGATAGCGGTGATTCCCTAGTTAGACCGGTTGTGGTTGAATTAACCGGAGATTAGGGTTAAGAGCCAAGAACGGACAGACAAGGACCAAAAGGAAGAAACTAAGCATGGAAAGCCTAGCTTATATTTGCAAGTTCCTTCTTAGTCGTGCTAATCCCCGTTGTTGCCGATTACCGTAACACCGATATTAAGAATGGCAATGAAAGAAGTGAGGAATTCCTAACTCAAACTAACCTGATCCTAACCCTAACAAGTTCTTTTATCATTTATTATCTAATTAGTTGATCTTGAAACAAATCTGGACATATTTGGATTTAACTCATTAAAACATAAAGAAAAAAAATTCATCTCCCTATGGATCGACCCGTACTCAACCGACTAGCTACCAAGCGAAACCGTCTTGATTGCGGTAATTAAAACTAAGCACGCAAAAACACCTACCAATCAAATGGCGCCGTTGCCGGGGAGACGGTAGTTTATTTCTTTGTGTAATTTCGGGTTAATTTGTGAATAGATCTAAAACCAAATATATATATATATATTTATATATATAAAATATAAAAAAATCATCTTGTTATTTTTGATTAGTTTTTGTGCAAGTGTAGGATAGGAAGAAGGTCTAGTTCAGTTCTGGAGCAAACTCAGTGACCAAATCAAGACTTAGGGGCTGCAAACACGAATAGAAGACTTCACTTAGCACAGAGAAAAAAATTGAAGATCCAAACCCACTGTTAAGCCGCGGAACCGCGACAGAAGCAATAGTTTGACCGCGGAACCGCAGTCAAATTGTGACGTCAGTGACCCAAAATTCTCTGTGAGTATCTCATTTCTCTTCTTCCCTCCTCTGAACTCCACTGAACTACTCTTTCTGCAGCATTCTTTGCTCAAACTCTCTTCTCCTCTCTAATAAAATTGTTTTTGTGCAGAATTCTTTGCGCTGCCGCCAAATAAATTTTTTTTTTGCAAGTGTTTTGGATTTTTGTTTATTACTGTTTTGCATAAATAATACGGACTTTAAGGGGATATAACACCAATTCAGATTGGGTGGGGATTTCATCACCCTTCCTAAGACCCCAAAAATCACTAAAAGTATACGCATTGCCCTTGAGCTTAATAAAATATATTTAGACTCAGCCAACTAAGGACTGTCGTGCTCAATAGAACAGAGGAAGGTTGTGGGCATTCAATTGTTTATCTAAACTTGATTTTATGGTGCCTAGGCTAGACAAGTGAGAAAAGTAATTTTAAAATGCCCGTCTTACGGTGATTTGTGAGTGGAACCCTCTTTTCTTCATTTGTGCTTACCTGGCCACAATTGGCAGTGAAGAGACGATTTGAGGGTATCTCACAACTTGTCACTTTGGAACAGTTAGGAGCAGTCTAGTTGGACTTTAAAGACCCTAGCTCTAGGTGTGTTTGTGCATATTGTGATTGTGATTGTGCTTGTATAAAGTTTAGTCCCATAATTCGGTATTCTTTCAAAACAAACAATTTCAAAACTCCAAAAACAAACATTTTTTTTAAAATAATAAAATTAAAAAATAAATAACAAAAAAAATAAATAATAAAAAAATAAAAAAATATCTTCCCTCCCTCCCTCCCTTTTCACCCTTCTAACATGGATACCCCACCACGAAAAACTCTTGCCGAACTTTGGTACCCACAACCAGACATTACTTCTTACGGTTCTTGCTTTGGTCGAACTTCGAACGATCCATCCATGCCCAAACTTTCTTTGAGAGATCGGATAGACGCGTCTAGGATGAACAACTGGACCCCTCAATCTACTATGTATCAATCGTTTCAACCTACCCTACCTTCTTACGTTGATACCCCTTTTGAGAGTCCAGTTGTACCTCCAAGACCTATGTATCTTGCTAAACGTATAGAACAATCTCGTAGCCAATCTATCACTCCTGTCACCACTACAAATTCTTGGGATCAACAATTCCATTCACCTTCATATCCAAATGTTGATCCTACTCCTGTCCAACCATTCAATTCCCATCCATCCTACCCGATTTTTGCACCTTCCCTAGACATTGCTTCTGAACCGCTATCTGGGAGTTTTCAGTATCCAAACAACTTTGAATCTTTTACTGAAACCCCTTCACAACCCATGTCTAGTCTAGAACAGTCGTTGGAAGAATTTCAGGTAGCGTCGTGTCAACAGATGAAGGATTTGAATGCGTCAATGGCCGCCCACATACAACCTAGTGACCCGGTAGCTAGTTTCCAACTAGCTCCACATTTTCCACTGTATGATGAGGTGGTAAGACAGACTGAGAATTTGAGCGGTGAGAGTGCGCTATACACCCTTCCAAATCAAACCTACCCATTACAAATTGAATCCCACAACTCCGGTTTTGAATGTCTATCGAGTGTCCCAAATGAATCACAAATTGCCGATAGAACGTTTGATGAGTTGTACGACTTTGTAGTGTTTGATTTACCCGATTGTGAAGGGTCCCTTTCGAGTGAAAGCTATCCCAAACCTTTTGACCTCTACACCTCCATCTTAGAACCTGAATTGATTGAAATCCATGCTTTTGAGGAGGTGTCTGAGAATATTGATTTTCACTTGATTGAGGAGATCGATGCTGGGAATATTTTGGATGATGAACCCACGGCTTTGGATGAGTTTTTCTCACCAATTCATCAAGTCCTTTCACTTCCATGTAGACATCATCCCGAGTCATTAACCGATTTTCCTGAACTTCATATGCATCTTGATTTTGATGATAAATGCATGGATGAGCTAATTGTTGAGGAGAATATTGAGGATAGTACTGAGAATGAAACAGTTTTGCTTGATGAGTCGGATTTTCCAATTCATCCTATCCCTTTCATTGACTGTGTTCACCCTCTTGAACCTTTAACTAATACTCTTCCTCGATCACTTCCCTCCATCCTTTCCATCGTTCCGACTTCGCAAGAAAATGTATCAATTTCATTTCTTATGTCTGGTTTACCAAGTTCGACGTACCCATGTTTTCTCACGAATCTTGAGGGGTTTGACCTTATTTCTCAGTGGGTTGATAGATTAGCACAATCGCTTTTTATACATCGGTCATTACAAATTGTGCTAATTTATACACTCCATTTCCACCCTCAAGTTCGTATTCCACTTCTTTCTCCCCTCCACCATTCTTCTCTTCCACCGAGACCGTATTCTGCTTCTATCCCCATACGGTCTCACATATTCTCCATTTCTTCCCCCTCCGTATTCTTTCACCAACCGCCGCTTTATAATGATAAAATTTTTGAATGGTTGGAGCTAGCTTTTGGCCTGTGTAAGGCCTTGTATAGATTGATATTGTTCTTCTCCCCTAATCCTGAATTTCAACGCTTAACAGTGGAAACACTGTTTAACTTAAGTTTGGGGGGGGAGGGGGGAACTTTTTGTGTATATATTTTTCTTTTGTTTGTTTTGTATATAAATTTTAGGGAGCGCCGACAATTTTGACTCTCTTGGTGTAGCCTGACAGTGAGGGCACTGTCAAGTTTAAGTTTAGGGGTGTGCTCGGTAAACTTTCTTTCTTCGCATTCATATGTATATTTTTCATTTGCATACTTATTTAAAAACCCATTAAAAATCTAAAATTTTTCCAAAAATATAAAAACTTTGTCGTTAAGTTAACTAATAGAGTAACTTAGATTTTTATTCCGAAAGTTTAGTTAATACGTTAGAAATAACTAAATTCTAGGCTTAGGAATTGAAAACCTTAAAAATATCCCTCATTCTGTTTAAACCTTGGTAAGTATACGTTTTTACAGTTTTTTTTTGAGAAATAGGTAATCTTGAGTTCAGTTCTTGAGTTAAGTCAAGATGAGGGGAAAGTATTGATACTTTACTGAAAGATAAGTCTGAAAAATAGTTTCGATTCTTGAGTCCAAATTTAGAAAGTATATACCCTACAAACTGCACTTATACGCGCCTTGAAACTTGGGATAGTAGAGGATACCTAGAAATACTTTTGCCTGAAAGTCTAGTATGATAGAAAAAACGGTGTTTAAAGCTAAATACTAAAAGAGCATCATTGAAAAATATATCCGGTCTTGAAAAGAAAAAGAAAAAATAAAAAGAAAAAAGAAAAAGAAAAATATAAATAAAGTCAAGACCTGAAAACTGCTATTTACGCTTTAAGCCCACACATTCAGTAATCGGCCGTTAAAGCCTCAAGAAGTATTAATAGTCGCATGAAAGGTGTGTGAGCAACACCGTCCATCATTTAATGAAAAGAAGTAGTATTATGTATTAGGGTAAGGGTACTATAGCTTGAATTGAATTCTTGAGTGTAGGGGTGAAAATTTACAAACACGTAGGGGTATACGATCGATGTTTGGATAAAAGATAGAAATAAAGAATAAGACTTATGTTTTCTGTAAAAGTTGATAAAAATCCCTGATTTGAGACCGCACTTTTAAGAAAACTCAGGAGATATCGAGATCTTTCTAAACTGTAAAACGTATAGGATCTGAGGTTAAATAGATAGGAGGCGTGAAACATAAGGGTTGAATATTTCTAATTTAGGATAATAGAGTTTTTAATCTAGATACTAAACTGTAGGAGTAGAATCGATGTTAACTTATAACACTAGCTTGACGGGATTTTATGGGTAGTATCCGCTGAAAACATTCAGGAGACAACACTTCTCCTACTGGGGACACCTAGAGTTTTAATGGCTTGTTGCATGAGCTCAGTGTAATCGCGTTCCCTGTGAAAGTGAGGTTAGGACTTTTTTGTGAATAAAATGGCTTTGCTCGGGACGAGCAAAAGATAAGTTTGGGGGTATTTGTTCATATCAGATTCTTGCATTTTTATATCGCCCATTCTTGATCATATTGCATATAGGTAGGTATTTTTGATCCGTGTTTGCTAAATAATTGAAGGTTACAGGTTCTCAGCTCTTTACAGTGAAATTCATCAAAAGTCACAACAAATGCGGGACTACGACCAGTAACAGATAAATACTGATCTCCGCTCACCATCCGTATGATCCCGCCTACCTGTTCAAGGGACAAAATGGCAAATCATTGGTCACTTCAATACACAGAGCACAAGGGCAGCACACGATCCAAGACTTCAACGCGGAGCTCAAGGCAAAAGTCCACATCATTTCATCTTTTGCACTGCTGAAAATCTGGAAGAAAACTGAAGAGATACTGAGAAACCAAGTGTACCAAACAGAAGATAAAAGCAACATGGAGAAACCCAGAAAAAATGAGATTCCAATTCCACAAAATGGTCGCGGAACCGCGGCCAATATGGCACTTAGGCCGTGGATCCGCGGCCGCGTCAAAACAGCGTTGACTCGGTTCTTGTGGGTAGTTTTGTAATTTCATAATTGGCTCAGATTGTATCCCTAGGGTTTCACTTTCCTGCCTATAAATATCCCAGCTCAAAGCCAAACTAGGTGTGCCTTTCTTTATTTTTAGATTTTAGGATTAAATTATGTAGTTCTTCTTCCTTGTTATCTTTCTCCATTAAAAATTGTAGTGAGATCATGAGTGATGATTAATAGAAAATAAAAAAAAGAGTTCTTTTTATCTTGCATGTCTTTTTATAATTGCAATTTTTCATTTGCTAATCTAGTAGTGTTATTTATTGTTGTTTTTCTTTTTCTTTTTCTCTCTTCTATTTTTATTTATCTTTTACAACCATGATACTTGAGTATGATCCTTGCCAATATGAGATCTCAAATAGCTAGTTGTAATTTTCTTAACCTCATCTCTTTCTACCTTCCTTTTTGTTTTGTTTTTTTTCTTTTTAATGGGTGAGTAATTTCTCACTTGTTAGGGCATGATAAGGAAAGTTTGAGAGAAATAAATTTCTCTCACTTTTTTCTTTGCCCAACATCTTGATTCGGACTCCCGTTAATTGAACCATAATCCGCTCACTACGGCACCCTATCCTACATGATAGCGGTGATTCTATAGTTAGACCGGTTGTGGTTGAATTAACCGGAGGTTAGGGCTAAGAGCCAAGAACGGACGGACAAGGACCAAACGGAAGAAACTAAGCATGGAAAGCTTAGCTTATACATGCAAGTTCCTTCTTATTCATGCTAATCCCCGTTGTTGCCGATTACCGTAACACCGATATTAAGAATGGCAATGAAAGAAGTGAGGAATTCCTAACTCAAACTAACCTGATCCTAATCCTAATAAGTTCTTTTATCATCCTTTATCTCATTAGTTGATCTTAAAACAAATCTGGACATATTTGGATTTAACTCGTTAAAACATAAAGAAAAAGATTACATTTCCCTGTGGATCGACTCGTACTCAACCGGCTAGCTACCAAGCGAAGCTGTCTTGATTGCGGTAATAAAAACTAAGCATGCAAAAACACCTACCAATCACTAGTGTAGGGTTTATGGGCTGGCTCTGATACTATGAATGGTTACATTAGTGCCCTGACCAACTTCCGTGGCCAAATGCGGAACAAAATTTTTTCTAACGATTAGAACATGGCACTAGAATAACTTTTAACTCGGATCTTACCATAAACCAAACCTGCTAAAGTATTAGTGCTATCTACTATGATGAAGAAATATCACAAAACGAACCAAGTCCTTCGGTATTCTTCCTTCATCTTTAGCTTCAAGTGGCCACCTTGAACATGCTTGATCTTCTTTGTTGGCTCCTTTGTGTAGGGTTCTTTGGCACAACCACAAGGTTTCATAAGGCATCAAACATGCCAATTTCAAAATTTTCTAGTGTGCCAAACAACCCAACCTAGGATCTAACTAGAGTTTTAGGAGCTAAATTAAAATGTAAACAACTTTACATAATGAGTGAACAAGGAATACAACCTTTGTAGACCGGTCCTTCACTTCTAAAGCTCCGTGTAGTAGTCCCTTTGCTGTGAGTATCGATCTCCCGAACTCTAGTATGGGTTCCCTTGGAGAAATGAACAAGCTTGCTCAAAGTCTTCGAGGCCGAAGATGATCTACGTCGAAGAGACTCAAAGCCAAGGTACCTCTTCACTAGGTGATGAACTTTGTAAAGAGAACACCCTAAACAAAATGGCAAATAGTAGAGGATGATGAAGTAGGAAGTGGGTTCACTTTAGATTTATTTTTCTTACAATATTTCTTCATGTTTCATGGAGCTAGAAAGCTTGAAGAAGGAGATGAAAAAAAGCAACCATGAAAAATGAAGCAAGTAAAGAATGAATGTTATGAGTAATCACGGGTGAGTTAGTATCATATAATAACCATTGTAGAGACATAACCACAGTTTAAGATAATGGTTTGGTTAATAAACATCTTATGTGAGACAAAATTAGTAGACAAAGTCAAACAATCTACAAGCTTCCACTCATGACAATTATCCAACTAATTTTTAATTACATAAAATAAATAATAATCTAAACATCATCTTAAGTATGGTGCAAGTCTCATACACCCATGAATCATGTATCATTTAGCATGATACAAAATCATGTGCACAAATATATATCACATATATATTTAATGCACACTCAAGTGAGAAAAAGATATCTTAAGTGAGCCAATACTAGTTAATGTAAATTAATATATCAAATATATAAGTATACATTAGATTATTAAATTAACACTTGATTTAATAATCCGGCTATATCAGATATAACTGACTAATATCATGTGTATCATTTTATTGAATCAACACTTGATCCGATAACCCGGCTATATCACATATAACCGACCGATGACACAGATCGTGAGAATAGAATACGGTATCACATACTCGTATTAATCTTGGTCCCGCACATATCACATATATGCTCCTACTCCGTTTCGCTTGAGCCAGGAAACCTCTGTGTAGGACTCTAAAGACTCGTCAATACGCCGGCAGTAGGTGATGATCATATCAAACACCCACAAGCCGTAAGAGGTCTGCCAAATGTAGCGGCCACCCTAGTATTGAGCGATGAAAAGATCAACAAGTAAGACTGCTCATACTCCTGCGAATCCAATCAGTAACACTACCGTATAGTCCGGTCTCTTCGTCTGATATGTCGCATATCTCGCCTAGAGGTGGTAAACGTCAGACCCTAGTTGCTTGATAAGTCCTGCCGATGTAAGGTCCATAACGGCCGAGAAACTACTGATAATACTTACCAGTAAATCTCATCTACCCTGGCCAGGGATTTGAAGTTATGGCCAATCGAGCATAGCGCAATATCAACCCCCAATACCGGGAGAGACGAATCCCCTCCTATCGCTCATTGCCTCCATGTGACTCGATATTGTACCCAAAAACCACCTGTTTGCATGACTCAGTATAGCCGTGGTAGGGTGGAAATCAAAGCACAGTGGAAGACACATAAGACTCTATGACGATCTCGGGTCGACAGACTAACCTGTACCAGTGTCACCAGAGAACTGCTATCTGACGTGAGGTATAATACCATCTAGGAGTTCTCGGCGAGTCCGTTCAGTGTACCCAGTATCCACTGAGTGCCCGTATACCATCTCTGATGTCAAACACCCATGGATATGGGATCATCTATCGCCCGTCACATGGGTCGAGAAGATATACGCTAGTTTACTCAGGAATATCGATGCCCCATCTCGATATTCCCACGACTAGGAACATTGAAGGATGAACTCATAGACTACCTAAGCCCCACTAGTATGATCTGCATCATAATCCTGGAAGTCAACTAAACATCCTAAGGGCTTTATCAACATGTAACAGAGAGACAATAAGTGTACATGTTAAGATAAAGAGCAAGCAGATAGCGTACTATCATGTCGAGCAAGAAAGTCCTCCCTATAGATGTCCCAGCATCCACTATAATATACATCTCATGTACAATAATGGCCTCTAGAGCATACATACAACTAACAATCTCCCACTTGCACTAAGGCCATCTGTTGTAGTATAGCATACCCAACGCCCTATAAAAGTCTCTCGTAGGAAATGCTTCAGTGAGTGGATCCGCCGTGTTAACTTCTGAGTCTACTCTCCTAACCTCGCTCTCTTAGAGCCTCAGTGAGTGGATCCGCCATATTTGGGTTTTTAACTCGATGGTTTGATGTTTGAACATTGACATCGAGGATTTGTTTGGCCATTCTTGCATGCGTAGTCCATAGGTTCTAACCTATGTGCGATACGTATACCATTTTGGTTTTATGCATGAATTCTGTTACGATGCTATATGTGTTGGAGATAGTGCCCTCAGAGTCAATTATTGGATCACAGGCACGTGATTGCAATGATTGAGGGAGGACCTATCCCGGTGCGACAGTCTTACTCGAGATGATAGTATGCTATCTGGTTTACCTTTATCATCGTGTACTGCTTTAGGTGACCTGACAGGTCGCTATTACACGTTGATAGAGCCCCTAGGATTCTTGCTTGACTGCCAGCAGTATGAGGGCGATCATATAAGTGAGAGCTGGAGTCTATAAGCACATCCTTAAAAGGTCCCTAGTCGTGGGAGTTTCGAGACAGGGCATCGATTCTCCAGAGTAGACTAGTGTATACAGTCGAGACCCCGACGAGGGGCGGTGGCCGGTCTCACAAGCCACTGGTGTCAGTTGGTTCACCTAAGATGTATACAGGTGCTCATTGGGTTATGAGTACACCGGACAGGACTCGCCGGGAACATGCTAGTTGGTCTTATGCCTGACGTCAGATAGCAGTTCCCAGGTGACATGTGTACAGGTTAGTTCATCGACCTGGGGATCGTCATTTGTCTCGTGTGAGTTCCCACTGTACTTTGATTGCTACCCTACCACGGCTCAAAGGAGTCGTGCAAACAGGTTTTAGTTGGGTACAGTCCCGAGCCACATGGAGGCAGTGAGCGGATCTTCGGGGGTTCGTCTCTCCCGGTATTGGGGGTGAGGTCGCGCTGTGTCTAGGAGAGCCATTACACGAAGTCCTTGGCCAAGGCAGGAGATTTACTGGTAGGTATTCCAGTAGTATCTCAGGGTGTTCTGGGCTACACTCCGACACGACTTGTACCGCTTTTGGGGGTCTGACTTTTACCAACCCCCTAGGCCCGACATGCGATGCTCATAGACGAACGGACCGGACTGTACGGATATTGTCACTGACAGGCTCAGTAGGGTGTCAGGATGAGTTCGCTCATCGACGTCCCTTTTGGTCAATAGCTGGTGGCCCGTTACGTATTGGCTTATACCTCTGACGTGCTAGTGGTTAAATCCACAGCCATAGTATTGACGAGTCTTTAGAGTCCACCACACTTTCAGTTACTCAGCTTTCGGGCGAAACGCTGTAGAGGCCGTTTGGAGATATGGCAGGGTCCGATCAGATACGTGCGGTATTGCACGGATCAGGATCGGACGGTTTTGTACTAGTGGCTGTATGGAGATATGGCAGGGTTCGATCAGATACGTGCGGTATTGCACGGATCGTGATCGGACGGATTTTACTAGCCGGCTTTGGTTTAAGCCGTATCCTATTATAGTACAGTGTAGATTTTGTCTCATTGCATTTGTATCCGGACGGAATACAGATGCGGGTGTGTATGCACAGTATAGGGGTTTTCCTGTAATCTATTACGGGACCAGTTTTCTGGAGTTGCCAGTTTGCATTCCGTTCCGGCCGGTTTTCCTTTGTTCTTTCCCGGCCGGACTTTTCCGATGGAGGGGGTTATTTGCAAGTTTGCAAATAACACATTGTGGAGGTTTTTCTTGCAAATGTATTTATTATGAAAGCATCTTTAGATACCATTCTTTTCCTTCATCTTTTCATGCTTTATTAAGATTAGAAATGAGTTGAAAGATGATGTGATTTTGTTATGATGATGTTTTGGGTGTGGTCACCACTTGTGCTCCTACGATCACCTCCCTTCATGCTTCATATTCTTTCCTCCACCATTTCTAAGTGGATAAGTTTTTTCTTCATACTTGAGAGAAGAAGAAGAGAGGATCATTTTTCAAGAGGGAAAATTTGTTCATCTCATTTCATGCTAGAAAAATGCAAGCACCATTTTTCTTATCTTGATTCCTCCATCATCTTCAAAGGCAACAAACCCCAAATGAGACATAAGCTCTACACTACACTTTCTACAGCAAATCTTGGACGCGTCGACTCGCCAGCTTCACGCCCGAGTTGCCTCGGTATTGAGGTGGGAGCCCGTAAAAGATGCAGGCGATGTGGTGCCCTTCCGGCGAAGAGGCGACAACGAGGAGATGACGGACGAAGCATCCGCGGGAGATCGGATTGGAGACGAAGACCGAAGGACTCGGATCATTCGGTATATCTCTTCCTTATCTTGTTAGTTAGCTAGGACAAGTTTAATGGCCCGATCCGGGGTTTAGTGCGCGGTGGTGCCGGTTTGCTAAGTCCGCAAAATTAAAGTTTATCACCGCTTCCGCATTCCGGCGTCGGATTGACGGCCGGGGCGCCGCCGTGCACTTACAGTGGTATCAGAGCCTCGCCATTAAGTTCGTCTAGCTTCGTTTGATGTGTTTGCATTTCCGATCGACCAAAATTTCCAAAAACCGTATTTTTCCTTCACATCAGTTTCTGTCAAAATTTTTTGAAGCCTAAAAATTTTTCAGGTGGTCTCAGAATGATGTGCAGGGAGTTCTAAGAACTCTGGGAAAATTCGAGACAGTGATCCCTCAGGTATAGCGCGGAACCGTGGCAAAACCCCCCTTGTTGCCGCGGTTCCGCCGCAGGTTGGTGGGATCATTGCTTCAAATTTCTCCAGTGGGTTTCTGGGGTGATTTTAGGATTTCTGGAATATTAATTTTAGGCCCAGAATTTCTGTGAGTGCTACAGTATTGCTTGGGGGCCCACTTGTTAATTTTTGATCGATCGGATATTTTAAACACATTATTTCACAGTATTTACATTATATCTGCGACCGTGAATGTCACTCGATCGGTAAATCCGGTCTAACTGCTATAGCCCGGTTAGACGGATTTGCGAACGTGATTTTCACGTTGATGTTCTATGTATTTGCTGTGTTGTTGCGGATCGGTCGTGGGGGATAGCCTGGATGCAATGCTAGTACAGTGTTGTTGTATTATGTACATTTGATTTTGCGGGGCGAGCGTCCGACATGTGGACTGCCGTCACTGCCTGATTGTATTATTATTTTGGGGCACGACCAGGTTGCGGTCGATGTACCCGGTGTATGTATATTTTACTTTCTGTACTAGGATTACCCCGCGGAGGGGTGCACGGATAGCCGGGTTCTAGAAGGCAACAAGCCCGCATCTCATGGCATTGGGACGGAGGGGGCTTCACTCCAGGTTTGGCTGGCTATTCGCCGCACTCGTAGGGGGTATAGGATTTCATTGCACAGGCTATCCACACGACCAGGGGAACGTCGGGTTTCAGTAGCGGCTCTGTGAAACCCGGGGATCCTAGATATCTGTATTGTTCTGTGATGCTGTACATTTCTGTGATGTTGCATTTTATTCACGCCTTGAGCGAAATACTATATATTGGTATATATATTAGTAGATGTTGTATATGTTTTTCATCCGCGCTAGTCCAGTCCCCGCTCTGCCGTTAGTTAGCTAACCTAACGGGTGATGACGGGACCCAGTGGCGAATGCAGATGGCATATACGTACGTCAGTATATTTTCGTTCTTTGTGGTGTGATCAATTGATGGGACTGCATTGATTCGGATCAATGCAAGTTAAAAAAAACCTATTCTGATGTTGTTGGAACACTTTTCAAAAACTGTTATTGCAAGGACGTTCACTTTTGTTTTGCATCGTGGTATTCATTTGGAATATCCTGCTCCTCAGTCGACGAGGCAAGGGCCGAGATCCCCTCACCGGGAGTGACCCCTTGGACAGAAATTTGCGTCAGGGCATTGACTTCACTATAGCCGATTACTTTTGCTTTGCATCGTGGTATTCATTTGGAATATCCTGCACCCCATTCTACGGGGAAAGAGCCGAGATCCCTTCACCGGGAGTGACCTCTTTAGTAAAGGTTTTCGCCACTATATTTTCTAAAAAGCTATCCGTTCCTTCAACGATATCAAGTTCATTACGTTAAAGGTTTTCGCCAGAAACCATTCGTAGCCCTCCGTCGTTTCAGACAGGTAGCACGTAGTATTCATGCTATGTTTGTTGACCTTCGTCAAGGCATAGTGCATGGTAGCTGCTTGCTGCTTTTCTGCTGCATAGATAGATGTGTTGGTTTGGGACAGTCGTATAGCCTTGTTGACCTTCGTCAAGGGCTTGTACGGGTGGGTTCAAATTAACCTGGACAATGACGGGTGGAACTTGACATGTGACTTATGATTTGTTGACCTTCGTCAAGGTCATAAGAGCATGGGGCAGAAATCACATCGGGAGTTTCAAAAGAACTGAAACTTGCCAGATATGCGCATACCTTCTGGAGTGTGATACCGTGAGCGGATTCCGTCACGTTATCATGCGATGAGAGTTGGATCCCGATTCCCACTGATGAGTTGGTTTACTCCTCGGGTGACCCCGATTAATTCTTCTTTTAGGTTTGGAGGAGAGTTTGAGGTACAGTAGGAGGTTTCCAGATTAGATAAATTGGTAACCATTCTGATCTAGGGTAGAGTGCACGCTGAGTGTTTCTTTTCTCTCTCTCTTTGGCAGCGACCATTGACCCGACCCTAAACTATGACTCAGTGACCAAGTTGACCGAACCTTCTTTACACCGGCTTTTGGATTGTCAGAGTTGCAGACCTCATTGCCACTCCTACTTTTACCCTTTTCTCCAGGACACCTCGTATTACTGCGAACGTCCACTTCCATTGGACAAAACCATCGTATGGTTAGATACGAACTCGAAGGAATTCGAGGATGGTTTCCGGTTCTGGAGAAAACGGATAGGATTATTCAGTTGTCTTTTCCTTTTACCTTCTCTCAGGTTGTGAGTACTCCTTGGTTTAGGAGATAGTACACCTATTACGCAAATTGGATAGTCTTCTTCCAAACCTTAGGCTGGTGCCGACCGGTAGGGAATGAAGAAAACCAATTAGCCTAAACGGTGTGCATAAGGTATTAAGATTAAGACAAAGCAAGGGATTAGTAAGAGGGTAAAGTAAATTGCGACTGATATTCACGACCAAACCAAGTATTTCATTACCACTCCCACATCACCTTTGTATTTCTCCAGGACACTCCGTATCACTACGAAGATCCACAGTTTATTGGATACTCCATCGTATGGTGATATACGAACTCGAAAGGAACTTGTTCCAGTTCGGGGATGGATTCTGGTCCAGGAGAAATAGGAATAAGGTTTATTCGGTTGCCTTTTATCTTCACCTTCTCTCGCATTGCGAGTGCTCCTAGGGTTAGGACAGTACACCCATTATGCTTATTGGATAGTCTTCTTCCAAACCATAGGCTGGTGCCGAACGGTAGGGAAGGAAGAAAACCATTTGGCCTAAGGGGTGTGCAGAAGGTAATGACTAAAGACATATAAAGGGATTTGGAGAGGTGGCAAAGAATTATACGGTTATAGTTGTGAATCTGGATAATGGTAGAGGCATTACTAGGAATACCAGGATACCCCATCGAAACATTTCAATGTTTCAGTTCAACTGTGTACTGTTAAAAGAAAACTGATTTCCCGATTAGACACTTGCTCCAGGGTATGTATTTACCAGGTTTGATTCTCACATCTGTATGGTTTTACAGATGATGAGTGGGAGTAAGTTATTGGGAATTGGGTGATCTTCCTCATTATATCGGGATTCGTTGTAATCGGTGATATTTGAGGAGATCACCTGGGCTGTTTGCCGGTCGGCAAATATTTGGTTTTGAATATCCGCTGTTGTCCACCAATTTCAAATTGATATATCTGTACGTCTATTTTCATAGAGTGAGATATACCTTTTGATATTATGTCGATGACATTTACCTATATCAGTGGATGGTTGGGTAAGGAGCATTAAACAGCGGTGTAATTCTTCTTAACCATAAGTACAGTTTTCAACCTACGACACACAGTGAAAGAGTTGTTAGACTCAGCGGACTTATACAGAGTATTGTATGTTGTCCAGTGTCCATTAGGACAGAGGGGTTGGTCCTCATACTATATTCTGTTTGCTTTTAACTTCTCTAGTTCTTAGACATGTGTTTCGTAGAAACACAGGGTCTAAGTTTTGAGGAGTTATAGGTATTTGAATAGAGTAGAGAACCAGGTATAGCAAGTATCGGGATTCTTCAAGGTGATCGAAGATGTAGATACTTGTGTATGGTATTCAGTTGATAGTAATGATAAAGAGAAATTACTTCTCTTTCAGGTTACTCATAATTGGAAGCATTCCTGAGTTGAGTAACGCTGATCGGCCTCTCTCCATTTAGTTGACATGCACTGGAGACAGCTGCATGATTTGAATCTGGTTCAATTAAATCAGTGCCTCTGGTTCTATATTGGATATAGTACAGTTCATATCTTAACATTGTTAAGGTACGGGGAGTTGTCCGGCTTATGATTAAAACCAGACTCTGGATAACTCAAGGCACGTTTCAGTAGTGGCTGTTTGTGGGTTGACCCAGGCTATGACGAGGGTTGATTTTCTACCGTAAGAAAGATCAATAGTGATATTGTTCTTGACTCGCCACAGTTTTAATAAAAATGGATTTTTTCAAAAACAGTAGTGGGAGTATGGTAGAACTGGAAGTGATTCCAGAACCGCAAACGATTACTGAAGATTTGATAAGGAACCTAAAGATTCAATCTGATTTGACATTCCATTGGCCACTCCGCAGATAAGGTGGGTAACTTCAGGCACCCGAGAGTTACTCCGGTAGCCTCAAGGACGGTGACAGGGAAGTTCTTGTTTACCCACACTTGCCATTGCTGTTGTTCCAGGCTGCGAGACCCGGCAGGAGGATGAATATAGCGTCGTTCTAAACTAGCTTTAGAAGTGCACGTCTATATGACTCTGCCAGAGGGTTGTCGTAGTCAGTGGGAGCAGCGGAAGCATTGGTGGATATCAGGCTTATGTCTATTTATAGACTAAAGCAGATATAGCGGAGATAGATCATCTATTTCTGATGTGACAGTCATGGGTTTGACGTTATCAGAATAAGGGATGGATCTGTTGAGAAGGTAGTAGGAAGTGATGTTCCTATACTACGATCGGTTATACTTTGGTCGTCACACAGTGGTTTCTCCACAAAGGAAATAGATTTTGTATCAGACATACTGGTCACTAGATCTATGGTTTTAGGTCTAGATTTGGGTGGTTTCCCAATCTGGGTACTTAGACAGCATTCTAAGAGTATTTAGAATGGACGACTCCTGGCATGGTGGTGTACCTGCAAGTAATGGAGTCACCCTCTCTAAAGGTGTCTTATAGACTAAAGTAGAGAGGGATGTGCATGATTGGCAGATCACTTGCTTAGGCAATTGAGTCAATCATGAGATGTCAAGTACCACACCAGATGTTGTTCTTGCATTAGATGCAATAAGTTGACATTGATCCAATCCTGGAGAAACAGTCGGAAGCAGTTTTAGAACATAAGTGGATGTTCTAGGGATATGTTAACGACAGCCTCATTTGGGAGACAGTTATCATTCCAGGCTTCCAAGGTGACATGGACGACAAGGAGGTTGTCAGAGTTATAGTTTTTCCTTCTGACGAGGGGCAGTATTTTGGACAGGTGGTCCAAGGAAATACTGAGGGTGGCATGGCGCAGGATACTGATTAAGTTCAGTTGACGATACAGTCTAAGAAGTTTGGATTTGGAGTTCATTTATGAGCTCGGTCCCATCAGACATCCAGACACTCTAAGACAGGTATTGCTCATTTCGGGAGATGGCTTTCTCCGCGAACTTGAGATATAGAGAGACATAGAAAGAAACATCAGAGCGGATCCACTCGCTGAGGCTATTCCTCGAACGCAATAGTCTCGCAAACGAGCTTTGTGAGACTGACTTGTAGAGGAGTTGGGTGTTCGGTATCACACGGGCTGTGAGTATGCGACATCGCAATAATTAGCCTTGAGTGCAAGTGGGAGATTGTTGGAGATAGTGCCCTCAGAGTCAATTATTGGATCACAGGCACGTGATTGCAATGATTGAGGGAGGACCTATCCCGGTGCGACAGTCTTACTCGAGATGATAGTATGCTATCTGGTTTACCTTTATCATCGTGTACTGCTTTAGGTGACCTGACAGGTCGCTATTACACGTTGATAGAGCCCCTAGGATTCTTGCTTGACTGCCAGCAGTATGAGGGCGATCATATAAGTGAGAGCTGGAGTCTATAAGCATATCCTTAAAAGGTCCCTAGTCGTGGGAGTTTCGAGACAGGGCATCGATTCTCCAGAGTAGACTAGTGTATACAGTCGAGACCCCGACGAGGGGCGGTGGACGGTCTCACAAGCCACTGGTGTCAGTTGGTTCACCTAAGATGTATACAGGTGCTCATTGGGTTATGAGTACACCGGACAGGACTCGCCGGGAACATGCTAGTTGGTCTTATGCCTGACGTCAGATAGCAGTTCCCAGATGACATGTGTACAGGTTAGTTCATCGACCTGGGGATCGTCATTTGTCTCGTGTGAGTTCCCACTGTACTTTGATTGCTACCCTACCACGGCTCAAAGGAGTCGTGCAAACAGGTTTTAGTTGGGTACAGTCCCGAGCCACATGGAGGCAGTGAGCGGATCTTCGGGGGTTCGTCTCTCCCGGTATTGGGGGTGAGGTCGCGCTGTGTCTAGGAGAGCCATTACACGAAGTCCTTGGCCAAGGCAGGAGATTTACTGGTAGGTATTCCAGTAGTATCTCAGGGTGTTCTGGGCTACACTTCGACACGACTTGTACCGCTTTTGGGGGTCTGACTTTTACCAACCCCCTAGGCCCGACATGCGATGCTCATAGACGAACGGACCGGACTGTACGGATATTGTCACTTACAGGCTCAGTAGGGTGTCAGGATGAGTTCGCTCATCGACGTCCCTTTTGGTCAATAGCTGGTGGCCCGTTACGTATTGGCTTATACCTCTGACGTGCTAGTGGTTAAATCCACAGCCATAGTATTGACGAGTCTTTAGAGTCCACCACACTTTCAGTTACTCAGCTTTCGGGCGAAACGCTGTAGAGGCCGTATGGAGATATGGCAGGGTCCGATCAGATACGTGCGGTATTGCACGGATCAGGATCGGACGGTTTTGTACTAGTGGCCGTATGGAGATATGGCAGGGTTCGATCAGATACGTGCGGTATTGCACGGATCGTGATCGGACGGATTTTACTAGCCGGCTTTGGTTTAAGCCGTATCCTATTATAGTACAGTGTAGATTTTGTCTCATTGCATTTGTATCCGGACGGAATACAGATGCGGGTGTGTATGCACAGTATAGGGGTTTTCCTGTAATCTATTACGGGACCAGTTTTCTGGAGTTGCCAGTTTGCATTCCGTTCCGGCCGGTTTTCCTTTGTTCTTTCCCGGCCGGACTTTTCCGATGGAGGGGGTTATTTGCAAGTTTGCAAATAACACATTGTGGAGGTTTTTCTTGCAAATGTATTTATTATGAAAGCATCTTTAGATACCATTCTTTTCCTTCATCTTTTCATGCTTTATTAAGATTAGAAATGAGTTGAAAGATGATGTGATTTTGTTATGATGATGTTTTGGGTGTGGTCACCACTTGTGCTCCTACGATCACCTCCCTTCATGCTTCATATTCTTTCCTCCACCATTTCTAAGTGGATAAGTTTTTTCTTCATACTTGAGAGAAGAAGAAGAGAGGATCATTTTTCAAGAGGGAAAATTTGTTCATCTCATTTCATGCTAGAAAAATGCAAGCACCATTTTTCTTATCTTGATTCCTCCATCATCTTCAAAGGCAACAAACCCCAAATGAGACATAAGCTCTACACTACACTTTCTACAGCAAATCTTGGACGCGTCGACTCGCCAGCTTCGCGCCCGAGTTGCCTCGGTATTGAGGTGGGAGCCCGTAAAAGATGCAGGCGATGTGGTGCCCTTCCGGCGAAGAGGCGACAACGAGGAGATGACGGACGAAGCATCCGCGGGAGATCGGAGTGGAGACGAAGACCGAAGGACTCGGATCATTCAGTATATCTCTTCCTTATCTTGTTAGTTAGCTAGGACAAGTTTAATGGCCCGATCCGGGGTTTAGTGCGCGGTGGTGCCGGTTTGCTAAGTCCGCAAAATTAAAGTTTATCACCGCTTCCGCATTCCGGCGTCGGATTGACGGCCGGGGCGCCGCCGTGCACTTACAATATGTGTATATGTGTAGGTACCTCCACGTGAGCTTCGGATGACAAGCAAGGGCGTGGCGACATCGACTTCGGCAAGCAAGATCAAGGTGAGTAGATATATATCTACGGCGGAAGTCGGGTGGATGGCGTATAGCACCCTCGCAGTTCATAGTGTAGCATATGATATGTTATATAATTATATATGTGTTTTGTGAAACTTGGATGATTAGCAAGTAAGATCTTAGATAATCACGAGTTTAGTTTTAGCAATTGGATGATTGTGTCGTAGTTAGTTCCTTAGTCGCGAACCCTAGAATATATTTACACACACGCACACACATTCGCATACATTTCATTACTTGTGCGTATATGGGGATACGTATATATATACACACATAGGTATTGGACTATGTGTATATATATACGTATACATATACATGGATAATGAGGATAGTATATGGTACTTGGAGATGAGTCGATGAGATTGGGCATGGTGCCACGAGATCGGTGATTGTTTTGCTTCGTATTATGAGATACGACATGTTGTTATAGCGGGTCTTTAGGCGATGTGTTTTCATACACACGCATATATATATATATATATATATATATGTTGATGGTATCAGTATGTACTAGACTTTAGATCAGTACCCCCAGTTCAAGATATGTGATGATAAGGATACCAGATGAATAATGAGATAAATATGATATTCGACCCATACCCAGATTTGGGATGCCGTACGATGGATTTACCGTACGAGATAATTATGATGTTTGATCTGCACTCTTGACTTGAGGGTGTCATAGTATATATATTGTATCATACGTGATACTATTGAGGCGGGATCGCCGACTATATATATATATATCAACTCAGACTTAGGTGGTTTCCTTACCCTTTCGTTAGTCTGTTAGTTTAGACCTGTAGTTTACTTATAGATGTTAGACTAGACTCGAGTCATACATATTTCAAAACTAACGAATTAAGAATATTTTAAAGACAGGCCAAGGGATGTTACGGATATTTCAACGGACATACCTTTTCTTAAAAGCACTGTAGCCCCTATTTTCTAAACACTACGATTCGTGCTATTTCAAATACCAAAACAGTATGACTCGATTATATATAAACGTATGTTTCTTATTATTGCGTTTACTATTCATTTCCATACATTCATATTGTTCATATCGCATTGCATGCTTATACTTGTGCTTTTATTGTTATTATGAAACCCTTGCTGTCAGGACACCAGCATCATTACCGATGATGCGTATGCTCCACGTACACCTGCTTGCTGGCTCATACACATCATTATCGGTAATTGCCATGTCACGTACACATTAGAAAGTACTTTTCATTATTATAATTTTTTAGCTGATAGTTTCGACATGGTACTAATGCGCTTGCTTTTATATGGTAGCTTAGACATTGCATTTATTATTGTGATTTTCATGCATATCTATATATTCATTGTCGTACATTATTATTAAGGCCAGTCTGGATTGCCGGAGCCCAATATTTTGTAATTCATTGTTTATTTACTTTGAGATTAAGATTTCGGATTTCCATGAGATTTATGGATTTGGAGAAACCGCAAGGATTTTATAAACTTATTATCATTTTAAAATGAAAGTTGCGGTTTTCTGATAATATGATTTGAGAGGAGTCCACCATAAGTTTTCTCGGCTCTTGAGCGATATGATACACCTGATTAGAGGAGGAGGAGGAACCGTCTGTGGGTGCATGGTGGACCCGGTGCGGTACCCCGGGGCGAGAAGGTCGCAGATGATTGCATTGAGCCCGGCAGGGGAGCAATACCGACCAATGATTGTATTATGACTCGACGGATATCCGGAGGATACCGATCGGAGTATAGGCCAGTCCTGACTGCCGGAGCCTGAGGTATTGAGATTTGATGATTTAGGCCAGTCCGGATTGCCGGAGACTGAGATATTGAGACAGCGAGATATATATTTTTGTGTCGATGCTAGACACTGTTTTATGTTGATTTCATTGATGATATCTAGATTTTATATATACAGAAATCTCACTAAATCAAGAAAACAGTTTTCTTATTCATGATGTATTCTGTTTTCATTATATTGCATTCATACCTCATATTTATGATATGCTGCTACATGAGGCACTGACACGAGCACTTGGTATTACACTTATGTATAAATGTTTACCCTTGCCATTTTATCATGCTTCAGGCCATATTATTTGAGGATATTACCGATCGTATGACCTAGGATTGAGTCATATATACGATTTCTGCTCGGTGATGTTTTCTACTCACGAGTTGGCAACTCACTCCCATTGTGCCACAGTTTCTTGGAGGTTTTGCCGAACAGGTTTCCTTAGCGGCTTTGCTGGCACACTGCTTCTTTTCAGGATGATTGCTTTGGTAGGTGGGATCACTCGTATCGTGACCATCATTGTACATTTATTTATTTCAGTTGTATCTATTAACTCCATCAACCAAACTTGTATATTTTATAACCTTAGAAGACCAATTGTATATTCTTTCGATCTTAGAGTCGCGCTTGTATTATTATGGTTTTCTTGATGTTTTTGAGTTTCCTTTTGAGATTTGATCCTCGCCCTTCGGCATTGTATATTATATTTCTTGCGTGGTTGTGACCATCGATTGATGAAGAGCTATCTCCTACTTGGGGATGCCGTTATTCATATTATGCATGTTGTACCCGTTTGGGGCCAGTATTTACAAAGGAAACTCTGCCGAAATTTTCAGAAAAGACTTGTGATTTTAAAAATGCATACTTAGGATTATGTTATTAAAACCTAAATCTAGTTTTCTTCACCTCTTCCTTAAAATGGTTTAGATTTATGTGATTTTTTTGGCTTACTTGAATTAGATGGGGTCCTATAGAATTCATATGATTCAAGTGCCATTCACGTGACATTTCGGGTCATGACAAACTTGGTATCAGAGTGCTAGGTTAACCTTGGTTCGAGTGTATGTTTGACCATGCAGAGTCTAAGGCGTTTATATATATTCGGAACCTAGGCTTGACCTTACGGAACTTAGACTTGGTCGAGAGGGTATTAGACCCGAACTTTCGTCGCGTAGGTTGACCTTGGTTGATGGAGTAGGTGTCACGACCCGAAAGTACGGAACGTGACCGGCACTTAGATTACGAAGCGTATAGAGGCGCAACGTAATCTAAGTAAGCCGAAGCCCAGAAATCTAAACCATAAAAGAAGAAGAAGTAAAGGAAATCATGAAGAAAACAAGTTTAAAAGAAACATCCAATTTCTCAAAAATTTCGGCAGAGTTCCTTTGTAAAAACTGGCCCCAAACGGATACAAACAAGAATGAATACATATAACCAATAAAAAGCATCCCCAACGGGAGCTAGCTCAACGCCAATAGGTGGAAACAACCACAACAAGCACAATAATATACAACGCCAAAGGGCGAGGCTCAAAACTCAAAAGAAAACAAATCCACCAAACCAGAATAATACATGCGCGACTCTAAGGTCGAAATAAATCACTGGTCCAGTAAACTATCAAGTAATACAAGTTTGGTTGATGGAGATTTCTAGATACAAATGAAATGATAAAAGTACAATGGTGGTCCAGATACAAGTGAACCAACCTACCATGCAAATCACCCTGAGTAAAAAGATGTGCCGGCAAGCTGCCAGGAAAACCTGTACATCGAACCTGTAATAAAATTTGGCACAACGGGGGTGAGTTGCCAACTCGTGAGTAGAAGATATCTGCGAAAAGAAATCGAATGCACGACGCTGTCCTAGGTCATAATAATATACTAATATAATACTAATCGTCTAGTAATGGCAGGGTAAATAACTACGTGTAGTGCAAAAGCTCCGTGCCCGTATCCATGCCTCAAATAGTAATATGTCATGTGAATGAGTATGCATGAACCATGAATATAAAACAATCAATCCTGAAATCTGGATATATCTGTATAAGAAATCTTTAGCTTTTATCATGGTAAAATGTGTATAGAAATCTGAAATATCAACGATGAAATCCATGGAAATCCGTGTCAAGCATCGACACAAAACATGTAAATCTCAGGTCTCAATACCTCATAATCTCAATGTCTCATAGTCTCAATATCTCGGGCTCCGTCAGTCCGGATCGGCCCATATCATCAAATCTCACGACAACGGTCGGTATCCTCCGGATATCCGCCATGCCAGACATCACCGGTAGGTAGTCCTCCCCTGCCAGGCTCATCGTCTACAACTCGATCTTCTTGCCCCGGGGTACCATACCGGGCCCACCATGTACCCGAGACGGTTCATCCACTCCTCGAATCGGGTCTCGAAATCCAACAGAAAACATGAAATCTCATGGTGGACGACACATACATCACGAGAAAACCGCATCTTATGTTTTAAAAAGAGAGGAGGAGAGAGAGAGAGAGAAGTTTTTATGTATTCTTGCGATTTTCCCCAGAAATCCAGAAATCTCATATAAATCCAAAATCCCAAAAATCATGAGAAAGTATATTATAAGTGTCGGCATATGCCCCTTAATACTGCATGATAACATGAAAATATGAATGCATGAATGTCTAAGTAATAAATGCCATGTCTAGACTAACATCAGACAGTATCACAATATTATATCGATCTAGCTGGTTGCTGATTCTATCAATAAAAGATAATATAATCTAAAGTGTACGTGACATAGCAATTACCGATAATGATGTGTGTTAGCCGGCAAATAAGTGTGCGTGGAATATGCGCATCATCGGTAATGGTGCTGGTGTCCTAACAGGCAAAGTTTTATGCTGATTATAGAAACATATGTATGAACATGCACATTATGATTACGGTATGAATGTAAAAATGGATGTGTAATAACCACTCATCTGTGATCTACAAGTATAACTACAACTATATGACTCGAGCCTAAACTAGTGTCCATCTAACCTCCTAAGGAACTAAACCTAAGAAACTAGTCAATAAGAAATAAGAGTACACCTAAAGTCTGAGTCAATATCTCTAATAGTCGGCGATCCAGCTTCAATAGCGTCACGTCTGGCTTCCTAATGACAATAAGTACTATCCCTATTCTACGTTTGCGGGGTGCTAAACGCCATCCACCTGATTTCCCCCCGTAGATATACATCTACTCACCTGGTCCTTTTCTGCCGAAAATGATATCGCCATCCTCCTCTTTATCGCCCGCAGTCCACGTGAGGGGTACCTATACGCAAACATATATAGTATTGTAAACTGAATCACGGAAAAAAGTTAAAACGACGCACGGAACGCGCATAGGTTAAAACCTATGTTCCGTTCACGCAAAAGAACCAAATATCGCTCGATATCGGCGTACAAACGCCGATTGATTGAGATAAAAACCAATAAACAACCCGTAGTTTCAAAACCCATTACTTACAATATAAAACTTGGTTCAAATCATCGGAACCCTAAAATCGATCAAATCATCCAATTCCGAAAACCTTGAAAATGTCAATTCACCGTTTTACTTCAAAACTTGACGTTTAAATCAAACTAATGGTCATAAAACTCATTAAATAACATAACTAAATTATAGAAACTATTACCATATTTTTCTCACACTAATTTGTATTAAAACAAAATTCCTAGTTTGCAACTTTTATCAATTTTCAACATCTTACAAGCAAAATTCCACAATTTCACAACAAAACTTGATTTTGCATGAATTAATGTATTAAACCACAATTCATGATGATAATGATATAATGAAACCATAAATTATGTTTTAAATCTCATTTATTTAAGAATTTCTAAAATCTAGTTAACAAAATAGCATGTTTTATCACTATTTTTCAATTATCAATAGAAACTAGTAACTAAATTAAGTTTTTCATTCCTTAAACATATCAATATCCTCATTAAAACAACAATCTAATGTTACAAACATTAATTGCAATTTATCTCACCAATATATATAATATATAGAAATCTAGTTTGCATAAAAAATGGTTTAATTTAAACAATTTTGGATAAACAATTTACAATATACCATCCATACAAGATTTTCCCATTCTAAAAATGTTAAACTAGTTATAATAACCTCACTTAATTAGTAAAACCCTAACTTGATTTTACAAACCCTAACTTGAATTTTAAAACTTGTAAAGAGAATTAATTTATTAAATCTAAACATGCTTAAATGAAACATTTAATAATAATAAATCAAAAGAAGAAGATTTATACCTCCACAACATGAAATTCAAACATGAAAATAAGCCTCCAAAATGAATGCTTTCCATCTCCAAAATCCATATAAAGATGAGCAAAGAATAGGGGGTAGGAATTTATTAGGATTTTGTGGATTTTTATTGAATTTTTTAATGAATTTTTGATGGATTTTGTAACAAAATCAAGGGGCTAAAATGGGGGGGGGGCTGCCATAGGGAAGTGACCGGCCAAGGGTGAGAGGAAATGGGAGAGAAAGGAAGAGTGAAGAATTGTGTAGAAGTTTCACCCATTAACTACACATATTAATGTCTTTTCAACCTTTTATTTAATTTTCTTTTATTTCTTTTCTAAAACAACTCAAGAAAATTCTAGAATCATGGAAAAATTTGCAGATAAATTTTGCATGGTACACACTAAATTCTAATATGCAATGGTTCATTTTTGCAAATTAAACCCATTCAAATTTGTAATTTACACTAATTTAGTGTGTAAATAAAGCTTATGTTAATATTTAAATTAATTAATTTAGGAAAAATATTTAATTAAACTAAAAATTTATAAGTGGCTAAATAAACACTATTTACTAGTAAATACATAATTAAAATAGGTATTTTTAAATTTATAGTGAAAAATAATTACGGTTTAGTTTTACGAAAAATACGTTTTACTTTACCGAAAATCATAAAATTCACTTAAACGATTTTATTTATTTATTTATTTATTTAATTATTTTTAAAACGTTACAATCTTCCCTCCTTAATGAAATTCGGTCCCCGAATTTAAATTAAAACTCCCCTTCCAAATACTAAAACATTTAGCAAAACACTCAAATCGTCGGGGCTTCGAAATCATCAATACATAATTAAAATCAACTCCGTCAAGCATAACGCAATCATCGGAGTTATGGTGAAGATAAAATATCAAAATCCAATACGAAAACCAACGTAATATATATTAAAACTATAACTTATATATATATAGTGCGCATCGTAGTAAAATCGCCTAAACATCTTAATAAAGAAGCATACAAAAACCCCTCTTGAAAATCGTCGTGCGATGCAGTGTCACGGCATAAGTAGCGGAGCTTATTTTAAAAAAAATAGCTATATATATATATATCTTTTATTTAATATACACGTCCCGCCTGTTTACTAAATCAAATAGTAATGATTATAAAAACATACTGCTCAAACTGAAATCAATCCCAATCACATCAATAAAATATCATGTGCGTCCGGTGCGCACTGAAATCGAAACCAAATACAGATACCACGAATACACACAAAAAACAACTAAGTGCAACAGGTGTGCACCAAAACATCTGTCAAGTGCAACGGGCGTGCACGACACACTATCAGGTGCATCTAATCTGCACAAAACCCCGATTTAGTGCATCTGGTGTGCACAAAATCGCATCAAGTGCGTCAAGTGTGCGCAAGAATCTCAATCAGGTGCACATGGTGCACGAAAACATACACCGAATATCAAAATCGAAATCACAGTATGAAAATGCATGGAAACTAGGTCGAAGCATATGTCAAAATCATGTGTAACCCATATGCACGAAATCAAATCAAATATCAAAATGTATAAAACCAAATCGAGTGTACTGGGTATGTACTAAACAACATCAATACAACTGATATATGAAACAAAAATAGAATGCAATGAAGGTACAGATAAGAAATACCAATCATAGAACAAAGTCCTCAAAATACCAAAATCCAATCAACGAAAATATGAAATTCAAATCACCGAATCACAATCGTAAACACTATCGTCAATGTGTGCCTCTTTCCCCCTTGCCTCTAGTGTCGACTGCTTCGAACTTGTCTCTTCATAGGTTTGCTGACTGTGCTACCAACAGCAATACTCATATCTAGAGTCTCCTACGTAGTCGATCCCTTCACCTGATATCCGGACTATATTAAACTTTTCGATCGATCAATCAAAATCCCATAATTCCCCGAGAGCTCAACACTCAAGTTCAGTTTAAAAATATCCAGTACATACCCCAGCATCGATAGTCCAGCCGTAGAAGGGCAAACCCAAGCCTCACTAATGGCACCGCGGAACTGCCGTAAACCCTAAGGTTCAAGGGCGTTCTCGTGGTCATTATGTCGAGTTAGGGTTTCATTCTTCTAGAGGGTCCATCAAAATACCTGCATGTTCTTCCGAATACCCTAAACTTAGGAAAATGGTTTTCTGACAATCGTTCGAATCCTTTAACTTCGTCTGGACGGCATGTGAATACCCTTCGTCCGCACACTAAACAATGCTTCACTCTTCAAGAATAACCAATACCCTAATGGTTATCGCATTCGAGCCGCAGCTCCCTCAGCCCGTGCGCCCGTGGTAACGGAAACCACCCTCCGATATCGACGAAGATAGATCAAAGGAACGAATGAAATGCGGTGCAAACAAATGTACATCCTAAGGCTCCTTAAGCAGAGTAGCGTATCGTAAGTATGCCGCGGACCATACCCACGGTACGTTACTCTACCTAAGTCGCCTACTCCATCAACCAAGGGTCACCTAGACTTATACAAGGTTAAACCTAGCGCTCTGATACCAACTTTGTCACGACCCGAAAGTACGGAACGTGACCAGCACTTAGATTACGAAGCGTCTAGAGGCGCAACGTAATCTAAGTAAGCCGAAGCCCAGAAATCTAAACCATAAAAGAAGAAGAAGTAAAGGAAATCATGAAGAAAACAAGTTTAAAAGCAACATCCAATTTCTCAAAAATTTCGGCAGAGTCTCCTTTGTAAAAACTGGCCTCAAACGGGTACAAACAAGAATGAATACATATAACCAATAAAAAGAATCCCCAACAGGAGCTAGCTCAACGCCAATAGGCGGAAACAACCACAACAAGCACAATAATATACAACGCCAAAGGGCGAGGCTCAAAGCTCAAAAGAAAACAAATCCACCAAACCAGAATAATACATGCGCGACTCTAAGGTCGAAATAAATCACTGGTCCAGTAAACTATCAAGTAATAAAAGTTTGGTTGATGGAGCTTTCTAGATACAAATGAAATGATAAAAGTACAATGGCGGTCCAGATACAAGTGAACCAACCTACCATGCAAATCACCCTGAGTGAAAAGATGTGCCAGCAAGCTGCCAGGAAAACCTGTACATCGAACCTGTAATAAAATTTGGCACAACGGGGGTGAGTTGCCAACTCGTGAGTAGAAGTTATCTGTGAAAAGAAATCGAATGCACGACGCTGTCCTAGGTCGTAATAATATACTAATATAATACTAATCATCAAGTAATGGCAGGGTAAATAACTACGTGTAGTGCAAAAGCTCCGTGCCCGTGTCTATGCCTCAAATAGTAATATGTCATGTGAATGAGTATGCATGCACCATAAATGTAAAACAATCAATCCTAAAATCTGGATATATCTGTATAAGAAATCTTTAGCTTTTATCATGGTAAAATGTGTATAGAAATCTGAAATATCAACGATGAAATCCATGGAAATCCGTGTCAAGTATCGACACAAAACATGTAAATCTCAAGTCTCAATACCTCATAATCTCAATATCTCATAGTCTCAATATCTCGGGCTCCGTCAGTCCGGATCGGCCCATATCATCAAATCTCACGACAACGGTCGGTATCCTTCGGATATCCGCCATGCCAGACATCACCGGTAGGTAGTCCTCCCCTGCCAGGCTCATCGTCAACAACTCGATCTTCTTACCCCGGGGTACCATACCGGGCCCACCATGTACCCGAGACGGTTCATCCACTCCTCGAATCGGGTCTCGAAATACAACAGAAAACATGAAATCTCATGGTGGACGACACATACATCACGAGAAAACTGCATCTTATGTTTTAAAAAGAGAGGAGGAGGAGAGAAAGAGAAGTTTTTATGTATTCTTGCGGTTTTCCCCAGAAATCCAGAAATCTCATATAAATCCAAAATCCCAAAAATCATGAGTAAGTATATGATAAGTGTCGGCATATGCCCCATAATACTGCATGATAACATGAAAATATGAATGCATGAATGTCTAAGTAATAAATGCCATGTCTAGACTAACATCAGAGAGTAATCACAATATTATATCGATCTAGCTGGTTGCTGATTCTATCAATAAAAGATAATATAATCTAAAGTGTACGTGACATAGCAATTACCGATAATGATGTGTGTGAGCCGGCAAATAAGTGTGCGTGGAATATGCGCATCATCGGTAATGGTGCTGGTGTCCTAACAGGCAAAGTTTTATACTGATTATAGAAACATATGTATGAACATGCACATTATGATTACGGTATGCATGTAAAGACGGATGTGTAATAACCACTCATCTGTGATCTACAAGTATAACTACAACTATATGACTCGAGCCTAAAGTAGTGTCCATCTAACCTCCCAAGGAACTAAACCTAAGAAACTAGTCAAGAAGAAATAAGAGTACACCTAAAGTCTGAGTCCATATCTCTAATAGTCGGCGATCCATCCTCAATAGCGTCACGTCTGTCTTCCTAATGACAATAAGTACTATCCCTATTCTACGTTTGCGGGGGTGCTAAACGCCATCCACCCGACTTCCCCCCGTAGATATACATCTACTCACCTGGTCCTTTTCTGCCGAAAATGATGTCGCCATCCTCCTCTTTATCGCCCGTAGTCCACGTGAGGGGTACCTATACGCAAACATATATAGTATTGTAAACTGAATCACGGACAAAAGTCAAAACGACGCACGGAACACGCATAGGTTAAAACCTATGTCCTGTTCACGCAAAAGAACCAAATATCGCTCGATATCAGCGTACAAACGCCGATTGATCGAGATAAAAACCAATAAACAACCCGTAGTTTCAAAATCCATTACTTATAATATAAAACTTGGTTCAAATCATCGGAACCCTAAAATCGATCAAATCATCCAATTCCGAAAACCTTGAAAATGTCAATTCACCGTTTTACTTCAAAACTTGACGTTAAAATCAAACTAATGGTCATAAAACTCATTAAATAACATAACTAAATTATAGAAACTATTACCATATTTTTCTCACACTAATTTGTATTAAAACAAAATTCCTAGTTTGCAACTTTTATCAATTTTCAACATCTTACAAGCAAAATTCCACAATTTCACAACAAAACTTGATTTTGCATGAATTAATGTATTAAACCACAATTCATGATGATAATGATATAATGAAACCATAAATTATATTTTAAATCTCATTTATTTAAGAATTTCTAAAATCTAGTTAACAAAATAGCATGTTTTATCACTATTTTTCAATTATCAATAGAAACTAGTAACTAAATTAAGTTTTTCATTCCTTAAACATGTAAATATCCTCATTAAAACAACAATCTAATGTTACAAACATTAATTGCAATTTATCTCACCAATATATATAATATATATAAATCTAGTTTGCATAAAAAATGGTTTAATTTAAACAATTTTGGATAAACAATTTACAATATACCATCCATACAAGTTTTTCCCATTCTAAAAATGTTAAACTAGTTATAATAACCCCACTTAATTAGTAAAAACCCTAACTTGATTTTACAAACCCTAACTTGAATTTTAAAACTTGTAAAGAGAATTAATTTATTAAATCTAAACATGCTTAAATGAAACATTTAATAATAATAAATCAAAAGAAGAAGATTTATACCTCCACAACATGAAATTCAAACATGAAAATAAGCCTCCAAAATGAATGCTTTCCATCTCCAAAATCCATATAAAGATGAGCAAAGAATAGGGGGTAGGAATTTATTAGGATTTTGTGGATTTTTATTGAATTTTTTAATGAATTTTTGATGGATTTTGTAACAAAATCAAGGGGCTAAAATGGGGGGGCTGCCATGGGGAAGTGGCCGGCCAAGGGTGGGAGGAAATGGGAGAGAAAGAAAGAGTGATGAATTGTGTAGAAGTTTCACCCATTAACTACACGTACTAATATCTTTTCAACCTTTTATTTAATTTTCTTTTATTTCTTATCTAAAACAACTCAAGAAAATTCTAGAATCATGAAAAAATTTGCAGATAAATTTTGCATGATACACACTAAAATCTAATATGCAATGGTTCATTTTTGCAAATTAAACCCATTCAAATTTGTAATTTACACTAATTTAGTGTGTAAATAAAGCTTATGTTAATATTTAAATTAATTAATTTAGGAAAAAAATTTAATTAAACTAAAAATTTATAATTGGCTAAATAAACACTATTTACTAGTAAATACATAATTAAAATAGGTATTTTTAAATTTATAGTGAAAAATAATTACGGTTTAGTTTTACGAAAAATACATTTTACTTTACCGAAAATCATAAAATTCAATTAAACGATTTTATTTATTTAATTATTTTTAAAACGTTACAGTAGGTGACTTAAGGAGAGTGACATACCGTGTATATGTTCTGCTGCATACTTACGATACGCTACTCCGCTTAAGAATCCTTAGAATGTACATTTTCTTACATAGTATTATATTCATTCATGGTTTATCCTCATCGATATCGGTTTATGGTTTTTGCTGCCACGATTACACGGGTAGAGAAAACTGCGGCTAGAGTTGCGGTCAGCACGAGCTTGTCACGGACGATGACTGACCAGGGCGTGATTCCAGGGACATACGATTGCATAGAGACGCCGTTTTATTGTGTTTTCACGCCATGAGCGTTTGATGGATCGCTTTTACAAATTTCTCAAATGTGCAGATCAGCACTAGAGGATTGGGCCACTGCTAGAGGCCAGCCAGAATGTGATGACCGTCAATGCACAGATTATTCTTGATGATTGAGGCACTGTTCAGCGTGCAGACGAATGAGCTAGTTGCTGCTGCGAGAGACAAGATACCGCCCTAAATGTTGGAGCTACTGCAGCACGAGTTTATACTTAGAGATATGATAGAAGGTCGCTAATCACCCGAGGATGAATAACTAGGACATGTGGTTCGTTCGCTTACCCCGATGCGAGGTCATCAGATTGATTGAATCCAGCTTGAGAAGACTTCACGCGGGTACGTTCGGAGTCGAAAGAAAATGATCGAATGTCAGAAACCCATTTTTCCAAGTTTAAAGTATTCGGAAAAACATGCAAGTAATTCTATGGACCCTCTAGAAGAATGAAACCTTAACTTGATATAATGACCATGAGAACACTCTGAAACCTTAGGGTTTGCAGCAGTTCAGCGGTGCCATTAATGAGGCTTGGGTTTGCCCTTCTACGGCCGGTCCACAGGTACTGTGGCATGTACCGGATACTATTAAACTGTACTCAAGATGTTGAGCTCTTGGGGGATTTTGGAACTTTGACGAATCGATCGAAAGTTTCGACGTCGTTCGGATATCATGTGATGGGATACATTGCTTGGAAGACTCCAGATACGAGTATAGCCATTGGAGCGCAGTCCATACGGCCACGAAGAGACGAGTCCGAATCAGTCGACATTAGAGAAAAGTGGAGCAAGAGGATCGTATGAGATTTCAACGAGATGGCGTTCCACTCCGCTGACATCAGAGATGCGATACGCATGCAGAGGCGTTGTATATGGATATATCTTCCTGAAGGTGTCGTGATGAGTATGCAGCCGTTCCAGAACAAGAAATAGATTTAGTAAAAGATGATAACTTCCGGGCAGTTCGGCAGAAATGAGATTTGGGAGAGACTTCAGCAGAACCTTTCTGGAATACTATACGGGAAGGCTTAGACCCAGGATCGGTCATATTGTGCACACTCATCAAGCCAGAGTTCAGCATCATCGACGAGACATGTTATGAGTGACCATGACAATTGGCCAGAGATCCTTAGAGGATGTGCCAAAGCGGACTGTTTCCGTCATTTTTTATTTTGGTATTTTGGGCGATTTATTTGCATGATTGAGATTTTGTGCACCACAGTTGCACTTGACTTCGATTTGATGTCATTCGAGATGTTGATTTTGATTTCATGCCTATGTTATGCATGTGATTTGAGTTATGCTTTCGGCATAGTTTCATGCACTTTTAGTATGTTGATTCAATTTTGTGCACGCTGATGCACATGGTTGTGAGATTATATACCACGGTATACCTGATTTGGATTGAGATTTGTTGTATACCGTCGACTTTGATTGTGATATTCGATATTGTTTTCGTGCACCTTGTGCACTTGATTTGGATTCTTGCGCATACTTGACACGCTTGATTCGATTTTGGTGCATACCAGATACACTAAATCGGGATTCTTCGTGCATATCAGATGCACTGGATATTGCTGTCAGGCACACCCATTGCCCTTAACAGGTGTTTCGTGCACACCCGTTACACTTAGATTTTGTTTCTGTGCACATGTATGGCACATTCATGGATTTCGATTTCCGTGTGCACCAGACGCACGTGGCATTCTTATGCACATTTTGGGATTGATTTCTTATGGAGCAGTACGTTTCTATGATATTTACTATTTGTTTTCGTACTGAGTAGGACTAGTCCGAGGACAGTACCTGGATATATTTTGCATGCATTAATAGTTATCGAAGAGAATTCCAAAAAGGAGCTATAGTCTCAGTATTTACCTACGTGTCTGAGATGACACAAAATATTTAACAAAGGAAACCCTTCTAAATTATTTTATTTTTCAAAAATGGCGGGACATGTATGTTAAACAAAGGGTGTATATATATAGTTATTTTCTTATAATAAACGTCCGCCACTGTGCCGTGATACGCGCATTGCACAGTAATTGGAAAAAAAATAATTTGACATGTATTTCTTTCAGATATTTTAACGATACGTACATGTATAGTTTGATGTATATCATGTTGGTTTCTATATCGGACTTTGACATTGATGTCTTCCCAATGACTCCGATGATTGCGGGATTCTTGGCGGAGTTTTGATTTTGGTTTATATACTCGTTTTCATGCGCATGCATTGCGCTACGATGTGTTTTATGTATTTATGATTTCGGAACCCGACGACTTAGTCTTTTTACTGAAATGTTTTAGTATTTGAGGGGTTTAAATTTAAATTCGGGGACCGAATTTCTTTAAGGGGGGAAGATTGCAACATTTCAGAAAAATAAAATATTATTTTTAGGAAATTAAATAATTAAAATAATAAATATTATGAATATTTTAATATGTGGTATAATTAAATACCGATAAATTGTGAAATATTTGGAAAATTATAAGAATTTCTGAAATGAGGGTGTTTTATATGATTTAAGAAAATTATAAATTCTTTATGATTAATTATATTACATTTTAATGCTAATCGCGATAAAATATCACTAATTGCGTATTAAGCTTGATTTGTGCACATGACATGCACCACGTCATTTTCACATTTGCTACATTTTCCTACCATGATTCTTTGGTGTATGGTTTATTTGTTTTGGGGTTAAGAGAAAAGAGAGGAGAAAAGAAAAGAAAAGAAAAAGAAAAATGGTTAAACAATGAAGCATGGGCAAGAGAGAGAAGAGAGAGTGAGGTGAGGGGGTCTTTGACTTGTCTCCCATTGTGTTCCCTCCATTTTTCTCTTCATCATTCTCACTCCCTCTAAACCCTTGGCTGCCCCTCTCCTCTACCACCTTCAACACCTCAAAACACACCCAAAAACACATCAAAAGTCCATCCCCACTTCATTAAAAATGTGCACAAGTTCACTACAAACACTTTGGACCAAGAAAGCTTGGATTTTGAAGACTTGGGGCAACTCAAGAAATTTCTTGAGTTGCTAAATGAGGTACTTTCATCACCATTAGTATTTATTTGATTCATTTTAGCATCTATGTTAGTTTAGAGTGGGTTAAATGAGGTTTAGTGAAATTTGAAAATTCTAAGTTGAGGATTAGGGTTTGAATTGAATCCAAAGGTGAAATTGAGGCTTAATAGTGACCGTAAACCCCTGTAGAGATTGTATATTGGACTAAAACCATAGAGTAAACGCCCAATTCCCAAACTTAGAAACCCCGATATTGTAGTTTGTTAACTTTTGGGATGAAGTTTTGTGATCTTCTATGACCCGGGTGACCTGAAAATTATTTAGCGATTACAGAGACACAAGCAGGCAACCTAGAACCTATACCCAAAACCTAGGACCTCAATTCCCACCTATGGCCGCAGATTTATCCATTCTGGCTACAATTTGTGGCCAGAGCAGGGATATAGGGCTTCGTGTTTGGTTCATGGCTCCAATTTCAGTGAATTAGACCCTTCACATATGCAAAATTGGCTAATTTCACCTAGGGTAAAATCTGGGATCATTTTCTTGAGTTGCTGCATTATTTTACGACTTCGTTTTAACTTTGGTTTTGGTATTTGGGTTTTTAACTCGATGGTTTGATGTTTGAACATCGACATCGAGAATTTGTTTGGCCTTTCTTATATGCGTAGTCCATAGGTTCTAACCTATGTGTGATACGTATACCGTTTTGGTTTCATGCATGAATTCTGTTACGATGCTATATGTGTATATGTGTAGCTACCTCCGCGTGAGCTTCGGATGACAAGCAAGGGTGTGGAGACATCAACTTCGGCAAGTAAGGTCAAGGTGAGTTGATATATATCTACGACGGAAGTCGGGTGGATGGCGTATAGCACCCCCGCAGTTCGTAGTGTAGCATATGATATGTTATATAATTATATATGTGTTTTGTAAAACTTGGATGATTAGCAAGTAAGACCTTAGATAATCACGAGTTTAGTTTTAGCAATTGGATGATAGTGCCGTAGTTAGTTCCTTAGTCGCGAATCCTAGAATAGATTTATACACACGCACACACATTCGCATACATTTCATTACTTATGCGTATATGGGGATACGTCTACACACACACACACATAGGTATGGGACTATGTATATACATACACACACACACGTATACATATACATGAATAATGAGGATAATACATGGTACTTGGAGATGAGTCGATGAGATTGGGCATGGTGCCACGAGATCAGTGATTGTTTTGGTTCGTATTATGAGATACGCCATGTTGTTATAGCGGGTCTTTAGGCGATGTGTTTTCATACACATACACATATATTTATGTTGATGGTATCAGTATGTACTAGACTTTAGATCAGTATCCCCAGTTCACGATATGTGATGATAAGGGTACCGGATGATGAGATAAATGTGATATTTGACCCGTACCCAGATTTAGGATGCCGTACGATGGATTTACTGTACGAGATAATTATGATGTTTGATCCGCACTCTTGACTTGAGGGTGTCATAGTATATATTGTATCGTACGTGATACTATTGAGGCGGGATCAATGATTATATATATATATATATATATATATATATATATATCGACTCAGACTTAGGTGGTTTCCTTACCCTTTCGTTATTCTGTTAGTTTAGACCTGTAGTTTACTTATAGATGTTAAACTAGACTCGAGTCATATATATTTCAAAACTAATGAATCGTGAATATTTTAAAGACAGGCCAAGGGATGCTACGGATATTTCAAAGGGCGTACCTTTTCTTAAAAGCACCGTAGCCCCTATTTTCTAAACACTACGATCGTGCTATTTCAAATGCCAAAACAGTATGACTCGATTATATATAAATGTATATTTCTTATTGTTGCGTTTACTATTCATTTCCGTACATTCATATTGTTCATATCGCATTGCATGCTTATACTTGTGCTTTTATTGTTATTATGAAACCCTTGCTGTCAGGACACCAGCACCATTACCGATGATACATATGCTCCACGTACACCTGCTTGCCGGCTCACACATATCATCATCGGTAATTGCCATATCACGTACACATTAGAAAATACTATTCATTAGTATAATTTGTTAGCTGATAGTTTCGACATGGTACTAATGCGCTTGTTATTATATGATAGCTTAGACATTGCATTTATTATTGTGATTTTCATGCATATCTATATATTCATTGTCATACATTATTATTAGGGCCAGTCCGGATTGCCAGAGCCCAATATTTTGTAATTCATTGTTTATTTACTTTGAGATTGAGATTTCAGATTTCTATGAGATTTATGGATTTGGAGAAACCGCAAGGATTTTATAAACTTATTATCATTTTAAAATAAAAATTGCGGTTTTCTTATGATATGATTTGAGAAGAGTCCACTATGAGTTTTCTCGGCTCTTGAGCGATATGATACACCCGATTCGAGGAGGAGGAGAAACCGTTTGTGGGTGCATGGTGGACCCGGTGCGGTACCCCGGGGCAAGAAGGTCGCAGCGTTGAGCTCGGCAGGGGAGCATTACCGACCGGTGATTGTATTATGACTCGACGGATATCAGGAGGATACCAATCGGAGTATAGACCAGTCCGGATTGCCGGAGCCTGAGGTATTGAGATTTGATGATTTAGGCCAGTCCGGATTGCCAGAGCCTGAGATATTGAGACAGCGAGATATTCATTTTTGTGTCGATGCTAGACACTGTTTTATGTTGATTTCATTGATGATATCTCGATTTTATATATACAGAAATCTCACTAAATAAAGAAAACGGTTTTCTCATTCATGATGTATTCTGTTTTCATTATATTGCATTCATACCTCATATTTATGATATGCTGCTACCTGAAGCACTGAAACAAGCACTTGGTATTACACTTATGTATAGATGTTTACCCTTGCCATTTTATCATACTTCAGGCCATATTATTTGAGGATATTACTGATCGTATGACCTAAGATTGAGTCATACATACGATTTCTGCTCGATGATGTTTTCTACTCACGAGTTGGCAACTCACCCCCGTTGTGCCACAGTTTCTTGCAGGTTTTGCCGAACAGGTTTCCTTGGCGGCTTGGCTGGCACACTGCTTCTTTCCGTGGTGATTGCTTTGGTAGGTAGGTTCACTTGTATTGTGACCACCATTGTACATTTATTTATTTCAGTTGTATCTAGTAACTCCATCAACTAGACTTGTATATTTTATAAACTTAGAAGACCAGTTGTATATTCTTTTGACCTTAGAGTCGCGCTTGTATTATTATGGTTTTCTTGATATTTTTGAGTTTCCTTTTGAGATTTGATCCTCGTCCTTCGGCGTTGTATATTATATTGCTTGCGTGGTTGTGACCGTCGATTGACGAAGAGCTAGCTCCCGCTTGGGGATGCCTTTATTCATATTATGCATGTTTTACCCGTTTAGGGCCAGTATTTACAAATGAAACTCTGCCGAAATTTTCAGAAAAGACTTGTGATTTTAAAAATGCATATTTCGGCTTATGTTATTAAAACCTCTTGTTTTAAATATAGTTTTCTTCACCTCTTCCTTAAAATGGTTTAGATTTATGGGATTTTTTTGGATTACTTGAATTAGATGGGGTCTTATAGACTTCATATGATTCAAGTGCCAGTCACGTGCCATTTCGGGTCGTGACAGAAGTACAAAAAAACCAGTCCTGGCATGTGTAGATAGGTGACCACATACATCATCATGTATCAGTCCCAAGAGTTCACTAACTCTTTCTCCGTTTCTAGTAAACGGAGTTATGGTCATTTTATCTTTGTGACATGACTGGCAAATTTCACAAGATGTAAATTCAAACTTATTTTAATATGCATCTTAAATGTACCTTAGCTAGTCGGGTCGCATTGATATGACCTAGTCTACAATACCACAAAAAGAATTCGTTCATTTATGAACTCTTCCTCTTCTGTATGTTCTATATATTGAGAACTGTGGTTTGATTTAGAACGTATATGCTATTAGATAACGTGCCTGATCCGATCAACACTTTGATATAGGAAATTTTCAAAACATTATCCAACAATACAAAATCATATCCTTCTTTAGTTAATAAAGAGAATGCTATGATGTTGTATATCAGGTTCGGTATCTAATAACATTCGTTTAGAATCAATGCATTTGGTAATACAAGGTGATATTTGCTAACTGATTTGGTGGCAAAAATTTCACCATTCTCTATACTTAAAGACATATCACCCACTCCCAGTTCTCTACCTTTCTGTAGCCCATGTAACATATTACATATATGGGATCCTAATCCGGTATCTAATACCAAGGACGTAGAAGATACTGAGAAACAGTTCTCGGTAACAAACATACCCGAAGAAGATGCATCAACATGCTCTTTCTTCGTTTGGGCGGCATGGGAATCCTGGTATTCTCCTATTTCTTGCTCGGTCTTATAACATATATAAGGTAGAGCGGGACTAATGTTCCCCAGCTCAGTATAACAAGTGGGTTCGGTCAATTCATCCATATTATTATCCTGATTAAGGCGTGACATGGTCGCTACCTGGAGAGAGAGAGAGAAGAAAACACTCTGCGTGTGCTCTTGCAAGATTAGATTGGTTATATATTTTATCTAATCAGGATGGATCCTACCATTTTTATCAAATCTTCCTTCAAATCTTAAAAGGAAAGACTAGCCGGGATTAATTACACCCTACAAGTTCACTAATCTTTCAGCCATGCCAGTGCCGGTACTTTGAGGGAGGTTCCCCGTGCTTTCGCACGGACCTAATTAAAATAAACCTCAATTTCCCAGGGGCGTAACTCCGTTTACACCTTTCTAGACACCTACTTGATTGGCTAATTGTAAAGTGCAAAACTCTCCTAGGAGTAACAATTACTCACAGTGGGTATCAGGATCCAACTATCTCATAGAAGGTATGCAATCTCATTGCAAATTTCAACACTTTGAACTCCCGATAATAGTTTTTACCCCTAGTGGATTATGACCTTGGCTATGGTCAACAAATCACAAGCACTAGTCAAGTTCTACCCGTCATTTCATGATTAATTAGACCCACCCACGTGACCCTTGGCTAAGGTCAACAAAGTCACATGACTGTCCTAATTAATTGCATCATATGCTGTGTAGGAATACATCACTTAGCTACCGTACACTACGCCTCGGCTATGGTCGACAAACACAGCACGAATACTAAGTACTATACTTCCTAAAATGTCAGAAGGTTGCGGATGGTTTTTAAGAAAATATTTAACGCTTTGAACTTGATATCATTGCAGAATCAAATGGTTTTAAAATGGAGTGTTTTGAGGCTTTTGCTAGATTCGCTAAAGAGGTCACTCCCGATGAAGAGATCTCGGCTCTTTCCTCGTCAAATGAGGTGCAGGATATTCACAATACCACTTTGCAAAGTAAGAACTAGAAAAGCAATCAAAAGACAAAACGGAGGGTTGTAGTATCTGCTAGTTATTGCTAAAGAGGTCACTCCCGATGAAGGGATCTCGGCTCTTTCCTTATCAAATAAGGTGCAGGATATTCTATAGTGAATACCGCTAGGCAAAGCAACAACTAGAGCTACCCATTTTTGAAAATTCGATTCCATAACATCTTTATGTTTATTTTCCTTCATTAATCTCATTAATGAATGTCCCATCATTTAAGTTACCTAAGTATCACAGATAAATAAAATGTACGCTTATGCCATCCGCATTCGCCACGAAGTCCCGTCATGCACCGTTAGGTTAGGTAACTAATGGCAGAGCGGGGTAGGGCTAGCGTAGGTGAAAAACATAAGCAACGTCTATAATATATCATATATATTATATATAGTATTTATCTCAGAATATAAAGTGATCACATCACAGAATATCAGCAGCAAAAGACAACATATGAAATATTAGATATACTACGATTTCCATGTTTTAAATTAAGCTAGTATAAAACACGGTTTCCACGGTCGTGATGAATATCCAATCTCACATCCCAAGACCCCTATGAGAGCGGCAAGCAACCCTACCAATTCTAGAGTTAGGAGACCCGGACTCGACTCCTCGAGATGGCCTCCCACTGGACTCTATAACCTGGTTACTTATGCTCCCCTTCTTGGGTCTATCTTAATGCAGAAAAGTAAATAATATACATCAACGGTGACATCTTCCTCAACCCGGAAGTGCCCCAATAAAAAAAATATTACATAAAGGTTTTATACATGAATGAAAATGAAAAATTCTCATCTCACATAAAAAAAACCCCGGCTATTCAAACACGACGATCCAATATAACATATCACAGCAACACATAACATCACATGTCATCAACATAAGTAAATATGCGTATCCCAATTGTCGTTGACGTATAGCAACAAAATCGGCGATACACCACATATTACACTTACGGTCGCAGAAAAGAAAGTGAAAACTACAACAATTGGAATTCGCAACCACCTTAGACATCATAAACCCAAAATATCTCATATTCCAAATTTCATGCCTAACAATATGAATTCCTTAGACATCTCATGCCTAACAATTATAAACCCCGCATTTTAGTCTCGATGTTGCAAACTCTTTTCAATAACAAGTCAGGAAATTCAACTAGATTCCCGACATCCCGGTCAAATGCTCGTCGGAAACTTTAGTAGACGGCCGCACCCCCCAATACCGACGACGAAGTGCACTTAGGCGGAACACCGCGGCCGCGAGCATCCGGACGGATGCTTTTGGCAACGGAGTTCTCCTAGAGTCACTTGGTCGGGGTTATGGGGCGTGGCTGTCTAGTAATGTTACCCGGCGAGTATCCGCATACACTACGTGATTGCGACGGACTTTTGATCACACAAAATCCTGTGGCAACCGATCAAATGAGACTAAATTGCTAGATTTATAAAATTCAAATATTGTAGATTCCAAGTATTGTATCACATTTCACAAATATCCGAACGATGTTAAACATTTCGATCGAATCAATGAATTCCTAAAATTTCCAAGAAAACTCAACACCTGAGCAGTATAAAAAATACCCAGAATCATGCCACAGTAGCTACGGATCTACAGTAGAAGGCTCGGCCCAAGCTTCACACATGTCGCCGCGGAACCGCCGCCAAACCTATGGTTTGGCCGCGGTTCCGCGGTCATGTTGTCGAGTTAGGGTTTCGTTCTTCTAGAGGGTCCATAGTTTTACCTGCATATTTTTCTGAATATTTTTAATGTGAAAAATTCCAACTTTTTGAAAAATTTCCAGAGAATGGGCAAGATCGGGTTTTCGGAGTTCGTTGGAACTTCTAACTTCGCCTAGACAACTCCTAATGCTCTAGTAAGGCTCTGATACCACTGTAGGGTTCTTTGGCACAACCACAAGGTTTCACAAGGTATCAAACATGCCAATTTCAAAATTTTCTAGTGTGCCAAACAACCTAACCTAGGATCTAACAAGAGTTTTAGGAGCTAAACTAAAATGTAAACAACTTTACATAATGAGTGAACAAGGAATACAACCTTTGTAGACCGGTCCTTCACTTCTAAAGCACCGTGTAGTAGTCCCTTCGCTGCGAGTATCGATCTCCTGAACTCTAGTATGGGTTCCCTTGGAGAAATGAACAAGCTTACTCGAAGTCTTCGAGGCAAAAAATGATCTAAGTCGAGGAGACTCAAAGCCAAGCTACCTCTTCACTAAGTGATGAACTTTGTGAAGAGAACACACTAAACTAAATGGCAAGTAGTAGAGGATGATGAAGTAGGAAGTGGGCTCACTTTAGATTTATTTTTCTCACATTATTTCTTCATGTTTCATGGAGCTAGAAAGCTTGAAGAAGAAGATGAAGAAAAGCAACCATGAAAAATGAAGCAAGTAAAGAATGAATGTTATGAGTAACCATGGGTGAGTTAGTATCATATACTAACCATTGTAGAGACAACCATAGTTTAAGATAATGGTTTGGTTAATAAATATCTTATGTGAGACAAAATTAGTGGACAAAGTCAAACAATCTACAAACTTCCACTCATGACAATTATCCCACTAATTTTGAATTACATAAAATAAATAATAATCTAAACATCATCTTAAGTATGGTGCAAGTCTCATACACCCATGACTCATGTATCATCTAGCATGATACAAAATCATGTGCACAAATATATATCACATATATATTTAATGCACACTCAAGTGAGAAAAAGATATCTTAAGTGAGCCAATACTAGTTAATGTAAATCAATATATCAAATATATAATTATATATTAGATTATTAAATCAACACTTGATTTAATAATCCGGCTATATCAGATATAACTGACTAATATCATGTGTATCATTTTATCGAATCAACACTTGATCCGATAACCTGGCTATATCACATATAACCGACTGATGATACAGATCGCGAGAATAGAATACGGTATCGCATACTCGTATTAATCTCGGTCCCGCACATATCGTATATGTGCTCCTACTCCGTTTCTCTTGAGCCAGGAAATCTCTGTGTAGGACTCTAAAGACTCGTCAATACACCGGCAGTAGGTGATGATCATATCAAACACCCACAAGCCGCAAGAGGTCTGCCAAATGTAGAGTCCACCCGGGTATTGAGCGATCAGAAGATCAACAAGCAAGCCTGCTCATACTCCTGCGAATCCAATCAGTAACATTACCGTACAGTCCGGTCTCTTCGTCTGATATGTCGCATATCTCGCCTAGGGGTGGTAAACGTCAGATCCCAATAGCTTGATAAGTCATGCTGATGTAAGGTCCATAACGGGCGAGAAACTACTAATAACACTTACCAGTAAATCTCATCTACCTTGGCCAGGGATTTACAGTTATGGCCAATCGAGCATAGCGCAACATCAACCTCCAATACCGGGAGAGACGAATCCCCTCCTATCGCTCATTGCCTCCATGTGACTCGGGAATGTACCCAAAAACCACATGTTTGCACGACTCAGTAGAGCCGTGGTAGGGTGGAAATCAAAGCACATTAGGAGACACACAAGACTCTATGACGATCTCGGGTCGACAGACTAACTTGTACCAGTGTCAACAAAGAACTGCTATCTGATGTGAGGTATAATACTATCTAGGAGTTCTCGGCGAGTCCGTTCAGTGTACCCAGTCTCCACTGAGCACTGGTATACCATCTCTGATGTGAAACACCAATGGATATGGGATCATCCATCGCCCATCACATGGGTCGAGAAGATATACGCTAGTCTACCCTGGAATATCGATGCCCCGTCTCGATATTCCCACGACTAGGAACATTAAAGGATGAACTCATGGACTACCAAGGCCCCACTAGTATGATCTGCATCATAATCCTGGAAGTTAAGTACACATCCTTATGGGCTTTATCAACATGTAACAGAGAGACAGGAAGTGTACATGTTAAGATAAAGAGCAACCAGATAGCGTACAATCATGTCGAGCAAGAAAGTCCTCCCTATATATGTCCCAGCATCCACTATAATATAAATCTCATGTACAATAATGGCCTCTAGGGCATACATCCAACTAACACTTTGGTTCTCCGCAATCGATCTTGCTCTCCGGTCCTCCTTTATCGTTGATGATCCACCCGAGGGATATGATTCATGGCTCTAGCTACTCACAATATGTCAAGTGGAGCAACTAGAGAACTTGGGTTGCTAAACTAAGTAATCTAGGATGTAGTGTGAAGATCTAAGTGTTTGCTATCTCTTTCTTGCCTCTTCACTTGTTTCTCAACTCATGAGAATGTTAGTGAAGAGGAATATGATGAAGGTGGAGGAAGCTCAAGAGGAGGGAGGAGATGAAGAGAAATGGGAGCTCAAGAAAATAATGAAGCATGCATGAGAGAGAAAATCAACACAAAGGTTTTGTTTATGAATTTCTTGAATAAACAATCAACAACCATACTTCAATAGTAACTCTAAATGAATTAAAACTTCATTTGTAAAATATTGAAGTATGGTTATCTCCATTCCTCCCATACCTCACACTTTACACCTCATTTTCCATTTATCAAATAAATGGAAAAAACATAATAAGGTGGCCACCTTCTAGAAGGTAATCTATAATGAAATACGGATTACAGTCTGCTGTATATACATACCTGCATTCGGATAAAAACACGAATGCCTAAAGAGATAGAATAACACGAAGAATATAATACTAGAATATACATATCGAAATACATATATGTAAACTATTAAATCAATACCTGATTTAATAATCCGGCTCAAACCCGAGACGACTAGTATTACCAACTGTTCGATCGAAAGTCCGAGTACAAAGTACATCAATCAATCGAGACCCTGCACGTATACAATACGGATACTACATCATTTCTCCTGAACCAGAGAAACCCTCTGTGTGGGACTCTAAAGACTCGACACTATGCCGGCAGTGAGTTACTGGATAAATCCATAACCACAAGCACGTCAGCGACACTAGCTGTATGTAACGGTTACCCGGGTACCTGTCGAAAAGGAAGGTCGACGAGCAAACTCATTCGGATCCTTACTGAGCCTATCAGTGACAATCTTCGTACAGTCTAGTCTCTTCGTCTGAGAGTATCGCATACCGAGTCTATAGGGTGGTAAATGTCAGACCTTGATAACCTGGTAATTCGTGTTGATGTGGCTCAGGACCAATCCGGGAAACTACTGAACAGCCTATCAGTAAATCCCAACTGCCTTGGCCAAGGTCTTATGGTCCTGACCAATCAAACACAGTGAGATATCGACTCCCTATACCGGGAAAGATGAATCCCCGACAATCGCTCACTGCCTCCCTGTGGCTCAGGACTGTACCAAACTAAAACATATTTGCACGACTCAGTAGAGCCATGGTAGGGTAGTGATCAAAGCACAGTGGGAACTCACACGAGACAAATGCCGATCTCAGGTCTAAAGACCAACCTGTACTCATGTTGTAGGGTTCCTAGGCACACTAGTGAGGTCACACAAGGCATCGAACATGCCAATTTCAAAAAATCTAGGTGCCGAGAGACCCGACTACGGATCGTTTGCTAGAAAACTAGGCGAAAAGGCTAACTAGTTAACATTTAACTAAGGGATACGGATATACAACCTTTGTAGATCCGGTCCTCCACCTCCACGGCTCCGAGATGAGGTCGTCTCCGCTGTCCAAATCAAATCCGGGCTCTAGCGTCGGCTTCATCGGAGAATGGACGGGCTAGGTCGTCGACGACGTGCCGAAGATGATCTACGTCGAAGCATCACTAGATCAAGCTCCAAACTTCACCAAGTCATGAAAACTTGTGAAGGAAACACACTCTACTACTTGGCAAGAGGTAGAGGATGAAGAAATAGGAAGTGGGTAGACTTTAGATTTGGATTTCTCACTCTTTATCATCAATCACCATTGATGAAGAAAGCTTTTTCTTCCTTGCTCATGAAGAAGAAGAAGAAAGAAATATATGATAAGTTAATTAAAAACAATAGAAAAATCAAAACTTATCATAATGTTAACTAGAGTCAAGTGTAGAGAATGAATCATGGTTAGTGGGAATGGTTAGGGTTAAGGATGAGATAAGAATGGTTGACTTGATCAAAGTTTCATGAAGCTTCAACTAAACTCCAAATTAAGCCACCATTCTTTTCTCCTCTTTTCCAAAATGAATAAACAAACAAATAAATGAATAAATAAAGGAAATGAAACCCTAACCATTCTTTTAACCATGGTTTAATTCTTTGCACTTAACCAAGTAAACATGTATCATCAAACATGATACAATCAAATGCACAAAATCATATCGCATATGTAATGCGCACTCCCGAGTGAGAAAATCCATTTAAAGTGAACCGATACTAGTTAATGCAAAGTAATATATCAAATATATAATTATGCATTAAATAATTAAATCAACACTTGATTCAATGACCCGGTCATGTCGCACACAACCGACTAGTATATAATGTATCGGCTTATCAAATCAACCTTTGATTCGATAACTAGGGTATATCGCATATAACCTAATCGATACATTCATCGCGAGAATGGAATACGGTATCACATACACGCATTATTCTCGGTCCCGCACATATCTCATATGCGCTCCTATTTCGTTTTGCTTGAGCCAGGAAACCTCTGTGTAGGACTCTAAAGACTCGTCAATACGCCGGCAGCAGGCGATGATCATATCAAACACCCACAAGCCGCAAGCGGTCTGCTAAACGTAACGGCCACCCGGGTATTGAGCGATCTGAAGATCGACGAGCAAGCCCGCTCACACTCCAGTGAATCCAACCAGTAACACTACCGTACAGTCCGGTCTGATCGTCTGATATGTCGCATATCTCGCCTAGGGGTGGTAAACGTCAGACCCCAATAGCTCGATCAGTCGTGTCGATATGAGGTCTATAACTTTTCGAGAAACTACTGGTAACACTTACCAGTAAATCTCAGCAACCCTGGCCAGGGATTTCCTGTTATAGCCAATCGAACACAGCGCAACATCAACTCCCTATACCAGGAGAGACGAATCCCCTCCTATCGCTCATTGCCTCCATGTGACTCGGGACTGTACCCAAAAACCACCGTTTTGCACGCCCTCTTGGACGTGGTAAGATGGAAATCAAAGCACAGTGGGAACCACACAAGATTCTATGACGATCTCGGGTCAACAGACTACTCTGTACCAGTGTCACCAGAGAACTGCCATCTGACGTGAGGTATAATACCATCCGGGAGTTCTCGGCGAGTCCGTCCAGTGTACCCAGTCTCTACTGAGCACCCGTATATCTCCTCTGATGTCAAACACCAATGGATATGGGATCATCCATCGCCCATCTGTATGGGTCGAGAAGGTATACGCCAGTCTACTCTGGTATATCGATGCCCCGTCTCGATACACCCACGACTAGGGACTTTGAAGGATGTACTTATGGACTACCATGTCCCCACTAGTATGATCCGCATCATAGTCCAGGTAGTCAAGCACACATCCTAAGGGCTTTACCAACGTGTAACAGAGAGACAATCAGCATACACGTTAAGGTAAAGGGTAACCAGATAGCATACTATCATGTCGAGCAAGAAAGTCCTCCCTATATATGTCCCAGCATCCACTACAATATACATCCTATGTACAGTAATGGCCTCTAGGGCATACATATAACTAACAATCTCCCACTTGCACTAGGGCCATCTGTAGCAGTGGTTGCAGTATCTCATACTCAACCATCCCTTGAAAAAAATCTCTCTTTGGGAACAGGCCTTTGTGAGTGGATCCGCTGTGTTGTCCTCAGAATCTACTCTCCAAACCTCGAACACCCTGGAGATCAACCATCTCCATGATCAGGCGATACTGCCTTAGAATATGTCTGGATCACTGATGGGACCGGCGTTCCTTGGCATAAGCCACAACTCCATTGTCTCACAATGGTAGGAACGTAGTTCATCTCATGAAACAATATACACCCAAACAGCCTCTTTGGTAGCATCTTAAGTAGCGATGTATCCTGCCTTCATCGTCTAGTATGTCACGGTAGCTAGCTTGGAACTCTTCCAACATACCGTCCCTTTACTGAGGGTAAAGACAATGCCTGTGACTGACATTCAGTCGTCTTTATCACCCTGGAACCCTTCCAGTGATTCTCCCCAGGATCGGTTGATACCATCTCACTACAACTAGTGAGAATCCTAACATCCATTTAGATCTATCTCATAGATCCAAAATCCAGGATTTAGTAGGTATCACTTTGATCCTATATGGAGAATCCTAGTGATAAGCGGAGATTGATCGAGCGTAGCATAGGAAACTCCTTCCCTATTAAGAGTATGTCATCCACGTACTCTACGAGGATTGTCACCATACTCCCTACTACCTTTTTGTTTATACAAGGTTCATCTACCATTTTGATGATGTTAACTTCTTTGACTAATTCATCAAAACAGACGTTCCAACTCTGCGATGCCTGCTTTATCCTATAAAGCATCTTGCACACGTATCCGCTGCTCCCACTGTCTACGAGGCCCTCTGGCTGTGTACTTATAGACGCTCTCTTCTAAACATCATTTAGAAAAGCTGTCATGACACCCAACCACCAGATATCGTAGTCATGGTATGTAGCCGTGTTAAGTAGGATCTGGATGGACTTAAGCATAGATACTTGAAAAGGTTTTATCATTATCCACAGCTGGTCAATGATGCAAACTTTTAACAAGTCTAGTTTTGAAAGTCTCAACTTTTCCATCTACATCAAGTAATCTTCTCAAGATATACTTGCTCCTGATGGGGATTTAACCCTTCAGATATAGCAACCAAAGTCCATACTTTGTTGGTGTATAAGGATTCCATCTCAGATCGCTAAGCATCCAGCCATTCTTACAGAGTCCCACTCCTGATGGCCAGTTCGAAACTAGTTGGGTCATCATCTCATGATGCAATCCTCGCTCCTACTGTCATAGAGAAACCGAAGTATCTCTCAGGTGGGTGAGGAACCCTACTAGATCGGCGGAGAGGCTGAGTTTCGTTGGTAACCATTGAATCCTTTAGTTCTATCAAATCATCAGCTGCAGTTTGTATAGCTGGAACCTTTCCAGTTCTACATTACAGAGTTTGCCTCGAGCTTGTCCGGATTTTGCTTTCAGACATAGGCCGGTCAACCCTAAATCTTAACTAGCTTAAGACATGGGTTCTTCCTGTTAGTTGTATGTATGCCCTAGAGGCCAGTATTGTACAGATGATGTATATTATATTGGATGCTTGGACATATATAGAGATGACTTTCTTGCTCGATATGATAGTATGCTATCTGGTTACTCTTTATCTTAACATGTACACTAGTCTCTTTATACTGTCTTATAGTTACATGTTGGTAAAGCCCTTAGGATATGTACTTGACTACCTGGACTGTGATGCAGATCATACTAGTGGGGACATGGTAGTCCATAAGTACATCCTTAAAGGTCCCTAGTCGTGGGTGTATCGAGACGGGGCATCGATATACCAGAGTAGACTAGCGTATACGCTTCTCGACCCATGTGATGGGCGATGGATGATCCCATATCCATTGGTGTTTGACATCAGAGATGGTATACGGGTGCTCAGTGGAGACTGGGTACACTGGACGGACTCGCCGAGAACTCCCAGATGGTATTATACCTCACGTCAGATGGCAGTTCTCAGGTGACACTTGTACAGGTTAGTCTGTAGACCCGAGATCGTCATAGAGTCTTGTGTGATTCCCACTGTGCTTTGATCTCCACCTTACCACGTCCATGAGGGCGTGCAAAACGGTGGTCTTTGGGTACAGTCCCGAGTCACATGGAGGCAATGAGCGATAGGAGGGGTTTCGTCTCTCCCGGTATTGGGGGTTGATGTTGCGCAGTGCTCCGTAACAGGGAAGTCCCTGGCCAGGGCTGATCAGAGATTTGCTGGTAAGTGTTACCAGTAGTTTCTCGACCCGTTACGAGCCTCACATCAGCATGACTTATCGGGTTATTGGGGTCTGACGTATACCACCCCTAGACTTGATATGCGACATATCAGACGAAGAGACCGGACTGTATGGTAAGTGTTACTGGTCGGATTCGCAGGAGTGTGAGCGGGCTAGCTCGTCGATCTTCTGATCGCTCAATACCCGGGTGGCCATTACGTTTAGCAGACCGCTTGCGGCTTGTGGGTGCTTGATATGATCATCATCTGCTACCGGCGTATTGACGAGTCTTTAGAGTCCTACACAGAGGTTTCCTGGCTCAAGCGAAACGAAATAGGAGCGCATATGAGATATGTGCAGGACCGAGAATAATGCGTGTATGTGATACCGCATTTCATTCTCGCGATATATGTTTCGATTGGTTATATTCGATATGACCTAGTTATCGAATCATTGATTCGATAAATCGATACATTAGATTCTAGTCGGTTATGTGCGACATGACCGGATCATTGAATCAAATGTTGATTTAATGATTTAATGCATAATTATATATTTGATATATTGCATTGCATTAACTAGTATTGGTTCACTTTAAACGGATTTTTCTCACTTGATGCACATTGTATATGTGATATGCTTTAGTGCACTACTTTGTATCATGTTTGATGATACTTGATAATGTGATTAAGTGTAAAGGGTTAAACCATGGTTAAGTGATGATTAGGGTTTTGGTTTTTCATTTATTTATTTGTTTATTTATTTGAAAGGATTAAGTTAAGAATGGTGGCTTATTTTGGAGCTATGTTGAAGCTTCATGAAGCTTTGACAAAGTCCACCATCCTTATCTCATCCTTAACCCTAACCACACTTACTAACCTTGGTTTAATCTCTACACTTGACCATGGTCAAGATATGATAAGTATTCATATTAGTTTTATTTTTTAAATTGTGAAGACTTATCATTCTTGCTTCATCTTCATCTTCTTCTTCTTCTTCAAGCTTGCTACAACAATGGCAACTTGAGATCTAGTGAGATAAATAAAATTCTAAAGTGAACCCACCTCCTATTTCTTCACCCTCTACCTCTTGCCAAGTTGTTTTGGGTGTTTACTTCACAAGTTTCACAAGTTTGTGAAGTCGGAGCTTGAGTTTGTGCAACCTCGACGTAGATCGTCTTTGACACGAAGCCGACGACCTATTCCGCACGTTTCTCCGATGAAGCCATCACGAGAGTTCAAGCTTCAAGATGGACAGCGAGAGGACGCCCTTGCGGAGCCGTGGAGGTGGATATCCGGATCTACAAAGGTTGTAATTTCCGTATCCCAGTAGTTAAGTGTTAACTAAGTTTTCTTTTCGCCTAAACATCTAGTTTAAGATCCGTAATCTAGGATTTCTCGGCACCAAAAATTTTAAATTGGCATGTTCGATGCCTTGTGAGACCTTACTAGAGTGCCTAGGAACCTTTCACTGGTATCAGAGCCTAGCTAGAGCCTTAGGCGAAGTCCCGACGACGTTTGAAACCCGATCGAACCGAAGTCCAAAACCTTAAAATGCTCTCTGGACTTTTTCTAAAAATTCGGATTTTTGTCAATTAAAAATATGTAGAAAATCAAGCAGGGTGTTATTAGAATTACTGTGAAATACGAGGGGCTAACTCAACTTTTCCACCGCGGAAGCGCGGCACATGCTAGGCATGTGCGGCGGTTCCGCGGCCTTACTGTTACCTTAAATAATTATTTCTGCACAGTAACTCTTGTAATATAATGCTATATTTTCTGGGACATTTTTATTATGACTCTACAGAAGAGTATTCTAGGGTTGTATTGGGAATTAAAGATTCGATCGGATTATCAAATTTCGTCTTTGTGTTTTTTCCAGATAACTGTAGAATATGTTAAAATGTTTGACCGGATACAAATACCCAACTTTTCCCCTGCCGGAAAAATTCCAAGTGTTGGATTTTTCTGTGGTTAAAAGACGTTCGAAGTAGTGCAAGTAACGCGATGGTCCCTCTAGAAGACAACAAACCTTAACTCGATTATGTGACCGTCTTGAACTGCCCTTTGAACCTTCGGGTTTGGGGCAGTACGGCGTGCCACATGTGAGGCGTTGGCTTGACCCTTCTACGGCTGGACCGTTGGTACTGAGGCATGAAATGAATGTTTTTGAACCTATTTCATGTGTTGATCGGTGTCGGGAAAACTTGGGTGTTTGAATGTTCGATCGGAAAGTTTAATATATTCTATTTATCCGGAATTGGATACAATAATTGGAATTCACAAACAGTTATGTGATAACTGAATGAATGTTATAAATCTAGCAATTTAGTCCCATATGATATTGAAAAGAGTTTTCGATAATGAGACTAAAATGCGGGATTTATATCTGTTAGGCATGCGATGTCTAAAGAGATTGCGGATTCCAATTGTTGTAGTTTTACACTTTCTTTTCTGTGACCGTAAGTGTAGTATGTTCATATCGCCGGTTTCGTTGCTATACGTCAACGACAATTGGGGTATGCATACTTACTTACATTGATGACATGTGATGTTATGTGTTGCTGGATATGTTATATTGGATCGTCGTATTCGAATAGCCGGGGGTTTTTATGTGAGATGAGTGTTTTTCATTTTCATTCATGTAAAAACTTGTATGTAATATTCTTTTATTTGGGGCACTTCCAGGTAGCGGAAGTTGTCACCCTTTGTATATTATTTACTTTTCCGCATTAGGATAGACCCAAGGAGGGGAGCACAAGTAACCGGGGTCTGGGGTCCAGTGGGAGACCAACTCGAGGAGTCGTGTCCGGGTCTCCTAACCCCAGAATTGGCAGGGTTGCTTACCGCTCTCGTAGGGGTCTAGGGGTGTGGGATTGGCTATTCATCACGACCGTGGAATCCGTGTTTTATACTGGCTCGTATTGAAAACACGGACGTCCTAGTATATCCAATATTTCATATGTTTATTCTGCTGCGATATCTGTGTTCTGTTTCTGTGATGGATATTGTATATAGTATATATGATATATTATATAGACGTTACTTATGTTTTACACCCGCGCTAGCCCTGCCCTGCTCTGTCGTTAGTTACCTAACCTAACGGTGCACGAGGGGACATCGAGACGAATGCGGATGGCATAAGTGTACGTCATATCTATCTGTGATGTTTAGGTATATAAATGATGGGACTTCATTAATGTGATTAATGAAAGATAAGAAACCTAAGATGTTGTAGAATCGGATGTTAAAATAAAACAGGTAGCTACAGTTCTTGCTTTGCACAGCGGTATATATGATATACCCTGCACCTTATTCGATGAGGAAAGGACCGAGATCCCTTCACCGGGAGTGACTCCTTTAGCAATAACTGGCAGATGCTACACACTCGGTTTGCTTTTGACTGCTTTTGCGTTTTTGCTTTGCACAGCGATATATATGATTTATCCCGCACCTCATTCGACGAGGAAAGGACCGAGATCCCTTCACCGGGAGTGACTCCTTTAGCAAAACTAGAAAAGCCTCAAAATCACTCTATTTCAAAACTTCATTTGATTCTACAACGATATCAAGTTCATTACGCTCATGGTTTTATGAAAACCTGCGTAGCCCTCCGTCATTTCAGATAAGTACTATTTAGTATTCGTGCTACGGTAGTTTGGCATTCGTCAAGGCGTAGTGTACGGTAGCTAACTAGTATTTATCTGCTTATGCATATGATGCAGATTGGATTAGGGTATTCGTACGGCGTTGTTTGGCATTCGTCAAGGGTCGTGCGGGTGGGTTTAATTCAATCAAGAAATGTACGTGTTGAACTTGACTAGTGGACTATGGGTTGTTTGGCATTCGTCAAGGTCATAGAACACTAGGGGTAAAATATTATCGGGAATTTCAAGTGTTGAAATATGCAATGAGATTGCATACCTTCTATGAGATAGTTGGATCCCGATACCCGCTGCGAGTAAGAGTTACTCCTGGGAGAGTTTTACACATTATAATTAGCCGATCAAGTAGGTGTCTAGAAAGGTGTTAACGAGGTTACGCCTCTGGGAAAACGAGGTTTACATTAATTAGGTTCGTGCGAAAGCACGGGGGACCTCCCTCAAAGTACCGACACTGGCCTGGCTGAAAGATTGGCGAACCTGTAGTATGTAATTAATCCCGGCTAGTCTTTCCTTTTAGGGTTTGAAGGAAGATTTGATAAAAAGCAGTGGGAGCCATCCTGATTAGATAAGATAATAACCAATCTGATCTTGCACGAGCATACGCTAAAGTGTTTTCTTCTCTCTCTCTCCAGGTAGCGACCAGTTCATGCCTTAATCAAGATAATAATATGGATGTATTGACCGAACCCGCATGTTATACTGTGCAGGGGAACGTTGAACCCGTTCTATCTTATAAGTGTTATAAGAATGAACAGGAAACAGGAGAATATCTGGATTCTCATACCGCCCAAACGGAGAACATGCATGTTGATGCATCATCTTCGGGTGTGTTTGTCATTGAGAACTGTTTCTCAGTTCACCCTACGTCCTGGGTATTAGAAACCGGATCAGGATCCCACATATGTAAGATGTTACATGGGCTGCGAAAAGGTAGAGAACTGGGAAAAGGTGATCATTCCGTTCAAGTAGGGAACGGTGCAAATGTTGCAGCCAAAGCAGTTGGCGAATATCACCTTGTATTACCAAGTGGTGATACAATAATTCTGAATGAGTGCTATTATATACCAAACATGATGTGCAACATTATATCAGTTTCTTTATTGAGTAAAGAAGGATATAATTTTTTAGTAAAGGAAAATGTTATGAACATATTCCTAGATCAAAACTTGATTGCATCAGGCTCGCTACATAATGGCATATTCATTCTAAATCAAAATACAGTCCTCAATATACAAAACACACACAAGAGGAAGAGTTCAGAAATGAACGAATCCTTCTTGTGGCATTGTAGACTTGGTCACATCAATGCGACACGACTAGCTAAGTTGCATAAGGATGGGTATTTAAATCCGTTTGAATTTTCATCTTATGACACTTGCCAGTCATGTCTCAAAGGCAAGATGACCAAAACTCCGTTTACGGGACACGGAGAAAGAGTTACTGAACTCTTAGGACTGATACATAGTGATGTATGCGGTCCTATGTCTACACATGCCAGGGATGGTTCTTCCTACTTCATTACATTCACTGACGATCTCTCTAGATACGAGCATGTGTTCCTGTTGAAACACAAGTCTGAAGCTTTTGAGAAATTCAGAGAATATAAGCACGAAGTAGAGAACCAAACTGGCAAAAGTATTAAGGTCCTTCGATCTGATCGAGGAGGAGAATACTTGAGCAATGAGTTCCAAGATTATCTAAAAGAGAATGGGATTCTCTCTCAGCTTACTCCACCTTATACACCACAGCACAACGGTGTATCGGAACGAAGGAATCGCACCCTATTAGATATGGTGCGTTCAATGATGAGTACAGCTGAGTTACCTATTTCCTTCTGGGGGTATGCGCTTGAGACAGCCATACACCTATTGAATATGGTTCCTACCAAATCAGTGCCTACCACTCCATATGAGATATGGAAAGGGAAGAGACCATCTCTTAAGTATGTTAAGATATGGGGTTGTCCAGCCTATGTCAAAAGACAAAATCCGGACAAACTCGAGGCAAGATCTGTCTTATGTAAGTTTGTAGGATATCCCAAAAATTCACAAGGGTATATCTTCTACCACCCCGAGGAACAAAAAGTGTTTGTTTCTCGACATGCCACTTTCTTAGAAAAAGGTTTTCTTATGAAACAGATTAGTGGCATTGAGGTAGAACTGGAAGAGGTTCCAGCAACACAAACTGTAACAGAAGACTTGGTAGAACCAGAGGATTCAGTACAACCCGACGAACCCCAGCCTCTCCGCCGATCTAGTAGGGTTTCTCGTCCACCTGAGAGATACTACGGTTTTCTCATTGACGGTGGAAGCGAGGATTGCATCATGGAGGATGATGACCCAACTAGCTTCGAGCAGGCCATCACGAGTAGGGACTCAGTGAAATGGCTGGATGCTATGCGGTCCGAGATGGAATCCATGTACACCAACAAAGTATGGACTTTGGAAGTTGCTCCTGAAGGGGTAAAACCCATTGGGAGCAAGTGGATCTTCAAGAAGAAATTTGGTGTAGATGGGAAAGTGGAGACTTTCAAAGCTAGACTTGTAGCAAAGGGTTTTCGTCAAAGACCAGGTGTGGACTATGACGAAACCTTTTCTCCAGTGGCTATGCTTAAATCCATCCGAATCATGCTTGCCATTGCTGCCTTTCATGACTACGAAATCTGGCAAATGGATGTTAAGACCGCCTTTCTAAATGGTGATTTAGAAGAGTGCGTGTACATGACTCAGCCAGAGGGCTTCGTAGATAGTGGGAGCAGCGGGAAGGTGTGCAAGCTGCTTAAATCCATTTATGGATTAAAGCAAGCATCGCGAAGTTGGAACATCTGCTTTGACGTCGTTATCAAAGAGTTTGATTTCGTCAAAAATCCAGATGAACCTTGTATCTACAAGAAGGTGGCAGAGAGTAAGGTTGTCTTCCTCGTATTGTACGTGGACGACATACTCTTGATAGGAAATGATATTCCTATGCTGCAATCGGTCAAGCTCTTCTTATCACAAAGATTCTTAATGAAAGATCTTGGTGATGCCTCCTGCATATTGGGAATTAGGATCTATAGAGATAGATCCAAACGGATTTTGGGATTGTCCCAATCCAGGTACATTGACACCATACTAAAGAGGTTTAGTATGGAAGAGTCCAAGCGTGGGAACTTACCCACGATCTCTGGAGTCACTCTCTCCAAAGAGATGTCTCCCAAGACTGATTTGGAGAGAGCTCGCATGCAAGGGATACCCTATGCTTCGGCAGTAGGCTCTATCATGTATGCGATGCTATGTACCAGACCCGATGTAGCATACTCACTAAGTGTAGTGAGCAGGTATCAAGCAGATCCTGGAGAGAGTCACTGGACAGCTGTGAAGAGCATTCTCAAGTACTTGCGAAGGACTAGAGATATGTTCTTGGTGTATGGTAACGGAGAACTCAAAAGTGGAGTCCTTCACCGATTCGAGCTTCCAGAGTGATAAGGACGACTCTAAGTCGCAGTCGGGCTTTGTCTTTACCCTTTACGGAGGGGCGGTTAGCTGGAAAAGTTCCAAGCAGGAAACCGTGGCAGACTCGACGATGGAGGCTGAATACATCGCTGCCAACGATGCTGCCAAAGAGGCTGTCTGGATCAAGAAGTTCATTACTGAACTTGGAGTAGTTCCATCCATTGAGCATCCAATACCTTTGTATTGCGATAACAATGGAGCGGTGGCTTTGGCCAAGGAACCGAGGTCCCATCAGCGATCCAGGCATATTCTGAGGCGGTATCACCTGATCCGGGAGATAGTTGATCGCCGGGAGATCGAGGTCAGGAGGGTTGACACGAAGAACAACACGGCGGATCCACTCACGAAGGCCATTCCCCAGATACAGTTTGAGAGACTCTTCGGGATGCTCGGTATGAGATACTACAGCAGCTGGCCCTAGTGCAAGTGGGAGATTGTTAGTTGTATGTATGCCCTAGAGGCCAGTATTGTACAGATGATGTATATTATATTGGATGCTTGGACATATATAGAGATGACTTTCTTGCTCGATATGATAGTATGCTATCTGGTTACTCTTTATCTTAACATGTACACTAGTCTCTTTATACTGTCTTATAGTTACATGTTGGTAAAGCCCTTAGGATATGTACTTGACTACCTGGACTGTGATGCAGATCATACTAGTGGGGACATGGTAGTCCATAAGTACATCCTTAAAGGTCCCTAGTCGTGGGTGTATCGAGACGGGGCATCGATATACCAGAGTAGACTAGCGTATACGCTTCTCGACCCATGTGATGGGCGATGGATGATCCCATATCCATTGGTGTTTGACATCAGAGATGGTATACGGGTGCTCAGTGGAGACTGGGTACACTGGACGGACTCACCGAGAACTCCCAGATGGTATTATACCTCACGTCAGATGGCAGTTCTCAGGTGACACTTGTACAGGTTAGTCTGTAGACCCGAGATCGTCATAGAGCCTTGTGTGATTCCCACTGTGCTTTGATCTTCACCTTACCACGTCCATGAGGGCGTGCAAAACGGTGGTCTTTGGGTACAGTCCCGAGTCACATGGAGGCAATGAGCGATAGGAGGGGTTTCGTCTCTCCCGGTATTGGGGGTTGATGTTGCGCAGTGCTCCGTAACAGGGAAGTCCCTGGCCAGGGCTGATCAGAGATTTGCTGGTAAGTGTTACCAGTAGTTTCTCGACCCGTTACGAGCCTCACATCAGCACGACTTATCGGGTTATTGGGGTCTGACGTATACCACCCCTAGACTTGATATGCGACATATCAGACGAAGAGACCGGACTGTATGGTAAGTGTTACTGGTCGGATTCGCAGGAGTGTGAGCGGGCTAGCTCGTCGATCTTCTGATCGCTCAATACCCGGGTGGCCATTACGTTTAGCAGACCGCTTGCGGCTTGTGGGTGCTTGATATGATCATCATCTGCTACCGGCGTATTGACGAGTCTTTAGAGTCCTACACAGAGGTTTCCTGGCTCAAGCGAAACGAAATAGGAGCGCATATGAGATATGTGCAGGACCGAGAATAATGCGTGTATGTGATACCGCATTTCATTCTCGCGATATATGTTTCGATTGGTTATATTCGATATGACCTAGTTATCGAATCATTGATTCGATAAATCGATACATTAGATTCTAGTCGGTTATGTGCGACATGACCGGATCATTGAATCAAATGTTGATTTAATGATTTAATGCATAATTATATATTTGATATATTGCATTGCATTAACTAGTATTGGTTCACTTTAAACGGATTTTTCTCACTTGATGCACATTGTATATGTGATATGCTTTAGTGCACTACTTTGTATCATGTTTGATGATACTTGATAATGTGATTAAGTGTAAAGGGTTAAACCATGGTTAAGTGATGATTAGGGTTTTGGTTTTTCATTTATTTATTTGTTTATTTATTTGAAAGGATTAAGTTAAGAATGGTGGCTTATTTTGGAGCTATGTTGAAGCTTCATGAAGCTTTGACAAAGTCCACCATCCTTATCTCATCCTTAACCCTAACCACACTTACTAACCTTGGTTTAATCTCTACACTTGACCATGGTCAAGATATGATAAGTATTCATATTAGTTTTATTTTTTAAATTGTGAAGACTTATCATTCTTGCTTCATCTTCATCTTCTTCTTCTTCTTCAAGCTTGCTACAACAATGGCAACTTGAGATCTAGTGAGATAAATAAAATTCTAAAGTGAACCCACCTCCTATTTCTTCATCCTCTACCTCTTGCCAAGTTGTTTTGGGTGTTTACTTCACAAGTTTCACAAGTTTGTGAAGTCGGAGCTTGAGTTTGTGCAACCTCGACGTAGATCGTCTTTGACACGAAGCCGACGACCTATTCCGCACGTTTCTCCGATGAAGCCGTCACGAGAGTTCAAGCTTCAAGATGGACAGCGAGAGGACGCCCTTGCGGAGCCGTGGAGGTGGATATCCGGATCTACAAAGGTTGTAATTTCCGTATCCCAGTAGTTAAGTGTTAACTAAGTTTTCTTTTCGCCTAAACATCTAGTTTAAGATCCGTAGTCTAGGGTTTCTCGGCACCAAAAATTTTAAATTGGCATGTTCGATGCCTTGTGAGACCTTACTAGAGTGCCTAGGAACCTTTCACTTCCCTTTCCATATCATATATGAAGTGGTAGGCAACTGATTTGATTGGAACCCTATTCAATAGGTATGCAGCTTCTCAAGTGCATAACTCCCAAAAGGAAATAGATAACTCAGTAGTACTCATCATAGAGCACACCTTATCATATAGGGTGTGATTGCCCCGCCCCGATATACCATCGTGCTATGGTGTATTCGGAGGAGTAATGCCGAGAGAGAATCTCATTCTCCTTTAGAATAGTCCAGGAATTCCGTGCTCAAGTATTCTCCTCCTTGATCACATCAAAGGACATAATACTTTTACCCGTATTTTGGTTCTCTACTTCTCGCTTATATTCTGTGAATATCTCAAAAGGTTCGGACTTGTGTTTCAACTGGAACATAAGTCTGAATCTCGAAAGATCATCAGAGAATGTAATGAAGTACAAAGAACCGGTCCTGGCATGTGTAGACAGGGGACCTACATACATCAACATGTATCATCCCAAGAGTTCACTAACTCTTTCTCTGTTTCTAATAAACAGAGCTATGGTCATCTTATCTTTGTGACATGACTGGCGAGTTTCACAAGATGTAAATTCAAACTAATTTAAATATGCATCTTTATGTAACTCTAGCTAGTCGGGTCGCATTGATATGACCTAGTCTACAATACCTCAAGAAGGATTCGTTCATTTCTGAACTCTTCCTCTTGTGTGTTTTCAGTATACTAAGAACTGTAGTTTGATTTAGAACATTAATGCTTTTAGATAACGTGCCTGAACCGATCAACTTTTGATATAAAAAATGTTCAAAACATTATCCAACAATACAAAATTAAATCGTTTCTTTACTAATAAAGAGACAGATATGATTTTGTATATCAGGTTCGGTATCTAATAACATCCGTTCAGAATCAATGTATTGTAATACAGGGTGACAGTGACCAACAGACTTGGCTGCAACTCTTGCCCCGTTTTCTGCCTCATGAAACTTATCACCCGTTCTCAGTTCTCTACCTTTCTGTAGCCCTATGTAACAGATTACATATCTGGGATCCTGATCTGGTATCACATACCCAGGACGTAAAGGACACTGAGAAACAGTTCTATATAATGAACACACCCGAGATGATGCATCAGCATGCACTCTCTTCGTTTGGGCGGCACGGGAAATCTGGTATTCCCCAATTTCCTGCTCTGTCTTATAACAATTATAAGGTGGAGCGGGACCAACGTTCCCCAGCTCAGAATAACAAGCGGGTTCGGTTAATAATCCGTATTATTATCTTGATTAAGGCGTGATATGGTCGCTACCAGGAGAGAGAGAGAAGAAAACACTCAGCGTGCGCTCTGTCAAGAATAGATTGGTTATTATTTTATCTAATCAGGATGGCTCCCACTGCTTTTTATCAAATCTTCCTTCAAACCCTAAAAGGAAAGACTAGCCGGGATTAATTACACACTACAAGTTCGCCAATCTTTCAGCCAGGCCAGTGTCGGTACTTTGAGGGAGGTCCCCCGTACTTTCGCACGAACCTAATTAATGTAAACCTCGTTTTCCCAGAGGCGTAACCCCGTTGACACCTTTCTAGACACCTACTTGATTGGCTAATTGTAATGTGTAAAACTCTCCCAGGAGTAACTCTTACTCGCAGCGGGTATCGGGATCCAACTATCTCATAGAAGGTATGCAATCTCATTGCAAATTTCAACACTTGAAATTCCCGATAATATTTTGCCCCTAGCTCGCTATGACCTTGACGCATGCCAAACAACCCATAGTCTGCTAGTCAAGTTCAACCCGTCATTTCCTGATTGAATTAAACCCACCCGCACGACCCTTGACGCATGCCAAACAACGCCGTACGAATACCCTAATCCAATCGCATCATATGCTGGCAGATAAGCACTAGTTAGCTACCGTACACTACGCCTTGACGCATGCCAAACAACCGCAGCACGAATACTAACTAATACTTATCTGAAATGACGGAGGGCTACGACAGGTTTTTCTGAAAACCTATTGCGTAATGAACTTGATATCGTTGTAGAATCAAATGATTTTTAAAATGGAGTGTTTTTGAGGCTTTTCTAGTTTTGCTAAAGGAGTCACTCCCGGTGAAGGGATCGTCGGTCCTTTCCTCGTCGAATGAGGTGCGGGATATATCATATATATCACTGTGCAAAGCAAAAACTCTTAAAAGCAATCAAAAGACAAACCGAGTGTGTAGCATCTGCCAGTTATTGCTAAAGGAGTCACTCCCGGTGAAGGGATCTCGGTCCTTTCCTTATCGAATAAGGTGCAGGATATATCACATATACCGCTGTGCAAAACAAGAACTGTAGCTACCCTTTTTATTTTGAAATTCGATTCTACAACATCTTAGGTTTCTTTTCTTTCATTAATCACATTAATGAAGTCCCATCATTTAAGTACCTAAACATCACAGATAAATACGACGTACACTTATGCCATCCGCATTCGCCTCGATGTCCCCTCGTGCACCGTTAGGTTAGGTAACTAACGGCAGAGCAGGGCAGGGCTAGCGCGGGTGTAAAACATAAGTAACGTCTATATAATATATCATATATACTATATACTGTATCTATCACAGAACATCACATGACCACATCACAGATATCGCAGCAGAAAAAAACATATGAAATATTGGATATACTAGGACGTCCGTGTTTTCAATACGAGCCAGTATAAAACACGGATTCCACGGTCGTGATGAATAGCCAAACCCACACCCCTAGACCCCTACGAGAGCGGCAAGCAACCCTACCAATTCTAGAGTTAGGAGACCCGGACTCGACTCCTCGAGTTGGTCTCAAACTGGACTCCAGAACCCGGTTACTTGTGCTCCCCTCCTTGGGTCTATCCTAGTGCGGAAAAGTAAATAATATACATCAACGGTGACAACTTCCGCAACCTGGAAGTGCCCCAAAAAAGAATATTACATACAAGTTTTTACATGAATGAAAATGAAAAACACTCATCTCACATAAAAAACCCCCGGCTATTCAAACACGACGATCCAATATAACATATCCAGCAACACATAACATCACATGTCATCAACGTAAGTAAATATGCGCATCCCAATTGTCGTTGACATATAGCAACGAAACCGGCGATATCACATATTACACTTACGGTCACAGAGAAGAAAGTGTAAAACTACAACAGTTGGAATTCGCAACCAGCTCAGACATCGCATGCCTGACCAAATGAATTACTTAGACATCGCATGCCTAACAATTATAAACCCCGCATTTTAGTCTCATCATTGAAAACACTTTTCAATATCATGTCGGGCAATTCAACAAGATTCCCGATATCCTGATCGAATGCTCGTCGCAAACTTTAGTAGGCGGCCGCACCCCCGATACCGTCGACGAAGTGCACCAAGGCAGAACACCGCCACCGCGAGCACCCGAACGGATGCTTTCGGCGACGGGGTTCTCCTACAGTCACTTGGTCGAGGCTATGGAGTGAGGCTGTCTATTAAGTTTGCCCGGCGAGTATCCGCGTACGCTACGTGATTGCAACGGACTTTTGATCACATCAAAATTCCGTGGCAACCGATCAAGTGAGACTAAACTGCTACGTTTATAACATTCATTTAGTTATCACATAACTACTTGTGAATTCCAATTATTGTATCCCATTCCGGATAAATAGAAAATGTCAAACTTTTCGATCGAACAATCGAACACCCAACTTTTCCCGATACAGATCAACACATGAAATAAGTCTAACAACATTCCGTTCGTGCCTCAGTACCAACGGTCCAGCCGTAGAAGGGTCAAGCCAACGCCTCACATGTGGCACGCCGTACTGCCCCAAACCCGAAGGTTCAAAGGGCAGTTCAAGACGGTCACATAATCGAGTTAAGGTTTGTTGTCTTCTAGAGGGACCATCGCGTTACTTGCACTACTTAGAACATCGTTAAACCACGGAAAAATTGGGTATTTATATCCGGTCGAACTTTTTAACATATTTTAAAATTTATCCGGAAAGCCAAACAGACAAAATTTGATATCCCGATCGAAACACCGAATCCCCAAAACAACTGCAGAAAATTCAACTCTTGAAAAAATTTAAAAATTCCCAGAAAATCCAGAAGAATTTATCAGGTATTACTGTGCAAACAGTAATGGATGACGTCATGATTGAGCCGCGGAACCGCCGCAGAAGCAGGGCTTCTGCCGCGGTTCCGCCGCCGAAGTTACTGTTCATCCAATAATTTTTGCATCGTAATTCTTATTTTTTCTTACTGAATTTTTTAGCAATTTTTAATTTGGAAAAATCCCAGAATTTGGAAAAAGTCCAGAGAGCTATTTTGGGTTCGGATTTATGTTTCGATCGGACTTCAAAGTCCGTCTAGACTTCGCCTAAGGCTTTAGCTAGGCTCTGATACCACTGTAGGGTTCCTAGGCACACTAGTGAGGTCACACAAGGCATCGAACATGCCAATTTAAAAAAATCTAGGTGCCGAGAGACCCGACTACGGATCGTTTGCTAGAAAACTAGGCGAAAAAGCTAACTAGTTAATATTTAACTAAGGGATACGGATATACAACCTTTGTAGATCCGGTCCTCCACCTCCACGGCTCCGAGATGAGGTCGTCTCCGCTGTCCAAATCAAATCCAGGCTCTAGCGTCGGCTTCATCGGAGAATGGACGGGCTAGGTCGTCGACGACGTGCCGAAGATGATCTACGTCGAAGCATCACTAGATCAAGCTCCAAACTTCACCAAGTCATGAAAACTTGTGAAGGAAACACACTCTACTACTTGGCAAGAGGTAGAGGATGAAGAAATAGGAAGTGGGTAGACTTTAGATTTGGATTTCTCACTCTTTATCATCAATCACCATTGATGAAGAAAGCTTTTTCTTCCTTGCTCATGAAGAAGAAGAAGAAAGAAATATATGATAAGTTAATTAAAAACAATAGAAAAATCAAAACTTATCATAATGTTAACTAGAGTCAAGTGTAGAGAATGAATCATGGTTAGTGGGAATGGTTAGGGTTAAGGATGAGATAAGAATGGTTGACTTGATCAAAGTTTCATGAAGCTTCAACTAAACTCTAAATTAAGCCACCATTCTTTTCTCCTCTTTTCCAAAATGAATAAACAAATAAATAAATGAATAAATAAAGGAAATGAAACCCTAACCATTCTTTTAACCATGGTTTAATTCTTTGCACTTAACCAAGTAAACATGTATCATCAAACATGATACAATCAAATGCACAAAATCATATCGCATATGTAATGCGCACTCCCGAGTGAGAAAATCCATTTAAAGTGAACCGATACTAGTTAATGCAAAGTAATATATCAAATATATAATTATGCATTAAATAATTAAATCAACACTTGATTCAATGACCCGGTCATGTCGCACACAACCGACTAGTATATAATGTATCGGCTTATCAAATCAACCTTTGATTCGATAACTAGGGTATATCGCATATAACCTAATCGATACATTCATCACGAGAATGGAATACGGTATCACATACACGCATTATTCTCGGTCCCGCACATATCTCATATGCGCTCCTATTTCGTTTTGCTTGAGCCAGGAAACCTCTGTGTAGGACTCTAAAGACTCGTCAATACGCCGGCAGCAGGCGATGATCATATCAAACACCCACAAGCCACAAGCGGTCTGCTAAACGTAACGGCCACCCGGGTATTGAGCGATCTGAAGATCGATGAGCAAGCCCGCTCACACTCCAGTGAATCCAACCAGTAACACTACCGTACAGTCCGGTCTGATCGTCTGATATGTCGCATATCTCGCCTAGGGGTGGTAAACGTCAGACCCCAATAGCTCGATAAGTCGTGTCGATATGAGGTCTATAACTTTTTGAGAAACTACTGGTAACACTTACCAGTAAATCTCAGCAACCCTGGCCAGGGATTTCCTGTTATAGCCAATCGAACACAGCGCAACATCAACTCCCTATACCGGGAGAGACGAATCCCCTCCTATCGCTCATTGCCTCCATGTGACTCGGGACTGTACCCAAAAACCACCGTTTTGCACGCCCTCTTGGACGTGGTAAGATGGAAATCAAAGCACAGTGGGAACCACACAAGATTCTATGACGATCTCGGGTCAACAGACTACTCTGTACCAGTGTCACCAGAGAACTGCCATCTGACGTGAGGTATAATACCATCTGGGAGTTCTCGGCGAGTCCGTCCAGTGTACCCAGTCTCTACTGAGCACCCGTATATCTCCTCTGATGTCAAACACCAATGGATATGGGATCATCCATCGCCCATCTGTATGGGTCGAGAAGGTATACGCCAGTCTACTCTGGTATATCGATGCCCCGTCTCGATACACCCACGACTAGGGACTTTGAAGGATGTACTTATGGACTACCATGTCCCCACTAGTATGATCCGCATCATAGTCCAGGTAGTCAAGCACACATCCTAAGGGCTTTACCAACGTGTAACAGAGAGACAATCAGCATACACGTTAAGGTAAAGGGTAACCAGATAGCATACTATCATGTCGAGCAAGAAAGTCCTCCCTATATATGTCCCAGCATCCACTACAATATACATCCTATGTACAGTAATGGCCTCTAGGGCATACATATAACTAACACATGTCACCTGAGAACTTCCACCTGACGATAGGTATAATACCATTTGGAAGTTCTCGGCGAGTCCGTCCGGTATACTCACCCCAAGTAAGCACTTGTATACGATCTTAGGTCTAAAGACCAATGGTTGCGGGACCAAACCATCGCCCATTGTCGGGGTCTAGAAACGTATACACTAGTCTACTTCAGAATATCGATGCCCTGTCTCGATACTCCCACGACTAGGGACCAATTAATGATGTGCGTACCGACTACCCAGCTCGCATAAGTATGATCGCCATCACAACGCAGGTAGTATAGCAATGATCCAACAGGCTTTATCGACATGTATAAAAGATGTAATAGCAAGTAAAACATGCACATGTAAAGATAAAGACAAACCAGATAGCATACTATCATATCGAGCAAGACTGTCCTGTACATATATATGTCCAAGCATCCATATGTATACATATACAATAATGGCATCTTGGCCATACATATCCAACACTAGGGATGTGGGTTTGGCTATTCATCACGACCGTGGAATCCGTGTTTTTCATTATTGGCTTAATTTAAAGCACATACCTCCTAGTATATCCAATATTTCATATGTTGACTTCTGCTGCTTGGTTCGGTGATGTGATCATATAACTGCGTGAGACGAATGCTATATATATATGATATATATAATATACGTTGCTTATGTTTTGCACCCGTGCTAGTCCAGCCCCTGCTCTGTCGTTAGTTAAGTAACCTAACGGTGCATGACGGGGCCCCATGACGAATGCGGATGGCATAAGTGTACGTTCTATTTTTGGTTCTTTTCTGTGATGTTTAGGGAAACATAAATGATGGGACTTCATTAATGAGATTAATGGAAAGAAAAGAAACCTAAAGATGTTGTAGAATCGAAATTTTAAAAAGGTAGCTCTAGTTCTTGATTTGCATAGTGGTATTCCTTGATGAATATCCAGCACCTCATTCGATGAGGAAAGAGCCAAGATCCCTTCATCAGGAGTGATCTCTTTAGCAAAACTAGCAAATGCTACAACCCACTCGGTTTTTTTTTGATAGCTTCTCTAGTTCATGCTTTGCATAGTGGTATTCCTTGTTGAATATCTAGCACCTCATTCGATGAGGAAAGAGCTGAGATCCCTTCACCGGGAGTGACCTCTTTAGCTAAACTAGCAAAAGCTACAAAAACTACTCCATTTCAAATTACTAGATTCTACAACGATATCAAGTTCATTACGTTAAACGTTTTCTTCAAAACTAGTCGTAGCCCTTCATCAATTCAAATAAGTGCTATTTAGTATTCGTGCTGCGTTTGTTGACCTTATCAAGGCGTAGTGTGCGGTAGCTGATTAGTGCTTATCTACCGAATATGATGCGATTGGATTAAGGTAGTCATAAGGGCTTATTGACCTTGTCAAGGGTCGTGCGGGTGGATTTAATTCAATTATGAAATGAATGGGTTGAACTTGACTTGCGGTTTATGGTTTGTTGACCTTGTCAAGGTTATAAATCGCTTGGGGTAAAAAAATATTGGGAATTTCAAGTATTGAAATTTGCAATGAGATTGCATACCTTCTATGAGATAGTTGGATCCCGATACCTACTGCGAGTAAGAGTTACTCCTGGGAGAGTTTTCCACTTTACAATTAGCCGATCCAGTAGGTGTCTAAGAAAGGTGTTAACGGGGTTATGCCTCTGCGTAAACGAGGTTATTTAATTAGTTCCATACGAAAGCATGGGGAGACTCCCTCGGAGTACCAATACCTGCTTGGCAGACCGATTGGCGAACTTGAAGGGCGTAATTAATCCCGGCTAATCTTACCTTTTATGGTTTGAAGGAAGATTTGATAAAAACAGTGGGAGCCATCCTGATTAGATAAGATAATAACCAATCTAATCTTGCAAAGAGCGCACGCAAATGTGTTTCCTTCTCTCTCTCTCTCCTGGTAGCGACCATGACATGCCTTAATCAAGATAATAATATGGATGTATTGACCAAACCCGCTTATTACACTGAGCTGGGGAGCGTTGGTTCCGCTTTTTCTTATGATTGTCATAAGTCTGAGTAAGGAATAGGGGAATATCAGGATTCCCATGCCACCCGAACGAAGAAGGAGCATGCTGATGCATCTTCTTCGGGTGTGTTCGTTACCAAGAACTGTTTCTCGGTTTGCTCTACATCCTGGGTATTGGATACCGGTTCAAGATCCCACGTCTGTAATTTGTTACATAGGCTAAGAAAATGTAGAGAATTGTGAAAATGTGATATGTCTCTAAAAGTAAGGAATGGTGCAATTGTTGCAGCCAAAGCAATTGGCAAATATCACCTTGTATTACCAAATGGTAATACATTGACTCTGAACGACTGTTATTATGTACCAAAAATGATGTGCAATATTATATCAGTTTCCTTCTTGGATAAAGAAGGATATAATTTTGTATTGGAGGATAATATTATGAACATTTTCCTAAAACAAGTGTTGATTGGATTTGGTACGTTAAGTAATGGTATATACGTTCTAAATCAAACCACAGTTTTAAACGTACAGAACACACAAGAGGAAAAGTTTAGAAATGAATGAATCGTTCTTGTGGCATTGTAGACTAGGTCATATCAATGCGACAAGACTAGTTAAGTTGCATAAAAATGGATATTTAAATCCGTTTGAATTTACATCTTATGAAACTTTCCAGTCATGTCTCAAAGGGAAGATGACCAAAACTATGTTTACTGGACACGGAGAAAGAGCTACTGAACTCTTGGGATTGATACATAGTGATATATGTGGTCCTATGTCTACACATGCCAGGAATGGTTCCTTATAGTTTATTACATTCACCGATAATCTCTCAAGATTCGGACATGTGTTCTTGTTGAAACACAAATCTAAAGCTTTTGAGAAACTCAAGGAATATAAGCACGAAGTAGAAAACCAGACGGGTAAAAGTATTAAAGTCCTACGATCTGATCTAGGAGGAGAATACTTAAGCACGGAATTCCGAGATTATTTAAAAGAGAATGGGATTCTCTCTAAGCCCACTCCTCCGTATACACCACAGCACAATGAAGTTTCGGAGCGCAGGAATCACACCCTATTAGATATGGTAATGTCTATGATGGGTACTGCTGAGTTACCTATTTCTTTTTGGGGTTATGCACTTGAGATAGCCGCATACCTATTGAATCAAGTTCTATCAAAATCTGTGCCTAAAACACCATATGAGATATGGAGTGGAAAGAGACCATATCTTAAACGAGTTAAGTTATGGGGTTGTCCAGCCTATGTCAAAAAGAAAAATCCGGACAAGCTCGAGGAAAGATCTGTTTTGTGCAAGTTTGTGGGATATCCAAAAGGATTCATATGTATATATCTTCTACTATACTGAGTAACAAAAGGTGTTTGTTTCTCAACATGCCACCTTTTTAGAAAAGGAATTTCTTGTGAAAGAAATTAGTGGTCATGAGGTAGAACTGGAAGAAATTTCAGCTACACAAACTATAGCTGACGATTTGGTGGAACCGGAGGATTCGATAGTCCCCGACGAACCTCGGCCACTCCGCAGATCTAGTAGGGTTTCTCATCCACCTGAGAGATACTACGGTTTTCTCATAGACGGTGGGAGCGAGGATTGTATCATGGAAGATGATGACCCAACTAGTTTCGTGCAGGCCATCAAAAGTGGAGACTCTGTGAAATGGCAGGATGCTATGCGATCTGAGATGGAATCCATGTACACCAAAAAAGTATGGACTTTGGAAGTTGCTTCTGAAGGGGTAAAACCCATCGGGAGCAAGTGGATCTTTAAGATGAAAAATGGTGTAGATGGAAAGGTTGAGACCTTCAAAGCTAGACTTGTAGAAAAAGGTTTTTGTCAATGACCAGGTGTCGCCTATGATGAAACATTTTCTCCTGTCGCCATGCTTAAGTCCATCAAGATCCTACTTGCCATTGCTGCATACCATGACTACAAAATCTGGCAGATGGATGTCAAGACCGCTTTTCTAAATGTTGATTTAGAAGAGAGTGTGTACATGACACAGCCATAGGGCTTCATAGACAGTGGGATCAGCAGAAGCGTGTGCAAGCTTCTTAAATCAATCTACGGATTAAAGCAGGCATCATGGAGCTGGAACATCTGTTTTGTTGAAGCTATCAAAAAGTTTGACTTCATCAAAAACGTAGATGAATCATGTATATACAAAAAGGTTGTAGAGAGTAAGGTTGTCTTCCTCGTATTATACGTGGATGGCATACTCTTGATAGGAAACGATGTTCCTATGCTACACTGGGTCAAGCTCTTCTTATCACACAAGTTTTCCATGAAAGATCTAGGTGATGCCTCCTACATCCTAGGGATAAAGATCTATAGAGATAGATCTAAGCGGATGTTGGGTTTGTCCCAATCCAGGTACATTGACACCATACTAAAGAGGTTTAGTATAGAAGATTCTAAGCATGGTAATTTACCCACTTGCTCAGGAATCAATCTCTCCAAAGAGATGTCTCCCAAGACTGATTTGGAGAGGGCTCGCATGCAAGGGATACCCTATGCTTCGGCAGTCGGGTCTATCATGTATGCGATGTTATGTACCAGTCCGGATGTAGCTTACTCACTAAGTATAGTGAGTGGGTATTAATCAGATCCACGGGAGAAACACTGGACAACTGTGAAGAACATTCTTAAGTACTTGAGAAGGACTAAAGAAATGTTCTTGGTGTATGGTAACTGTGAAATCCATGTGGAGTCCTTTACCGATTCGAGCTTCTAAAGTGATAAGGACGATAGTAAGTCGGTCTCGGGTTTTGTCTTCACCCACTATGGAGGGGTGGTATGTTGGAAGAGTTCTAAGCAAGATACTGTAGAAAACTCGACGATGGAGGCTGAATACATCGCTGCCAACGATGCTGCTAAAGAGGCTTTCTGGATGAAGAAGTTTATAGCTGAACTTGGTGTGGTTCCATCCATTGAGCATCCAATACCTGTGTATTATGATAACAATGGAGCAGTGGCTTTGGCTAAGGAACCCCGGTCCCATCAGAGATCCAGACATATTCTTAAGTAGTATCACCTGATCCGGAAGATAGTAGATCGATGGGAGATCAAGGTCAGGAGAGTTGACATGAAGGATAATGTGGCGGATCCACTCACAAAAGCCCTCCCCCAGACGCAGTTTGAGAGACTTTTTAGGATGTTGGGTATGAGATACTATAACACATGGCCTTAGTGCAAGTAGGAGATTGTTAGGAATATGTATACCCTAGAGGGCATTATTGTATGATATAGTGGATGCTGGGACATATATATAGAGGACTTTCTTACTCGACATGATAATATGCTATATGGTTGCTCTTTATCTTAACATGTACACTAGTATTATTATATTATCTCTGTAATACATGTTGATAAAGCCCATAGGATGTTTGCTTGACTACTAGGACTATGATGCAGATCATACTACTGGGACTTGTGTAGTCTACAAGCACATCCTTTAATTATTCCTAGTCGAGGGAATATCGAGACAGGGCATCGATATTCCAGAGTAGACTAGTGTGTACGTTTCTTGACCCTGTATGGGACGATGGTTGATCCCATAACCATTTGTGTTTGACATCAAAGATTGTACATAGGTGCTCATTAGAGAATGGGTACACTAAACAGGACTCGCCGAGAACTCCTAGTTGGTACTATACCTATCGTCAGATAGCAGTTCTCTGGTGACACTGGTACAGGTAAGTCTGTAGACCCGAGATCGTCATAGAGTCTTGTGTGGTTTCCACTGTGCTTTAATTTCCTCTCTACCATGGCTCAAAGGAGTCATGCAAACAGGTGGATTTTGGGTACAGTCCTGAGTCATATGGAGGCAGGAAGCGATAGGAGGGGTTTCGTCTCTCTCGGTATTGGGAGTTGATGTTGTGCTATGCTCGATAGGCTATAACGGTAAGTCCCTGGCCAGGGCTGATAAGATTTACTGGTAAGTGTTATCAGTAGTTTCTCGAACTGTTATGAGCCATAAATCGGCATGACTTATCAAGTTACTGGGGTCTGACGATTCCACCCCTAGACTTGATATGCGACATATCAGACGAAGAGACTGGACTGTACGGTAAGTGTTACTTATAGGCTTCATTGGAGTTTGGACAAGCTTTCTTGTTGATCTTCTATTCGCTCAATACCTGGGTAGCCATTACGTCCAACTAGTACCGCTGACGGCTTGTGGGTAAATGATGTGATCATTACCTACTGCTGGTGTATTGACGAGTCTTTAGTGTCCCATATAGAAGTTTCCTAGTCAAAGCGAAACGAAGTAGGGCACATATGCTGATATGTGCGGGGTCTGATTAAATATGAGTATGTGATACCGTATTCTAATCTGGCGGTTATTTGATATCAGTTAGGTCATATGTGATATAACCGAATTATTAAATCAAGTGTTGATTTGATAATGTGATATACAGATAAATGATATTAGTCGGTTATATGTGATATAACTAGATTATTAAATCAAGTGTTGATTTAATAATATGATATATATTTATATTTGGTATAATTATATATTAACTAATATTATTGATCACTAATTATTTGCTTATCTTTATATATATATATATATTAATATATGTCACGACCCAAAATTTAGTTCATGACCGGCACTTAAATCACGCCATGTCTACAGGCGTAACGTAATTCAAGTAAGCCGAAACCCAGAAATCTAAACCTTTTTAAGAAAATAAAAGAGGTGAAGTTTTGAAATAAAGGTATGATGAAATTAAAAAAATTTCTTAAATGCATAGATGAGGGAACATGAAAATGCAAGTGGATTATGCAAGTTGAAAAACATGTTTCGTCTTTTAAAAATTTGGGCAACACCTCCTTTGTATATTTTGATCCAAAACCACATATATAAGATAATGATAAAGGCATCTTCAAGCGGGTGCTATCTCTTCGCCAATCGGCGGAATCACAACCACGCAAGATAATGTATATGTATACGACGCCCAACGATGAAGATCACCACAAAAGAGTAAAGAATAAAACAAGACATCAACCCAATAAGAGAACATAAACCCTCGCTCTAAGTCTCGCAACCACAAGTCTTTCTAAGTCCAACTACATATACAAATACTAGTTTCTGATTGATGGAGTTAACTAGAGACAACAGGAATAATAAATACAATAGTGGTATGATCCAACATGTACCACCTACCAAAGCAAATCATCCGAAAGCAACTGTGTGCCAGTGATGCCGCTACTGATCCATGCGGTCAACCTGCAAGAACTGTGGCACAACGGGGGTGAATTGCCAACTCGTGAGTAGAAAACATCATCAGTTAGAAATTGAATAAAATAACAATATCTTAGGTCAACTATATCATAAAGGTGATACTATGATATCTAGGGTGACCGTATCTGCATATGTGACAATAATATACTCAATGCCTATATGTATGTGGGTATCATCCAACTATATAATCAATGCCTGTATGCTTGTGGATCTCATCCACGTGTCAACCAATGACACAACAACATCATGTATGTAAATATCATGAAAGCATATGCATGTAAATATGAGGATATAAATCAACGTGTGTCCATCAGTGACACATCAAAATCATGGAACCTGAGTGTCCAACATCGATACTCGAAACATCATGAAACCCGTGTAGGGTTCCTATGAACGATAGCAAGGTTTCGGGAGGCATCGTCCATGCCATTTTCAAAAAATTTCCGTTTTAAAGAACCCTAAACTAGAATCGTTAACTAAAGAATCATACGAAACTAAATGTAAACTACTTTACATCTAAGGGATAACGGAATACAACCTTTGTAGACCAGTCCTTCACTTCAATTGCTCCTTGCAGTGGTCCCTTCGCTGCGATCATGGAACTCCCGGACTCTTGCATGGCTTCTTAAGGTGAAAGGAACGAACTTGCTTGAAGTCTTCGAGACCGAAGATGATCTACGTCGAGGAGACACCAACTCAAGCTACCACTTCACTAATGAGAGATTAGTGAAGCTAACACCATATACTAAAGTGCTAATCTAGTAGAGGCTGATGAAGTAGGAAGTAGGCTCACTTTAGTTTTATTTTTCTTACAATATTTTCTCACTTTGGAAAAAGCTAGCATGGTTTTTCTCAAGGATGAAGAAGATGAAGTCAAGAGATGAGAATGAACTAATGAGGTGAGAGAATCAACCATGCGTGAGTTTGTATCATATCCTAACTCATGTAGAGACATAACCATGACTAAGTTATAATGGTTAGTTTAATAAATATTTTTAGTAAAACAAAATTAGTGGACCAAGTCAATGCATCCATAAGCTTCTATAAGCTTCATGCATGTGGCTAATTATCCACTACTTTGGATTTACTTTAAATATTTAAACCCTACATTATACTTAGTATGGTGTAAGTCTCATACACCCATGTAGTGTGTATCAACAACCATGACACAAAATAAAAACACAATTAATATATATCACATATATATTAAGTGTGCACATGTGAGAAAAATAAATGCTTAAGTGAGCTAATATTAGTTAATGTAAACTAGTATATCAAATATACAATTATACACTAAATTATCAAATCAACACTTGATTTAATAATCCGGCTATATTACATATAACCGACTAATATTATATGTACCAACTTATCGAATTAACACTTGATTCGATAACCCGGCTATATCACATATAACCGACCGATACAAATAATCGTGAGAATAGAATACGGTATTACATACTCGTATTAATCTCGGTCCCGCACATATCACATATGTGCTCCTACTTCGTTTTGCCTGAGCCATAAAGCCTCTATGTAGGACTCTAAAGACTCGTCGATACGCCGGCAGTAGGTGATGATCACATCAAGCACCCACAAGCCGTCAGCGGTACTAGCTGGACGTAACGGCTACCCGGGTATTGAGCGATCAGAAGATCAATAAGAAAGCCCGCTCTAGCTCCTGTAAAGCTTGTCAGTAACACTACCGTACAGTCTGGTCTCCTCGTCTGATATGTCGCATATCAAATCTAGGGGTGGTAAACGTCAGACCCTAATAACTCGATAGGTCATGCCGATATGAGGCTCATAATGGGTCAAGAAACTACCGATAACACTTACCAGTAAATCTCTAAATCAGCCCTGGTAAGGGATTTCCCTGTTATGGCAAATCGAGCACAGCGCAACATCAACCCCCAATACCGGGAGAGACGAAACCCCTCCTATCGCTCATTGCCTCCATGTGACTCGGGACTGTACCCAAAAACCACCGTTTTGCACGTCCTCTTGAACGTGGTAAGGTGGAAATCAAAGCACAGTGGGAATCACACAAGACTCTATGACGATCTCGGGTCTACAGACTAACCTGCACCAGTGTCACCAGAGAACTGCTATCTGATGTCAGGTATAATACCATCTAGGAGTTCTCGGCGAGTCCGTCTAGTGTACCCAGTCTCCACTGAGCACCCGTATACCATCTCTGATGTTAAACACCAATGGATATGGGATCATCCATCGCCCATCACATGGGTTAAGAAGCGTATACGCTAGTCTACTCAAGTATATCGATGCCCCATCTCGATACACCCATCACTAAGAACATTAAAGGATGAACTTATGGACTACCATGGCCCCACTAGTATGATCTGAACCATAATCCTGGTAGGCAAGTACACATCTTAAAGGCTTTACCAACATGTAACAATAAGACAGTAAGAGACAAGTATACATATTAAGATAAAGAGCAACCAGATAGCATACTATCAGGTCGAGCAAGAAAAACCTCTTTATATATGTCCAAGCATCCACTATAATATACTTCATATGTACAATAATGGCCTCTAGGGCATACATACAACTAACAATCTCCCACTTGCACTAGGGCCAGCTGCTGTAGTATCGCATACCCAACATCCCGAAGAGTCTCTCAAACTGTATCTAGGGAATGGCTTTCGTGAGTGGATCCGCTGTGTTGCTCTTCATGTCAACCCTCCTGACTTCGATCTCTAGGTGATCAACTATCTCCCGGATTAGGTGATACCGACTCAGGATATGCCTGGATCACTGATGGGACCTGGGTTCCTTAGCCAAAGCCACCGCTCTATTATTATCACAATACAAAAGTATTGGATACTCAATGGATGGAACCACTCCAAGTTCAGTTATGAACTTCTTCATCCAGACAGCCTCTTTGGCAGCATCGTTGGCAGCGTTGTATTCAGCCTCCATTGTCGAGTCTGCCACGGTTTCTTGCTTGGAACTCTTCGAGCATACCTCCCCTCCATTGAGGGTAAAGACAAATCCTGAGTGCGACTTAGAGTCGTCCTTATCACTCTGGAAGCTCGAATCGGTAAAGGACTCCACTTGGAGTTCTCCGTTACCATACACCAAGAGCATCTCTTTAGTCCTTCTCAAGTATGTAAGAATGCTCTTCACAGCTGTCCAGTGACTCTCTCCAGGATCTGCTTGATACCTACTCACTACACTTAGTGAGTATGCTACATCAGGTCTGGTGCATAGCATCGTGTACATGATAGAGCCTACTGCCGAAGCATAGGGTATCCCTTGCATGCAAGCTCTCTCCAAATCAGTCATGGGAGACATCTCTTTGGAGAGAGTGAGTCCTGAGATCGTGGGTAAAAACCCACGCTTTGATTCTTCCATACTAAACCTTTTTAGTATGGTGTTAATGTACCTGAATTAGGACAATCCTAGTATCCGTTTAGATCTATCTCTATAGATCTTAATTCCCAAGATGTAGGAGGCATCACCTAGATCTTTCATTGAGAATCTTTGTGATAAGAAGAGCTTGACCGATTGCATAGGAATGTCATTTCCTATCAAGAGTATGTCATCCACGTACAATACGAGGAAGACAACCTTACTCTCTGCCACCTTCTTGTATATACAAGGTTCATCTATGTTTTTGACGAAATCAAACTCTTTGATAATGATATCAAAACATATGTTCCAACTCCGTGATGCCTGCTTTAACCCGTAGATGGATTTAAGCAGCTTGCACACCTTTCCGCTGCTCCCACTGTCTATGAAGCCCTCTGGCTGAGTCATGTACACGCACTCTTCTAAACCACCATTTAGAAAGGCAGTCTTAACATCCATTTGCCAGATTTCGTAGTCATGTTATGCATCAATGGCAAGTAGGATCTGGATGGACTTAAGCATAGCCACTAGAGAAAAGGTTTCGTCATAATCCACACCAAGTCGTTGACGAAAACCCTTTGCAACAAGTCTAGCTTTGAAAGTCTCAACTTTTCCATCTACACCAAGTTTCTTATTAAAGATCCATTTGCTCCAAATGGGTTTTACCCCTTCAGGAGCAACTTCCAAAGTCCATACTTTGTTGGTATACATGTATTCCATCTCAGATCGCATTGCATCCAGCCACTTCACAGAGTCCCCACTCGTAATGGCCTGTTCGAAGCTAGTTGGGTCATCATCCTCCATGATGCAATCCTCGCTCCCACCATCAATGAGAAAACCGTAGTATATCTCAGGTGGATGAGGAACCCTACTAGATCGGCGGAGAGGCTGAGGTTTGTTGGGAGCTATCGAATCCTCTGGTTTTACCAAATCTTCTGTCGTAGTTTGTATTGCTGGACTTCCAGTTCTACCTCCTTGCCACTAATTTCCTTTGTAAGAAATTCCTTTTCTAAAAAGGTGGCATTGCGAGAAACAAACACTTTTTGTTCCTCGGAATGGTAGACGATATACCCACGTGAATTTTTGGGATATCTATCAAACTTACACAGAACAGACCTTGCCTCGAGTTTGTCCGGATTTTGCGTTTTAACATAAGCCAGACAACTCCATATCTTAATATAATTAAGACATGGTCTCTTCCCTTTCCATATCTCATATGGAGTGGTAGGCACAGATTTGGTAGGGACTATATTCAATATGTGTATGGCTGTTTCAAGCGCATACTCCTAAAAGGAAATAGGTAACTCAGCGGTGCTCATCATAGAGCGCACCATATCCAATAGGGTGCGATTCCTCCGTTCCGATACACCGTTGTGCTGTGGTGTATATAGAGGAGTGAGCTGAGAGAGAATTCCATTCTCTTTTAGATAGTCACGGAATTCCGTGCTCAAGTATTCTCCTCCACGATCAGATCGAAGGATTTTAATACTTTTACCCGTTTGGTTCTCTATTTCGTTCTTATATTCTTTGAATTTCTTAAAAGCTTCAGAGTTGTGTTTCATCAGGAACACATGTCCGTATCTTGAGAGATCATCAGTGAATGTAATGAAGTACGAGGAACCATTCCTGGCATGTGTAGACATGGGACCGCATACATTACTATGTATCAGTCCTAAGAGTTCCGTAACTCTTTCTCCATGTCCAGTAAACGGAGTTTTGGTCATTTTGCCTTTGAGACATGACTGGCAAGTGTCATAAGATGAAAATTCGAACGAATTCAAATATCCATACTTACGTAACTTAGCTAGTCGTGTCGCATTGATATGACCTAGTCTACAATGCCACAAGAAGGATTCGTTCATTTCTGAACTCTTCCTCTTGTGTGTGTTTTGTATGTTAAGAACCGTGGTTTGATTTACAACGTATATGCCATTATTTAACGAGCTTGATCCAATCAACTTTTGATTCAGGAAGATGTTCATAACATTATCCTGTACTACAAAATTATATCATTCTTTACTTAATAAAGAAACTGATATAAGATTGCATATCAGGGTCGGAATGTAATAGCATTCGTTCAGAATCAATGTATTAACATTTGGTAATATAAGGTGATATTCGCCAACTGCTTTGGCTGCAACATTTGCACCATTCCCTACTCTTATGGAATGATCACCCATTCCCAGTTCTCTACCTTTCCTTAGCCCATGTAACATATTACATATGTGGGATCCCAATCCGGTATCTAATTTCCAGGACGTAGAGTGAACTGAGAAACAATTCTCGATAACTAACACACCCGAAGAAGATGCATTAACATGCTTATTCTTCGTTGGGGCGGCGTAGGAATCCGGATATGTCCCTATTCCCTGTTCAGTCTTATAACATTTATAAGAAAGAACGGAACCAACGTTCCCCTGCCCAGTATAACATGCGGGTTCGGTCAATACATCCATATTATTATCTTGATTAAGACGTGACATGGTCGCTACCTGGAGAGAGAGAAGAAAACGCTTTAGCATATGCTCTTGCAAGATCAGATTGGTTATTATTTTATCTAATTAGGATGGCTCCCACTGTTTTTATCAAATCTTCCTTCAAACCCTAAAAGGAAAGACTAGCCGGGATTAATTACACCTTACAAGTTCGCCAATCTTTCGGCCAGGCCAGTATTGGTACTTTGAGGGTGGTTCCCCGTGCTTTCGCACGGACCTAATTAAAATAAACCTCATTTTCTCAGAGGCATAATCCCGTAAACACCTTTCTAGACACCTACTTGATCGGCTAATTGTAAAGTGGAAGACTCTCCCAGGAGTAACTCTTACTCGCAGTGGGTATCGGGATCCAATTATCTCATAGAAGGTATGCAATCACATTGCAAATTTCAACACTTGAAATTTCCGATAATATTTTGTCCCTGACAACCTATGACCTTGACGAAGGCCAACAAACCATAGGCCGCTAATCAAGTTCAACCCGTACATTTCTTGATTGAATTAAACCCATCCGCACGACCCTTGACGAAGTCCAACAAATTCGCACGACTACCCTAATCCAATCGCATCATATGCTATAAGCAGATAAGTACTAATCAGCTACCGCACACTACGCCTTGATGAAGGCCAACAAACGTAGCACGAATACTAACTAGTGCTTATCTGAAATGACGGAGGGCTACGCAGGTTTTGAAGAAAACCATGAGCATAATGAACTCGATATCGTTGCAGAATCAAGTGATCTTTGAAAAGGAGTGTTTTTTAGGCTTTTACTAGTTTCGCGAAAGAGGTCACTCCCGGTGAAGGGATCTCGGCTCTTTCCTTATCGATTAAGGTGCAGGATATTTCACAAATACCGCTATGCAAAGCAAGCACTAGAAAAAGCAATCAAAAACAAAACCGAGTGAGTTGTAGCATCTTCTAGTTTTGCTAAAGAGCTCACTCTCGGTGAAGGGATCTCGGCTCTTTCCTTATCGAATAAGGTGCTGGATATTCTACAAGGAATACTGCTATGCAAAGCAAAAACTAGAGTTGCCCTTTTTGAAAATTTGATTCTACAACATCTTTTAGGTTTCTTTTCTTTCATTAATCTCATTAATGAAGTCCCATCATTTATGCTTCCTAAGCATCACAGAAGAAACGAAAATACAACGTATGCTTATGCCATCCGCATTCGCCACAGTGTCCCGTTATGCACCGTTAGGTTACTTAACTAATGGCATACCGGGGAGGGACTAGCGCGGGTGCAAAATATAAGCAACGTTTATTATATATCATATATACAATAATAAAGCATTCGTCTCAGAATCCACAGTGATCACATCACAGAGCAGCAGAAGAAACATATGAAATATTGGATATATTAGGAGGTCCGTGTTTTATTTTGAGCATGTATAAAACACGGATTCCACGGTCGCGATGAATAGACAAACTCATATCCCTAGACCCCTACGAGAGCGGCAAGCAACCCTACCAATTCTAGAGTTAGGAGACCCGGACTCGACTTGTCGAGTTGGTCTCCCACTGGACTCTAGAACCTGGTTACTTGTGCTCCCCTCCTTAGGTCTATCCTAATGCGGAAAAGTAAATAATATATAACAATGGTGATATCATCCTCAACCCGGAAGTGCCCCAATAAAATAATATTACATACATTGAATTTTACATGAATGAAAATAAAAAATCTCATCTCATATAAAACCCCCGGCTATTCAAAACGCGACGATCCAATATAACATATCACAGCAACATATAACATCACATGTCATCAACGTAAGTAAATATGCGTATCCCAATTATCGTTGACATATAGCAATGAAACCAGCGATACACCACATATTACACTTACGGTCGCAGAAAATAAAATGTCAAACTACAACATTTGGAATCCATAATAACCTTAGACATCATAAACCCAAAATATCACATACTTTGGATTTCATGTCTAACTATACGAATTCCATATATTGTATCACATTCCAGAAATAGCTAGACAATGTTAAACATTCCGATCGAATAACCAAACATCCAAAATTACCCAAAAAGCTAAACACTTGAGCGTAGTTCAAAAGGTCCCAGAACATGCCACAGCTCTTATGAACCAGCCGTAGAAGGGTCAACCAATGCCTCACATGTGGCACCGCTGAACTACCACAAACCCTACGGTTTAGTGGCGGTGCTGACGGTCACATAATCGAGTTAGGGTTTCGTTCTTCTAGAGGGTCCACAGAATCGCTTGCATGATTTTCTGAAAGTTTTAAACTAAGGAAAAATCCAACACTTAGAAAATTTCCGGCGAGGGTTAAAATGGATATTTGATATCTGTTCGAACTTTTTAACACCGTCTAAAGTAACCCGAAAAACTGTTAGAATTACGACTACGAATCACTCCGGGTTGCCTTTGCAGAAAGTTAACATCATATGAAAAATTAGCAAAAACAAACAACACCTGAAACACCAAAACCCTAAGGCGTGGATTAGTCCAAATCCGTATTCTATTAGATTTAGATTTGGGTTGGGTTCAAGGATCGTTAATCTTGTTTGAGACTAAGATCAACTTAAACGTTCGTTAAGGATACGTTAGTATAATTTTAGACTAAGATCTACTCAACAGGGTTTTAGGGATCATTTAGATCCAACAAAAGAGCTTATGGGCTCTGTTTTTTTAGTTTAGGGACATTGCGGTCCATAAGTTTAAAGACATCCTAGTCCGTGGTAGTTTAGAGACATCATAGTATGTAAAGTTTAAGGACATCATAGTCCATGAGTTTAAGGACCCCACAGTCCATAAAGTTTAAGGACATCATAGTCCATGAGTTTAAAGACCCCACAGTCAATGAAGTTTAAGGATATCATAGTCCATGATTTTAAGGACCCCAAAGTCCGTAAAATGTCTGGTTGTCGGGACCCGTCACCTCTCTGAAGACGTTGAAGGATTACAACGACACACATCAGAGGAGTGAAGAGATGTATCCTTGAACCAATGTTAGTTGGGAGATTTGTAGTCCAGTTTGGGACTAAGATCAATTGGAAAGATTTATGAGGATATGGGCTCAATTAATCTGAATTAGGGATCTGTAGCCAAGTTGGGCTCAGCCCATTCAGTTAAAATATTGGACATTTAATTAGGCTCAGTCCTTTTTTATCTTTCAATGATGAACATTGGTTTGGGCTCTGACACCCTTTTATCTTTTATTGAGTACTGAGCACTCATTATGGCTCTGGGCCTTATTAAAAGAACACTTTGTGTTATTTTAGGGCACACGTGAGGAGCATGTGGCGCGCTTGGCGCTGAGCACCAGACTTGGAGCCCTAAGGCGCTTCTGTGAGATAGCACACACGTGAGGAGCACATGGCACGCTTGGAGATGGGCACCAGACTTGGTGCGCTAAGGCGCTTCTTATGAAGTAGAGCACATGTGAGGAGCACGTGGCGCGCTTGGCACTGGTTATCAGATTTGGAGCTGTTTCCCCCAATCAGAGCAAAAATCTGTTCAAATTTTGAAATTTGAAATAAAGCAGCGCTTCATAAAAGCGCCAGCGCTAAGAGTCAAAGGCTCTGATGCAGCGCTCACGTGCAAAGCATGAGAGCGCTAGCGCTAAAAGTCTAAGACTCTGATGCAGTGCTCACGTGCAAAGCACGAGAGCGCTAGCGCTAAACGTGCTAGCACCAAGAGTTAAAGACACTGATGCAGCGCTCACGTGCAAAGTGTTGGATATATGTATGCCCTAGAGGCCATTATATGATAGTGGATGTATCTGTACATGTATATATATATTCAGTGTACATTCTTGCTCGACATGATAGTATGCTATCTGGTTCTTCTTTATCTGACATGTTGATTTGATCATGCTTTTATTCATTCATACATGCTGATAAAGCCCTGAGGATATCGGCTTGACTACTGTGATTATGATGGAGATCATACTAGTGAGACATCTGTAGTTTATAAGCATATCCTGGAATGTCCCTAGTCGTAGGTATATCGAGACGGGGCATTGATATACCAGAGTAGACTAGCGTATATGATACTAGACCCATACGATGGGCGATGAATGTTCCCACATTCATCGATGTTTGACATCGAGATCATATACGGGTGCTCAGTGGTGACTGGGTACACTAGACGGACTCACCGAGAACTCCTATATGGAATTATATCTATCGTCGGATAGCAGTTCTCAAGTGACACTGGTGCAGGTTAGTCTGTAGACCCGAGATCGTCATAGAGTCTTGTGTGCTCTCCCACTGTACTTTGATTAGCACCCTACCACGGCTCTACTGAGTCGTGCAAATAGGTGGCCGTTGGGTACAGTCCCGAGACACATGAAGGTGATGAGCGATAGGAGGGGTTTCGTCTCTCCCGGTATTGGGAGTTGATGTTGTGCTGTGCTCGACTGGTTATATCAGTAAGTCCCTGGCCAGGGCTCTGAGATTTACTGATAAGTGTTATCAGTAGTTTCTCGATCTGTTATAGACCATTCACCGGCACGACTTATTGAGTTATTGCGGTCAACGTGACCATCCCTAGGCTCGATATGCAGCATATTTGATGAAGAGACCGGACTGTACGGTAGTGTTGCCGGTTGGCTCGACGGGAGTTGTAGCAGGTTCGCTTGTTTTCTTCTGATCGCTCAATACCCGGGTGGCCGTTACGTTTAGTGTTGGAGATAGTGCCCTCAGAGTCAATTATTGGATCACAGGCACGTGATTGCAATGATTGAGGGAGGACCTATCCCAGGAGGACAGTCTTACTCAAGATGATAGTATGCTATCTGGTTTATCTTTATCATCGTGTACTGCTTTAGGTGACCTGACATGTCGCTATTACACGTTGATAGAGCCCCTAGGATTCTTGCTTGACGACTAGCAGTATGATGGCGATCATATACGTGGGAGCTGGGGTCTATAAGCACATCCTTAAAAGGTCCCTAGTCGTAGGAGTTTCGAGACAGGGCATCGATACTCCATTAGTAGACTAGTGTATACAGTCGAGACCCCGACGAGGGGCGGTGGCCGGTCTCATAAGCCACTGGTGTCAGTTGGTTCACCTAAGATGTATACAGGTGCTCATTGGGTTATGAGTACACCGGACAGGACTCGCCGGGAACCTGCTAGTTGGGCTTATACCTGACGTCAGATAGCAGTTCCCAGGTGACATGTGTACAGGTTAGTTCATCGACCTGAGGATCGTCATTTGTCTCGTGTGAGTTCCCACTGTGCTTTGATTACTACCCTACCACGGCTCAAAGGAGTCGTGCAAACAGGTTTTAGTTGGGCACAGTCCCGAGCCACATGGAGGCAGTGAGCGGATCTTCAGGGGTTCGTCTCTCCCGGTATTGGGGGTGAGGTCGCGCTGTGTCTAGGAGAGCCGTTACGCAAAGCCCTCGGCCGAGGCAGGAGATTTACTGGTAGGTATTCCAGTAGTATCTCAGGGCGTTCTGGGCTACACTCCGACACGACTTGTACCGCTTTTGGGGGTCTGACTTTTACCAACCCCCTAGGCCCGCCATGCGATACTCATAGACGAACGGACCGGACTGTACGGATATTGTCACTGACAGGCTCAGTAGGGTGTCAGGATGAGTTCGCTCATCGACGTCCCTTTTGGTCAATAGCTGGTGGCCCGTTACGTATTGGCTTATACCTCTGACGTGCTAGTGGTTAAATCCACAGCCATTGTATTGACGAGTCTTTAGAGTCCACCACACTTACAGTTACTCAAGCTTTCGGGCGAAACGCTGTAGAGGCCGTATGGAGATATGGCAGGGTCCGATCAGATACGTGCGGTATTGCACGCATCAGGATCGGACAGTTTTGTACTAGTGGCCGTATAGTTATATGGCAAGGTTCGATCAGATACGTGCGGTATTGCACGGATCAGGATCGAACGGTTTTTACTAGCCGGCTTTGGTTTAAGCCGGTACTAGTTTAGTACAGTGTAGATTTTTGTCTCATTGCATTTGTATCCGGTCGGAATACAGATGCGGGTGTGTATGCACAGTATAGGGGTTTTCCTGTAATTTATTACGGGACCAGTTTTCTGGAGTTGCCAGTTTGCATTCCGTTCCGGCCGGTTTTCCTTTGTTCTTTCCCGGCCGGACTTTTCTGATGGAGGGGGTTATTTGCAGTTTTGCAAATTACACTTTGTGGAGGATTTTCTTGCATATGTATTTATCATGATAGCATCTTTAGATGCCATTCTTTTCCTTGATCTTTTCATGCTTTATCTTGATTAGAAATGATAAGAATGGTTGATGTAAGTTTGTAATGATTTTGTTTGGCTATGGTCACCATTTATGCTCCTACCATCACCTCCCTTCATGCTTGATATTGTTTCCTCCACCATTCTTCTTCTCACTTGATGAAATGGATGATAAGTTCTTCATGAGAGAAAAAGAAAGAGAGAAGAAGAAGAAGAGAGCTTCATCTTGAGAGTCTCATCCATGATCTCATTTTCTTGTTAGAAAAATGCAAGCACCATTTTTCCATTCTTGATTCCTCCATCACCATGGCAACAAACCCCATAGAGACATACCCTCTACACTACACATTCTACAGCACATCTTGAGCATGTCGAGTTGTCGGCTTCATGCGCGAGTTGCCTCGGCATTGAGGCGGGAGCCCGTAAAAGAAGAAGGCGATGTGGTGCCCTTTCCGGCGAGGAGGCGACGATGTGGAGGCAACACTTTCCGCGGGAGATCGGGACGATGACGAGAAGACCGGAGGACTCGGATCACTCGGTATACTTCTCACCCTATCTCTTGATTGCTAGCATTAGGTTAATGGTAAACGATCCGGGTTTTCATTGTCCGCGGTAGCGCCGGTTTCCGAGTAAGGAAAATTTTTAATTCCGCATTTTGGCCTCGAGTAAGAGGCCGGGGCGCTGCCATGGCGCAACATGGTATCAGAGCCACGCCATTAACCTTACCTAGCTTCGTTTGATGTGTTTGCGTTTCCGATCGACCAAAATTTCCAAAAACCGTATTTTTCCTTCACATCAGTTTCTGTTGAAATTTTTTGAAGTCTAAAAATTTTTCAGGTGGTCTCAGAAAGATGTGCAGGGAGTTCTAAGAACTCTGAGAAAAAACGAGACATTGATCCCTTACCTCGAGCGCGGAAGCGCGGCACAAACCCCATTTCTGCCGCCCTTCCGCCGCAGGTTGGTGAGGTCAATGCTTCGTGTTTTTCCAGTGGGCTTCTGGGCTTAAATTAGGGGTTTTGGAATATTAAAATTGGGACAATTATTTCTGTGAGTGCTACAGTTTTCTTTGGGGCCCACTTGTTAATTGTTTGATCAATCGGAAAATCCTAAACACATTATTTCACAGTATTTACATTATATCTGCGACCGTGAATGTCACTCGATCGGTAAATCCGGTCTAACTGCTATAGCCCGGTTAGACGGATTTGCGAACGTGACTTTCACGTTGATGTTCTATGTTTATGCTGTGTTGTTGCGGATCGGTCGTGGGGGATAGCCTGGATGCAATGCTAGTACAGTTTTGTTGTATTATGTACTTTTGATATTGCGGGGCGAGCGTCCGACATGTGGACTGCCGTCACTGCCTGATTGTATTATTCTTTTGGGGCACGACCTGGTTGCGGTCGATGTACCCGGTGTATGTATATTTTACTTTCTGTACTAGGGTTGCCCCGCGGAGGGGTGCACGGATAGCCGGGTTCTGGAGGGCAACGGGCCCGCATCTCATGGCATTGAGACGGAAGGGGCTTCAGTCTGGAATTGGCAGGCTATTCGCCGCACTCGTAGGGGGTACAGGTTGACCCAGGAGGGGTGCCCAAGTTACCGGATTCCGTGAAGTGCTGGGTGGTCCATTCACGGAGCTGAAGGGGGCTGCCTCGCTTCAGGTTTTGGCGGGTGACTTGCCGCGCCCGTAGGGGTCTAGGATTTCATTGCACAGGCTATCCACACGACCAGGGGAACGTCGGGTTTCAGTAGCGGCTTTGTGAAACCCGGGGTTTCCAGATATCTGTATTGTTCTGTGATGCTGTACATTTCTGTGATGTTGCATTTTATTCACGCCTTGAGCGAAATACTATATATTGGTATATATATTAGTAGATGTTGTATATGTTTTTCATCCGCGCTAGTCCAGTCCCCGCTCTGCCGTTAGTTAGCTAACCTAACGGGTGATGACGGGACCCAGTGGCGAATGCGGATGGCATATACGTACGTCAGTATATTTTCGTTCTTTGTGGTGTGATCAATTGATGGGACTGCATTGATTCGGATCAATGCAAGATAAACAAACCTAATCTGATGTTGTTGGAACACTTTTTCAAAAAGCTGTTATTGCAAGGACGTTCACTTTTGTTTTGCATCGTGGTATTCATTTGGAATATCCTGCTCCTCAGTCGACGAGGCAAGGGCCGAGATCCCTTCACCGGGAGTGACCCCTTGGACAGAAGTTTGCGTCAGGGCATTAACTTCACTATAGCCGTTTACTTTTGCTTTGCATCGTGGTATTCAGTTGGAATATCCTGCACCTCATTCTACGGGGAAAGAGCCGAGATCCCTTCACCGGGAGTGACCTCTTTAGTAAAGGTTTTCGTCACTATATTTTCTAAAAGGTTATCCAGTTCCTTCAACGATATCAAGTTCATTACGGTAAAAGGTTTTTCGCCAAAAACCATCCGTAGCCCTCCGTCATTTCAGATTAGTATTACTTAGTATTCGTGCTACGTATGTCGTGCATTGCCGAGGCGTAGTGTTCGGTAGCTGTGTAATATTTTTCTGTCGCTTGGATAAGTTGATTGGTTAGGACAGTCGTACAGTTATGTTGGCATTGTCAAGGACTCGTACGGGTGGGTTTAATGCAATCAAGATAATGACGGGCAGAACTTGACTAGGACTCTTTGATATGTTGGCATTGTCAAGGTCACTTGGGTCCTAGGGGTAAAAATCAAATCGGGAGTTTCAAAAGAACTGAAACTTGCCAGGCATGCGCATACCTTCTGGAGTGTGGTGACTTGAGTGGATTCTGTCAAGTTATCATGCGATGATAGTTGGATCCCGATTTCCACTGATGAGTTGGTTTACTCCTCGGGTGATCCCGACTAATTCTTCTTTCAGGTTTGGAGGAGAATTTGAGGTACAGTGGGAGGTTTCCAGATTAGTTAAAGTGATAACCATTCTGATCTAGGTTAGAGTGCACGCTGAGTGTTTCTTTTCTCTCTCTCTGGCAGCGACCATTGACCCGACCCTGGACTATGACTCAGTGACTAAGTTGACCGAACCTTCTTAACACTGGCTTTTTGGATTGTCAGAGTTGCAGACCTCATTGCCACTCCTACTTTTACCCTTTTCTCCAGGACACCCCGTATTACTACGAACGTCCACTTCCATTGGACAAAACCATCGTATGGTTAGATACGAACTCGAAGGACTTCGAGGATGGTTTCTGGTTCTGGAGAAAACGGATAGGATTATTCAGTTGTCTTTTCTTTTCACCTTCTCTCAGGTTGCGAGTATTCCTTGGTTTAGGAGTAGTACACCTATTACGCAAATTGGATAGTCTTCTTCCAAACCTTAGGCTGGTGCCGACCGGTAGGGAATGAAGGAAACCAATTAGCATAACGATGGTGTACAGAAGGTATTAAGTTTAGACAAAGCAAGGGATTAGTAAGAGGGCAAAGTAAATTGCGACTGATATTCACGACCAAACCAAGTATTTCTTCGCCAACCCTAAATCACCTTTGTATTTCTCCAGGACACTCCGTATCACTACGAAGATCCCATTTTATTGGATACTCCATCATATGGTTATATACGAACTCGAAAGGAACTTGTTCCAGTTCGGGGATGGATTATGGTTCAGGAGAAATAGGAATAAAGTACATTCAGGTGTCTTTTATCTTCACCTTCTCTCGCGTTGCGAGTGCTCCTAGGACTAGGACAGTACACCCATTATGCTTATTGGATAGTCTTCTTCCAAACCATAGGCTGGTGCCGAACGGTAGGGAAGGAAGAAAACCATTTGGCCTAAAGGGGTGTACAGAAGGTAATGACTAAAGACACAGAAAGGGATTTAGAAAGATGGCAAAGAATTATACGGTTACAGTTGTGAATCTGGAAAATGGAAGAGGCATTACTAAGAATACCAGGATACCCCGACGAAACATTTCAATGTTTCAGTTTCACTGTGTACTGTTAACAGAAAAACTGATTTCCCGATTAGACACTTACTCCAGGGTATGTATTTACCAGGTATGATTCTCACATCTGTATGGTTTTACAGATGAGGAGTGGGAGTAAGTTATTGGGAATTGGGTGATCATCCTCATTATATCGGGATTCGTTGTAATCGGTGATATTTGAGGAAGTCACCTGGGTTGTTTGCCGGTCGGCAGTTATTTGGTTTTGAATATCCGCGGTTATGCACCAATTTCAAATTGATATATCTGTACGTCTATTTTCATAGAGTGAGATATACCTTTTGATATTATGTCGATGACATTTACCTATATCAGTGGATGGTTAGGTAAGGAGCATTAAACAGCGGTGTAATTCTTCTTAACCATAAGTACAGTTTTCAACCTGCGACGCACAGTGAAAGAGTTGTTAGACTCAGCGGACTTATACAGAGTATTGTATGTTGTCCAGGGTCCATCAGGACAGAGGGGTAGGTCCTCGTACTATATTCGGTTTACTTATGACTTCTCTAGTTCTTAGACATGTGTTTCGTAGAAACACAGGGTCTAAGTTTTGAGGAGTTATAGGTATTTGAATAGAGTAGAGAACCAGCTGTAGCAAGTATCGGGATTCTTCAAAGAGATCGAAGATGTAGATACTTGTGTATGGTATTCAGTTGATAGTAATGAGAACTTGCTTCTCTTTCAGGTTACTCATAATTGGAAGCATTCCTAAGTTGAGTAACGCTGATCGGCCTCCTTCCATTTAGTTGACATGCACTGGAGACAGCTGCATGATTTGAATCTGGTTCAATTAAATCAGTGCCTCTGGTTCTATATTGGATATAGAACAGTTCATATCTTAACGATGTTAAGGTACGGGGAGTTGTCCGGCTTGTGCTTAAAACCAGACTCCGGATAACTCAAGGCACGTTTCTGTAATGGCTGTTTATGGGTTGACCCAGGCTATGACGAGGGTTGACTTTCTACCATCTGGCAGATCAATAGAAATATTGTTCTAGACTCGCCACAGTTTTATTATGTTTTTTTTTTCAAAAACAGTAGTGGGAGTATGGTAGAACTGGAAGTGATTCCAGAACCGCAAACGATTACTGAAGATTTGATATGGAACCTAAAGATTCAATCTGATTTGACATTCCATTGCCACTCCGCAGATAAGGTAGGTAACTTCAGGCACCCGAGAGGTACTCCGGTAGCCTCAAGGACGGTGACAGGGAAGTTCTTGTTTACCCACACTTGCCATTGTTGTTGTTCCAGGCTGCGAGACCCGGCAGGAGGATGAGTATAGCGTCGTTCTAAACTAGCTTTAGAAGTGCACGTCTATATGACTCTGGCAGAGGGTTGTCGTAGTCAGTGGGAGCAGCGGAAGCATTGGTGGACTTTATGCTTATGTCTATTTATAGACTAAAGCAGAAATAGCGGAGTTAGATCATCTGTTTCTGATGTGACAGTCATGGGTTTGACGTCATCAGAATAGGGGATGGATCTGTTGAGAAGGTAGTAGGAAGTGACATTCCTATACTACGATCGGTTATACTTTGGTCGTCACACAGTGTTTTCTCCACATGGGACTTGGATATTATATCAGACATACTGGTTACTAGATCTATGGTTTTAGATCTAGATTTGGGTGGTTTCCCAATCTGGGTATCTTGACAGCATTCTATGAGTATTTAGAATGGACGACTCCTGACACGGTAGTACACCTGCAGTTGATGGATTCACCCTCTCTAAAGGTGTCTTATAGACTAAAGGGGAGAGGGATACTCATGATTGGCAGATCACTTGCTTAGGCAATTGAGTCAATCATAAGATGTCATGTACCACACCAGATGTTGTTCTTGCACTAGATGCAATAAGTTGATATTGATCCAATCCTGGAGGAACAGTCGGAAGCAGTTTTAGAACATAAGTGAATGTTCTAGGGATATGATAACGGCTGCCTCCTTTAGGAGACGGTTATCACTCCAGGCTTCCAAGGTGACATGGACGACAAGGAGGTTGTCAGAGTTATAGTTCTCCCTCTGACGAGGGACAGTATTTTGGACAGGTGGTCCAAGGCAATACTGAGGGAGGCATGGCGCAGGATACTGATTAAGTTCAGTTGTTGATACAGTCTAAGAAGTTTGGATTTGGAGTTCATTTAAGAACTAGGTCCCATCAGACATCCAGACATTCCAAGACAGGTATTACTCATTTCGGGAGATGGCTTTCTCCGCGAATTTGAGATATAGAGAGACATTGAAAGAAACATCACAGCGGATCCACTCACTGAGGCTATTCCTCGAACGCAATAGTTTCGCAAACGAGTTTTGTGAGACTGACTTGTAGAGGAGTTGGGTGTTCGGTATCACACGGGCTGTGAGTATGCGACATCGCAATAATTAGCCTTGAGTGCAAGTGGGAGATTGTTGGAGATAGTGCCCTCAGAGTCAATTATTGGATCACAGGCACGTGATTGCAATGATTGAGGGAGGACCTATCCCAGGAGGACAGTCTTACTCAAGATGATAGTATGCTATCTGGTTTATCTTTATCATCGTGTACTGCTTTAGGTGACCTGACATGTCGCTATTACACGTTGATAGAGCCCCTAGGATTCTTGCTTGACGACCAGCAGTATGATGGAGATCATATACGTGGGAGCTGGGGTCTATAAGCACATCCTTAAAAGGTCCCTAGTCGTAGGAGTTTCGAGACAGGGCATCGATACTCCATTAGTAGACTAGTGTATACAGTCGAGACCCCGACGAGGGGCGGTGGCCGGTCTCACAAGCCACTGGTGTCAGTTGGTTCACCTAAGATGTATACAGGTGCTCATTGGGTTATGAGTACACCGGACAGGACTCGCCGGGAACCTGCTAGTTGGGCTTATACCTGACGTCAGATAGCAGTTCCCAGGTGACATGTGTACAGGTTAGTTCATCGACCTGAGGATCGTCATTTGTCTCGTGTGAGTTCCCACTGTGCTTTGATTACTACCCTACCACGGCTCAAAGGAGTCGTGCAAACAGGTTTTAGTTGGGCACAGTCCCGAGCCACATGGAGGCAGTGAGCGGATCTTCAGGGGTTCGTCTCTCCCGGTATTGGGGGTGAGGTCGCGCTGTGTCTAGGAGAGCCGTTACGCAAAGCCCTCGGCCGAGGCAGGAGATTTACTGGTAGGTATTCCAGTAGTATCTCAGGGCGTTTTGGGCTACACTCCGACACGACTTGTACCGCTTTTGGGGGTCTGACTTTTACCAACCCCCTAGGCCCGCCATGCGATACTCATAGACGAACGGACCGGACTGTACGGATATTGTCACTGACAGGCTCAGTAGGGTGTCAGGATGAGTTCGCTCATCGACGTCCCTTTTGGTCAATAGCTGGTGGCCCGTTACGTATTGGCTTATACCTCTGACGTGCTAGTGGTTAAATCCACAGCCATTGTATTGACGAGTCTTTAGAGTCCACCACACTTACAGTTACTCAAGCTTTCGGGCGAAACGCTGTAGAGGCCGTATGGAGATATGGCAGGGTCCGATCAGATACGTGCGGTATTGCACGCATCAGGATCGGACAGTTTTGTACTAGTGGCCGTATAGTTATATGGCAAGGTTCGATCAGATACGTGCGGTATTGCACGGATCAGGATCGAACGGTTTTTACTAGCCGGCTTTGGTTTAAGCCGGTACTAGTTTAGTACAGTGTAGATTTTTGTCTCATTGCATTTGTATCTGGTCGGAATACAGATGCGGGTGTGTATGCACAGTATAGGGGTTTTCCTGTAATTTATTACGGGACCAGTTTTCTGGAGTTGCCAGTTTGCATTCCGTTCCGGCCGGTTTTCCTTTGTTCTTTCCCGGCCGGACTTTTCTGATGGAGGGGGTTATTTGCAGTTTTGCAAATTACACTTTGTGGAGGATTTTCTTGCATATGTATTTATCATGATAGCATCTTTAGATGCCATTCTTTTCCTTGATCTTTTCATGCTTTATCTTGATTAGAAATGATAAGAATGGTTGATGTAAGTTTGTAATGATTTTGTTTGGCTATGGTCACCACTTATGCTCCTACCATCACCTCCCTTCATGCTTGATATTGTTTCCTCCACCATTCTTCTTCTCACTTGATGAAATGGATGATAAGTTCTTCATGAGAGAAAAAGAAAGAGAGAAGAAGAAGAAGAGAGCTTCATCTTGAGAGTCTCATCCATGATCTCATTTTCTTGTTAGAAAAATGCAAGCACCATTTTTCCATTCTTGATTCCTCCATCACCATGGCAACAAACCCCATAGAGACATACCCTCTACACTACACATTCTACAGCACATCTTGAGCATGTCGAGTTGCCGGCTTCATGCGCGAGTTGCCTCGGCATTGAGGCGGGAGCCCGTAAAAGAAGAAGGCGATGTGGTGCCCTTTCCGGCGAGGAGGCGACGATGTGGAGGCAACACTTTCCGCGGGAGATCGGGACGATGACGAGAAGACCGGAGGACTCGGATCACTCGGTATACTTCTCACCCTATCTCTTGATTGCTAGCATTAGGTTAATGGTAAACGATCCGGGTTTTCATTGTCCGCGGTAGCGCCGGTTTCCGAGTAAGGAAAATTTTTAATTCCGCATTTTGGCCTCGAGTAAGAGGCCGGGGCGCTGCCATGGCGCAACATTTAGCTGACCGCTTGCGGCTTAGGGGTGCTTGATATGATCATCACCCACTGCCGGCGTATTGACGAGTCTTAGAGTTCCACAATGGAGTTACCTAGTCCAGGCGAAACGTTGTGGTGCGAGTATGTGATATGCGCATGGACCCGGTTAAAATGCGCGTATAAGATACCGTATATTAATCGGGCGGCTTGCTTTTGGTTGGGTCGTATGTGATATGGATAGATTGATAAATCAAGTGTTGATTTATCATTTAACCATTAGTTTCTCATTAGAAATCCTTTCTTGTATTTTTTGGATGTATGCATGCATGTATGCATTCTTTCTTGATTCATGCACATATGGATGTGCATGCACACACATACATACATACATCATCCTTCATGGTTGTATATACATAGAAGATGGTGGCAATATAAGACTCACACCTTGGTTAAATAATATGGATTATTATTTCTATTTGTGTTAAAACAAAAAGAAAAAGGAAAATGGTAATTCATGGATTAGTTTCTACACCCTTCTTTGACCTAACCACGCTCACCCACCTTTACCATGGATTAACATTCCTTTTGTGTTTTAACTCAAATTCAATAATATCTTTATTATTTAACCATGGTTTGAGATGAGAAGTGAAAAATATATATACATATATTTTCTATTTTTCCATTAGACATTATCTTTTCTCTTGTTCTAAAAAGGCCATCATCTTCTTCCTCCTTCTTCTTTTGCTCTCTAGATTTCTCTAGTGAGCAAATTACTCACCAAGTTAGGATTTTGAAGTGAGAAAAGCCACCACAACATCATTTTACACAAGTCTTGCCCACTTGTTTAGAGTGTTAGCTTCATTTCTTTCTCTTGATCAAGTGAAGTTGCAAGCTTGGACAAAGGAGCTTCGGGTGGATCGTCGTGGACGTTAGAAGACCTCAAGCTAACCGTTTTCTAACCCTCAAGTGGCCAAGGAGTCTAGCATAGGGAGCTACAAAGGTTGTACTCTCAAAACCCTAGCCTTTGTTACTTGTGATGTGGTTTAAAGTTATGAAACCTTAATTTTCTAGGATTGATTCTTTGTGTGTTCACTTAGCACTCTAAAAATTTAATCTTTGAGACATGTGATGATTCCAAACCTCTCATAGGGTGCTAGGTAAACCTAACATTGGTATCAGAGCCGACCTAGAACATTAGGCGGCACTTTAGCGAAGTAAAAACTCCGATCGAACCGAAATACGTTTTTTTGGGACACTCTCTGGACAATTTTTCAAAACTGTTATTTTCCAGAATTAAAAATATGTAAAAAATTCAGCAGGTAAATCTAAGAAATACTATAAAAAACGATGCAGTGAAAGGTAATTTCCGCCGCAGAAACACGGCCAAAGCTTGCTTGGGCCGCGGTTCCGCGGCCGTACAGGTGAGTCAATGCATGATTTCAGACAGTAATACTTATAACTGCTTGTTGATATTTTTGGGTATTTTTAATCTGGTTTAAGTGTTATTTGTTCTGGAGATTGTTTTGAGTTCAATGATTCGATCGGAATTTTAACTTCATGTTTTTTCTGGATAATTAGAAAGTATTGAATTGTTCGAACGAGTGTCGTTTGCTCACTTTTCACGGGGTTTAAATCTTTCGGAAATATGTGCAAGTTTTTGATTAGTCCAAAAATTTGTGGTTTACCGTAATCAGAAACGGCGTCGCTTCGCAGCTAGCCGGTGAATACGGGTCGATCCGTAGGGATGTGTGAGTTTCTGTTTTTGTGTTATAACGAGTTGATTACGTGGGTTGTTTGGTTTTTATCGATTGAATTTAAGACGAAGTTGTGTGATAAGAAAAGACTCGTTAGGGTTAGGTCGAAGGTAGGGATGTTGAGATCTATGTTTTCACCTCTTTCAATGCCGTGGTTTAAGCTTTTTAGAAAAATCACAACAATTATTAGCAAAGGGGATTAGGATGATCGGGAAGAAACAAAGTTTCTTCCTCTAGATCCTTGTCCGTCCTTTCCTATTAATTGATGTGATCTTCATGGACGTCATATAAGTCCGGCCTTTTATACTACGGTTCACCGTTACCTTGTAGGTAGGGTACCGTAGGGGGCGGATCGTATATGCGTGCATGAAGGTTTCGTTTTAAAAATAAATTGGCATTGAAGGAGGTGAGAGACATCCATCTCTCACTCACTCCCTTGTTCCTAACCCTAACGAGCGAGGATTTTACTCGCTCATTAGGGAATTATTACAACGACACATTTTTATGTTTATGTTTTAAATAATTACCTTACGACAGATTAAACAAGCTAACTAGTAAACTTCAGCAAACAAAAGATTACTAAGGCAAGTAGAACAATTATACTAGGGCAGGAATTTAAAAACTTACAATAAAGATGATGCCCTGAATTCTCCAACAAATCTCACTTTTATTGAATATAAAGAGGCATACATTTTTACAGATCTAGATTACAATTTATAAGTAAACAGAAGAGTTAGGGTTTCAGAGTCTCGCGCATGTTAAATTACAGATTTGACCCATGAGAATCCTAACATCTGCACCGACACAACAGCACAGAAGAAATCCACCGACACGGGCACCACATGGCCACGGAACCGCGGCGAAAGGCAGGGTTTGGCCGCGGTTCCGCGGCCAAATTAGGGAAGTGGGCTCTGTGGTTTTGTGGGCTTTCCTCTGGGCTTCTTGGCTTTCTGTTTCTATGTGTATTTTCTCTGTTGGGCTTCTAGGTCTTCTCCAGATCTTCAGTGAAACTTGTTCGTATCTTTTGACCGTTCACTTGACATGTTTGGACCTTGCACTGTTCTTCGTCTAGGCTTGACTAAGATCCGTCTAATTGTTGGTCAAAAGTCCCTTTTTCTGTTGTTTTGTGTCTTTTTCACTGTATTTGCTCAAGAAACCTGTATCCTGTAACATGCAACAAACGATCGTCAAAAGCATCTGTTTACTTATAAAATGCACGAAAGTGGGGCGTATGAATTGCAATATTATGATGTGAACAGTTTTGTGATGGACCCTCTAGAAGACAACAAACCTTAACTCAATTATGTGACTGTCTTGAACTGCCTTTTGAACCTTAGGGTTTGGGGCAGTACGGCGTGCCACATGTGAGGCGTTGGCTTGACCCTTCTACGGCTGGACCGCTACTACTGTGACACACTCTGGATTTTTTGAACTCCGCTCAAGTGTTGAGCTTTAGGGAATTTTGGGGATTTGATCATTCGTTCGAAAACTTTAATACTGTCTATTTATCTGGAATGTGATACAATGTGTGGAATTCATATAGCTGGACATGAAATACGAAGTATGTGATATTTCGCATTTACGATGTCTAAAGAGAATGTGGATTCCAGATATTGCAGTTTTACACTTTCTTTTCTGTGACCGTAAGTGTAGTATGTAGTGGTATTGCCGATTGTCATTTCTATACGTCGACGACGATCGATGTATGCATACTTACTTACAGTTGATGATATGAGATATTATGTGTTGCTGAGATATGATGTGCAAGATTGTCGCGATTGAATAGCCGGGTTTTTTTATGTGAGATGAGAGTTTTATATTTTCATTCATGTAAATTCAAATATAATGTAATATTCTTTTATTTGGGGCACTTCCGGGTTGAGGTTGATGACACAAGTGTTGTATATTATTTACTTTTCCGCATTAGGATAGACCCAAGGAGAGGAGCATAGGTGACCGGGTTCTGGGGTTCAGTGGGAGGCCATCTCGAGGAGTCGAGACCGGGTCTTCTAAACTCCAGAATTGGTAGGGTCGCTTGCCGCTCTCGTAGGGATCCAGGGTGTGGGCTTAGCTATTCATCACGACTGTGGAATCCGTATTTTCTATTATTGGCTAAATACTAAATACGAACGTCCTAGTATATCCCACATTATATCTATGTTTCCGCTGCCTGTGTTCTGTGATATCTGAGACGATTGATATATTATATATATGATATATAGTAGACATTGCTTATGTTTTACACCCGTGCTAGTCCCGTCCCGGCATGCCGTTAGTTAAGTAACCTAACGGTGCATAACGGAACATTGCGGCGAATGCGGATGGTATAAGCGTACGTGTTATTTTCGTTTCTTTTCTGTGATTGGCTTAAGGACTTAAATGATGGGACTACATTAATGTGATTAACGTAAAGAAAATAAACCTAAAAGATGTTGTAGAATCGGATTTGAAAACCACTCGGCTATTTATGAAAAAGCTACATTTCAAAACTGCGGAGCTTAAGCCACTCCTTTTGAAAACCATTTGATTCTACAATGATATCAAGTTCAAAGCGTTAAAGATTTTATTAAAAATCATCCGCAACCCTCCGTCATTTTAGGAAGTAGAGTACTTAGTATTCGTGCTACGTTTGTTGACTATAGTTAAGGCGTAGTGTACGGTAGCTAAGTGATGTCTTCCTACATTGCATATGATGCAGATTAATTAGGACATTCATATGACTTTGTTGACCATAGTTAAGGGTCATGTGAGTGGGTCTAATTAATCAAGAAATGATGGGTAGAACTTGACTGGTACTTATGATTTGTTGACCTTAGTTAAGGTCATAAGTACTAGGGGTAAAAACCACATCGGGAATTTCAATAGTTGAAATTTGCAATGAGATTGCATACCTTCCATGTAATGGTTGGATCCCGATCCCACTGTGGGCAATAGTTGCTCTTAGGAGAGTTTTACAGTTTACAATTAGCTAACTCATTAGGTGTCTAGAAAGGTGTTAACGGGGCTACGCCTCTGGGAAAACGAGGTTTACTTTAATTAGGTCCGTGCGAAAGTACGGGGAACCTCCCTCAAGTACCGACACTGGCCTGGCTGAACGGTTAGCGAAGTTGTAGACTGTAATTAATCCTGACTAGTTTTTCTTTTTAAGTTTTGAAAGAAAAACTCGATTAAAGCAGTGGGAAACATCGATTAGACAAGATAATAACCAATCTGATCTATGCAAGAGCTTTCGCTGAGTGTATTCTTTTCTCTCTCTTAATGGCAGATACCCATGACTGGACTCAAGCTTGTACTAGATAAAAATAAACTGAATGAGACCAATTATAAAGACTGGCTGAGAAATCTGAAAATAGCCTTGACTTATGATAAAGTATCATATGTCCTCACGGCTTCAGCCCCGCCCATCCCAGGTCCAAAATGCTCAGTTGTGGACATTGAAGTCTGTAAGACATGGGACGCTGACTGTGCCACGGCCAAATGCTTCGCGCTTGTATCGATGGATAACACACATCAAAAGCAGCACGAGAATATGGACATTCATGCCATATTGCTCCATACAAAGTAGTTGTATAGAGAGCAATCCCGTGTATTACGATACGAAGCATCAAAGAAATTGTTTCAGATGCGAATGGCCCCTGGCACACCAGTAGGAGACCATGTTCTGAAGATGATAGCTCTTATAGAAGAGCTTGAGGACCTTGGATGGACGATGGACAATGAACAATATATGGATATTATTCTGCAGTCCCCCCCTCCACCTTTGCTCAATTCATAGTGAACTTCAACATGCACAACATGGAGAAGGAACTCCCTGAACTCCTTAATATGTTAAGGAGTGCAGAGAGCACTATGAAATCAGCAAAAACTCCCGTTATGACTGTTGGACAATCTTCCTCTTCTCGCCCAAAGGCTAAGGCCAAGGGAAAGAAAAAGAAGAAGCCCACCAATCCTAAGGGTGGAGTTAAAAAGGTGAAAGGAAAGGAAAAGTCCAAAGCTGGAGACTCGGGGAAAGGGGAATGTTTTCATTGCTACAAGACAGGACATTGGAAACGCAACTGCACGGAGTACTTAAATCTCAAGAAGAAGCCTGGGGATGCTTCTGCTTCAGGTGCGTTTGTAACAAAAAACTGTTTTTCAATAAACTCTGCTTCCTGGGTATTGGATACCGGTTCAGGTTCTCATATTTGCAATTCTATGCAGGGGCTGAGAAATAGCAAGGTTTTGAAGACAAGTGACCATACTCTCCGCGTTGGAAATGGTTCCAATGTACATACAGTCGCAGTGGGAGAGTATCACTTGGGGTTGCCATCTGGGTGTATATTGGTTTTGAACCCATATTATTTTGTACCAAGTATGCTTTGTAATATAATATCCGTTTCTTTGTTAGACAATGAAGGATATAATTTTGTATTGCAGAACAATGTTATGAACATTCACCTGAATCAAATGTTGGTTGTGTATGGTACGCTTAATAACGGGATATATGTCCTAAATCAACACACGGTTTTCAGTATACAACACACTAATAAAAGAAAACTTTCAGAATTAAATGAATCTTTTCTTTGGCACTCTTGACTTGGTCATATTAACGAAACAAGACTGAACAAGTTACACAAAGATGGATATTTAAACCCTTTTGAATATAAATTTTATGCGACTTTCCAGTCTTGTATCAAGGGTAAAATGACCAAAACTCCATTTATGCACGGAGAAAGAGCTACTGAGCTCCTAGGCCTCATACATAGTGATGTATGTGGGCCAATGTCTACACAGGCTAGAGGAGGTTTATCATATTTCATTACATTCACTGACGATTTCTCAATATTCGGTCATGTATTTTTATTAAAGCACAAGTCCGAGGCTTTCGAGAAATTCATTAAATATAAACATGAAGTAGAAAAACAAACCGGCTTGAGTATCAAGATGCTTCGATCAGATCGAGGTGGAGAGTATCTCAGTACGGAATTTGCAAACTTCCTAAAAGAGAATGGGATTCTCTCTCAGCTCACTCCTCCTTACACACCACAGCACAACGGTGTGTCAGAACGACGGAATCGGACCCTATTAGATATGGTCCGTTCCATGATGAGTGATGCTGAGTTACCCGTCTCATTTTGGGGGCATGCATTGGAGACTGCAGTGTTTCTACTGAACAGGATTCCAACCAAAGCCGTTTCTACCACGCCATATGAGATATGGCATGGGAAGAGACCATCTCTTAAGAGAATTAAGATTTGGGGTTGCCCGGCTTATGTTAAAAAGCAAAATCCGGACAAACTCGAGACACGGTCAGTCATGTATAATTTTGTAGGGTATCCAAAGAATTCTTATGGATATCTTTTCTACCACAAAGAGGAACAAAAAGTGTTTGTTTCTCAGTATGCCACATTCTTGGAAATTGAGTTTTTCACAGATAAAGATGATGGCAAGGTGGTGGATCTAGAAGAGGTTCTAGAGACACAAACTACAAATGACGACTTGGTTGAACCGGCTGTTGCAATAGAAACTGAGAAACCTCGGCCACTCTGTAGGTCTGGTAGGACTTCTCGCCCACCGGAGAGGTACTACGGTTTTCTCATTGATGGTGACGGAGAAGATTGCATCATGGATGATGATGATCCTACCAGTTTCCAGCAAGCTATCATGAGTGGAGACTCTGTGAAGTGGCTGGATGCCATGAGATCTGAAATGGAGTCTATGTACACCAACAAAGTATGGACTTTGGACGTTGTACCCCCTGGGGTAAAGCCTGTGGGGTGCAAATGGATCTTTAAAAGAAAGATTGGTGTAGATGGGCTGTTGGAGACCTATAAGGCAAGACTTGTGGCGAAGGGTTTTCGTCAAAGACCAGATTTGGACTATGACGAGACTTTTTCTCTTGTAGCCATGCTTAAAATCATTCGGATCCTACTTGCTATTGCTGCTCACTACGATTATGAAATCTGGCAGATGGACGTTAAAACAGCATTTCTAAATGGAAATTTAGAAGAATGCGTTTATATGGATCAGCCAGAGGGCTTCATTGACAGTGGGAGCAGCGGGAAAGCATGTAAATTGCTTAAATCCATATATGGGTTAAAGCAGGCATCACGGAGTTGGAACATCTGTTTCGATGATTTCATCAAAGAGTTTGATTTCATCAGAAATCCAGATGAACCTTGTGTTTATAAGAAGGTTGTAGGGAGAGTTGTCACATTCCTCGTATTGTACGTGGACGACATTCTTCTGATAGGAAATGATATTCCCATGCTACAGTCGGTCAAATCTTTCTTATCACTAAGGTTCTCCATGAAGGACCTGGGTGATGCCACATACATTCTGGGCATAAGGATCTATAGGGATAGATCCAAAAGGTTATTGGGATTGTCCCAAACCAGGTACATCAACACCATCCTAAAAAGGTTTAGTATGGAAGACTCCAAGCGGGGTGCCTTACCCGCTTGCCATGGGGCCACTCTCTCCAAGGACTCTTGCCCAAAGACCGATGAAGAGAGAGCTCGCATGAGCGTTATACCCTATGCTTCGGCAGTAGGATCTATAATGTATGCGATGTTATGTACACGCCCAGATGTAGCTTATGCACTTAGTGTTGTAAGCAGGTATCAATCCAACCCAGGGGAGAATCACTGGACAGCTGTGAAGAACATTCTTAAGTACTTACGAAGGACTAAAGAATTGTTCTTGGTGTATGGTAATGGAGATCTCCAAATGGAGGCTTTTACCGATTCGAGCTTCCAGAGCGATAAGGACGATAGCAAATCTATCTCTGGGTTTGTATTTACCCTCAATGGAAGGGCGGTAAGTTGGAAGAGTTCCAAACAGGATACCGTTGCAGACTCTACGATGGAGGCTGAGTACATTGCTGCAAATGATGCCGCCAAGGAAGCCGTCTGGATGAAGAAGTTCGTCTCGGAGTTAGGAGTAGTTTCAACCATTATTGATCCAATACCATTGTATTGTGATAATAATGGGGCTATGGCGTTAGCCAAGGAGCCCAGGTCCCATCAGCGGTCCAGACACATCCTGAGGCGTTTTCATTTGATCCGGGAGATTGTAGATCGCCACGAGATCGAGATTAGGAGAGTAGACACAAAGAATAACGCCGCGGATCCATTCACCAAGGCCCTCCCTCAGCCGCAGCATGAGCGACTTTTTGAGATGTTGGGTATGAGATACGCCAATAACTGGCCTTAGAGCAAGTGGGAGATTGTTGGATATATGTATGCCCTAGAGGCCATTATATGATAGTGGATGTATCTGTACATGTATATAGATATTCAGTGTACATTCTTGCTCGACATGATAGTATGCTATCTGGTTCTTCTTTATCTGACATGTTGATTTGATCATGCTTTTATTCATTCATACATGCTGATAAAGCCCTGAGGATATCGGCTTGACTACTGTGATTATGATGGAGATCATACTAGTGGGACATCTGTAGTTTATAAGCATATCCTGGAATGTCCCTAGTCGTAGGAATATCGAGACGGGGCATTGATATACTAGAGTAGACTAGCATATATGATACTAGACCCATACGATGGGCGATGAATGTTCCCACATTCATCGATGTTTGACATCGAGATCATATACGGGTGCTCAGTGGTGACTGGGTACACTGGACGGACTCACCGAGAACTCCTATATGGAATTATATCTATCGTCGGATAGCAGTTCTCAAGTGACACTGGTGCAGGTTAGTCTGTAGACCCGAGATCGTCATAGAGTCTTGTGTGCTCTCCCACTGTACTTTGATTACCACCCTACCACGGCTTTACTGAGTCGTGCAAACAGGTGGCCGTTGGGTACAGTCCCGAGACACACGAAGGCGATGAGCGATAGGAGGGGTTTCGTCTCTCCCGGTATTGGGAGTTGATGCTGTGCTGTGCTCGACTGGTTATATCAGTAAGTACCTGGCCAGGGCTGCTGAGATTTACTGATAAGTGTTATCAGTAGTTTCTCGATCTGTTATAGACCATTCACCGGCACGACTTATTGAGTTATTGGGGTCGACGTGACCATCCCTAGGCTCGATATGCAGCACATTTGACGAAGAGACCGGACTGTACGGTAGTGTTGCCGGTTGGCTCGACGGGAGTTGTAGCAGGTTCGCTTGTTTTCTTCTGATCGCTCAATACCCGGGTGGTCGTTACGTTTAGCTGACCGCTTGCGGCTTGGGGGTGCTTGATATGATCATCACCCACTGCCGGCGTATTGACGAGTCTTGGAGTCCCACAAAGGAGTTACCTAGTCCAGGAGAAACGTTGTGGTGCGCGTATGCGATATGCGCATGGACCCGGTTAAAATGCGCGTATAAGATACCGTATATTAATCGGGTGGCTTGCTTTTGGTTGGGTCTTATGTGATATGGCCGGATTGATAAATCAAGTGTTGATTTATCATTTAACCATTAGTTTCTCACTAGAAATCCTTTCTTGTATTTTTTGGATGTATGCATGCATGTATGCATTCTTTCTTGATTCATGCACATATGGATGTGCATGCACACACATACATACATACATCATCCTTCATGGTTATATATACATAGAAGATGGTGGCAATATAAGACTCACACCTTGGTTAAATAATATGGATTATTATTTCTATTTGTGTTAAAGTAAAAAGAAAAAGGAAAATGGTAATTCATGGATTAGTTTCTACACTCTTCTTTGACCTAACCATGCTCACCCACCTTTTAACCATGGATTAACATTCCTTTTGTGTTTTAACTCAAATTCAATAATATCTTTATTATTTAACCATGGTTTGAGATGAGAAGTGAAAAATATATATACATATATTTTCTATTTTTCCATTAGACATTATCTTTTCTCTTGTTCTAAAAAGGCCATCATCTTCTTCCTCCTTCTTCTTTTGCACTCTAGATTTCTCTAGTGAGCAAATTACTCACCAAGTTAGGATTTTGAAGTGAGAAAAACCACCACAACATCATTTTACACAAGTCTTGCCCACTTGTTTAGAGTGTTAGCTTCATTTCTTTCTCTTGATCAAGTGATGTTGCAAGCTTGGACAAAGGAGCTTCGGGTGGATCGTCATGGACGTTAGAAGACCTCAAGCTAACCGTTTTCCAACCCTCAAGTGGCCTAGGAGTCTACCATAGGGAGCTACAAAGGTTGTACTCTCAAAACCCTAGCCTTTGTTACTTGTGATGTGGTTTAAAGTTATGAAACCCTAATTTTCTAGGATTGATTCTTTGTGTGTTCACTTAGCATTCTAAAAATTTAATTTTTGAGACATGTGATGCTTCCAAACCTCTCATAGGGTGCTAGGTAAACCTAAGACAAAGCACGAGAGCGCTAGCGCTGGAACTAAATGTTCCCCACCCTTGGATCAAAATTCCAACAAAGATGACTAAAAATCATCAAGTTACCTCTGAAAATTAGAACACCGTTGGATCAAAGATCCAATGGTGATTAAAAAATCACCAAGATACAAAATAAGTTCTGTATGGAAAAATATTTCCCAATTTTGTTAAAAACAAGAAGATTGTTTTCTGTAAAACAGAAGCCCTACGATCAAAGATCCAACAGTGGGGAAATCCCCAAATCAATTAGAGAAAAGATCTCTTCAACTGATTCAACAAATCAGCCTCCACTATATAAAGGACTCAAGACTTCAAGTCTTGCATAGAAGAACCCCACCCACAAATTTTGAGAAATTTCAAAAAGAAGAGCACGCTCTTGGAAGAAGAAATTTTCTTCAAGGTAAAAACAGAGAGATAAAAAATATCTCATCAAGGAAGAAGAACTTAGTTCTTCTTCTAGATCATAGATCTACAATGGCATAAGTCTTTCATCTAATAAAAGAGATCGTAATATCTTATAAAAGTAAAAGAACCCAGTTCTCTTTAGATCACAGATCTATGAAAAAGTTGTTTTCACAAAAAAAAACATAAGAGATTATAATATCTCCTATAAAAATAAGAACTTTGTTCTTAGATCCATGAGACAAAGTCTCTTATAAACGAGAACTTAATTCTCAGAGCACAGAATTGATAGAGAGCACTCTGTGCCCAAGTCTGACGCTCAGCGCCAAGCGTGCCACGTGCTCCTCACGTGTGCGCTACTTCATAAGAAGTGTCTGAGCGTTCCAAGTCTGGCGCTCACCGCCAGGCGCGCCACATGCTCCTCACGTGTGCACTACTTCATAAGAAGCGCCTCAGCGCTCCAAGTCTTGCGCTCAGCGCCAAACGCGCCACGTGCTCCTTACGCGTGCGCTGTCTCACAGAAAGCGCCTTAGCACTCCAAGTGTGGCACTCAGCGCCAAGCGCGCCACGTGCCTCTCACGTGTGCGCTATCTCACAGAAAGCGCCTTAGCGCTCCAAGTCTGGCGCTCAGCGCCAAGCGCGCTACGTGCTCCTCACGTGTGCGCTGAGAGAACACAAAGTGTTCTTTAAATAAGGCCCAGAGCCATAATGAGTGCTCAGCACTCAATAAAAGACAAAAAGGGTGTCAGAGCGCAAACCAATGCTCAGCATTAATAGATAAAAAAAAGACTAAGCCTAATTAAATGTCCAACATTTTAACTTAATGGGCTGAGCCCAAGTTGGCTACAGATCCCTAAATCAGATTAATTGAGCCCATATGCTCATAAATCTTTCCAATTGATCTTAGTCCCAAACTGGACTACAGATCTCCCAACCAACATTGGTTCAAAGGTACATCTCTTCGCTCCTCTAATATGTGTCGTTGTAATCCTTCAACGTCTTCAGAGAGGTGACGGGTCCCGACAACCAGACATTTTACGGATTGTAGGGTCCTTAAACTAATGGACTATGATGTCCTTAAACTTTATGGACTGTGAGGTCCTTAAACGCATGGACTATGATGTCCTTAAACTTTCTGGACTGTGAGGTCCTTAAACTCATGGACTATGACGTCGTTAAAATTCACGGACTGTGGGGTCCTTAAACTCATGGACTATGATGTCCTTAACATTACGGACTATGAGGTCCTTAAACTCATGGACTATAATGTCCTTAAACTTTACAGACTATGATATCTCTAAAATACCATGGACTATGATGTCTTTAAACTTATGGATCATTGTCCCTAAACTAAAACAACAGAGCCCACAAGCTCTTTTGTTAGATCTAAATGATCCCCATAACCCTGTTGAGTAGATCTTAGTCTAAAATTAGACTAGCGTATTCTTAACGAACGTTTAAGTTGATCTTAGTCTAAAATTAGACTAACGTATCCTTAACGAACGTTTAAGTTGATCTTAGTCTCAAACGAGATTAACGATCCTTGAACCCAACCCAAACCCAAATCTAAGAGAATACGGATTTGGATTAATCCATGCCCTATGGGCGACAACATAAATTAACCTCCGTATACAATCCACGGGCAACTAAAAATAAAATAAACACACACGATACGAAGTGACCATCTGGAGAAGTAGAAAGTGGTTACCGCGACGCGGTAGCATAATTAACTGCAGGGGCTTGCGCCTGCGGGGAAGAGCATCCCCACAATAAAAAACCCCTCACAATGAGGGGGAATCTGACGAACATCGGCCGCATCCGTCTAAACCTTCGATACATGGTGCCATAAATCAACTTGGCATCTTCGGAGAGGTGGACGGATAAAACCAAATAGCATCTGCCCCAAAATTAAGGCCGGACGTCCCAACATCCCGGTCGCGTCTTTCTGCGGAGAACAGATTCTGGTACGCCCGGTGGGACCTTTTGTTAGTGTATATGCCCTAGGAGCCATTATTGTATCATACTAGTTTGTATATTACTTAATGGAAGCTTGGGATATTCACACTTATATTAACAGTCTCGCTCAACATTGTAGTATGCTACTTGGTTTATATCTATCTTAATATGTGTATATGTTTCTTTTAACATATCGCGAATACATATTGATAGAGCTCATAGGATCTTGCTTGACTACCAGCGTTGTGATGGCAGTCACACTAGTGGGGGCTGGGTATTCTACAAGCACATCCTTTTTCAGGTCCCTAGTCGTAGGATTATCGAGACAGGGTATCGATACTCCAGAGTAGACTAGTGTGTACGCTTCTCATCCCAGCAGGGGAAATGGTCTGTCCTACAGCCATTAGTACGTTGTACTGGAGATAGTATACAGGTGCTCGTTGGGTTACGGGTACACCGGACAGGACTTGCAGGGAACTGTTGGTTGGTATTATACCCTTCGTCAGTTTACAGTTCCCAGGTGACATGAGTACAGCATAGTCCGCAGACTTGATACTGCTGCTTCGTCTCGAGTGTGTTCCCACTGTTCTTAGATTGCTACCCTACCACGGCTCAAAGGAGTCGTGCAAACAGGTAGCAGTTGGGTGCAGTCCCGAAGCACTTGGAGGCAGTGGCGGTTAGATAGGATTCGTCTCTCCTGGTATTGGGAGTTGATATCGCGCTGTGCTTGGAGAGCCATTACGCAAAGTCCCTAACCTGGGCAAACGAGATTTACTGGTAGGTTTTCTAGTAGCTTCTCAAGGTGTAATGGGCTTCACTCCAACACGACTTATACAGCTTTTAGGGGACTGACGCTTGCCGCCCCCCTAGGCCTGATATGCGATAGTCTTACACGAACACACCAGACTGTACGGAGATTGTCACATCAGGCTTAGTAGGAGTTCGGATGGGTTTCCTCATCGGCCTTCTTATCGACATTTACCTGGGGACCGTTACGTACAGCTAGTGCCGCTTGCGGTCTGTGGTTAAACCCACTGCCAGCGTAGTGTCGAGTTTTTAGAGTCCCACACAGAGAGTTTCCCTGCTTCGGGCGAAACGATATAGAGGTCGTATGGTTTTATGACAGGGTTCGGACACATACGTGTATTTATGCACGTACGATGTTCGGACAGTTTTTACTAGCGGGCTTTAGTTTAAGCCAGATTCTAGTATTGGATTATTGGATTTATACAGTCTCAGTATTTCCGTGTTTTCACGGATAGGAGGGGCATTCTCGTAATTTGTCGAGAAGCTTCTAGAAGAAAGATGAGGTGGAGAGCTTAGGTGGAATTTGCATTAAATGGATTAGTGACTCATGGTGTGATTCATCCAAATGAGTTAATGAAGCTTTTATTGCTTAATGACTCATAAGATGATTCGCACATAGTGAGTTAATGAAGCATGGTTGATATTATCATATGTTATTCATTTAATAATTATCATGCTTCATATATTCACAAATGAGATATTATTCATATCATTCTCACTCACACCTTCTCTCTCCTCAAGCTCTCTCCCTCTTCAAAGAACTAACCCCAATCCTCTCATGTGTTGAGATCCTAGGGTTCGAAAGACTAATAGATCCCTAATTCTCTTCTATATCCTTTAGGTTACTTTGATTAGCACTCATAGCCACCTAGTTACCTCAAGTGAGAGGTTAAAGCTTGGAGAAGGATCTCTCAGTTGGATCTTCTATCACATCGAGGAGGCCGACGAGAAGGTGAACTACAAGAACAAGAAGGACTTGAATCTTTAGGTATAATCATCTATCATAGTAGCTAATCACTTCTATATAGTTGTTAGTTAGGGTGTAGCAAAGATCCGTAAAGTTAGTCGATGTTAGTTTAAACAAAATGACTGTTTTACCTATTCCGCCTCCCCGCATCATGTGGGGTGTCTAACGTCGACTTACACCTTTTACTCTTTCCACTTCACACTTCGTGTGTCATGTTTCGCGAACGAATCACAGTTTGCTATGGTTGCCCCTGGATTCGAGGTACTAAGATTTGGTGTCTTGCTCCGTGCAGAAAACAGAAGATCAATGGCTTTCAACTGCACCGAATGCAACAACTGCAACAACTCGTACTCCGTCCTTGCTGGAGGAGTAACCTACGGGCCTCAAGCTGCCTCCGTTTCCAAGATGCCGATGGAACAGGTGACGCAAAACCACCATTGGGCATTTCTTTAGGACCATGCTCCCACCAATGAGCTTCAACGCCCCACTGCCGTCGTAAGAGACTCCGAAGAAGTTGGTCTTTCGTCTTACAACTACCGCAGCCCCTCTCAACGGGTCGCCCAAATCCAATACTTCAGTCTTTAACAGACTGGGCCAAAACTCCAATGGGCCCATGAAGAAGACCGTGATACCTAGGGGGGTTGTCCCAAAACGGATAGCTATCCCTGCTCCTGAAGTCATTAAAGCGGCTTCTCCGGCTAAGGGGTCGGTCTTCAAAATACTGGCCGTTTCAGCTCCCGCCCCAGGAAAAGTCATCAAAACTGCTTCTTCTGCTCGAAAGTCTACCTTCGACAGGCTGGCCATCCCCTCTCAACAAACGTCAGTCTTCAAGAGGCTGACATCGGCAACTTCTGACCAAAGCAGGGGGCACGATGAAGCCACTACGATAGCTGAACCAATATCGTCTGCAAGGATTGCTCGACGTCGCCACTGGCATCGAGTAAGGAAAGCTGGGGGCAGTTCCCCCTCTGGACTGACTCCGCCGGCTCCGACGGTGGAAATTGATGTTGTTGTTCCAACTGGGTACAGGTTTGAATCGCTTAGGAGGGTGCGTAAAAACTCTCCAACTGCTATATTGAAAAGATCTCCTCCACCTGTGGAGAGCGCTACAAAGGAGAAGCTGGAGCAGCCCCCTCAGCGCCTGTCCTCTAAAATTCACAAGGTCTGGCGACGGGTCCAAGACTCCATGATTGGGCAAGACTACACTCGCCGGCAGAAAAAGATGAAAGTTCGGCAAGAAGAGGACCACCCTGTCAAGCCACAGAAGGTGTAATCTACTTGGATGCCCGCTAGAACGGCCCCCTCAACTTCGACAACCCATAAAAGAGGAAGGCCGGAGAAAATCCCCGTGTCTGCGACGAATCGTAAGGGCACTGAACCCAAACGCCCCAAGTCTGGGGGCTTGGTGGTGCATACTGTTTATATGGCTTCCGGAAAAGAGGAAAGCCGTGCTTCTACGGGTCACTGACCGCTCACCCGTGTTGGATATAGTGCCCTCAAGGCAATTATCATAGTCGTAGGTAGGTGATTATGATGATTGAGAGAGAACCTATACCGATAGAACAGTCTTACTCGAGATGATAGCATGCTATCTGGTTTGTCTATATCATCATATATATGTTGATAGAGCCCATAGGATTCTTGCTTGACTACCAGTATTATGATGACGATCATATACGTGGGAGCTGGGGGTCTATAAGCACATCTTTAAATGTCCCTAGTCGTGGGAGTATCGAGACTGGGCATCGATACTTCAGTGTAGACTAGTGTATACTTATCCAGACCCTGACGAGGGGCGGTGGCCGGTCTCATAAGCCATTGGTATCAGTTTTTCACTTAAGATAGTATACAATGGCTCATTGGGTTATTAGTACACTGGACGGACTCGCCAGGAACATGCTAGTTGGTATTATACCTATTGTCAGATAGCAGTTCCCTGATGACATGTGTACAGGTTAGTATGTCGACCTGAGATCGTCATTTGTCTCATGTGAGTTCCCACTGTGCTTTGATTACTACCCTACCACGCTTAAAGGAGATGTGCAAACAGGTTTTAGTTGGGTACAGTCCCGAGCCATATGGAGGCAGTGAGCGGATCGTCAAGGATTCGTCTCTCCCAGTATTGGGGGTTGATGTCGCGCACTGCACGGATGGCCATCACTAGAAATCCTCGGCCGGGGTATACGATAATTACCGATCTAGAATCGATAGTTTCTCAGGTGGTGATGGGTTTCATACCGAAACGAATTATCGCGTTGTTAGGGGTCTGACTTTATCCACCCCCTAGACCTGATATGCGATACTCATAGACGAACGGACCGGACTGTACGGATATTGTCACTGACAGGCTCAGTAGGGTTTCAGGATGAGTTCACTCATCGGCTTCCCATTCGCTCAATACATGGGCAGCCGTTACGTACAGCTAGTACCACTGACATGCTTGTGGTTAAACCCACTGCCAGAGTATTGACGAGTCTTTAGAGTCCCCACAGATAGTTTCCCAAGTTCGGGCGAAATGTTGTAGAGGCCGTATGGTTTTATGGCAAGGTTCGATCATATACGTCCACATGTGCACGGATCATGATCGGACGGATCATACTAGTGGGCTTTGGTTTAAGTTGGATCCTGGTATTAGATTTGTTGGATTACTTTAGTCTCATTGCATTCGCATTCAGTTGGAATGCGGATGCAGGTATGTATATACAGGTGAGAGGTATCCTTGTGATCCGTCACGAATTTACTTTAGATGTTGCCATTCTCTTTTTGGATTAAACATTTTGGTTTAAATGTTTTGTGGTGGAAATTGTGAGTGGAAATCATCATGAAGAGCATCTAATGTGGCATGTGCATGGGTGATGACTCATGGTCTTATTTTTTGTGCTATGTCAACATTTGTGATTGATTATTATGTTGAAATGATGTGTGGAGAGAGAATGGACAGCCACAAGTAGTGGGGTTGGCCTTGAGATTTAGCATGAGTGCTCTCATTTTTCATTCCAATGCAATAATAAGTCTAGCTCTTCTTCTTCTTCCTTCTCTAGCTCACAAGTTTCATCCATGGCTTCATCTTCAACCTCCATCCATACAATCTCATGAGTTGAGAATCATTGGATGCTTGAAACAAAATTATCACACACATTCTCTACTTCATCTTTGACATGTCGGCTAGCAAACTTCATGTTCGAGTTGCTTCGGTTTGAAGTGGGAGCCCGTAAAAAGACTTCTTGACGTGGTGCCCTTTCGACGAGGAGACCGGAGATCGAGCGAGATCGGAGATGCCACTAGGAGCTAAGGATGGTGGCTAAAGACCGAAGGACACGGATCGATCGGTATAGCTATTCTAACTCCTTTTTATATTTTGCTAGTTAATGGTTAATGGAACGATCCGGGTATTTGGTTATGGTAGCGCCAAGTATTGAAAAAAATTTGTTCCGCATTTGTTCTCGGATTGACGGCCGGGGCGCTGCCGTAATCCAACATGGTATCGGAGCCACGCCATTAACCTTTACTAGCTTGTTCTAACATGTTTAAAACATCGATCGATCAAAATTTCCGAAACCGCAATTCCATTTTCCAAGTTTCTGCCGAATTTTAAAAGTCGTCGAAAAATTATTTTCAATATGTCAGAAAATCGTGCAGGCTTTTCTAAGACTCCATAAGAAATTTGAGAGCACGATCCTACAGTAGCACTGCTGAATCGCGGCCAAACCATTGTGTTTGCCGTAGTTGCGTGGCGGAACAGTTGATTCAGTGCACCATTTTTCTTGTGGGTGTTTTTCATTTGGAATTATGGTTTCTGGAATATTTTGTTTGGGCCCAGATTTTGTTTGAGTACTGGATTTGTACTTGGGGCCCACTTCGGGAAGTTTTGCCGATCGAGATTTTAAATACGTTAGTTTACAGTGCTTACATTATATCTGCGACCGTGAAGGTCATTATAGCGGTAAATCTTGTCTAATTGTTATAGGTCTTTTAGACGGGTTTGCGAACATGACATTCACGTTGATGTTCTGTGTTGTGCTGTGATATTGCGGATTTGTCGTGGTGGATAGCTTTGTGCAATGTTAGTGCAGTTTAGTTGTATTTGTACATTTGATATTGCGGGACGAGCGTCCGACATGTGGACTGCCGTCACTGCAAGTTTGTATATTATTTGTTTGGGGCACGACCGGGTTAAGGTCGATGTCACCCTTGTATATTATTTTCTTTTCTGTAGTAGGATTACCCCGTGGTGGAGTGCATGAATAGCTAGGTTATAGAGGGCAACGGGTCCGCATCTTATGGCGTTGAGACGGAGGGGACCTTAATCTAGAATTGGCGGGCTATTCGCCGCACTCGTAGGGGGTATAGGTTGACCCACGGAGGGATGCTCAAGTTACCGGATTCCGTGAAGTGTTGGGTGGCCCATTCACATTGTTGAAGGGGGTTGCCTCGCTTCTGGTTTTGGCGGGTAACTTGCCACGCTCATAGGGATCTAGGTTTCATTTCATAGGCTGTCTACACGACAGAGAACGTCGGGTCTCATTTGCGGCTCAAGTGAATCCCGGGGCTCCACGATTATTCACCATTCTGTGTTGCTCCTGTAATGTTGCTTTATATACTGCCTGGGATGATTATTATATATATTTATATTTAAACTAGTAGATGTTGTATATATTTTTCACCCACGCTAGTCTTATCCCCGCTCTGTCGTTAGTTAAGTAACCTAACAGGTGATGATGGGACCCAGTGGCGAATGCGGATGGCATATACGTACATTTTATTTTCGTTCTTTTCTGGTGTGATTAATTGATGGGACTGCGTTGATTCTGATCAATGCAAGGAAAACAAACATATATTTGATGTTGTTGGAACCAATTTTAAAAACTGACATTACAGACGTACGCTTTTGCTTTGCACAGTGGTATTCGGTTATGAATATCCAGCACCTCATTCGATGAGGCAAGGGCCGAGATTCCTTCATCGGGAGTGACCACTTGAGTAAAAGTTTGCATCAACGTAATAACTTCACTATAGTCGATTATTTTTGCTTTGCATCGTGGTATTCAGCTTGGAATATCCTGCACCTCATTCGACGAGGAAAGAGCCGAGATCCCTTCACCGGGAGTGACCTCTTTAGCAAAGGTTTTCGCAACTATATATTTATAAAAGCTATCAGGTTCCTTCATTTCAGTTCATTACGTTAAAGGTTTTTCGCCAAAAACCATTCGTAGCTCTCCGTCATTTCAGACGGGCAGCACTTATTATTCATGCTATGTTTGTTGGCCTACGTCAAGGCATAATGTATGGTAGCTATTTGTTACTTTTCTGTTGCATAGATAGATGCGTTGGTTTGGGACAGTCGTACTACTTTGTTGGCCTACGTCAAGGGTATGTACGGGTGGGTTCAAATTAACCTGGACAATGACGGGTAGAACTTGACATGTGACTTATGATTTGTTGGCCTACGTCAAGGTCATAAGAGCATGGGATAAAAATTCACATCGGAAGTTTCAAACATACAGGAAACTTGTCAGGAATGCGCATACCTTCTGGAGTGTGATAACTTGAGTGGCTTCCATCAAGTTATCATGAGATGATAGTTGGATCCCGATTCTCACTGATGAGTAGGATTACTCCTCGGGTGATTTTAGATGATCCTGACTAATTCTCCTTTTGGGTTTGTAGGAGAATTCGAGGAAACAGTGGGAGCCATCTAGATTAGATAAAGTAATTAACCATTCTGATCTAGGTTAGAGTGCACGCTGAGTGTTTCCTCTCTCTCTCTTTCTCTCTGACAGCGACTATGACCCGCCATAAACTAAAACTCATGAACCCAATTAACTGAACCTTCTTAAAACACTTTGGCCTTTGGAATGTCACGGTGTCACGTATATCATTGCTACTTCTATATCACCTTTCCATTTCTCCAGAACACCCCATATCACTACGAACATCCACTTCCATTGGATAAATCTATCGTATAGTTACATACGAACTCGAAGGAACTTATTCGAGGATGGATTCTAGTTCAGGAGAAAATGAATAGGACCATTCAGTTGTCTTTTCCTTTTACCTTCTCTCAGGTTGTGAGGACTCCTAGGATTAGGAGACAATACACCTATTACGCGTATTGGATAGTCTTCTTCCAAACCATAGGCAGGTGCCGAAAGGTAGGGAATGAAGAAAACCAATTAGCATAAGTGTGGTGTACAGAAGCTAATAAGTAAAGACATATAAAGGGATTAGAAAGTGGGCAAAGTAAATTGCGACTGCTATCATTCACGACCAAACCACGTATTTCATCGCAACTCCTACTTCACCTTTGTATTTCTCCAAAACACCCCGTATCATTACGAACATCCACTTCTATTGAATAAATCCATTGTATGGTTATATAGAACTCGAAGGAACTTGTTACAGTTCGGGAATGGATTCTGGTTCAGGAGAAATAGGAATAAGGTTTATTCAGTTATCTTTTATCTTTACCTTTTCTCTGGTTGCGAGTGCTCCTTGGATTAGGAGGGTACACCTATTACGCTTATTGGATAGTTGTCACGCCCTGCTTCCCAGAGTGCGCTAAGATAGGCACGTGACAGAGCCAACCATGCTATCCTTGGATAGGAAATATCCCTCCAGAGTCACATTACGGCTATAGAGATATCAAGAACAGTAATAAACTATCTAACACATGTCCATAAGCCAGAATAAACGAGTCATGAAATAAAATAATGCGGAAGCAAAAGATCCAAGTACAATAATAAACTGGAATGTACGTCCCATAATGCGGGCTCACATCAGGAATGAAAATACTGAAAGGAAACTAACTAAACTAATAATAGGTCTTCACTACTCGACCTGTTTATCAAAATACTCCTGGACTGCCTGCGATAAGGATAAGGGATCTGGGCAACGCAAAACCCAGACGTCAGTGCGTCATAATATCAATAATTCTAAGCAAGAAGGATGTGATGAAATATGTAGTCATGAAGTATGAAAAGTAACAAGTCATCAGTAGCAAGTAAACCGTAACATGAATATAGATCAGTGAATAGGATATAAACAGGTGAAGTGCAGTGAGTAGTCTAAACTGTGCTATAGGGTTATCTACTATAAAGTTATTCGAAATAAATTAATGTAATCCTCATCGTAACCCATCGGTCTATGCAATGTTCAACCCTACGGGACCACGGTAAAAGGATAATAGACTGTGATTCTATGTCCCGTTCAACCCCATGAGACCACGGTAAAAGGATAATACCCTTTGAGTTACGTTCGGCTACATTCTTGATTTCCCAATACCCCCAAGTTATGTGTGTAAGTCAAGTACTGATAAATCTGGAGCTAATGCCAACACAGGATCAAGCAGGTACAGGTTTGTCTGTATAGACAACAGGAAATGTCCGTAGGGACAACATGTCAAGATTGTCGGCATTAGTAACAAGACCAGGTAACATGTCAAGCTGTGGTACATCAGGTCATGTCAGGTGGTGTACATGTATCAAGTCATATCAAGTAGTGCACAGGTATCAAGTCATGTCAGTAGTAGTGTATCAGGTCATGTCAGGTAGTGCACAAGTATCAAGTGGGTGCTCATAATCAAACTGTAATAAGTATGGGTGCACAAAATCAAGTATGGGGTACTAATATAACAATAGAATGAAATAATGTGACATGGTATGCAAATCAATATAAAATCAATGATATGGATGCACAATTATCGATTAGGGTTGCATTTATAGTTCCAATACTAATTAGGATGCACTTTATTAAACATGGGGTGTAAATATCATAGTATTATGTATTAATGTGATCTATAGATGCAGTTATATATATTTAAATGAGATGGATGCAAACGGGTATCCGAAAACAGTAGAACTGTAAAATGGTAATGTGGGATGTACAGCTAAGCAATATGAGATGTAAATATTCCATTGGGTGCAGTATATTGTAATATAGTATGTAACAAGATAGGTTTGCATGCGCTAGATGTAAAGTAATACGTACAGAAGCAGACGGATGTCGAAGAACTGTAAAAGTAAACATGGGGTGCATAATTTGAAAAACCAGTATTATATTTATTAAAATAGATATATATATATATATATATATATTTAATGTAATGTAGCATGTAGCAAGATAAACTTGCCTCGACGGATCACGAAACGGATATGTATGGCATGTCCGACGTCGGCAAAACGTCGTAACGTACGTACAACACACAGGACGGGTCCATGCAATACAAGAGGGTGATCACGCAGGTAAGATACGTCCTGTGGGTCGTCTGGATTAGGAGCGACGATCACAGCTCCGGCAATGGCTGCAAATCAAGATTTCAGAACTGGAAAAGAAAAGAAAGAAATGAAGAAGAGGAAGAAGGAGGGAGAAGGAGAGGCTTACAGCTGTGGTGTTCTGTGGCAGAGGCGAGGCGATGGGGGTGACATCAATGATGGGCCGTCAACGGCGAGGATGCGGGCGATGGTTTCCGGCAAGGCAGTGGGGGTTTCATGAAGTCGGGTGAGGTTTCTTGGTGGCTGTAGTAAGGGTCGGGTATAGGGTGAAGGAGGAAGGAGAGAGGAGAAAGGAGATGGTGATGAAGGCGAGGTGAGGGCGACGAGGCTGTCGCCGGCGATGAGGTGGAGGCAGGGTTAAGGGTTAGGTGGTTGGGTTGCAGCGGGGCCGGGTTTTCATGGTTGGTGGTGGTGTGAGGTTGGGAGAGAGGAGGGGAGGGGAAAGAGAGAGGTGAAGGGAAGTGACGACGAGGTCGGCGGCGAGAGGGTGCCGGCGATGGAGGAGATGGGTGCAGGGGTTTCGCCGCGGGGAGATGAGTTGCAGCGGAGAAGGGAGAAGGAAGTAAAGTGAGGAGAAAGAGAGGAGGCGACGAGGTCAAGGGTGGAGGCGAGGTTGTGGTGGCGGCGACGACGATAAGGGCGCGGTTCTCACGTGGGTTAGGGTTGCAGGCGGCGAAGGCTAGGCGGGAAAAAAAAGAAGAAGAAAGAGGAGAGAGAGACGTGGGGGTAGAAAAAATATATAAAAGAATAATTAAATATAATATATAAATGTATATATACTTTGCAGAGGAGAGAGAGTCTGTTAGGTGACAAAAAAATCTTTTCATTGAAATTTTAAAAACGAAATGAATTTAACCTTTAACAATAAACAGTAAGAATTAAAATATTAGTTAAATTTTTAGATTTTGGCTAATACGAAAATAGTCCAAAACACGTCCGGGTTGGGTCTAAAAATTCAGTTTTAAAATACGGAAAATATACGTGTCAACCAAACCCAAAATCGGATATCCGGGTAAAGAAAAAGCATACCCCCAAGAATGGATGCACGCACGTGTACGTAGCCATCCAAACAGGTCCGTTACACTGAACGGGACGAGAACAAGGTGCGCGGATGCTACGACGGGGTTAGGGGCATCAAGCAGGCCATGCAAAGTATTTTTAAAATATTTTATGTGACTTAAAAAAATTTTATATTGTAAAATGCAATGCCAAATAAAATGCCAGTATGCAGTATTCAAGAAAATGCACCAGTCTACGTAACAAGTCAAGATAATTTATGAATATGAATCAAACAAGTTTCAAGCAAGCGGGTTGGGTCGAATGCAATGTAAAATGTAAAATACCATTCGTACCCAAAACACGATAAATCAAGAAAATACCACAAATAAGGAAATACGGAAACTGGAATTAGTATAAATGAACTAGGGTGTTACATTATACCCACTACAAAAGAATTTCGTCCTCGAAATTCCAAGAACAAAGAAAGATAAACACTCAGGAAACTACAAGAATAAGTATGGAAACTTCTGTCGGATTTCGTCTTCTCATTCCCAAGTCGATTCTCCGTACGAGCGATTTCCCCAAGAAACAAGTACGAGAGGGATAACCATGTTCTTAAGGACCTTTTCTTTTCGATCAACGATCGACATCGATCGTTCCTCAAAGATCAAATCCTCTCTTACCGTCAGCTCCGAATAATCCAGCACGTGTGTTTCATCTCGAACATATTTACAAAGTTGAGATACATGAAACACGTCATGAACATTCGCCAAAAATTATGGTAAAGCCAATCGATAAGCCACATCAACAATACGTTCCATAATCTCGAAAGGCCCTACGAATCGACGACTAAGCTTGCCTCGACTCCCAAAACGAATCACTCCTCTGGTAGGTGATATCTTCAAGAACACAAGATCACCAACAGCGAACTCTAGAGGTCTTCTCGATGTATCGGCCCAATTCTTCTGTCGATCTTGGGCTGCTTTCATGTGATTCCGGATAGTATTAACTTTTTCTACTGTCTGCACGATCAAATCCGGTCCCAACAATCTTCGCTCTCCAACATCGTCCCAACAAACAGGTGGACGACACTTGTGACCATACAATACTTCGAATGGAGCCATCTGAATAGTCGCCTGAAAACTGTTGTTGTAAGAAAACTCTACCAAATGTAGATGATCCTCCCATGAACCCTTGAAGTCTAACATGCAAGCTCTCACCATGTCTTCAAGAGTTTGGATCGTTCTCTCCGACTGGCCATCTGTCTGAGGATGATAAGCTGTGCTAAACTTCAATCGAGTCCCCAAAATTTCCTGTAAGCTCCTCCAGAAGTGCGACAAAAAATCGGGTGTCAGGGTCGGACACGATGCTCACCAGTACTTCATGCAATCTTACAATCTCCTGCATGTACTGTTCTGCTAACGCTTCCGTTGATTGACCAACTCGAAATGGTATGAAATGAGCTCCCTTGATCAATCGATCAACAATCACCCAAACTGCATTGTTGCCCTCTGGACTCCACGGTAAAGCTGTCACGAAATCCATGGTTATATGTTTCCACTTTCAATGATGAATCGGAAGTGGTTGCAATAAACCAGCAACCCTTTAATGTTCAGCCTTAACTTGCTGACACACCAAGCACTTCGCTACAAAGCGAGCGATCTCCCTTTTCATGCCTTCCCACCAGAAATGCTGTCTTAGATCGCGGTATATCTTCGTGTCTCCTGGTTGTACAGAATATGGGGAACTGTGTGCCTCCTTCATAACTTCTTCATGAATTTCTCTTTTCGGCACACATAAACGGCTACCATAACTCAAAAAACCGTCTTCATGAATCAACAAGTCCGTTCGAAGTCCAGCTTCAACTTGTTCTCGAAACTTCTGCAACCTAGAGTCCTGTGACTGCGCTGCTCTAATATTCTTGATCAACGATGACTGTACTTGCAGCTGCATCAATTGTCCCGAAGAATGCGGTAGCACGATCTCCAACTCGAATCTCCGAAAGTCTTCGATAAGCTCTTTCTGTGTAGTCAGTATCTGAATTGCTGGTAACCGACTAAGCGCATCCGGCACAACATTAACTTTCCCCGGATGGTACTTAAGGTCAAGATCATAGTCAGCCATCAGCTCCAACCATCTGCGCTGCCTCATGTTAAGCTCTTTCTGCGTGAACACGTACTTCAGGCTTTTGTGATCGGTGAATACTTCAACTCTTTCGCCTAGTAAGTAGTGTCTCCAAATCTTCAAAGCAAAAATCACAGCTGCTAGCTCCAAATCATGAGTTGGGTAATTCTTCTCATGGGTCTTTAACTGTCTCGATGCGTAAGCTATAACCTTCCCATGCTGTATCAAAACACATCCCAAACCTTTCCCAGATGCGTCGTTGGGAATCACCAATCCTCCGGAACTGTCTGGTACGGTTAAAATAGGAGCGGTTATCAATCTCTGCTTCAATGCCTCAAAAGATGACGTACATTTATCCGTCAATACGAACGGTACTTCCTTATGCGTAATCTTGGTCAGAGGCTCAGCCAAACGAACAAAATTCTCCACGAACCTTCTGTAATACCCGGCAAGTCCAAGAATGCTTCTGATCTCTGCTACGTTCTTCGGAATCGGCCAATCCCAAACTGCTGCAATCTTTTCGGGATCAACGGCGATTCCATCTCCGGATACGACATGTCCCAAAAACTTCACTTCTTCAAGCCAAAACTCGCACTTGCTCATCTTTGTATACAATCTTTCTTGCCTTAATGTCTGCAGTGTGATTCTTAAGTGTTACGCATGCTCTTCATTGCTCCTCGAGTAGACTAGAATATCATCGATGAACACCACTATAAACTGGTCCAAGAATGGTGAAAATATTCGGTTCATCAAGTCCATAAATATCGCCGGTCCATTCGTGACTCCGAATGGCATCACTAAAAACTTGTAATGTCCATACCGAGTTCGGAACGCAGTCTTGCAAATATCCTCTGATTTAACTCGGACCTGATGATATCCGGATCGCAAATCCAGCTTCGAGAATACCCTCGCGCCACTGAGTTGCTCGACTAATTCGCCGATGCGAGGGATCAGGTACTTGTTCTTAATAGTCACCCGGTTCAATTCTCGATAATCGATGCACATCCGTCTTGTGCCATCTTTCTTCTTTACTAGAAGAAATGGAGCTCCCTATGGTGAATTGCTGCTGTGAATCCAACCCTTCTCTAGTAATTCGGTAACCTGCTTCTTGACTTTTTCCAACTCCACTGGTGCCATTGGATAGTACGCTTTTGAGATTGGCGCTGCCCCAGGAACAAGATCGATCGCGAACTCCACATCACGTTTTGGCGGTAAACCCGAGATGTCCTCGAACACATCCATAAACTCTTGAACTATAGCTGGCGCTTCCTCCTTATCAACTTCCATCGTCGAAAGAACATTCCTTGTCGGCCTAGCCCTAGACTTGACTGGCCCGACAGAACTGCTAACTCCAGCAAAAACAAACTCCGGATGTCCGGAAATCTGGAAAATCACTTTCTTTGCCTTACAATTAATGTGAGCGTGGAAAGTGCCGAGAAAATCCATTCCCAAGAAAACATCAAACAATAACGGGATACACCAGAATCGAATATTTCTAATGCAGGAAAAACATGAACAAGTAGGATACTTGCAACAACTTCATCTGAAGCCAAGATACTGAAGAAGATAAGCACGGTAAACAGGATTCAAGATTGCGATAAACATGAACTGGAAAGCAAGAGAAGCAGGGCAATATAACGACCATGAAACAAGGAAGTGAATCAAGACTAGGACTCTAACTTACTTAAATAGAGTACCGCATTGTAACCATGCTGCAGTTCATAGTTACAATAACATAACTCCGTTCAAGTCGCCCAAATCCTAGTATCAGAATCAAAAGAATAGGAAAGGATAAACAAAAAGGAACCAAAAGATTTTAAGCCGAGATGCAAAGTTGTTTGTATATCGTCAAGACCAGGGCCAAGAGAAATATATGATTCAAGATTCACGATAACAAGGTGGCAGGACTTGTTCCTAATCATGGATTTTCCAATTCGTGTATTGGGTCCAATACCCAACTATAAAAGAATCAAACCCGATAACCTAAATCATATGACTCTGATACCAAACAAACCCTGTCACGCCCCGCTTCCTAGAGTGCGCTAAGATAGGCACGTGACAGAGCCAACCATACTACCTGTGGATAGGAAATATCCCTCCACAGTCACATTACGGCTGCAGAGATATCAAGAACAGTAATAAACTATCTAACACATGTCCATAAGCCAGAATAAACGAGTCATGAAATAAAATAATGCGGAAGCAAAAGATCCAAGTACAATAATAAACTGGAATGTACGTCCCATAATGCGGGCTCACATCAGGAATGAAAATACTGAAAGGAAACTAACTAAACTAATAATAGGTCTTCACTACTCGACCTATTGCTCAAAATACTCCTGGACTGCCAGTGATAAGGATAAGGGATCTGAGCCATGCAAAACCCAGACGTCAGTGCGTCATAATATCAATAATTCTAAGCAAGCAGGATGTGATGAAATATGCAAGCATGAAGTATGAACAGTAACAAGTCATCAGTAGCAAGTAAACCGTAACATGAATATAGATCAGTGAACAGGATATAAACAGGTGAAGTGCAGTGAGTAGTTTAAACTTTGCTATAAGGTTATCTACTCTAAAGTTATTCGAAATCAATTAATGTAATTCTTATCGTAACCTATCAGTCTATGCCCCGTTCAACCCCACGGGACCACGGTAAAAGGATAATAGACTGTGAGTCTATGTCTCGTTCAACCTCACGGGACCACGGTAAAAGGATAATAGCCCTTTGAGTTACGTTCGGCTATATTCTTGATTTCCCCATACCCCCAAGTTATGTGTGTAAGTCAGGTATTGATAAATCTTGAGCTAATGCCAACACAGGATCAAGCAGTACAGGTTTGTCTGTATAGACAACAGGAAATGTCCGTAGGGATAACAGGTCAAGATTGTCGGCATTAGTAACAAGATCAGGTAACATGTTAAGCTGTGGTATATCAGGTCATGTCAGGCGGTGTACATGTATCAAGTCATATCAAGTAGTGCACAGGTATCAAGTCATGTCAGTAGTAGTGTATCAGGTCATGTCAGGTAGTGCACAAGTATCAAGTGGGTGCTCATAATCAAACTGTAATAAGTATGGGTGCACAAAATCAAGTATGGAGTACTAATATAACAATAGAATGAAATAATGTGACATGGTATGCAAATCGATATAAAATCAATGATATGGATGCACAATTATCGATTAGGGTAGCATTTATAGTTCCAATACTAATTAGGATGCACTTTATTAAACATGGGGTGTTAATATCATAGTATTATGTATTAATGTGATCTATAGATGTAGTTATATATATTTAAATGAGATGGATGTAAACGGGTATTCGAAAACAGTAGAACTGTAAAATGGTAATGTGGGATGTACATCTAAGCAATATGAGATGTAAATATTCCATTGGGTGCAGTATATTGTAATATAGTATGTAACAAGATAGGTTTGCATGTGCTAGAAGTAAAGTAATACGTACGGATGCAGACGGATGTCGAAAAACTGTAAAAGTAAACATGGGGTGCATAATTTGAAATACCAGTATTATATTTATTAAAATATATATATATATATAAAGTAATGTAGCATGTAGCAAGATAAACTTGCCTCGACGGATCACGAAACGGATATGTATGGCATGTCCGACGTCGGAAAAACGTCGTAACGCACGCACGGCATATAGGACGGGTCCAAGCAACGCAAGAGGGTGATCACGCAGGTAAGGTATGTCCTCTGGGTTGTCTAGATCAGCAGCGACGGTCACGGCTCCGGCGATGGCAGTAAATCAAGATTTCAAGAACGGGAAAAGAAAAGAAAGAAAAGAAGAAGATGAAGAAGGAGGGATAAGGAGAGGCTTACAGCTATGGTGTTCTGTGGCAGAGGCGAGGCGATGGGGGTGACGTCGACGATGGGCCGTCGACGGCGAGGATGCAGGCGATGGTTTCCGGCAAGGCAGTGAGGGTTTCATGAAGTCGGTATGGTTTCTTAGTGGCTGTAGTAAGGGTCGGGTATAGGGTGAAGGAGGAAGGAGAGAGGAGAAAGGAGATGGTGACGAAGGCGAGGTGAGGGCGACGAGGCTGTCGCCGGCGATGAGATGGAGGCAGGGTTAAGGGTTAGGTTGTTGGGTTGCAGCGGGGTCCGGTTTTCATGGTTGGTGGTTGTGTGAGGTTGGGAGAGAGGAGGAGAGGAGATAGAGAGAGGTGAAGGGAAGTGACAATGAGGTCGGCGGCGAGAGGGTGCCGGCGATGGAGGAGATGGGTGTAGGGGTTTCGCCTCGGGGAGATGAGTTGCAGCAGAGAGAGGAGAAGGAAGTAAAGTGAGGAGAAAGAGAGGAGGCGACGAGGTCGAGGGTGGAGGCGAGGTTGTGGAGGTGGCGACGACGACGAGGGCACGGTTCTCGCGTGGGTTAGGGTTGCAGGCAGCGAAGGCTAGGAGGGAAAAAAATAGAAGAAGAAAGAGGTGAGAGAGACGTGGGGGGTAGAAAAAATAAATAAAAGAATAATTAAATATAATATATATAATTATATATACTTTGCAGAGGAGAGAGAGTATGTTAGGTAACAAAAAAATTCTTTTCATTGAAATTTTAAAAACGAAATGAATCTAACCTTTAACAATAAACAGTAAGAATTAAAATATTAGTTAAATTTTTAGATTTTCGCTAATACGAAAATAGTCCAAAATACGTCTGGGTCAGGTCTAAAAATCCAGTTTTAAAATACGTAAAATATACGTGTCAACCAAAACCAAAATCGGATATCCGGGTAACGAAAAAGCATACCCTAAAGAATGGATGCATGCACGTGCACGTAGCCATCCAAACAGGTCCGTTACACTGAACGGGACGAGAACAAGGTGCGCGGATGCTACGACGGGGTTAGGGGTATTAAGCAGGCCAGGTAAAGTATTTTTAAAATTTTTTACGTGACTTAAAAATGTTATATTGTAAAATGCAATGCCAGATAAAATGCCAGTATGCAGTATTCAAGAAAATGCACCAGTCTACGTAACATGTTAAGATAATTCATGAATATGAATCAAACAAGTTTCAAGCAAGCGGGTTGGGTCGAATGCAATGTAAAATGTAAAATACCATTCGTACCCAAAACACGATAAATCAAGAAAATACCACAAATAAGGAAATACGGAAACTGGAATTGGTATAAATGAACTAGGGTGTTACAATAGTCTTCTTCCAAACCATAGGTTGGTGCCGAACAGTAGGAAAGGAAGAAAACCATTTAGCCTAACGATGGTGTACAGAAGGTAACGACTAAAGACAAATAAAGGGATTTGGCGAGATGGCAACGAAATATATGGTTACAGTCATGAATCTGAATAGTGGAAGAGGCATTACTAGGAATACCCGGATACCCTTTCGAAATATTTTAATGTTTCAGTTTCACTGTGTATTGTTAACAGAAAACCGATTTCCCAATTAGACCTTGCTCCAGGGTATGTATTTACCAGTTTTGATTCTCACATCTGTATGGTTTTACAGATGATGAGTGGAAGTAAGTTATTAGGAATTAGGTGATCATCCTCATTATATCGGAATTCGTTGTAATTGGTGATATTTGAGGAAATCGCCTGGGTTTTTGCTAGACGGCAAATATTTGGTTTTAAATATCCATTGTTATGCACCAATTTCAAACTGATATATCTGTACATTTATTTTATAAAGTAAGATATAACTTTTTGAAATTATGTCGATGACATTTATCTATATCAGTTGATGGTTAGGTAAGGAGCATTCAACAACGGTGTAATTCTTCATAACCACAGTACAGTTTTCAACCTACGACGCATAGGGTTTGAGTTATTAAAATCAGTGGAGTTATCAATGTATTGTATGCTGTCCGGTGTCTATTAGAACAAAGGGGTTGGTAATCATACTATATTCTGTTTACTTGTGACTTCTCCGGTTCTGGACAAGTATTTCGTTGAAATGCAATGTCCAGATATTGAGAAGTTATATATATAAAAGAATAAAGTAGAGACCATTTGTTGAAAGTATCAGGATTCTTCTAAATAGTCGAAGATGTAGATACTTGTGTTTGGTATTCCGTTAATAGTAATGTTTTTGAGAACTTGCTTCTCTTTCGGGTTACTCATATATGGATGTACTCCTAGTTGAGTAATGCTGATTGACCTCATTCCATTTAGTTGATATGCATTGGAGACAGATGCATAATTTTGAATCTGGTTCCAATAAAATTAGTGCTTTTGTTTATATATGGTACATAGAATCAATTTGTATCTTAACGATGTTAAGATATAGGGAGTTGTCCAGCCGATGCTTGAAACCATAATCTGGACAAACTCTAGGCACGTTTCAGTAATGGCAGTTTGTGGGTTATTCCGGGCTTTGACGAGGGTTAACTTTCTACCATAAGGAAGATCAATAGTGATATTGTTCTTGACTCGCTACAGTTTTAGTAAAATAGATTTTTTCAGAAAACAGAAGTGGGAGTATGGTAGAACTGGAAGTGATTTCAGAACCACAAATGATTACTGAAAATTTAATAGAACCTAAGGATTCAATTGAATTCCACATTCCATTATCCACTCCGCAGATATGGTGGGTAACCTCAGACGCCCGAGAGATACTTCGGTATCCTTAAAGACGGTGACAGTGAGGTTCTTGTTTACCCAGACTTGCCATTGCTGCTGTTCCAAATTATAAGACCCGGTAGGAGGATGAGTATAGCGTCGTTCTAAACTAGCATTAGAAGTGCACGTGTATATGACTCTGCCAGAGGGTTGTTGTAGTCAGTGGGAGCAGCGGAAGCATAGAGGGCAAGTAGCTTATGTCTATTCGTAGGCTGAAGCGGGTATAGCAGAAATAGATCATCTATTTTTGATATGACAGTCATAGGCTTTGACTTCATCAGAATAGGAGATGGATACGGTAAGAAGGTCGTAGGGTGTGATGTCCTGGTATTTGGGATGACATGCACTTTATATGAAGTGAAATTCCTATACTATGATCGGTTATACCGTGGTTGTCATACAATTGTTTCTCCATACAGGATATGGATATAATATCAGATTTTCTGGTTACTAAATCTATAGTTTTAGATCTAGATTTCGGAAGTGTCCCAATTTTGGTACTTGACACTATTCTAAAGTGTTTTAGAATGGACGACTCTTGGCATGGTGATGTACCTGTAGGTGATGGAGTCACCCTCTCTGAAGGTGTCTTATAGACTAAAGGGGAGAGAGATAGGCATGATTAGCATATCACTTGCTTAGGCAATTGAGTTATTCATGAAATGTCAAGTATGACACCAGATATTGTTTTTGCACTAGCTGCAATAAACATATATCCAATACTGGAGAAATGTAGGGAAGCAGTTTATGAACATAAATGGATGTTCTGTGGATATGCTAACGGCAGCCTCTTTCGGAAGATGGTTATCGTTTTAGGCTTCTAAGATTATCTGAATGAAAGAGTAGCTGTCGGAGTTATAGTTTTTCCCTCTTCTGAGGGACAGTATGTTGGACAGCTGGTCCAAGCGGATACTGAGGAAGGCATGGCACAGTATACTGATTGAGTTCAGTGGACAATACAGTCTAAGAAGTTTGATGGATTTGGAGTTCATTTATGAACTGGGTCCCATCAGAAATCCAGATATATTCTAAGAAAGGTATTGCTCATTTCAGGAGATAGTTTTCTCCGCGAAGTTGAGATATAGAGAGATATAGAAAGAAACATTGGAGCGGATCCACTCACTGAGGCTATTTCTCGAACACATTAGTTTCACAAACAGGCTTTGTGAGACTGATTAGCAGAGAAGTTGGGTGTTCGGTATCACACGGGCAGTGAGTATGCGACATCGCAATAATTGGCTTTAAGTGCAAGTGGGAGATTGTTGGATATAGTGCCCTCAAGGCAATTATCATAGTCGCAGATAGGTGATTATGATGATTGAGAGATGACCTATACCGATAGAACAGTCTTACTCGAGATGATAGTATGCTATCTGGTTTTGTCTTTATCATCATATATATGTTGATAGAGCCCATAGGATTCTTACTTGACTACCAGCATTATGATGGCAATCATATACGTGGGAGCTGAGGGTCTATAAGCACATCCTTAAATGTCCCTAGTCGTGTGAGTATCGAGACTGGGCATCGATACTCCAGTGTAAACTAGTGTATACTTATCCAGACCTTGACGAGGGGTGGTGGCCGATCTCACAAGCCATTGGTGTCAATTGTTCACCTAAGATAGTATACAGGTGCTCATTGTGTTATGAGTACACTGGACGGACTCGCCAGAAACATGCTAGTTAGTATTATACCTATTATCAGATAGCAGTTCTCTGGTGACATGTGTACAGGTTAGTCTATCGACGGGATCGCCATTTGTGTCGTGTGAGTTTCCACTGTGCTTTGTTTACTACCCTACCACGCTCAAAGGAGACGTGCAAACAGGTTTTAGTTGGGTACAGTCCCGAGCCACATGGAGGCAGTGAGCGGATCATCAGGGATTCCTCTCTCCCGGTATTGGGGGTTGATGTCGCGCAGTGCATGGATGGCCATCACCAGAAATCCTCGGCCGGGGTATACGAGAATTACCGATCCAGGATTGATAGTTTCTCAGTTGGTGATGGATTTCATACCGACATGAATTATCGCGTTGTTAGGGTCTGATTTTATCCACCCTCCTAGACCCGATATGCGATACTCATAGACAAACGGTCCGGACTGTATGGATATTGTCACTGACAGGCTCAGTAGGGTTCCAGGATGAGTTCACTCATCAGCTTCCCATTCGCTCAATACATGGGCAGCCATTACGTACAGTTAGTACCACTGACGTGCTTATGGTTAAACCCACTGCCAGAGTATTGACGAGTCTTTAGAGTCCCCCACAGATAGTTTCCCAAGTTCGGGCGAAATGTTGTAGAGGTCGTTTGGTTTTATGGCAGGGTTCGATCATATACGTGCACTTATGCACGGATCATGATCGGACGGATCATACTAGTGGGTTTTGGTTTAAGCCGGATCCTGGTATTAGATTTGTTGGATTACTTTAGTCTCATTGCATGCGCATTCAGTCGGAATGCGGATGCAGGTATGTATATATAGGTGAGGGGTATCCTTGTGATCCGTCACGAATTTACTTTAGATGTTGCCATTCTCTTTTTGGATTAAACATTTTGGTTTAAATGTTTTGTGGTGGAAATTGTGAGTGGAAATTGTGAGTGGAAATCATCATGAAAAGCATCTAATGTGGCATGTGCATGGGTGATGACTCATGGTCTTATTTTTTGTGTTATGTTAACATTTGTGATTGATTATTGTATTGAAATGATGTGTGGAGAGAGAATGGACAGCCACAAGTAGTGGGGTTGGTCTTAACATTTAGCATGAGTGCTATCATTTTTCATTCCAACACAATAATAAGTCTAGCACTTCTTCTTTTTCCTTCTCTAGCTCACAAGTCTCATCCATGGCTTCATCTTCAACCTCCATCCATACAATCTCATGAGTTGAGAATCAATCGATGCTTGAGACAAAGTTATCACACACATTCTCTACTTCATCTTCGACATGTCGGCTAGCAAACTTCATGTTTTAGTTGCTTCGGTTTGAAGCGGGAGCCCGTAAAAAGATTTCTTGATGTGGTGCCTTTTCGACGAGGAGACTGGAGATCGAGCAAGATCGGAGATGACGGTAGGAGCTAAGGATGGTGGCTAAAGACCAAAGGACACAGATCGATCGGTATAGCCATTTTAACTCCTTTTTATATTTTTCTAGTTAACGGTTAATGGAACGATCCGAGTATTTGGTTATGGTAGAGCCAAGTTTTGAAAAGTTTTTTTCCGCATTTGGCCTCGGATTGACGGCCGGGGCGCTACCGTAACCCAACAACCCGATCAGTAACAAAGGCTCAGGAGCAACAACAGCAAAAGCTCCAGGAGATGCTGACAACTATGGCGGCATTCACCGGGCCAAAAGCAAGCCCGGAGACATCGTCAGAGCAGCGCCAAGAACAGGAAACTGATGCCGAATTCCTCCGAAGAATGCTCGAGAGGAAAGACAAAGAGGCCGTGGAACAAGCGGCCAACATAAAACAAATGGCGCTGTTATTCCAAGATATGGTCGGGATGATGATACAGCCGGATCCTCCAGCTGAAGACCCCCTGATTATCCTTGAAGATGACAGAGGGGAGACATCGAACCCTTTTCCGGCTCTATCAGCAGCCAGAGAGGAGACCATCTCCAAAGCCGTCCTGGATGACTATATCGCTCAACAAATACGAGCTCATCAGGCGAGCGAAGCGGTTGGCCAAATTGTTAAGACTGGACGACCCTATCCGGGTTGTACGACTACATAAAGTACCCGCCGGGATATACGATCCCTAAATTCCATGTATATAAGGGGACGGGGAATCCACACCAGCACGTTGCTCAATTCAGAGCCTTGTGCGGTAATACGGGTGGTGATGACAAACTACTGCTTCGCCAGTTTGTTAGCAGCTTGTCGGAAACAGCGTTCGAATGGTATTCCGAACTCCCGAATGACTCCCTTAAGATATTTGCATAAATGGAGTTGTTGTTTACGCAGCGTTTCACAAGCGCTAGCGAACGCACCCCAATCACGGTGTTGATCAATGCCAGGATGAAGCCGGGAGAAACATGGGTTCAGTATGCGATACGGTGGCGGAACCTATGGTCAAAATGTGAACAGCACATAGAGGAATATCCTGCAGTAGGCATGTTCATGGGTACCCTCGATCCACAAGCGACCATATCCCAGTTCATGATGTTTTTCAAGCCGACTACCTTCCAGGCCTTGATTGACAAACTGGCCCAAATGGATCAGATGGGCCATAGACCGTCTTCCTCGAAATGGAGCCTCGAAACGAAAAGGGGAAGGGGAAAGCGACCTTCTTCGCCAATGCTCAACAGCAGCCTGGTGGTCTAAAACCAGCTGATCGCCAAAGTGATAGACAGCGACTCTTCAACGAGAGGATAAAACGCCCTTATTCGTTTCCTCGAGATAAAACGAGAAGACTGTTCGAGTTGGCTGTGTGCACCAGGATCATCACCCTACCAGATCCGAAACGCCCATTGCAGCCCGGTGATGTCAACAGTCCTAACTATTGCCCCTACAATCGAATAATGGGCCATCCAATCGAAGACTGCTTTTCCTTCAAAAACTTGATTGAAGACTAGTACCAGCAAGGCAAGTTCGCGTTGTCTGAAAACTGGAGGGTAAACCCGCCACAACTACACGCTCTTAAAAAGATGGACACGCCGGGAGCATCATGCTCTTTTATAGAAGAGGCTCCATAGGAGGTCACGCTTTCCGCAAAAAAAAAAAGAATGCTGAAGGATCTCCAAACATGCCCGGCGATTATGTGGAAGAGCCCGCTAGAACCCGAGATCATCGAGGGAATGCTGAAGCCACGCCCAACGCTGCAAGTTGGTGAGGGTGGACAAAACATTCAAGTCAAGCCTCCCAAGTCTTTAAAGAAAAAGAAGAAGGCTAAGAAGCCCATCCAACCCGAAGACAGCCGTACAGGTCTGCAGAAATACATCGATGCACTGGAAGAATATAACCAGAAGGCACGGACTTCAATCACGTTGGACGAATTCTTTATGCATGTCCTTGAGAATGAAGACGATGATGCCGACGAAGGAGATGCTTCTTCAGAAGGGCCTGAAGACTATGGGGCGAGCTGCCATATGATCTTTCATTCGATAAATGGCAAAGAAGCTCCTGATGCAGAAAAACTGGGGGCAGATCCAGAACCGGAACTCTTGGGACCGTCAGACGAGATGATCGACATGCTACTGAACGAAGCCTGTCAAAAGAGCAAAACTGATCGAGACCGCGAGATGGCCATATTCGAAAAATCTAAATGTCGGCAACTAGGGGAGAGGGTTGATGCACTCCAACCAGATCGAAGCATGCCCGTGGCAGATAAAAGCAGGCTTAAGGTGAGGAAATGTTTCGCTAAAGCCCTGTCAATGGGGATGAAGTTACCACCTTTTAAAGGAGACACTCCTGGTGGCATACTCCTTGACAAAGCGGATGTGCATCCTAACGACTGCTTATACCATCAAAGGATTGCATACCCAACCGAAGAGTGCAACGCCGTTAAAAACTGGTGGCAGGGATATGTTGCCCACCGAAAACACATCAGGCGATTGAAGTGCAAGGCTCGTCGGGAACAGAGAAGTACGATTGATGAGCGTAAAAGAATTGCTGGCAACTGTTACATGGTTGACGTCGGGGGATCGTAGGTTCTCACCTTCAGGAGTGACTCTGATGAAGAAATAGCCCGCGGCCCTCTCTTCAAGGAATCCATCTCTGAAACAGAGGAGATAAGGACCTGCGAGAACATTCAGCTGCATAATCGCACGTTACCTGAAAAGAATCTCGGTCCCACAAACAAGGGCGCGAACAAAAAAGATAAGGGTAAAGAAAAAGTCCCTGAAGATATCGCCCTCAATGACTGAGTCGTTGAAGAGCTTACATCCAAGGACCCGCCGAAGAAAAACAAGGTGGATTACAACGTTCTGGCACACCTGAGGAAGATACCCTCGCAACTAAGCATTCTCGATGCCCTTCTTCTATCTAAAGAGGCGAGAGATTCTCTGATCAAGGCACTGCAAGAGCCCGAGCAGTTTCAAGCTTTCCTTGCTGAAGAAAAGATGAAGGATGAGTTAGAAGAAGTGCACACTTCTGACGTCACTTTCGGTGATGAAGACCTCTTCCTCAGAATGTGCTAGCACAACCGTCCCTTGTATGTCATCGGATACTGCCATGACATCAAGATATGCAAGATCCTGGTCAACAATGGGCCCTCCATCAACCTTCTCAATGTAAGAGTGTTGAAAGAGATTTGCATGAGCGTTCAGCACCTCGCTCGGGATAAAATCACTATCTCCGGATTCAACTCCCAGTCATTACGGACGCTCGGATCTGTAATTCTGACATTACGCTTTGGGCTGCTCGTCACTGACATCAAATTTCATGTCATTGACGCTAAGACATGCTTCAACGCTTTGCACAGCAGGCCTTGGTTACACGAGTACAACATAATCCCTTCTACACAACATCAGTGTATGAAGTATTTCAAGGATGGTCTTGAGTATACCATGACAGGGGAGCTGAACTCATTCTCCATGAATGAAGTCTGAAAGTACGAAGATGCAAAATACTTCTTACCAGATTTCGAAGACACGGAAAGATTCTATAAACCGAAGAACAAAGCTATCAGCACCATTCCGGTCTTTGGGAGCGATACCGAGAAGGAGGAAAAGATAGTCTATTCGGGGCCGCTTCAATACAACAAGCACGGACCGTCTACCCCTATGTTGGTCTTCGGCAGCGACTCTGAAGATGAGGTCAATGGAGTATTTTCTGTTCGGCCATCAATGCAGGCCTTCACTAGCGATAAGCGGAGTTTGCAAATCGCCATGGTTCCACAAAAGCATTACAAAGAGCTCGACGCACTTGATACCTGTAGTGTGCAAGAACTACAGACGTTCTACATCCCTCCCAGGCGAAAAGATGAAAAGGAGATCCTCTTTTATCGATCTGCGGAAACTAAAGTGGAGAAAGAAATCTGGCATGGTGCCGATTCTGTACTTGACAGGCTTCAACCCATCCGTCTGCCAAGATACTACACGGAAGGATTTAAAAGGCTGTTAAGGCACCAAGGCGTACCCTTCAAACAGACTACTCGACAAGCTCAGTTCTATAACAGGAGCTGAAACGTCCCTGGAACTCAGCAAAAATTGCCCAACGGGAGAATGGAAACGAGCGGGCTTGGATATGTTCAATCCAAGAAACGGGAACGATTCTATTGCTGCTACGTTATACATGACTTTGATAAAGAAAGGGATATTCTTTTAGAAGACATTGCAGTTGAGTCAGAATGCGGCTCTGCCATAAAAATGCCGAGTTCGCTGTTTGAAGAACAGATGAACAAGCCGGTACGGGAAGCGAGTCAAAAGGTTCGGAATGACCACAACCGCGAAATGGCCATTTACGAGAAAACCAGGACGCGGCGCCTCCTTCAGCAGGCTACAGAGAATGACGATGCCCTTCGTCGCCAGCCCGTCATATGGAAGACCCAACGCAGAGGTAAAAACAAACTAAAGAATGGAAAAAACGTTCAACAGCGGCAAAGCGGGTCCAAGAAGCCACGCGATCGAGAATTGAGCAGCCGGGATTCGTCTCTTATAAAGAAGATGGATCGAGCATATTCTTTTCCCTAAGACAAGACAAGGAAGATATTCGATCTTTTCACAAAATATCAAATGATTACGCTCCCGGAGTCCAAACACCCCGAACAAGCAGAAGAGGTCTATCACCCGGATTATTGCTCCTATCGCCGAGCGATAGGACATCCTCTCGAAAATTTCTTCACATTCAAAAACTGAGTAGAAGACCAGTATTAGCAAGGCAGGTTCGCTCTTTCCAGCAGTTGGAGGGTAACCCTACCACAGAAGCATGTACAGAAAGTCACGTATACAGTAAGAATAGAACCAGATCAACATCGGTCTTGGAAGCGATCTCGCACCTGTCACGTGATAACGCGGTCAGAAGAAGGAGTGCCCGAGAATATGGATGACTTCTCTTGGTGCTTCGAAAATAAGGATGAAGATGAGTTGATTTTAGAATTTCCACCGGCGCCAAAAGAGCTGGAAGATGGGATACATACTATTCCGGACAACCGAAGAAAAATCGACTTGGGGACGGCAAATGACCCGCGGCCAACGTTCGTCAGTGAGCTGCTGTCTAAAGAATAGGTGGCTAGGCTAAAAGACGTGCTCATATAGTATAAAGACTGCTTCACATGGAACTACTCTGAGATGCCGTGATTAGATCCAGAAATTGCTGTCCACAAATTGGCAATATCCTTGGATATCAAGCCAGTCAAATAAGCGCCGAGAAGAATTCGGCTCGAACTTGAGATAAACATCAACGCCGAGGTCAAGAAGCTAATCGACTCTGGTTTCATCCAAGAGGTTCAGTACCCTGATTGGATTGCCAACATCGTCCCAGTGATGAAGAAAAATGGGACAGTGGGCATCTGCGTAGACTTTCGGGACCTCAACAAAGCTTGCCCGAAGGATGATTTTCCCATACCGGTTACCGAAATGATGATAGACAACACGTCCACTCACGAAGTCTTCTCCTTCTTGGACGGATCATCAGGGTACAATCAAATAACAATGCATTCCGAAGACCAGAAGCATACCGCTTTCCGGACCCCGCTGGACATATTCTGCTACAAAGTGATGCCTTTCGGTCTGAAGAACGCCGGCGCCACCTATCAGTGGGCCATGACGAAGATTTTCGATGACCTCATACACGAAATCGTCGAGTGCTATATTGACGACCTTGTGGTTAAAAGCAAATCGCACGAGGAACATTGGGAGCATCTGAAGATAGTGTTCCAACGACTTCGGAAATACAACCTGAAGATGAACCCTCTCAAATGCGCGTTCGGAGTCTCCTCAGGTAAATTCCTAGGATTAATCGTATGATACCGGGGTATCGAGATAGACCCGTCGAAAATCAAGCCGATTATGGAAATGCCTCTGCCAAGAACTCTCAAACAATTGCGGTCTCTCCAAGGAAAGCTCGCATATATCCGACGGTTCATAGCTAACCTCTTCGGCAAGTGCCGCCCCTACAGTCACCTGATGAAGAAGGGGAACCCGTTCGTCTGGGATCGTAAATGCCAGAGTGCACTCGACGAAATCAAGCAATACCTGCAGAATCCGCCGGTACTAACCGCTCCAGTCAAGGGAAAGCCTCTCATCCTGTACACAACCGCCCTTGAAGGTTCCTTAGGCGCGCTATGGGCACAGGAGAATGACTAAGGGAAGGAGAGAGCCCTCTACTATTTGAGTCGAATTCTCCGGGGGGCAAAAAAAACTACTCCCCAATCGAAAAACACTGCCAGGCGTTGATCTTCGTAATAACGAAGCTCAGACACTATTCTTTTGCGCATGAGGTCCATCTCATATCAAAGGTGGATCCCCTCAAATATCTTATGTCAAAGGCCATATTAACAGGGAGGCTCACTAAATAGGCCCTACTATTAATGGAATTCTCGATAACATATCGACCCCTCAAGGCAGTGAAAGGCCAGCCTATCACCAACTTCCTCGCTGAACATCCGATACCTACCGACTCACTCTTAAATCACGAATTGCCAGACGAGCACGCGTTTGACATGATCGATGGTGAAAAAGGAGAGAGTGACACCTGATGGGAACTCTACTTCGATAGGTCATCTTCCATGAAGAAGCGAAAGCAAAGCACCCCCATAATCAAATCCGGGGTAGGCCTCATCTTCGTGACTCCACAAGGAGGGATAATGCGCTTTGACTTGGCCTTAATAGAGCAGAGGACGAATAATGAAGCCGAATATGAAGGTTTGATAGCAGGTCTTGAGATCGCTGTCGATATGGGAATGAAAAACCTCCTCATATATGGAGACTCCCAGCTGGTCGTTAGCCAAGTAAACGGCGACTATCAAACGTGTAAACCAGAGTTGGTGAAGTACGGCGAGAGAGTATAAAAATTGCTGAGTCAAATCCCTGCCTATGCCTTGGAAAGCATACCGTGTGCGGAAAATAGCAAAGGAGATGCGTTAGCCAAACTTGCTAAAGAACTGGCTGACGAGAACCTCGACGACGTAAGGATTGTTGTGCAAAGTCGTCGGGTTCTTTCGCCGGCAGAAATAGTCATCCGAAGAAAAAGAAGCGACCAAGCAAATGGCCCTACAAATAAAATACCAGGAAAAGGCTAAGGATTGGAGGGATGTCTTTATAGACTACTTCAAATCCCGTCGAAAACCTGAAGATGCATCCTCAAGACATCAGCTCATAAAACGAGCTCTGTCTTTCGCCTTCGTCAACGATACTCTGTATAAGAGATCGTTTGACTCTCTATGGATGAGGTGCCTGGGGCTAGAAAAAGCAAAGAAAGTCGTCCAATAAACCCATGACGGACTTTGCGGTTCTCATTAAGCCGGGCCGAAGATGAAGCTGAAGATCACAAGGATGGGCTACTATTGGCCCACGATAATCCAGGACTGCCTCGAATACGCGAAGCAGTGCCACTCGTGCCAGATTCATGCGGACTTCATCCATTAGCATATGAATCCGCTACACCCAACGGTGGCTAGCTGGCCGTTCGAAATGTGGGGAACCGACATAATCGGGCCCATCGAGCCAGCATCGTATAAAGGACATCGGTTCATATTGGCGACGACCGATTACTTCTCTATGTGGGCAGAAGCTATACCACTAAGAGAAGCGAAGACAGAGAGTATCCTCCATTTCTTCAAGACACACGTCATTTATCGGTTCGGCACTCCGCGACGGATTATCTCTAATAACAGGCCAGCCTATAGAAGTCCCAAAATCAGCCGCTTCACACAGTAGCATAATATAGATTAGAGATACTCTTTGGTCTATAATCCCCGTGCTAATGGTCTAGCTGAGGCTTTCAACAAGACCTTGACGAAGATCATAAAGAAGACGGTGTCCAGAAATAAAAAGGACTGGCACGAGAGACTGCATGAAGCTCTCTGGGCGTATCGGACCACATTCAAAATGGCCACCAACACAACGCCATATGCGTTGGTATTCGGCACAGATGCAGTACTCCCCTTGGAGATAGAGCTACCATCCATATAAGTGGTGGTTCATTACGAGCTAACGGACGAAGAGAATGCTCATCTTCTGCTTGAGGAGCTCGACGCCCTTGACGAAACCTGGCTCATGGCACAACAAAACTTGGAGGATTACAAAGCAAAGATGACGTGCTCATACCAAAGATTGACTAGACCGAGGACATTTTGCCAAGGCGAACTCATGCCAGTGGTCAAAAGACCTATAATCCCCAATCGTGCCAAACAGGGGAAATTCAAGCCGAACTATGAAGGCCCGTACATCATAAACAAAGTCTATCAAGGTGTGGCTTACTTGCTCATGGATATGCATGGTGAAAGACCCTTCCGACCAATAAACGGCCGATTCCTTAAGAAGTACTACGCCTGACGAGTCACGAAATAGATGACGACGACTATGTCTGCGCACTATCTTCTTGAGTCCAGACTCTAAAAATAGAAAACGACGGACCAAAGCTCTGCAAACCGCAACATCCCAAGGCTGACGGAAAATAAAAAAAGAAAGAAATAAAAAAACGGTACGTCCATAAACGAAATGGGCACGGATGAAAACCCGAAAGGGCTCCGTGAGCAAAAACAGCAGAGCTACCGGCGAGTTTGTGAAAACCCGAAAGGGCGCAATCTCGTTTAAAGACACTTGCGAGGTCCTCTCGACCTTGTAAGGAGGAAATACCCGCGCGAGATCCTTACGACTCACAAGGGAGCAACACACTTAGGGATCCCTACGATTCCTAAGGAGAAGTTACACTTACGAGATCCTCACGACTCGTAAGCAGAATTCCCCTATGAAACCCTCACGGCTCATAGGATTCAAAAGCCTTAAGCTACAGGGATCTAAACCTGTTCTTAAGCCCTCATACACCCCAATATTGCCCTACAGGTGGTCCAATACTGGCCCTTGTATACAATCCACAGGCACAAATAAACCTTTTCCCAACAGAGTCCCACCACTGACGAGGGATATCTTCATATGGCGAACGACACTTGTAAGTCCTCTCGACTTATAAGGAGAAAACACTCTTGTAAGATCCTTACGACTTATAAGAGAAAACACACTTAGGAGTCCTTATAACCCCTAAGGAGAAAATGCGCCTACAAGACCCTCACGACTTGTAGGGAGAAATACCTTTATGAGACCCTTACGGCTCATGAAGTCAAAAGCCTTAGTCGACAGGACCTTAACCCTGTTTGCTAAGCCACCTTTGTTCGAACCGATGAAGGCATATGATGATTCGCTCCTAGCAATATCCCAGTTGTAGCGATGCTGATGCCTAAATCGGTATCAAATTCCAAGTTCCATCCTCGCAGCAAAAGATCAGAGAGCCAAAATGCATATGAAATAGCCGAAATGATAGCGCAACTTGCAACAAAATCAGTAAGTCAAAGATATGCATACAAAAATAGCCGAAATGATTAGGCAACTCGCAATAAAAAGCAGCGAGTAAAAAGAAAAATAGCCGAAATGATTGGGCACCGCGAAAAAACAGCCGAAATGATTGTGCAATCGCGACTTTCGCGATATAAAAAGCTGAAATGATAGAGTATCGCGGAAAGAAATAAAAAAATGAAAGAATGAAACTTTTGCCCTGCAGGTGAGATCACATCGACCCCTGTATACAATCCATGGGCATAAACAAAAAGGGAACCACATTTCCCCAACAAACTCTGTCGAAGGAAAGCCAGATCTTGACGGCAAGGTCTATGGCCCAGAAGATCAACAATGACGTTCCTCCTCATGCCAGCAGGACACGGACGCGACACTGCCAATTGGAGCCATGGCAAAGTCCCTAGTTCCAAGACTTTGCAGCTCACTGACAACCGAAAGTCAACCCCGACACCGTAACGACAAAAGTCAACACCGACACTGTAACGGCGAAAGTCAACCCCGACACCGTAACGGCGAAGGTCAACCCCGACATAGTAACGGCGAAGGTCAACCCCGACACCGTAACGGCGAAGTTCAACCCTCGACGTCCCCATCGAAGCAACGCTTCGACTCGGGAACAAGTCGACTCATCAACCACTTACGAGTTCTCTCGACTTCTAAGAAAGAAAATTCTCTTCTGAGATCCTTACGACTCCCAAGAGAAAACACACTTAGGAGTCCTCATGACTCCTAAGGAGAAAATACACATACGAGATCCTCACGACTCGTAGGGAGAAAAATCTTTATGAGACCCTCATGGCTCATAAAATTGAAAAGTCTTGGGCGACAGACCCGAACCTGCTTCCCAAGCCATCTCTACCCTACAAAGAGTTCAAGATGAGCTGTTATCTATCGTCTACAAGTTACACTTGCTGGAGTAACATGACAATAACACAACAAAGAAAAGAAAGCGATAGTATAAAAAAAAGTGTACCTTTTTATTCATGAATTCAATTGAGTACAAGATAAATCATATGAAAGAATAAAAAATGAATACATGTTATTCAAAGATTACAAATGTTTAATTGATACAAAGGCAGCTACTGACAAGGAGGCGTTTTCAATAAATCAGTCAGTTGTTCACGCACTCCTCTCAACTCCTTTTCATGGTCGGCCGCTGCGGCCAGCTCCTCTTCGACTTGAGCCCGTTGTTGCAAGCAAGACGAAAGTTTCCCATCGATCTCCTGTTGAGCAACTTTGCGATTCTGCGTAACCCGCTCTAGGAAGTCGATCTTCTGCCTTAGCACTAGCCCATCCGAAATGCATCGTTGCAAATTGTCAAAGATGGCTCTCAGTTGCGCGGCGTTTGCTTCAACTTGGGTGCGCAGCCGGGCGGATTCACCTGAAGCCTCCTCGCGTTCCTTCCACCTCAAGGTCGCTTCTTGTTCAAAATAGCAGAGGAAGGGAACGCTCTGCTCAACCCATGCAGCCCGTTGGGAGTTCAAAGCCAACATTTCCGGAGTGGGATGCCTGAGCTCAATCTTATGCAGACAGGCCTCGATCTTCCTACAGTAGTTAACCCAAGACTCGACGACGCCCTCGCTGTGGTAGTTCACAAGCATCGCCAAAATGAGATTAACTTCAGCAGCAAAATCTGCAGCAGATGCAAAGGCCTCAGCGTTAAGGTCCTCGACGAACTCGCTTAACCTCCACAGGCTATTCACAGCACCCCTGGAAGTTGGGCGTTTAGCAAAAGGCCCTGCCGGCATGTGAATCTGAGATTCAAAAAGAGCCGGAGTCAGTAAGATTGCTGCAAAACAAATCATAGTCAGATATCGGCTCAAGAGATAAATAAGATTCAAGAGCGATGAAGGCTACTATAGCGGCTACGACAGGTGGCAGAGTTAGGAGTACTGGTGGCGCGACGATTTTCTCATCCCCTCCTTCAATTTGTAATGCTGCAATCAATTCAAAATTAACAACGACACGATCGTCCGTGAAAGAAAGGAAAGGATGTCAGTTAAAAAAACTATACTCACCGACACCAGCAGGTAAAGTGACTTCCGACTGGAAGGAGAAATGCGGATTCCGCACCTGATACAGATGATCGAAGAGAACTCTTGCAAGGTTGCGACAATAGATGGTCAGCACACGGAAATGCTATCCCCAATTTAAATTAATCGCAAACCCATACCTTCCAGCATTTGAGAGTATATAAGAGGAGGCTAAGGGACTGTGACCGTCAGAGCAGCAACTGGTGACGCTTCTTCGGGTGGCACAACCTCAGCGCTCACCGCACCTACATTCGAAATAAAAAATGTCATTAGAAAGATGCCAAAGGGATCGCGAAACAAAAAGTACGCAGTGACCCGAGACCTACCAGACGGGTCATCAGCCAAAACTGCGACGGAAGCATCACCGGGCGTCACGACTTCTTCGATCTCATTCGGGGGATTGGTTTCGGCGCCAGTGGCTTCATCCCCTGATTCTATAAGAGCCGTCGTGATGCTCGCAATGCCAGGCGATGGCGGGGAACTGTAGAGGGATAGAGCGGCGGTTTGGACAGTCCCGGACTCCCGAGAGAGTAGCCACTTCGGGCTCTGTAGTCGTCGTCATCTTACCTAGTACCTCATCGCCAAGACTAGGCCCTGCAGGATATGATATATGATAATTTGAAGATCAATTTCTAATAAAAATACCCGGTATTACGTTACCTTGGGGCGGCTTTTCAATTGCTTTCTGAGCCGCGCGCACAACCTGACTATGAACGGTAGACAGGGCAACCGGAGCATCCTCTGACGACATAGCGACAGGTGGTGATTGACAGATGTTTTCTCTGTGTTTGCTTAATTCTTAAATTACCGCAATCAAGAAGGTTTCACTTGATAGCTAGTCGGTTGAGTACGGGTCGATCCATAGGGAGATGGAATCTTTTTCTTTATGTTTTAATGAGTTAAATCCAAATATTTTGATTTTTGTTTTAAGATCTACTAATGAGATAAAGGATGATAAAGAACTTGCTAGGGTTAGGATTAAGTTAGTTCGAGTTAAGAATTTCACACTTTTCTCAATGCCCTTCTAAATATCGGTGTTAAGGTAATTGGCAACAACGGGGATTAGCACGACTATGAAAGAACTTGCAAGTATAAGCTAGGCTTTCCATGCTTAGTTTCTTCCTTTTGGTCCTTATCCGTCCGTTCTTGGCTCTTAGCCCTAACCTCCGGTTAATTCAACCACAACCGGTCTAACTATGGAATCACCGCTATCATGTAGGATAGGGCGCCGTAGTAAGCGGATTGTGGTTTACTAAAAGGAGTTTGAATTAAGGTGTTTGGCAATGAAAAGAGTGAGGGAGATTTCCTTCTCTCAAACTTTCCTTCTCCTGCCCTAACAAGTGAGAGATTACTCACCCATAAAAAAGATAAAAACAAAAAGGAAGGTAGAAAGAAATGAGGTTAAGAGGAAATTACAACTAGCTATTTAAGACCTCACCTTGGTAAGGATCTTACTCAAGCATCATCGTTGTTTAAGGATAAACAAAATAGAAGAAGAGAAAAAAAAAGAAAAAACAACAATAAAAATAAGCAACTAGATTAACAAATAAGAAATTGCAAAAATTAAATAGACATGCAAGATAAATAAATGAACTCTCTTTTTATTTTTATTTTTATTTTTATTAATCAACGCTCATAACTCGCTATAATTTTTCATAAAGAAAGAAAAAAATTTAATTCTAAATTCTAAACTAAAGAAAGGTACTCTTTATTTGGCTTTGAGCTCTCCTATTTATAGGCAGGATATCGAAACCCTAGGTACACATTCTGAGCTAAACACGAAATTACAAAACTACCCTAAAAGAGCCGAGTCAATGCGGAACCAACTGTCACCGACACTGCTCAGACGCGGCCATGGAACCGCGGTAGAAATGCCTATTTGGCAATGGTTCCGCGGCCATTTGGTAGACTTGGGGGATCATCTTTTCAGGGCTTCTCCATGTTGCTTTTATCTTCTGTTTTGTATTCTTGGTTTCTCAGAATCTCTTCAGTTCTCTTCCAGATATTCAGCAGTGCAAAATGATGTGGACTTTTGCCTTGAACTCCGCATTGAAGTGACCAATGATTTTCCATTTTGTCCCTTGAACTAGTAGGCGGTATCATACGGATGATTTAGCGGAGATCAGTATTCATCTGTTGTTGGTCGTAGTCCCGCATTTGTTGCGACTTTTCATGAATTTCACTGTAAAGAGCTGAGAACCTGTAACCTGCAATTATTTAGAAAACACGGATAAAAAATACCTACCTATATGCTTTGTGATCAAGAGTGGGCGGTATAAAAATGCAAAAATACGATATGAACAAATACCCTCAAACTTATCTTTTGCTCGTCCCGAGCAAAGCCAATTTTATCCTCAAAAAGTCCTAACCTCACTTTCGCAGGGAACGCGATTACATTGAGCTCGTGCAACAAGCCGTTAAATCTCTAGGTGTCCCTGGTAGGAGGAGTGTTGTCTCCTGAGGGTTTTCAGCGGATACTACCCACAAAATCCGATCAATTTGGCCATTGACTTTAATTCTTCAATTCAGTATTTTAGCAAGAAATTCTATCATCTTTAACTTAGAAATCATCAACCCGTATTTTTCACGCTTTCTTTTCATTTAACTTAAGATCATATACGTTTTGCCAGTTTATAAAGCATTCAGCATTTCCTAAGTTTTCCTTCTAAGGCACAATCTTAACTCAGAAATTTTTATCATCTCTACTAAAGATATAAGCCCTATCTTTTATTCCCATCTCTCCTCCAAACTCCAATCATATACCCCTACGTATGTGTAATTATCACCTCTACACATGGAAATTCAATTCAAGCTATCATACTCTTGTCCATCTTCCAAAATACTTTTAGTTGGTGAATTTTAGATGAAATTGCTCACACATCCTTCATGCGACCGTTAATACTTCTTAAGGTACTAAACAACCGATTACAAAATGTGCTTGCGCATTTATGCGTAAATCCTCATTTTGCAACACCTAAGGCTTAGCAAAGTCTCCTAAACCAGTTGGTCTAAGGCACTAGGTGATAAAGCACCTTCGCTATAATTTTAATTTATGCTGCCTTAAGCAATTACAAAACCAATGTTCATTTTTTTTTATCTCTTTATTCACCACTTATACTTTTATTTTATTTTTCTTCATACTAAGGATTTTAGACAAGAGCATTTCAAGGTATTCTCTACTATCCCAAGTTTCAAGATGTGTGTAAGTGCGTATAATAGGGTATATATTTTCAGAATTTGGACTTAAGGTTTAGAATTATTTTTCAGACTTATACTTCAAATAGAGCTTTCAATATTCTTCCCTTATTTCGATTTAGCCCAAGAACTGAACTCAAAATTTTCCTATTTCTAAATAAACTATAAGGACATATATTTTCTACAGTTAAACTTTAAGAAAGGTTATTTTTAGGGTTTTAATTTACTAAGTTTAGGATCCAGTTTTTCCTAACTAGTCAACCGTCATGTTGAACTTGAGTCAAATATGCCAATATTGAATTTTTCAATATTTATAATTTTTAAAAATTTTCAATTTTTATATTTTATTTATATTGTTTTTTTTAATTGTTATATATTTTTTATAAAGATGTAATGCGGATTAAATATGCAAAGAAAAAACAAATATGTACAAAAAAAATAAAAATATGCAGATACAATGCAAAGATAACTATTTACAATACCCTCACCCCAAACTTATTTACAGCAGTGTCCTCACTGCTCCCTGCGGCGTCTACTAGACACGGCCTCACTGGTACCAGCCTCACTTCTATCCGTCCCCCGTCGTGTGCGTGAACATTCCTCTCTTGCTAGGAGGGTGGACATTCCTTGTTCCAGACTCGTTATTCGCTGATCAAAGATAGTCAGCATTCCTATCACTCTTTCGAACCCCCTATGGGTTCGTTGAATTAAGCGCGCTTGCGCAGCGGGGGTAATCTCTTTGTCGTTCGCTGTGGAGCTCGAGTTAGGGGTCTTGGCCATCACGTCCTCGGCCGGCTCGGTGCGCGTCCATAAATCATGTAATCGTGTGTAGGACGTGGAGACACCCTCAAGAAGAGGTCTAATGGGAATCCTACCATGCATGTAAAATTAAAATTCCTCAACAAGGAGGAAATGGCGACACAGTTGTGTCACCAATATTGGGTATTGATAATTGGCCGCCCGTTTGCCGACGCCAATCGAGTGAAGCAACACAGTGCACATGTCATAGCTAGGGTTTCGTGGCATCAATGTGTGCACTATATGTAGGGATGGTGTGAAAAATGTTGTGTTATGTGAACTCCTAAAAATATTATTTTGTGCCTAACGGCACACAGTTAAAACATTCGCAAAAAGCGTGCGAGCCTGAATGTCCTTTCAGGGCTCCCTAGAATAGTCGTTTCCCATTAAGGGTAGGTAGTCCTCAAATCGGAGGGGTTGATCATGAATGGGGAGTCGTGGTATTAAGGTGACTTCGTGAATGAAGTCCCTATCAATTAAAATTTACCTATCCGTCCCACAATAATCTAATGTACCCATGTTGTGCAAGACAACCTTTCTCCATACATTCATAAAAACGTGCAACTAGATCCGGAAGCGCGAATGCATTCGGATGATTAAGTAACAAAAAGTTCCATCCACACTTTCGGATCTCGTCGCCGAAATAGCTACCGTAAACATTATGTGCAAACAACTGGGAGAAATCCCTTTCAAACTGAAGTGTAGGGGCCATGACAGAGAGAAAATACCGAAATATTAAATTCACAGAGAAGGGTTTAGAAGATCGAACCTCCTCTGAAAATTTCAGAGGGAGACGAGGCAGAAGCGCGGCGGTTGTGCTGTCAGAAGTGAGCTTGGGCGGCGATTCCGCGGCTGTAAAGGGTGATCTCTCTGCTCTTTCTGCTGCTGTGGCTATGGTTTTTCAAAGGGTGAAATTTAGGGTTCTGTAAATGCAGTAGAGGGGTCGGTTTGTTTTTACAGGGGTTATTGGTTATTTTTACAAAAGCCCCCTTAAAAAGAGTAATTTAGTTTGTAAAAAAAATTGTATTATTTTTTTATTTTTTTAATTAATAGAACTGAATATTTACAAAAATACCCCCTGAAAATTTTATATTTTTAAAATATTTTTTAATATTTTTTATTTTTATATAATTACAAGTGGTACATACCCCAAAACTTATTTGAAACAGTGTTTCACTGTTTATGGCTGGATAACCGAAGTTTGGTGGTAAGCGGAGGAAGATTAGTCGATGTAAACCGGCTCCTGTAACATCAGGAGCTCCTTCGATGGGTCAGCGGTGAGGAACGGTTTTAACCTGTGTCCGTTCACTTTGAATAGTGAACCATCCTCTGGATTTTCCAAATCCACCGCAGCATGCGGATATACAGTCCGCATAAAGAATGGTCCTTTCCATCGATATGAGCTTACCGGCATGGAAATGTAACCGGGTGTCGTAAAGAAGTATCTGTTGACCAGGTGTGAAATTTTTGCGCATAAGGTGTTTATCGTGAAACACCTTCGTTCGGTTCTTAACGACAAACGTGTTTTCATAAGCTTCATCCCGAAGCTCGGTTAGTTCGTTGATCTGCAGCTTTCGATGGCTGCCCGCATTATCAAGAGATAAGTTCAGCTCCTTAATCGCCCAAAATGCTCTTGCTCGATTTCCACGGAAAAGTGGCAAGCCTTTCCATAAATAATCCGATAAGGAGACATGCCAAGATCAGTCTGATAAGCAGTTCGAAATGCCCAAAGGGTATCAGTGAGTTTTAAAGACCAATCCTTACGGTTCTTGGAAACCGTTTTCTCCAAAATCTGTTTGATTTTCCGATTAGACACTTCGGCTTGCCCACATATTTAGGGGTGATAGGGCGTGGATAGCTTATGATTAATGGAGTATTTCCACATCAAGGCCTCGAAAGTCCTATTACAGAAATGTGTTCCATTGTCACTAATTATCACGCGGGGGTGTCCAAACCGGGAAAAGATGTTTTCCTTAAGGAATATAACGACAACCTTGTTATCGTTAGTCCGGCTGGGCACGGCCTCGACCCATTTAGAGACATAATCAACAGCTAGCAGAATATACAAATTTCCAAAAGAGCTGGGAAACGACCCCATAAAATCAATCCCCCAAACATCAAAAATCTCGACAACCAAGATTGGTTGGAGCGGCATTTCGTTTCTCCTGTATATCTGGCCTAAGTGTTGGCACCGGGAGCAAGTCTTGCAGTAATCATTAGCGTCTTTGAAGAGTTGTAGCCAGTAGAAGCCATACTGCAAGATCTTCTCGGCTGTCTTTCTTAGGCCAAAATGCCCGCCACACACTTGATCGTGGCAAAATGACAGCACACTCTTGAATTCATTATTAGGCACACACCGACGCATAATCTGGTCGGGACAATATTTGAATAGATAGGGTTCGTCCCAGTAAAAGTGCTTTACTTGGGATAAGAATCGAAGTCTGTCCTGACTTGACCACTCGTTTGGTAGTAATCCTGTTGCTAAATAGTTCACAATATCTGCGAACCAGGGTTCGCATGATACTGTCAAGAGCTGTTCATCCGGAAAAACATCGTTTATTGGAAGTGAAAGCGTCGGCGAAGAAGGAAGTCGTGAGAGATGGTCGGCCACTACATTTTCACATCCTCTTTTGTCTTTGATGACAAGGTCAAACTCTTGGAATAAGAGGATCCAACGTATCAGCTAAGATTTTGCGTCCTTCTTTGTAAAAAGATAGCGTAGAGAAGAATGGTCTGTGTGGACAATGACTGGAGAGTCGATTAAGTAAGGCCTGAATTTTTCTAATGCAAACACAACAGCCAAGAATTTCTTCTCGGTTGTTGTGTAATTCAGCTGGGCATCGTTCAGGGTTCAGCTAGCATAATAAATTACGTGTGGCATCTTGTTGATATGCTGCCCTAGGACAGCACCGATGGCAAAGTCGGATGCATCGCACATAATCTCAAATGGATACGTTCAGCCAGGAGAAGAAAGTACGGGAGCAGAAGTAAGTGAGCTTTTTAAGTGATTCAAATGGAGTCACACAGCTCGAGTTGGAATCAAATGTGATGTCCTTGGCCAACAGAAGAGTCAAAGGTCTAGCAATTTTGCTAAAATCCTTCATAAACCATCTATAGAAACCGGCGTGGCCAAGGAAGGCTCGAATGTCTCTGACGCATTTAGAAGGAGGAGGATTGGAAATGACCTCAATCTTAGCTTTATCCATCTCGATGCCACTTTGCGAGATGATATGTCCTAAGACAATACCTTCGCGCACCATGAAGTGGCACTTCTCCCAGTTCAAAGTGAGGTATTTATCCTTACACCGGGTAAGGACAACATTGAGATGCTGTAAACACTCGTCAAAGGAATCACCAAAAATGGAGAAATCATCCATGAATATCTCCAAGAATTTTTCCACCATGTCTGAGAAAATTCCCATCATACACCACTGGAAAGTAGCGGGTGCATTGCATAACCCAAAGGGCGTACGGCGATAAGAAAATGTGCCGAAAGGATAGGTGAACGTGGTTTTGTCCTGATCTTTTTCGGCGATGGGAATCTGGTTATAGCCAGAGTAGCCATCCAGAAAACAGTAGTACTCATGTCCAGCCAATCGTTCAAGCATTTGGTCAATAAAAGGTAGCGGAAAGTGGTCTTTCCGTGTCGTGGCGTTGAGTTTTCTGTAATCAATGCACAATCTCCACCCAGTTTGGGTGTGAGTAGGGATTAACTCGTTTGCCTGATTGGTGATGACCGTTATGCCCGACATTTTGGGGACAACATGTATCGGACTGACCCACTGGCTATCAGAGATAGGGTAAATGATACCACTATCAAGACATTTGACGATCTCTTTTTTCACAGCCTCTTTCATGACTGGATTGAGTCGTCTTTGTGGATCCCTGGCTGGTTTGGCATCATCCATCATATGAATATGATGTTCAACTGACTAGTCTCCTTGATGTCTGCCATAGTCCAGCCAAAACCTTGTCGATTGCTATGCAAGACCGTCAGAAGGGCTTTCTCTTGCTCTGAAACTAGAGAAGCTGAGATGATGATAGTTAGGGTCTCTTTCTCACCTAAGTAAGCATACTTGAGGTGAGATGTCAACGGCTTGAGTTCGAGCGTTGGAGATGAAACGATTGAAGGCAAGATCGGCAAAAATGGCTCGAACTCAAAGGATTCTAACAAAGGCTCAAAACGAGTGTACGCGACCGAGTCGGATGGTTCAGCTAGCGTATTTGAAAATTCAAAGGATTCAAGCTCGGGTGGCGACAAGTCAAGATCGTTCAAGAAAGTGAAACACTCATGATCACTGTCGGGAGCAGTATCAGATTCAAGGAGGAACGCACTAGTGGCGTCAAGATTGCTGTGATCTAACAGAAATTTCTCGAACTCACAGTCCTCAGGGATGATCTCTTGGATCGAACAAATGTCTAGTATATGAGCATTAAGTTCGGAGGGCTGATTCCCCAACATAAAAATGTTGAGTTCAATTGTCATGTTTCAGAAAGATAGGTTCATCGAACCATTTCGAAAATTGATCACAGCATTCGAGGTCGCAAGAAATGGACGACCGAGTATCACCGGAATTTAACTCCAGGGGTTTGCTACAGGTTGTGTATCACGAACAATAAAATCAACGGGAATATGAAGTCCCCTACTTTTATTAACACGTCCTCTAGCTCACCCCTAGGATGGATGATAGATCGGTCAGCCATTTGGAGAGTACAGTATGTGGGTTTCAGCTCTCCTACACCTAATTGCTCATATACCGAATACGGAAGCAGTTTAACACTGGCACCAAGATCCACAAGTGCGCGGTTGATGTTCTTATCCCCAATAGTTATTAAAATAGTAGGACAGCCATGGTCCTTTCGTTTTTAAGGTAAAGCTTGGATAAGAGCATCACTCACGGCACTAGCTAAGAAAACCTTCTTGGGTACCTGAGATTTTCTCTTCTTAGTGCACAAGTCCTTCAAGATTTTTGCGTAGAAAGGGACTTGTTAGATTGCATCCAAGAGGGAAATGTTAATGTTAACCTATTTAAATAACTCCACAATCTTCTCCAGTTGTGGATTTTGTTTATTGGATCTCAACCGGTTTGGAAATGGAAAACATTTTGAAAATTGGTTGAGTCCATTACTTGTGGAGGAGATTGTGGAGCTGGAACGGATCCCGGAACTGGTGTTTTCATGGAGTGAGATGTGGGTCCGTTCGGAGTAGCAGGAGAATAAAAGCCTTTTGAAGAATGGAGAACAGGCTCAGAAGACGACGACGACGACGACGACGAAGAAGAAGAAGAAGAAAAAGAAGCAGCCAGAGTGTCATCATCTGTGCCAACGTTGTTGTGTAGCACCCTTCCAAATCTCAACGTAGTCACGGCACTCACATTATGGTTTTGTTGTTCAATAGAAACATGTGCATTATGTGGGTGACCAGGATTTGGGAGTGGTTGAGATGGAAGTTTTCCTTTCTCCCGCTCGCTTAAAGCCGCATTCAGTTGTGCAATTTAGGCTTTGATGGTTTTGATGATTTGCCCGTGTGTAGCAGTGTGTTGCATCAAAGACTGAATGGAAGACTAGATGTTGGCATTGGATTAAGTCGATTGCTTAACAAACGCCTCCAGACTTCGTTCTAGCGAGGAAAACTTATCATTGTTTGACGGAACAAAATTGTTTTGAGGAAAAGAATTGTTGGGTGCAAAATTGTTCGATGGATTTTGATAAGGTTGGGGTTGGAAGGGCTGCTGATATTGATGTTGAGTTTGTGGCTGAGCTTGTTGTTGAGGAAGAGGAGGCCTCTGGAAGTTGTTGTTGCCTTGGAATTGTTGCTGATTCTGATTCCAGGTGAAATTGGGGTGGTTCCTCCAACCAGGATTGTAAGTGGAAGAGTATGGATCATTTCTTTGTCTTTGCTGAAATGCAGCATTGACCTGATCCTGTCCTTGAACAGGTAAGTTGTAAGGACACTCTTCGGTCAGATATGATGGGTCTGAACAACAAGCACAAATGGTACGAGGGGGAAGAGCAGGGGCAGGAGAAGGAGATGAAAATTTGCTCTTAATTGCTTCTAGTTTTCGTATGATTGCTGCCATTTCGGCCTTCATTGCAATTGAAAGATCAAGTTGATGAACGCCTGCCCTAGATGGACTGGAAGAAGTATAAGAAGTAGATGAAGTGTTCAGTCTGGTGCTTTCCAACTGAAGCGTTTGCTCCGCGAGATCATCGAGAAATTGCCAAGCTTCCTCGTCAGATTTGGATAGGAAGTGGCCTTGACAAATGGTCTCCAGCAACTGCTTAGTTGCTGGGTTCAGTCCTTCGTATAAGGTCTGGCAAAGTTGCCATCTCTCAATACCGTGATAAGGGCACTGAACAAGAAGGTCTTTGTATCGGTCAAAGCACTTCCAAAAAGGTTTGGCAGGAAGCTGGGAAAATTGGTTAATTTCATTTCGCATTCTTGCGGTCTTGTGATTTGGGTAGAATTTTGTAAGAAACACTTTAACAAACTCTTCCCAACCGTTTATGGAATGCGTTGCGGTACTATACAACCACTTCTCAACTAGGTCACACAAAGTGAAAGGAATGACTCGGAGCCGTACAGTATCATCGGACAGTTGGGTTGTCTTCATCATTGCACAAACATTCTGGAACTTGTTAATGAAGATGTAGGCATCTTCGGATTCCAGCCCGTGAAATTTAGGCAACATGTTGATGATGTGGGGCTTAATTTCAAAATTATCCCCATTAGCCGGCGGAAGTGAAAGACCGGTAGGAAGTGCGGAGCGGGAAGGATAGAAACGATCCTGGAGCGCGATTCGCTGTGGCGCTTCAACAGGAGGTGGTTGCGGGTTTATTCGCACCCAGATGAGGTGGAATCAGTCCCGGGGGAGGTAAAGTGATGTTAGGAGGAAATCCTGACATCTCAGAAGAATTTGGTGATGATGATGAAGGTGAATGTGTATGGAAAGAATTCCGGTCAACGTCGGAGTTGGCCGGCAAAGGTAAGGATGAAAAAGGTGTGGAGGGAGTTTCGACGTCGGAGTCGATCGAGCAGTCGGTAGAGACTAACGAAACGTGGACTAGGCGGGCGCTAGTGTCCCGAGTCCAACCGGACATACACTAAACGAGTTTAGTATAGACAAAGCGTAGAATATGAAGGTAAGATAACGTTAATAGAGAAATGCGGATGAGAGGTGGGTGAAATGGGATTCTAGCGACAAAGGGCAAGTTTTTATAAAAATTTTTGTTTTGTGTTTTTTTTTAAATTTTTAGAAAGAGTTTTACAAAATATGTACGAACCTACGGCACAACTTCAAACAATCACATTTAAAACATGCACAATCATACCTAGAGCTATGGTCCTCAAAGTCCACTAGACTGCTCCTAACTGTTCCAAAGTGACAAGTTGTGAGATATCCCTCAAATTGTCTCTTCATGGCCAATTGTGGCCAGGTAAGCACAAATGAAGAAAGGAGGGTTCCGCTCACGAATCATCGTGAAACGGGCCTTTTAAAATTACCTTTCTCACTTGTCTAACCTAGGCACCACAAAGTCAAGCTTAGATAAACGATTGAATGCCCACAACCTTCCTCTGTCCTATTGAGCCCGACAGTCCTTATTTGGTTGAGTCTAGATATTTTTTAATTATGCTCAAGGGTGATGCATATGCTTTAGTGATTTTTGGGGTCTTAGGAAGGGTAATGAAATCCCCACCCAATATGAATTGGTGTTATAGCCCCTTAAAAGTCCGTATTATTTTTGCAAAGAAGTAACAACCAAAAATCTAAAACACTTTCAAAAAAAACTTTTATTTTGGCCGCTGCGCAAAGAATCCTGCACAAAATCAGTTTATTGGTGAGGGGAAGAGAATCTGTTAAAAGAATGCTGCAGAAAAAATTTGTTAGTGGAGTTCAGAGGAAGGAAGAAGAGAAATGGGATACATACAGAGAAAATTGGGTCGCTGACGTCACCCTTTGACCGCGGTTCCGCAGTCAAACTTGCGCTTATGCCGCGGTTCAACGGCAAGTCAGAGGGTTGACTGCTTAAAATTCATTCCCTGTGCTGAGTTGGTTTTCCTCTTTCTGTTTAGATCCCCTGAATCTTGATTTGTTCACTGAGTTTGCTCCACGACTGAACTAGAGTTTGCTCCAAGTCTGCTCACTTGCACAAATAACAAGATGATATATATTTTTTTGTTTTGTAAATTTTTTTATATTTTTCAATTTTTATAATTTTTTTTAATTAACCCGAAATTACACAAAGAAATAAACTACCGTCTCCCCGACAACGGCGCTATTTGATTGACAGATGTTTTCTCTGCATTTGCTTAATTCTTAAATTACCGCATTCAAGACGGTTTCGCTTGGTAGCTAGCCGGTTGAGTACGGGTCGATCCATAGGGAGATGGAATCTTTTTCTTTATGTTTTAACAAGTTAAATCCAAATATTTTAAGTTTTGTTTTAAGATCTACTAATGAGATAAAGGATGATAAAGAACTTGCTAGGGTTACGATTAGGTTAGTTCGAGTTAGGAATTTCTCACTTTTCTCAATGCCCTTCTTAATATCGGTGTTAAGATAATCGGCAACAACGGGGATTAGTACGACTAGGAAGGAACTTGCAAGTATAACCTAGGATTTCCATGCTTAGTTTCTTCATTTTGGTCATTTTCCGTCCGTTCTTAGCTTTTAGCTCTAACCTCCGGTTAATTCAACCACAACCGTGTTAACTTAGCACCCTAAAGACTCCACCTTTGGTACATGTGATGCTTCCAAACCCTTCATGAGGTGCTAGGCTAACCTTTCATTGGTATCAGAGCCGACCTAGAACATTAGGCGACACTTTTACGAAGTAAAAATCCCGATCGGACAAAAATACGACTTTTTGAGACCCTCTCTGGACAAATTTTAAAATCTGACATTTTTCAGAATTAAAAATACTTAAAAACTACAGCAGGAAAAACTAAGAAACATGGTGAAACTCGATGCCATGAACAGTACAAATGGCCGCGGAACCGCGGCAATTACTTGCTTAGGTCGCGGCTCCGCGGCCGTACAGAGGTATCATTGCATCTAATTTACACTGTAATTCTTATAACTGCTTGTACAGTGTTTTAGGTATGTTTAATCTGAATATAGTACTGTATTTTCTGGAGATGGTTTCGGACTCGTAGATTCGATCGGAATTTTCATTTCGTTGCTTTTCCGGGTAAATTAGAAAGTATTGAAGTGTTTGAACGAGTATCATTTGCTCACTATTCACCGGGTTTAAATACTTTGGAGATACGTGCAAGTCTTTTTGTGGTGGACCCTTTAGAAGACAACAAACCTTAACTCGATTATGTGACCGTCTCGAACTACCCTTTGAACCTTAGGGTTTGGGGCAGTACGGCGTGCCACATGTGAGGCGTTGGCTTGACCCTTCTACGGCTGGACCGCTACTACTGTGTCATACTCCAAGTTTTTGAACTTCGCTAGTGAATCTTGGGTATTTGATCGGTCGTTCGAAAACTTTAATACTGTCTAATTATCTGGAATGTGATGCAATGTGTGGAATTCATATTATAAGACATGAAATACGAGGTATGTGATATTTCGCATTTATGATGTCTAAAGAGAATGTGGATTCCAAATATTGTAGTTTTACACTTTCTTTTCTGTGACCGTAAGTGTAGTATGTTCGATATCGCCGGTTTCGTTGCTATACATCAACGACAATCGGGATACGCATACTTACTTACGTTGATGATATGAGATATTATGTGTTGCTGAGATATGATGTGCAGGATTGTCGCGATTGAATAGCCGGGGGGTTTTATGTGAGATGAGAGTTTTATATTTTTATTCATGTAAATTCAAATGTAATGTAATATTCTTTTATTTGGGGCACTTCCGGGTTGAGGTCGATGCCACCAGTGTTGTATATTATTTCCTTTTCCGCATTAGGATGGACCCAAGGAGGGGAGCACAGGTGACCGGGTTCTGGGGTTCAGTGGGAGGCCATCTCGAGGAGTCGAGACCGGGTCTCCTAAACTCCAGAATTGGTAGGGTCGCTTGCCGCTCTCGTAGGGGTCCACGGTGTGGGCTTGGCTATTCATCGTGACTGTGGAATCCGTATTTTCTATTGTTGGCTAAATACTAAATATGGACGTCCTAGTATATCCTATATTATATCTATGTTTCTGCTGCGATATCTGTGATGTGATCATTAGATATGTTCTGTGATGGATACAGTATATAGTAGATATGATATATTATATAGACGTTACTTATGTTTTGCACCCACACTAACCCTGCCCTGCTCTGTCGTTAGTTACCTAACCTAACGGTGCACGAGGGGACATCAAGGCGAATGCGGATGGCATAAGTGTACGTCATATTTATCTGTGATGTTTAGGTGACTTAAATGATGGGACTTCATTAATGTGATTAATGAAAGAAAAGAAACTTAAAAGTTGTAGAATCAAATTTTAAAATAAAAGGGTAGCTACAGTTTTGCTTTGCATAGCGGTATATATGATATACCCTGCACCTTATTCGATGAGGAAAGAGCCGAGATCCCTTTACCGGGAGTGACCTCTTTAGCGAAACTGGCAGATGCTACAACACTCGGTTTGACTTTTGACTGCTTTTTGAGTTTTGCTTTGCACAGTGATATATATGATATATCCCGCACCTTATTCGATGAGGAAAGAGCCGAGATCCCTTGACCGGGAGTGATCTCTTTAGCAAAATTAATAAAAGCCTCAAAATCACTCCATTTCAAAATTCACTAGATTCTACAACGATATCAAGTTCATTACGCTCATGGTTTTTCTGAAAAAACCTGCGTAGCCCTCCGTCATTTCAGATAGATATTATTTAGTATTCGTGCTATGTTTGTTGACTTAGTCAAGGCGTAGTGTACGGTAGCTAAATAATGTTTATCTGTTACAACATGAGATGTGATTGGATTAGGGCATTCGCACGGCCTTGTTGACTCAGTCAAGGGTCGTACGGGTGGGTTTAATTCAATCGAGAAATGTACGGGTTGAACTTAACTTGCGATTTATGGTTTGTTGACTTAGTCAAGGTCATAGATCGCTAGGGGCAAAAGCATTATCGGGAATTTCAAGTGTTGAAATTTGCAATGAGATTGCATACCTTCTATGAGATAGTTGGATCCCGATACCCACTGCGAGTAATTGTTACTCCTGGGAGAGTTTTACACAGGACAATTAGCCGATCAAGTAGGTGTCTAGAAAGATGTCAACGGGTTACGCCTCTGGGAAAACGAGGTTTACTTTAATTAGGTCCGTGCGAAAGCACGGGGAACCTCCCTCAAAGTACCGACACTGGCCTGGCTGAAAGATCGACGAAGTTGTAAGGTGTAATTAATCCCGGTTAGTCTTTCCTTTTTGGGGTTTGAAGGAAGATTTGATAAAAACCAGTGAGAGCCATCCTGATTAGATAAGATAATAACCAATCTGATCTTGCAAGAGCATACGCTAAAGTGTTTTCTTCTCTCTCTCTCTCCAGGTAGCGACCATGTCATGCCTTAATCAAGATAATAATATAGATGTATTGACCGAACCCGCATGTTATACTGTACAAGGGAACGTTGGACCCGTTCTATCTTATAAGTGTTATAAGACTGAACAGGAAACAGGAGAATATCTGGATTCTCACGCCGCCCAAACGGAGAACATGCATGATGATGCACCTTCTTCGGGTGTGTTTGTTATTGAGAACTGTTTTTCAGTTCACCTTACGTCCTGGGTATTAGATACCGGATCAGGATCCCACATATGTAATCAGTTACATGGGCTACGGAAAGATAGAGAACTGGGAAAAGGTGATCATTCCGTTCAAGTAGGGAATGGGGAAAATGTTGCAGCCAAAGCAGTTGGCAAATATCACCTGGTATTACCAAGTGGTGATACACTAGTCCTGAATGAGTGCTATTATATACCGAACATGATGTGCAATATTATATCAGTTTCTTTATTAAGTAAAGAAGGATATAATTTTGTAGTAAAGGATAATGTTTTGAACATATTCCTAGATCAAAAGTTGATTGCATCAGGCTCATTACATAATAGCATATTCATTCTCAATCAAAATACAGTCCTCAATATACAAAACACACACAAGAGGAAAAGCTCAGAAATGAACGAATCCTTCTTGTGACACTGTAGACTTGGCCATATCAATGAGACACGACTAGCTAAGTTACATAAGAATGGATATTTGAATTCATTCGAATTATCATCTTATGACACTTGCCATTCATGTCTCAAAGGAAAAATGACCAAAACTCCATTTAGTGGACACGGAGAAAGAGTTACTGAACTCTTAGGACTGGTGCATAGTGATGTATGCGGTCCTATGTCTACACACGCCAGAAACGGTTCTTCCTACTTCATTACATTCACTGACAATCTCTCTAGATACGGGCATGTGTTCCTGTTGAAACACAAGTCTGAATCTTTTGAGAAATTCAAAGAATATAAGCACGAAGTAGAGAACCAAACGGGCAAAAGTATTAAGATTCTTCGATCTGATCGAGGAGGTGAATACTTAAACATTGAATTCCTGGATTATCTAAAAGAGAATGGGATTCTCTCTTAGCTTACTCCTCCTTATACACCACAGCACAACGGTGTATCGGAATGAAGGAATCGCACCCTATTAGATATGGTGCGCTCAATGATGAGCAATGCTGAGTTACCTATTTTCTTTTGGGGGTATGCGCTTGAGACAGCCATATACCTATTGAATCTGGTTCCGTCTAAATCTGTACCTACCACACCATATGAGATATGGAGTGGGAAGAGACCATATTTTAAACGAATTAAGATATGGGGTTGTCCGGCCTATGTCAAAAAGCAAAATCCGGACAAACTCGAGGCACGATCAGTTCTTTGCAAGTTTGTGGGATATCCAAAGAATTCTCAAGGATATTTTTTCTACCAAGCTGAGGAACAAAGAGTGTTTGTTGCTCAACATGCCACCTTTTTGGAAAGGGAATTTCTTGCAAAAGAAATTAGTGGCAAAGAGGTAGAGCTGGAAGAGGTTCCAGCACCATAAACTACAACTAATGATTTAGTAGAACCAGAGGATTCAGTAGTGCCCGACGAACCCCAGCCTTTCCGCCGATCTAGTAGGATTTCTCGTCCACCTGAGAGATACTACGGTTTTCTCATTGACGGTGGAAGGGAGGATTTCATCATGGAGGATGATGACCCAACTAGCTTCGAGCAGGCCATCACGAGTGGGGACTCAGTGAAATGGCTGGATGCAATGCGGTCCGAGATGGAATCCATGTACACCAACAAAGTATGGACTTTGGAAGTTGCTCCTGAAGGGGTAAAACCCATTGGGAGCAAGTGGATCTTCAAGAAAAAACATAGTGTAGATGGGAAAGTGGAGACTTTCAAAGCTAGACTTGTAGCAAAGGGTTTTCGTCAATGACCAGGTGTGGACTATAACGAGACCTTTTCTCCAGTAGCTATGCTTAAATCCATCCGGATCATGCTTGTCATCGCTGCATATCATGATTACGAAATCTGGAAAATGGATGTTAAGACCGCCTTTCTAAACGGTGATTTAGAAGAGTGCGTGTACATGACTCAGCCAGAGGGCTTCGTAGATAGTGGGAGCAGCGGGAAGGTGTGCAAGCTGCTTAAATCCATTTATGGATTAAAGCAAGCATCGCGGAGTTGGAACATCTGCTTTGACGTCGTTATCAAAGAGTTTGATTTCATCAAAAACGTAGATGAACCTTGTATCTACAAGAAGGTGGCAGAGAGTAAGTTGTCTTTCTCGTATTGTACGTGGAAGACATACTCTTGATAGGAAATGATATTCCTATGCTGCAATCGGTCAAGCTCTTCTTATCACAAAGATTCTCAATGAAAGATCTTGGTGATGCCTCCTGCATATTGGGAATAAGGATCTATAGAGATAGATCAAAACGGATATTGGGATTGTCCCAATCCAGGTACATTGACACCATACTAAAGAGGTTTTGTATGGAAGAATCCAAGCGTGGGAACTTACCCACGATCTCTGGAGTCACTCTCTCCAAAGAGATGTCTCCCAAGACTGATTTGGAGAGAGCTCGCATGCAAGGGATACCCTATGCTTCGGCTGTAGGCTCTATCATGTATGCGATGCTATATACCAGACCCGATGTAGCATACTCACTAAGTGTAGTGAGCAGGTATCAAGCTGATCCTGGAGAGAGTCACTGGACAGCTGTGAAGAGCATTCTCAAGTACTTGCGAAGGACTAAAGAGATGCTCTTGGTGTATGGTAACGGAGAACTCCAAGTAGAGTCCTTTACCGATTCGAGCTTCCAGAGTGATAAGGACGACTCTAAGTCGCAGTCGGGATTTGTCTTTACCCTTTACGGAGGGGCGGTTAGCTGGAAGAGTTCCAAGCAGGAAACCGTGACAGACTCGACGATGGAGGCTGAATACATCGCTGCCAACGATGCTGCCAAAGAGGCTGTCTGGATCAAGAAGTTCATTACTGAACTTGGAGTGGTTCCATCCATTGAGCATCTAATACCTTTGTATTGCGATAACAATGGAGCGGTGGCTTTGGCCAAGAAACCCAGGTCCCATCAGCGATCTAGGCATATTCTGAGGCGGTATCACCTTATCCGGGAGATAGTTGATCGCCGGGAGATCGAGGTCAGGAGGGTTGACACGAAGAATAACACAGCGGATCCACTCACGAAGGCCATTCCCTAGATACAGTTTGAGAGACTCTTCGGAATGCTCGGTATGCGATACTACAGTAGCTGGCCCTAGTGCAAGTGGGAGATTGTTAGTTGTATGTATGCCCTAGAGGCCAGTATTGTACAAATGATGTATATTATATTGGATGCTTGGACATATATAGAGATGACTTTCTTGCTCGATATGATAGTATACTATCTGGTTGCTCTTTATCTTAACATGTATACTAGTCTCTTTAAACTGTCTTATAGTTACATGTTGGTAAAGCCCTTAGGATGTGTACTTGACTACCTGGACTATGATGCAGATCATACTAGTAGGGACATGGTAGTCCATAAGTACATCCTTCAAGGTCCCTAGTCGTAGGTGTATCGAGACGGGGCATCGATATACCAGTGTAGACTAGCGTATACGCTTCTCGACCCATGAGATGGGCGATGGATGATCCCATATCCATTGGTGTTTGACATCAGAGATGGTATACGGGTTCTCAGTGGAGACTGGGTACACTGGACGGACTCGCCGAGAACTCCCAGATGGTATTATACCTCACGTCAGATGGCAGTTCTCAGGTGACACTTGTGCAGGTTAGTCTGTAGACCCGAGATCGTCATAGAGTCTTGTGTGATTCCCACTGTGCTTTGATCTCCACCTTACCACGTCCATGAGGGCGTGCAAAACGGTGGTTTTTGGGTACAGTCCCGAGTCACATGGAGGCAATGAGCGATAGGAGGGGTTTCGTCTTTCCCGGTATTGGGGGTTGATGTTGCGCTGTGCTCGATTGGCCGTAACAGGGAAGTCCCTGGCCAGGGCTGATTCAGAGATTTGCTGGTAAGTGTTACCAGTAGTTTCTCGACCCGTTATGAGCCTCACATCGGCACGACTTATCGGTTATTGGGGTCTGACGTTTACCACCCCTAGATCTGATATGCGACATATCAGACGAGGAGACCGGACTGTACGGGAAGTGTTGCCGGTTGGCTCGACGGGAGTTGTAGCAGGTTCGCTTGTTCTCTTCTGATCGCTCAATACCCGAGTGGCCGTTACGTTTAGCGGACCGCTTGCGGCTTGGGGGGTGCTTGATATGATCATCACCCACTGCCGGCGTATTGACGAGTCTTAGAGTCCCACAATGGAGTTACCTAGTCCAGGCGAAACGTTGTGGTGCGCGTATGCGATATGCGCATGGACCCGATTAAAATGCGAGTATAGGATACCGTATATTGATCGGGCGGCTTGCTTTTGGTTAGGGTCATATGTGATATGACCGGATTGATAAATCAAGTGTTGATTTATCATTTAACCATTAGTTTCTCACTAGAAATCCTTTCTTGTATTTGATGGATGTATGCATGCATGTATGTTCTCTTTTTAGATTCATGCACATATGGATGTACATTCACACATACATACATACATAAATCCTTCATGGTTGTATATACATGGAAATGGTGGCAATATAAGACTCACACCATGGTTTTAAATATGGATTTTATTACATTTGATTTAAAACAAAAAGGAAAAAGAAAATGGTTATGATTCATTTGTTTCTACACTCTTCTTTTAACCTAACCATTCTCACCCACCTTTTAACTTTGGGTAAACTTTCCTTTTGTGTTTTAACTCAAGTTTAATAATATATTCATTGTTTAAACCATGGGTTAAGATGAGAACAAGAAAATATATATTGATATATTTTCTTTTTCCTTGTAAAAAAAGGGTTATTCTTTTCACTCTTGTTAAAAATATAGCCATCATCTTCTTCTTCCTCTCTCATTTTGCTCTCTAGATTTTTGTAGTGAGCAATATACTCATCAAGTTAGGATTTTGAAGTGAGAAAGAGAACCACAACACCATTCTACACAAGTCTAGCCCACTTGTTTGGAGTGTTAGTTTCATTTCGTTCTCTTGACCGGGTGAAGTTGCAAGCTTGGACAAAGCAGACTCCGGGTGGATCATCGGTGACCTAGAGGAGTTCAAGCGGAGCTTTATTAAACCCCAAGTAGCCGAGGAGTCTAGCGTAGGGAGCTACAAAGGTTGTACTCTCTAAACCTGTAACACCTTAGGATAGGTTTAGTGAATAATTATATTTAAATATTGGGTTTTTAACAAAAAGTTTACCAAATTGTGTTTTAAATATTTTTCCTAATTTAATAAATATTTTTCTAAAATTTTCCTAGGCTTGCACACACATGTGCATGTAAACTAGTTTTTTTAAAATGAGTTTTTACCATGATTATTAACCATGGTGGGTTAATCATGGGGTTAAGTCTTTTGGGTTTAAATTAAGGTAACTAGTTAATTAGTAATTGTTTTAAATTGAGCTTGTGTTAGGTGTTGACTTGTGAGAGAGAGGGAGTGTGCATCATGGCTTAGCCCATGCTTGGCATTAATGAAGAGAGAGAGAGGAGGGTTGACAATTGGACCTTGTGTGTTTCCTCTCATTTCTTTGTTTTTCTCTCAAACACCCACACACTCACACAACACACACACTTACCTTTCAGCAGAGCCCCAGCAGCACAGCAGCAAGCATTCAGCAGCAACTGAAGCAACAGCAGCAGCAGGGGCCAGAAGCAGCAGCAGCAGAGAGCAGTAGCAGCAGCAACAGTGAGTAGCAAGCACAGTAACAGCAACCACAGCCTCTTCCTTGCATTTCTTCATCTTCCTGCAGCTCCCTAGGGTTAAGTGTGAGGTTTACTTCCTAACTTGCTTCCCTAGTTTGCTTAGTTAGTGTAGATTTGCATCGGTTAATGGATTGTAGTGCGTTTTAGTGTGATATGGGGTGTTTAGTGGGAACTTTGTGCTAATGTGATGTGTTATGGTTTCAGTAGGTTATTAGTGAGTTATTGAAGCCATATTAACCTAGTATAACCCCAATTACACTAAAATACCACCAGTTTCCCTAATTGAAGCAATTTATCGTATTTGTGCAAAATTTGAGTTTTCTGGAACTGCTATTGACCCGGTGAGTTCAGAATGAAATTGGGAAGACTGCAGTATAGTGGAGATGTGCTGATACCCTAGCTTTAACCCGACCCCCCTAACTGCTACAGTAGGCCGCCGATTTTCTCTTTCTGGCCGCAAATTGCGGCCAGATGGATAGGGTTTGGGGTGGTGTTTGGTCCTGTAGGTGTCTGCTAGTGTGTAGGGTGTTGTTATATATATAGTTTTGTAAATCTAGTTCTGTATAGAAATCTGGGACCAAATACCTATTTTGCCGTTTTTCTAAACCTTCGCGACACGCGTGATACGTGAGTAGGTTTGGGGTTTCTGCGTATCGCGACGCGTCAGGGTAGTTTCAGGCGCGTGATCACACGTTTTAGCGTATCACGCACACGCACGATTGGTTTGCGACATGGGTTTCTAGTTGGACCGTAATGTCACGTTTCTGTGAAATTGACCTTATGTGTGATATATGTTATGTGATTCTAGGTTCGCAGGCCAGTGAGACGGACGCTGCGAAGAAGGGCAAGCAAGTGGTTGGATACACTTCGCGTGAGACACGGTGAGTAGATTTCACATCTACGGGGATATCGCCCGCATGGCGTTATGCGTCAGGGCTGATAGGACTTTATTATTATATGTTGCATGTACCCCATAGACTGTCATCGCATATTGCATTCCCTGCCACATATATATATGCTTAGAACTGATAGAACACCGCACTATTACTAACGGTCTATGTTGTTCGGGCACTATTTGCATGCTACACACACACCGTTAGTAATTGCCATGCCACACTCACTGTAGAACTGCCCTGATTATATTGATGTAGTTTATCTTACATATGATTGGTGGTGATTTCCTGGAAATTGGGAGCCGCATGACATCTTTAAAAACGGAAACTATTTTTTTAAAAGCGGTTTTCCCCTCATGCTCATACCATGGATTGATTTACATTGTACCTCGCATTGGATTTACTTATTGGTGTTGGATTTCATGCGATTTCTGGTTTTGAGGACCGTGGAAGTATTTAAGAAAAGATGCACTATTTTGAAAAACCCGGTACCTCGTGATATGATATTTTGGTGTGTCCACCACGCGTTTTCTCGGTGCTGAGACGTGTGCTTGAAACCCGATTCGAGGAGTGGATGTTCCGTTTGCGGGTTCGTGGTGGGCCCGGTATGGTTCCCCTCGGCGAGATGATCGATGGGTTTTGCCGATGGAGCCTGGAGGCGGGCGAGTACCTACCGGTGATTGGTTGGACCTGGCAGTTGTCCGGAGGATACTGACCAGAGTCGAGAGATGGATGCGGGATGATCCGTACTGCCGGGGCCGAGGGCCGATACCGCAGACGGACCCCGTGGGCCGATCCGGACTGACGGAGCCGAGATACGAGGATTTGCGTGTCGATGCTGGACACGAGTATTTTATGATATTTTGGGTGCCGATGTTGGGCACTCGTGATTCCTCTGAGATATACAGGATTTGAGGGCCGATGGGTGTGCCGACGCCTGAGTGTATTTGGGATTGGGTGCAGTCTGAGGCATCGCTTATTGTTTTCCATGTTGACATAGTCCATGTAGATGTTATTTATCCTATACTCAGTATTGAATACTATATATCTCATCCTGTAGCATTTACCTGATAAAGTACTTGCATTACTATTGCATCCACTGTTTGGCATGCATTGATATCATCTGCTGGCATTAGTAGAGCCACGCTATATGTGCATGCTCGTGATCATCTTTATATGTTATCTCTATTCACGAGTTGGCAACTCACCCCCATTGTGCCACAGTATTTGCAGGTTGCCCTTGGGAGTAGTCACGGCTGGCTGTTTACCGCATCTTTTGGCACAGATACCCTTTTGAGGCGAGATAGCCTTTTGCTGATAGGTAGGTTTTGTACGGTATCTGTTATCTTTCAGTTGTATATTGATGTATCTAGTATTCTCCATCTACCTTTCTGTATTGACTTAGAGACAGTTGTGAGGACGATATGTATGATTTTATACTCTGGTGTCGAGCTCGCATGTGAGCCGACTTTATGTTATGCAGTCTTACCTTTTGTGATATTGTACTTGCTTTGCTGTGTATTCTTCGCTACGGCGTCGTATATCATATGGGGATGCTTTACTTATTTCACTTGTTATTTCTGCTACACCTTGCTTTTACCCGACTTACGGGACAAATGTTAAGAATGGAAATGTTGCCAAAATTATAAAAGTTATAATTCTTGAACTCAAAAGGATTTCTACTAAATAAATGGAAGCTTTTCAGACATGTATGACTGTTTTTACAAAAAAATTTTAATCACTCTTTATTTATTGGTTTTGATTTCTGGGTTCGGCTTACTTAGCTGCGTTACGCCTGTAGACGTTGCGTGGTTAAGTGCCGGTCACGAGTCGAAACTCTCGGGTCGTGACAAAGTTGGTATCAGAGCGTAGGTTTTACCTTCGGAGTGTAGGATGACCCTGGTATGATGGAGTAGGTAGCTGCAGCATGGTAGCGTAGCGTGTGTATGTTCCGCGGTATACTCACGACACGGTACTCCGCCTATGCGACCTTAGGACTTGTTGATTTAAATTCCTCCTTGTTTACATATGTTCTTGCGATTCGATTTCCGTGTTCTTATCGAATCCAAATTTTCTTTCAGCCATTATGCCGCCTAAGACTACGAGGGCACAGAGAGCGGCCGCGAGGGCCGAGATTCGAGTTGACTCGTCCGAGACGAGGACTGATCCGGGCAGTGCACCCGTTGTACCCGAGTAGGCTGTTCCTGCCGTGACAGATCAGATCGCCACGTTAGGGGCTGGTATGCAGGAGATGCGCCAGACGGTGGGATCTAGCATGCAGGAGATGCGCCAGATGATAGGATCGCTAGTTGAGACGCTTCGAGCGCAGCGACCAGAGGTAGCTCCACCTGTTCCAGCGACCGCGATGGTACCTACCGCGCAGCCAGTTGCCCCTGCAGCCACGGAGGTGATTACAGTATCGCTATCAGAGTTCATGAGGCTGAAGCCTCCGGTCTTCACAGGCACCGATACAGCCGAGGACCCACAGTCTTTCATCGACAGGATGACCCGTATATGCCGTTCCCTCAGATGCGCAGATACGAGATGGGTCGAGTTTGCGAGCTTTCGCCTGGAAGGTCTTGCGCAGAAGTGGTGTGATTCAGTTGAGAAGGGCAGAGCAGCAGATCTTCCTCCTATGACCTGGACGGAGTTCGTGACCATATTTCTAGCCCGTTTCCTTCCCCAGAGTGTTAGGGATGCCCGAGCACGCAGATTTGAGTCCTTGCGCTAGACGCCAGGGATGACAGTGGCAGAGTATGACGTGCTGTTTACAGAGCTAGCAGTCTACGCCCCATATTTAGTGGCTACCGAGGAGTTGCGAGTCAGGAGATTTGTTCGAGGCTTGCTTACACCACTGTTCCTCGCGATCAGCGCGCAGCACTACGAGACCTATGCAGCAGCTGTAGACGCAGCCCTAGTAGTGGAGGAGCACCTTGCTGAGACTTTGGTAGTTCCAGAGCCGAAGAGAGTTCGTACCAGTATTTCCGCACGGAGGCAGTCATTCAGACGCCGCGACAGGTATCGTTCTGGTACGAGGAGTAGCAGAGATTCGGGACGAGGCCGGATGTTTAGTTCGTATCCCCAGGAAGGTCAGCAGTCGCCGCGAGGTTGCTTCAAATGTGGCAGCCTACTTCACCTCGTTCGAGATTGTCCAGAGACACACCGGAGGGAGGCGGCAGCACCGCATGTTACTTTACCACCTTCACCACCCCAGAGGGCGTTGCCTGTTGTACCTACCGTTGCTCCGCGCCAGACTCATACACAGAGAGGTCATGGGCGTGGAGGAGTTGCTCAGAGAGGGCGAGGTAACCGAGGCAGAGGGCAGTCAGTTACAGGTGGTGGACAGGCGCGGGTCTTTGCTTTGACGCATCAGGACGCGCAGGCGTCCAATGCAGTGGTTTCAGGTATCCTCCCTGTATGTTCAGTTGATGCACACGTGTTGTTCGATCCCGGATCCACACACTCGTACGTATCCACCCACTTTGTGCCGAGTTTGGGCAGAGAGTCCGGCTTGCTTGATCAGCCGCTTGTGGTGACCACTCCTGTGGGAGAGTCGTTTGTTGCTAGGCACGTGTTCCGATCCTGTATTGTCTGTATTGGCGAGAGAGAGTTGCCTGTCGACTTGATCCTTCTGGAGATGTTGGACTTCGACGTTCTTTTGGGCATGGATTGGTTAGCCACGTGCTATGCTTCTGTGGACTGCTGCGAGAAGACAGTTAGATTCTGTTTCCCCGGCGAGTCGGTTTTTGTTGTGTTGGGGGACCGTAGTGCCGCCCCTCATAGGGTGATTTCTTCTTTTCGCGCTGGACAGCTTTTGAGGAAGGGATGCCAGGGATTTCTCGCCTATGTTTGCGATGCTCGCACTACAGAGGTTCCATTGGATCAGGTTCCGGTTGTTAGCGAGTTTCCTGATGTGTTCCCTGCCGAGCTTCCAGGGTTGCCGCCCGAGCGCGACATTTCTTTCTGTATTGATTTGGTTCCTGGCTCGGGGCCTATTTCCATACCGCCTTAACGGATGGCCCCGACGGAACTTAGGGAATTGAAGGGTCAGTTGCAAGATTTGCTAGATAAGGGACTTATTCGACCCAGTGTTTCTCCTTGGGGTGCTCCAGTCCTGTTCGTCAAGAAGAAAGATGGCAGTTTGCGTCTATGTATCGACTACCGCCAGCTGAACAGGGTGACAGTGAGGAACAGGTATCCTTTGCCGCGTATCGATGATTTGTTCGACTAGCTTCACGGGGCAGGGTACTTTTCGAGGATCGATTTACGATCGGGCTATCATCAGCTGCGGGTTCGACAGGAGGACATTCCCAGGACAGCTTTCCGTACACGCTACGGTCATTACGAGTTTTTGGTGATGTCGTTCGGACTCACCAATGCGCCAGCAGCCTTCATGGACTTGATGAACCGTATTTTCCGGCCTTATTTGGATCTGTTCATCATAGTCTTCATTGACGATATTTTGGTGTATTCCCGGAGTAGTGAGGAGCACGAGCAGCACCTGCGGATTACATTGCAGACCTTGAGGGAGCACCAGCTCTATGCGAAATTCTCCAAGTGTGCTTTTTGGCTGGACAGCGTGGACTTCTTGGGACATGTGATTTCACGAGACGGTATATGTGTAGATCCGAGGAAGATAGAGGCCGTTCAGCGTTGGCCCAGACCCACATCGGTGACGGAGATTCACAGCTTTTTGAGGTTGGCCGGTTACTATAGACGTTTTATGCAGGACTTCTCCCGTATTGCTACACCGTTGACCGGGTTGACCCGGAAGGGAGTTCCTTTCGATTGGACGGAGGAGTGCGAGCACAGTTTCCAGCAGTTACGGACACGGCTGACGACGGCACCGGTGTTATCTTTACTTTCCGGATCGGGCGGATTTGTGGTCTTTTGTGATGCTTCTAGAGTGGGGCTGGGATGCGTACTGATGCAGCATGATAAGGTGATCGCGTATGCCTCGCGACGATTGAAAAAGCATGAGCAGAACTACCCCACTCACGATTTGGAGATGGTAGCAGTGGTCTTTGCACTTAAGATCTGGCGACATTACCTATACGGCGAGTCGTGCCAGATATTCACGGATCACAAAAGTCTGAAATACATATTCCAGCAGCGGGATCTGAACCTTCGACAGCGCCGATGGATGGAGTTAGTGAAGGATTATGACTGCGAGATCTTATATCACCCGGGCAAGGCAAATGTAGTGGCGGATGCTTTGAGTAGGAGGCCCAGGGGTAGTTTATCTTATTTGAGCGCAGTACAGGAGTAGTCATCCGCGGACTGGCAGATATTATGCGACAGCCGGATACAGTTCGAGTTCACGCCGATTGGAGGACAGATAGCGCATGTCCGTGCACTCCCACAGTTGATCGATCGTATACATGAGGCACAGCTCAGTGATGACCGATGTTCAGAGATCATGGCACAGATTGGACAGGACAGATTTTCCGAGTTCGTGATCGATGATCAGGGGTTACTACGATTTGGAGTCAGACTGTGCGTACCTGATGCTGAGGGACTGAGGCGCGAGATTCTTGAGGAGGCACATCGATCGGTATATAGCGTCCATCCTGGTTCCACCAAGATGTATCATGATATGAGAGGTGTTTACTGGTGGGACGGAATGAAGAGGGACATCGCAGATTTTGTGTCGAGATGCCTGACTTGTCAGCAAGTCAAGGCTGAACACCAGAGGCCCGCAGGAGAGCTACAGCCGTTACCCATTCCGGAGTGGAAATGGGAACAGATTTCGATGGACTTCATTGTGGGACTACCCAGGACTGGTCGGGGGTATGACTCCATCTAGGTGATCGTGGATCGTTTGACGAAAGCGGCTCACTTCCTACCGGTGAAGACGACTTTCGGATTTACTCAGTATGCCCAGATCTACATTGACGAGATAGTGCGACTACACGGAGTCCCGACATGTATTGTGTCCGACAGAGGCACCCAGTTTACCAGTAGACTATGGCAGAGGCTTCAGGAGGCTTTGGGCACTCGCTTGAGTTTCAGTACAGCATTTCATCCGCAGACCGACGGACAGTCAGAGCGGACGATTCAGACTCTCGAGGACATGCTCAGAGCTTGTGTATTAGATTCCGGAGGTAGCTGGGATCATCATTTGCCCTTGGTAGAGTTCTCCTACAACAACAGCTACCAGGAGACCATTCAGATGGCACCATTTGAGGCTCTTTATGGGAGGAGATGCAGGTCGCCCACTTGTTGGACAGAGCTCAGAGAGAGCAGTATCTTAGGGCCACAGATCGTTGAGGAGACGACCGCGAAGATCCAGTTGATTCGCGATAGGATGAGAGCAGCGCAGAGTAGACAGAGATCTTATACGGACCGTCGGCGATGCAGACTTGAGTTTTCTGTTGGTGATCATGTGTTCTTGAGGGTCTCCCCAATGAAAGGTGTGATGAGGTTTGGGAAGAAGGGGAAGCTCAGTCCCAGGTATGTGGGCCCCTTCGAGATCCTCGAGCGTGTTGGTGCAGTAGCCTACCGTTTAGCCCTTCCGCCCAGCTTTCCAGACGTGCACCCCGTATTTCATGTCTCGATGCTCCGCAGATATCTTCATGATCCTTCGCATGCAATTCAGCATCCGACGATCCAGCTTGAGCGTGACCTTTCCTATGCAGAGCACCCGGTGATGATCTTGGATCGGCAAGTGAAGAAATTAAGATCGAAGGACATTCCATCCGTCAAGGTACTTTGGCGTGGCCAGAACCGTGAGGAAGTCACTTGGGAGACCGAAAGCGAGATGATGAAGACGTATCCACATCTTTTTGAAGGTACGTGTAGTTAGATTTTTGAAATTCGGGGACGAATTTCTTTAAGGGGAGAGATTGTAACACCTTAGGATAGGTTTAGTGAATAATTATATTTAAATATTGGGTTTTTAACAAAAAGTTTACCAAATTGTGTTTTAAATATTTTTCCTAATTTAATAAATATTTTTCTAAAATTTTCCTAGGCTTGCACACACATGTGCATGTAAACTAGTTTTTTTAAAATGAGTTTTTACCATGATTATTAACCATGGTGGGTTAATCATGGGGTTAAGTCTTTTGGGTTTAAATTAAGGTAACTAGTTAATTAGTAATTGTTTTAAATTGAGCTTGTGTTAGGTGTTGACTTGTGAGAGAGAGGGAGTGTGCATCATGGCTTAGCCCATGCTTGGCATTAATGAAGAGAGAGAGAGGAGGGTTGACAATTGGACCTTGGGTGTTTCCTCTCATTTCTTTGTTTTTCTCTCAAACACCCACACACTCACACAACACACACACTTACCTTTCAGCAGAGCCCCAGCAGCACAGCTGCAAGCATTCAGCAGCAACTGAAGCAACAGTAGCAGCAGGGGCCAGAAGCAGCAGCAGCAGAGAGCAGTAGCAGCAGCAACAGTGAGTAGCAAGCACAGTAACAGCAACCACAGCCTCTTCCTTGCACTTCTTCATCTTCCTGCAGCTCCCTAGGGTTAAGTGTGAGGTTTACTTCCTAACTTGCTTCCCTAGTTTGCTTAGTTAGTGTAGATTTGCATCGGTTAATGGATTGTAGTGTGCTAATGTGAATTGTTATGGTTTCAGTAGGTTATTACTGAGTTATTGAAGCCATATTAACCTAGTTTAACCCCAATTACACTAAAATACCACCAGTTTCCCTAATTGATGCAATTTATCGTATTTGTGCAAAATTTGAGTTTTCTGGAACTGCTATTGACCCGGTGAGTTCAGAATGAAATTGGGAAGAGTGCAGTATAGTGGAGATGTGCTGATACCCTAGCTTTAACTCGACCCCCCTAACTGCTACAGTAGGCCGCCGATTTTCTCTTTCTGGCCGCAAATTGCGGCCAGATGGGTAGGGTTTGGGGTGGTGTTTGGTCCTGTAGGTGTCTGCTAGCGTGTAGGGTGTTGTTATATATATAGTTTTGTAAATCTAGTTCTGTATAGAAATCTGGGACCAAATACCTATTTTGCCGTTTTTCTAAACCTTCGCGACACGCGTGATACGTGAGTAGGTTTGGGGTTTCTGCGTATCGCGATGCGTCAGGGTAGTTTCAGGCGCGTGATCACACGTTTTAGCGTATCGCGCACACGCGCGATTGGTTTGCGACACGGGTTTCTAGTTGGACCGTAATGTCGCGTTTCTATGAAATTGAGCTTATGTGTGATATATGTTATGTGATTCTAGGTTCGCAGGCCAGTGAGACGGACGCTGCGAAGAAGGGCAAGCAAGTGGTTGGATACACTTAGCGCGAGACACGGTGAGTAGATTTCACATCTACGGGGATATCGCCCGCATGGCGTTATGCGTCAGGGCTGATAGGACTTTATTATTATATGTTGCATGTACCCCATAGACTATCATCGCATATTGCATTCCCTGCCACATATATATATGCTTAGAACTGATAGAACACCGCACTATTACTAACGGTCTATATTGCACGGGCACTATTTGCATGCTACACACACACCGTTAGTAATTGCCATGCCACACTCACTGTAGAACTGCCCTGATTATATTGATGTAGTTTATCTTACATATGATTGGTGGTGATTTCCTGGAAATTGGGAGCCGCATGACATCTTTAAAAACGGAAACTATTTTTTTAAAAGCGGTTTTCCCCTCATGCTCATACCATGGATTGATTTACATTGTACCTCGCATTGGATTTACTTATTGGTGTTGGATTTCATGCGATTTTTGGTTTTGAGGACCGTGGAAGTATTTAAGAAAAGATGCACTATTTTGAAAAACCCGGTACCTCGTGATATGATATTTTGGTGTGTCCACCACGCGTTTTCTCGGTGCTGAGACGTGTGCTTGAAACCCGATTCGAGGAGTGGATGTTCCGTTTGCGGGTTTGTGGTGGGCCCGGTATGGTTCCCCTCGGCGAGATGATCGATGGGTTTTGCCGATTGAGCCTGGAGGCGGGCGAGTACCTACCGGTGATTGGTTGGACCTGGCAGTTGTCCGGAGGATACTGACCAGAGTCGAGAGATGGATGCGGGATGATCCGTACTGCCGGGGCCGAGGGTCAATACCGCAGACGGACCCCATGGGCCGATCCGGACTGACGGAGCCGAGATACGAGGATTTGCGTGTCGATGCTGGACACGAGTATTTTATGATATTTTAGGTGCCGATGTTGGGCACTCATGATTCCTCTGAGATATACAGGATTTGAGGGCCGATGGGTGTGCCGGCGCCTGAGTGTATTTGGGATTGGGTGCAGTCTGAGGCATCGCTTATTGTTTTCCATGTTGACACAGTCCATGTAGATGTTATTTATCCCATACTCAGTATTGACTACTATATATCTCATCCTGTAGCATTTACCTGATAAAGTACTTGCATTACTATTGCATCCACTGTTTGGCATGCATTGATATCATCTGCTGGCATTAGTAGAGCCACGGTATATGTGCATGCTCGGGATCACCTTTATATGTTATCTCTATTCACGAGTTGGCAACTCACCCCCGTTGTGCCACAGTATTTGCAGGTTGCCCTTGGGAGTAGTCACGGCTGGCTGTTTACCGCATCTTTTGGCACAGATACCCTTTTGAGGCGAGATAGCCTTTTGCTGATAGGTGGGTTTTGTACGGTATCTGTTATCTTTCAGTTGTATATTGATGTATCTAGTATTCTCCATCTACCTTTCTGTATTGACTTAGAGACAGTTGTGAGGACGATATGTATGATTTTATACTCTGGTGTCGAGCTCGCATGTGAGCCGACTTTATGTTATGCAGTCTTATCTTTTGTGATATTGTACTTGCTTTGCTGTGTATTCTTCGCTACGGCGTCGTATATCATATGGGGATGCTTTACTTATTTCACTTGTTATTTCTGCTAAACCTTTCTTTTACCCGACTTACGGGACAAATGTTAAGAATGGAAATGTTGCCCAAATTATAAAAGTTATAATTCTTGAACTCAAAAGGATTTCTACTAAATAAATGGAAGCTTTTCAGACATGTATGACTGTTTTTACAAAAATGTTTTAATCACTCTTTATTTATTGGTTTTGATTTCTGGGTTCGGCTTACTTAGCTGCGTTACGCCTGTAGACGTTGCGTGGTTAAGTGCCGGTCATGAGTCGAAACTCTCGGGTCGTGACAAAACCCTAGCTTTTCTTTCATATGTTGATATGCAAGTTTTAGAAACCCTAATTTTCTAAAACTTGCATATCAACATATGCAAGAAAAGCTAGGGTTTAGAGAGTATAACCTTTGTAGCTCCCTACGCTGGACTCCTCGGCTACTTGGGGTTTGATAAAGCTCCGCTTGAACACCTCTAGGTCACCGATGATCCACCCGGAGTCCGCTTTGTCCAAGCTTGCAACTTCACCTGGTCAAGAGAACGAAATGAAACTAACACTCCAAACAAGTGGGCTAGACTTGTGTAGAATGGTGTTGTGGTTCTCTTTCTCACTTCAAAATCCTAACTTGATGAATATATTGCTCACTATAAAATCTAGAGAGCAAAATGAGAGAGGAAGAAGAAGATGATGGCTATATTTTTAACAAGAGTGAAAAGAATAACCCTTTTTTTACAAGGAAAAAGAAAATATATCAATATATATTTTCTTGTTCTCATCTCAAACCATGGTTTAAACAATGAATATATTATTAAACTTGAGTTAAAAGACAAAAGGAAAGTTTACCCAAGGTTAAAAGGTGGGTGAGAATGGTTAGGTTAAAAGAAGAGTGTAGAAACAAATGAATCATAACCATTTTCTTTTTCCTTTTTGTTTTAAATCAAATGTAATAAAATCCATATTTAAAATCATGGTGTGAGTCTTAGATTGCCACCATTTCCATGTATATACAACCATGAAGGATGTATGTATGTATGTATGTATGTGTGAATGTACATCCATATGTGCATGAATCTAAAAAGAGAACATACATGCATGCATACATCCATCAAATACAAGAAAGGATTTCTAGTGAGAAACTAATGGTTAAATGATAAATCAACACTTGATTTATCAGTACAGTCATATCACATATAACTCTAACCAAAAGCAAGCCGCCCGATCAATATACGGTATCCTATACTCGCATTTTAATCGGATCCATGCGCATATCGCATACGCGCACCACAACGTTTCGCCTGGACTAGGTAACTCCATTGTGGGACTCTAAGACTCGTCAATACGCCGGCAGTGGGTGATGATCATATCAAGCACCCCCAAGCCGCAAGCGGTCAGCTAAACGTAACGGCCACCCGGGTATTGTGCGATCAGAAGAGAACAAGCGAACCTGCTACAACTCCCGTCGAACCAACCGGCAACACTTCCCGTACAGTCCGGTCTCCTCGTATGATATGTCGCATATCAGGTCTAGGGGTGGTAAACGTCAGACCCCAATAACCGATAACTCGTGCCGATGTGAGGCTCATAACGGGTCGAGAAACTACTGGTAACACTTACCAGCAAATCTCTGAATCAGCCCTGGCCAGGGACTTCCCTGTTACGGCCAATCGAGCACAGCGCAACATCAACCCCCAATACCGGGAGAGACGAAACCCCTCCTATCGCTCATTGCCTCCATGTGACTCGGGACTGTACCCAAAAACCACCGTTTTGCACGCCCTCATGGACGTGGTAAGGTGGAGATCAAAGCACAGTGGGAATCACACAAGACTCTATGACGATCTCGGGTCTACAGACTAACCTGCACAAGTGTCACCTGAGAACTGCCATCTGACGTGAGGTATAATACCATCTGGGAGTTCTCGGAGAGTCCGTCCAGTGTACCCAGTCTCCATTGAGCACCCATATACCATCTCTGATGTCAAACACCAATGGATATGGGATCATCCATCGCCCATCTCATGGGTCGAGAAGCGTATACGCTAGTCTACACTGGTATATCGATGCCCCGTCTCGATACACCTACGACTGGGGACCTTGAAGGATGTACTTATGGACTACCATGTCCCCACTAGTATGATCTGCATCATAGTCCAGGTAGTCAAGTACACATCCTAAGGGCTTTACCAACATGTAACTATAAGATAGTTTAAAGAGACTAGTATACATGTTAAGATAAAGAGCAATCAGATAGTATACTATCATATCGAGCAAGAAAGTCACCTCTATATATGTCCAAGTATCCAATATAATATACATCATCTGTACAATACTGGCCTCTAGGGCATACATCCAACTAACAAACCGGTCTAACTATGGAATCACCGCTATCATATAGGATAGGACGCCGTAGTGAGCGGATTGCGGTTTAATTAAAGGGAGTCCGAATTAAGGTGTTGGGCAAAGAAAAGAGTGAGGGAGATTTCCTTCTCTCAAACTTTCCTTCTCCTGCCATAACAAGTGAGAGATTACTCATCCATTAAAAAGATAAAAACAAAAAGGAAGGTAAAAAGAAATGAGGTTAAGAGGAAATTACAACTAGCTATTTGAGACCTCACCTTGGCAAGGATCTTACTCAAGCATCATCGTTGTTTAAGGATAAACAAAATAGATGAAGAGAAAACAAAAGAAAAAACAACAATAAAAATAAGCAACGAGATTAACAAATAAAAAATTGCAAAAATTTAATAGACATGCAAGATAAATAAAAGAACTCTTTATTATTATTATTTTTATTAATCAACGCTCTACAATTTTTCATAGAGAAAGAACAGAATTTAATTCTAAACTAAAGAAAGGTACTCTTTATTTGGCTTTGAGCTCTCCTATTTATAGGTAAGATATTGAAACCCTAGGTACACATTCTGAGCTAAACACGAAATTACAAAACTACCCCAAAAGAGCCGAGTCAACGCGGAACCAACTGCCACCTGTTGGATATATATGCCCTAGAGGCCTACATTGTATAGGATGCTTGGGATATGTATGTACATGACAGTCTTGCTTGATATGATAGTACGCTATTTGGTTTGACTTTGTCTTAACGTATAATATATTTTACTTGGTATTTATATATATATGTTGATAAAGCCCATAGGGTGTTTGTCTGACTACCGGCGTTGTGATGCCAGTCATACTAGTGGGAGCTGGATAGTCAATAGGCACACCCTTAGATGTCCCTGGTCGTAGGAGTATCGAGATTGGGCATCGATACTCCGGAGTAGACTAGTGTATACATATCTAGACCCTGACGAGGGGCAATGGATTGGTCCCGCAACCATTGGTGGTGTTCACCTAAGATTGTATACAGATGCTCACTGGGTGTGAGTACACCGGACAGGACTCGCCGAGAACTGACTGGATGGTATTATACCTAACGTCAGATAGCAGTTCTCAGGTGACATGTGTGCAGATAGTCCGTTGACTTAAGATCATCATTTGTCTCGTGTGAGTTCCCACTGTGCTTTGATTGTTACCCTACCACGGCTCAAAGGAGTCGTGCAAACAGGTTTCAGTTGGGCACAGTCCCGAGCCACATGGAGGCAGTGAGCGACTGTTAGGGATTCGTCTCTCCCGGTATAGGGAGTTGATATCGCACTGTGGTCGTTTGGTCATTACCATAAGTCCCTGGCCAGGGCTGATTGAGAATTACTGATAGGTTGATCAGTAGATTCTCGAATGGTGATAAAGCCATACCGACACGACTTGTATGGTTATTAGGGGTCTGACGTCCACCACCTCCCTAGACCGTACATGTGATACTCTCAGACGAACAGACCGGACTGCGCGGATATTGTCACAGACATGCTCAGTAGGATTTCAGATGGGTTACCTCATCAGCTTTCTTATCGACAACTACCTGGGGACCGTTACGTACAGCTAGTGCCGCTTGCGGTCTGTGGTTAAACCCACTGCCAGCGTAGTAGTCGAGTCTTTAGAGTCCCACACAGAGATTTCCCAAACCCAGGCGAAAAGATATAGAGGTCGTATGGTTTTACGACAAAGGTTCGGACGCATACGTGTTTAAACGCACGTACGACATTCGGACAGTTTTTACTAGCCGGCTTTGGTTTAAGCCAGATTGTAGTATCAGGTTATTGGATTTATACAGTCTAAAGTTTTTCCGTGTTTTCACGGATGAGAGGGGCGTTCTCGTAATTTTTCGAGAAGCTTCTAGAAAGATGTGACATAAAGAGAGAGGTGGCATTTTCATTTAATGATTAAGTGACTCATTGTGAGTGATTCATCATATCATTAATGCATCATTTATTGCTTAATGACTCACATGATGAATCACCCACTTGATTAAATGAAACATGATGAATATTCACTTATTATTCATTTCTTTTAAATTCATTATGTTTCATATATATCAAGTGAGAAGCTTTATTCAATATAATAATATCATTATCATCTTCTCACTCTCTCTCTTCAAGTTCTCTCTCCTTCACCAAGCCCTAATCCTACCCCTCATGAGTTGAGAACAAGGATTAGGAAAGACTAATTACTCCATAACCTATCTCTACATCATCTTAGCTACTCTATTTAGCAACTAGAGAAACTAAGTAACCTCAAGTTTAGAGGTTATAGCTTGGATTAGGCTTCTCGGGTGGATCGTCTATCACGGTAGAAAGCCGAAGAGGACGTGGAGATCCAAAGAGGCCGTAGACAACATCAAGATGAAGGACTAGAACCGTTTGGTATAATCTCTTCGCATAGTAGATTAAAACTCTATAGCTTTTGTTAAAACTTGTTTAGCAAACGATTCGTACGGTTAATCGATGTTTGATCATAGAACTTGATTGTTATTCATATTTCCGCCTCCCCACAAGTATTGGGGTGTTGAACATCGACTTACAGTGGTATCAGAGCCTAGCTAAACAAGATTTAACTTAATCGCAAATTTGTACGAATTTCGAACGGAAAAACGAAGCCGGAAAACCCCAAAAACATCAAGTTTCTGTCGAAATTTAAATGAAGTCCAAAAATTTTTCAGGTAAGTTCAGAAAGCTTGAGAAGACACCAGAAGAACACCCAAGAAATTTGGGCTCCTGAATCGGCAACACGGCCGCGGAACCGCGGCGGATCGCACCGATCCGCCGCGCTTCCGCCGCCGAGTTGCCGAGTTAGGAACTCAAATTTCCTGTGCTGCTTCTCTGTGTAATTTGGGATTTTCTGGGATATTTAATATTTGCTCAGGTTTCAGTTTTACAGAGCAGTTTTTGGAGCAATATTAAAGATGTTTAATCGATCGATATTGTACAGTATTTGCATATTTGATTATATCTGTGATTGTATAATGTGTTCGTAAACCTCCCCTAACTGCTAGTATGTCGGTTGGCAGGGGGTTGCACATTTCTGTAATGGATTTTAACTGTTTGTGCATATAAACTGTATTGGACTGTTGTGGTGATTAGCCGGGTTTTGTGATGGGTTATTGTATTAATTCATTTGATGTAATTGTAACAAGTTGTAATATTATTTTGCGGGGCACATCCAGGTTGCGGTTGTAGCCACCGTTGTATTATTTCTTTTTACTGCTTTTGCTCCTAGGACAGACCCAAGGTGGGGTGCACAAACTACCGGGCGGGTAGTTTGCCGCACCCGTAGGGGTCGTGGGTGGGGTAATAGCTATTCATCACAACTGTGTAATCTGTCTTTTCTTGCAGGCTCAAAAGAAATACAGATTGCTTGCAAATCCAATATTGTTTATCTGTGTTCTGGATTGTATATCATTGCGTCAGACGAATGTAAAATATCTATATATATGATAGCTATTTAGACGTCGCTTATGTTTTTCACCCGCGCTAGCCCAGCCCCCGCTCTGTCGTTAGTTAAGTAACCTAACGGGTGATGACGGGACCCAGTGGCGAATGCGGATGGCATAAGAGGACGTCATATTTTCGTTGTTATCTGTAATGATAGGTTAAAGATGGGACGCATTATTATTAATGCAAATAAAATAAAACCTAAACTGAATCGTTGGAACAATTTCTAAAAACCACTCGGTTTTCTTGAAAAAGCAAATTTTAAATGCGGAGCTTAAACCACTCCTTTTTTTTTAATAAAAGCTATCTTAGTTCCTTCGATCAAATCAAGTTCATTACGTTAACGGTTTTTTGCCAAAAACCAGCCGTAACCCTCCGTCGTTTCAGATAGACATCACATCGTATTCATGCTATGCTTGTTGGCCTACGTCAAGGCATAGTGTATGGTAGCAGTGTGTGTGCCTATTTGTTGCATAGATAGATGCATTAGTTTAATACAGACATACACCTTGTTGGCCTATGTCAAGGGCTTGTACGATGTATTTAAATTGATCAGGACAACGACGGGTAGAACTTGACTTGCGTCTTATGACTTGTTGGCCTACGTCAAGGTCTATAAGAGCTTGGGGTAAAAATCACATCGGGAGTTTCAAACATAAAGGAAACTTGCAGATTTAGCTTACCTTCTGGAGTGTGGTGACTAGAGTGGCTTCCATCTAGAGCATCATGCAATGATAGTTGGATCCCGATCCCACTGATGAGTAGGATTACTCTCGGGAATTTCTCTCACTTAACAATCAATGCTATAAACCAAGTAGGTGCCTAGAAAGGTGTTAGAGGGGCTACGCCTCCAAGGAAAAGAGGTTCTTTAATTAAGGAACTTCGCGAAAGCGTTGGAAAACCTCCCTCGAAGTACCAACACCAGCCTGGCTGAAAGGTTAAGCAAGTATTGTGACGTGTGATTAAATCCTGACTAGTTCTTCTTTTAGGTTTTGAAGAAGGATTTGAGGAAACAGTGGGAGCCATCCTGTTTAGATAAATTAATAAACCAATCTAAACTTGCAAGAGCATATGCTGAGTGTTTTCTTTTCTCTCTCTCTGGCAGCTACCATGACTGGACTAAAACTATTACTTGAAAAGAATATACTAACCGGGCAGAACTATAAGACTGGCTAAGAAACGTCAATATTACGCTGACTTATGACAAAGTTGCATATGTTACCACCGCTGTTCCTCCCCTTATCCCAGGACCAGATTCCTCAGTTGCGGACAAGGAAGTTCGTAAAACCTGGGATCTAGACTGTGAGCGAGCTAAGTGTATCGTGCTGGCGTCCATGAATAATGAACTCCAGAAACAGCACGAGAGTATGGATATTGCATCCATATTCCTCCATTGCAAGGAATTGTATGGTGAACACTCCCGTATCGCGAGGTACGAAACCTCAAGGAAACTCTTCCAGATGAGGTTAGCTCCAGGATCGCCTGTTGGAGTGCACGTCCTCAAAATGATCACCCTCATTGAGGAACTCGCAAACCTGGGATGCGTGCTAGAGAATGATTTGTATATCGACTTGATTTTGCAGTCCCTTCCCCACACCTTCTCTCAGTTCGTGCTGAACTTCAACATGCACGAAATGGAAGCGGATCTTCCAAAGCTCCTCAATATGTTGAGGGTAGCAGAGACCTCCTTGAAAAAGGAGAAGACCCCCGTTCTGTATGTTGGCCAATCATCTTCTCCTGAATCTAAAGCGAAAGCAAAAGGGAAGAAGAAGATGAAAGCCACCAAACCGAAGGGTGGGGTCAAGAAGGTGCAGGGAACGAACAAGGCAGGAAGGGTGAAGGCAGAAAAGAACGAGTGTTTCTATTGTCACAAGCAGGGGCACTGGAAGAAGGATTGTCAGGCCTTCAAAGCCAAGGACATGAAGCAAGTTGTTGCTTCTACTTCAGGTGTGTTCGTAATCGAAAATTGTCTTTCAGTTAACTCTACTTCATGGATACTTGATACCGGTTCTGGTTCTCACATCTGTAATTCTTTGCAGGATCTGAGAAATAGTAGAGTACTGGGGGCAGGTGATATGACTCTCCGGATGGGCAATGGAATGCATGTAGATGCAGTTGCAATAGGGGAATATCACCTAGGGTTGAATAGTGGAAACATTTTGGTATTGTATGACTGTTTTTGTATTCCCAGTATGTTGTGTAATATTATATCAGTGTCTTTATTGTCTAATAAAGGATATAATTTTGTGCTTGAAAGAAATGTCATGAACATTCTCCTAAATCAAGAACTGATTGGGTTTGGCACACTGGAAAACGGCATATACATACTTAATCAACAACAAATTTTCAATATTCAAAACACGCGTAAAAGAAAGGCTCCAGATTCGAATCAAGCCTTCCTATGGCATTGTAGACTTGGTCATATAAATGAAACAAGGTTGACTAAGTTACATAAAGATGGATATTTAGATTCGTTTGAATATTCATCATATGCAACTTGTCAATCATGTATCAAAGGAAAAATGACCAAATCTCCGTTCACCGGACACGGAGAAAGAGCCACCGAACTCTTGGGACTAGTACACAGTGATGTATGTGGTCCGATGTCTATACATGCACGAAGTGGTCACTCCTACTTCATTACTTTTACTGATGACTTCTCTAGGTATGGACATGTGTTCTTGATAAAGCATAAATCCGAGGCTTTTGAGAAGTTTAAGGAGTATAAAAATGAAGTAGAGAAACAAACTGGTAAAAGCATCAAGACACTTCGATCTGATCGAGATGGAGAATACTTAAGTACCAGTTTCCTTGAATACTTGAAAGCAAATGGAATACTCTCTCAGCTTACTCCACCTTATACACCTCAGCATAATGGTGTATCAGAAAGGAGGAATCGCACGCTATTAGATATGGTGCGATCAATGATGAGTAGTGCTGAGTTGCCACTTTCCTTCTGGGAATTTGCTCTAGAATCAGCCGCATATCTATTAAATAGAGTTCCAACTAAATCCGTACCTACCACTCCATATGAAATGTGGTGTGGGAAGAGACCATATCTCAAGTATATCAAGATATGGGGGTGTCCGGTATATGTTAAAAAGCATAATCCGGACAAGCTCGAGGCACGATCGGTTTTGTGCAAGTTTGTAGGATACCCCAAGCATTCAAGGGGGTACATGGTCTACCACACTGAAGAACAAAAGGTGTTTGTCGCTCGTCACATTGTCTTCTTAGAAAGCGAATTTCTTGCAAAAGAAATTAGTGGGAGCGCGGTAGAACTGGAAGAAATTCCAGAACCTCAAACTGCAACCGAGGACTTAGAAGAATCTCAGATTTCAATAGAACATGACGAACCAACGCCATTCCGCAGATCTAGTAGGCTTTCTCATCCTCCTGAAAGATACTATGGTTTTCTTCTTGATGGGGATCGAGAGGATTGCATCATCGATGATGATGAGCCTACTAGTTTTCAGCAGGCTATCACAAGTAGAGACTCAGTGAAGTGGCTGGATGCAATGAGATCCGAAATGGAATCCATGTATACCAATAAAGTATGGACTTTAGAAGTTGCTCCTCCTGGGGTAAAACCAGTTGGGTGCAAATGGATCTTCAAAAAGAAGATTGGTACATTTGGACAAGTGGAAACGTACAAAGCTAGACTAGTAGCAAAAGGTTTTCGTTAAAGACCAGGATTGGACTATGATGAAACTTTTTCGCCAGTAGCTATGCTTAAATCCATTCGGATCATGCTTGCCATTGCTGCCTTCCATGACTATGAAATCTGGCAAATGGATGTAAAAACAGCTTTTCTAAATGGACATCTAGAAGAGAGTGTTTACATGGATCAACCAGAAGGTTTCAGAGACAGTGGGAGCAGCGGAAGAGTATGCAAATTGCTTAAATCCATTTATGGGTTAAAGCAAGCATCGCGGAGTTGGAACATCTGCTTTGATGAAACAGTCAAGGAATTTGACTTTATCAAAAATGTTGATGAACCATGTGTTTATAGGAAGATTGTAGAAGGAGCAGTAGTCTTCCTCGTTTTATACGTCGACGACATACTACTAATAGGGAATGATATCCTTATACTAAAATCAGTAAAGCTCTTCTTGTCACAGAAATTCTCTATGAAAGACTTGGGAGATGCATCATACATTCTGGGCATTAAGATCTATCGTGATAGATCTAATAAAATATTGGGACTTTCACAGTCCAGGTATATAGACACTATACTAAAGAGATTTAGTATGGAAGATTCCAAGCGCGGCAATATGCCCGCTTGTCACGGAATCACCCTCTCTAAAGAGATGTCTCCAAAGACTGATGAAGAGAGGGCTCGCATGGGCATTATACCCTACGCTTCGGCGGTAGGATCAATAATGTATGCGATGTTATGTACCAGACCAGATGTAGCTTACGCACTTAGTGTGGTAAGCAGGTATCAATCGGACCCAGGTGAGAAACATTGGATAGCGGTGAAGAACATTCTCAAGTACCTGAGAAGGACTAAGGAGATGTTCTTGATTTACGGCAATAAGGACCTCCAGGTAGAGGCTTTTACCGACTCCGGCTTCCAAAGTGACAAGGATGATTCTAAATCTATTTCGGGTTTTGTGTTTACCCTCAATGGAGGGGCGGTAAGTTGGAAGAGTTCCAAACAAGATACCGTCGCAGACTCAACTATGGAGGCTGAGTATATAGCTGCTAGTGAAGCCGCAAAAGAGGCTGTCTGGATAAGGAAGTTCATTTCTGTACTTCAGGTGGTTCCGTCCATTGCCAATCCAATACCTTTGTATTGCGATAACAATGGCGCTGTAGCTTTAGCGAAGGAACCAAGGTCCCATCAGAAATCCAGACATATCTTAAGGCGGTTTCACCTGATCAGGGAGATCGTGGATCGTCGGGAGATCGAGATACGGAGAGTAGACACAAAAGACAACACGGCAGATCCATTCACCAAGGCCATTCCTCAAGTACAGTTCGAGAGGCTTTTTGAGATGTTGGGCATGCGGTACGCAAGCAACTGGATCTGGTAGAGACAGTGGGTACTCATTGCACCAATTATAGGCCTTAGTGCAAGTGGGAGATTGTTGGATATATATGCCCTAGAGGCCTACATTGTATAGGATGCTTGGGATATGTATGTACATGACAGTCTTGCTTGATATGATAGTACGCTATTTGGTTTGACTTTGTCTTAACGTATAATATATTTTACTTGGTATTTATATATATATGTTGATAAAGCCCATAGGGTGTTTGTCTGACTACCGGCGTTGTGATGGCAGTCATACTAGTGGGAGCTGGATAGTCAATAGGCACACCCTTAGATGTCCCTGGTCGCAGGAGTATCGAGATTGGGCATCGATACTCCGGAGTAGACTAGTGTATACATATCTAGACCCTGACGAGGGGCAATGGATTGGTCCCGCAACCATTGGTGGTGTTCACCTAAGATTGTATACAGATGCTCACTGGGTGTGAGTACACCGGACAGGACTCGCCGAGAACTGACTAGATGGTATTATACCTAACGTCAGATAGCAGTTCTCAGGTGACATGTGTGCAGATAGTCCGTTGACTTAAGGTCATCATTTGTCTAGTGTGAGTTCCCACTGTGCTTTGATTGTTACCCTACCACGGCTCAAAGGAGTCGTGCAAACAGGTTTCAATTGGGCACAGTCCCGAGCCACATGGAGGCAGTGAGCGACTGTTAGGGATTCGTCTCTCCCGGTATAGGGAGTTGATATCGCACTGTGGTCGTTTGGTCATTACCATAAGTCCCTGACCAGGGCTGATAGAGAATTACTGATAGGTTGATCAGTAGATTCTCGAATGGTGATAAAGCCATACCGACACGACTTGTATGGTTATTAGGGGTCTGACGTCCACCACTTCCCTAGACCGTACATGTGATACTCTCAGACGAACAGACCGGACTGCGCGGATATTGTCACAGACAGGCTCAGTAGGATTTCAGATGGGTTACCTCATCAGCTTTCTTATCGACAACTACCTGGGGACCGTTACGTACAGCTAGTGCCGCTTGCGGTCTGTGGTTAAACCCACTGCCAGCGTAGTAGTCGAGTCTTTAGAGTCCCACACAGAGATTTCCCAAACCCAGGCGAAAAGATATAGAGGTCGTATGGTTTTACGACAAAGGTTCGGACGCATACGTGTTTAAACGCACGTACGACATTCGGACAGTTTTTACTAGCCGGCTTTGGTTTAAGCCAGATTGTAGTATCAGGTTATTGGATTTATACAGTCTAAAGTTTTTCCGTGTTTTCACGGATGAGAGGGGCGTTCTCGTAATTTTCCGAGAAGCTTCTAGAAGGATGTGACATAAAGAGAGAGGTGGCATTTTCATTTAATGATTAAGTGACTCATTGTGAGTGATTCATCATATCATTAATGCATCATTTATTGCTTAATGACTCACATGATGAATCACCCACTTGATTAAATGAAACATGATGAATATTCACTTATTATTCATTTCTTTTAAATTCATTATGTTTCATATATATCAAGTGAGAAGCTTTATTCAATATAATAATATCATTATCATCTTCTCACTCTCTCTCTTCAAGTTCTCTCTCCTTCACCAAGCCCTAATCCTACCCCTCATGAGTTGAGAACAAGGATTAGGAAAGACTAATTACTCCATAACCTATCTCTACATCATCTTAGCTGCTCTATTTAGCAACTAGAGAAACTAAGTAACCTCAAGTTTAGAGGTTATAGCTTGGATTAGGGTTCTCGGGTGGATCGTCTATCACGGGAGAAAGCCGAAGAGGACGTGGAGATCCAAAGAGGCCGTAGACAACATCAAGACGAAGGACTAGAACCGTTTGGTATAATCTCTTCGCATAGTAGATTAAAACTCTATAGCTTTTGTTAAAACTTGTTTAGCAAACGATTCGTACGGTTAATCGATGTTTGATCATAGAACTTGATTGTTATTCATATTTCCGCCTCCCCACAAGTATTGGGGTGTTGAACATCGACTTACACCACCGACACTGCTCAGACGCGGCTGCGGAACCGCGGCAGAAATGCCTATTTGGCCGCGGTTCCGCGGTCAATTGGTAGACTTGGGGATCATCTTTTCAGGGCATTTCCATGTTGCTTTTATCTTCTGTTTTGTATTCTTGGTTTCTCAGAATCTCTTCAGTTCTCTTCCAGATATTCAGCAGTGCAAAATGATGTGGACTTTTGCCTTGAACTCCGCATTGAAGTGACCAACGATTTTCTATTTTGTCCCTTGAACTGGTAGACAGCATCATACGGATGGTTTAGCGGAGATCAGTATTCATCTGTTGTTGGTCGTAGTCCCGCATTTGTTGCGACTTTTCATGAATTTCACTGTAAAGAGCTGAGAACCTGTAACCTGCAATTATTTAGCAAACACGGATCAAAAGTACTTACCTATATGCATTGTGATCAAGAATGGGCGGTATAAAAATGCAAAAATCTGATATGAACAGGGTGGGTGGTGTTTGAGCCTACACCTATAGCCAAAGAGGCATCACGTTCCTTCACTGTGCGCTTTCTACACTTCTTGTCGGCCTTGGCAGTGAGAAGTGACCTCCTCAAGACCTCCGTCAAGGAGACGTCATCGTCTGAACCAAGTTCTGCCTCTGGAGCCGCTACAGCGTCTGTCATCGGCTGTTTAAGTGAAGCCTCTTGCGACATTGACGGGAGAGCTGGGGCCACTATAACAGGCTCTGGAAGCGTCACCGCATCACCGCTTGGGATCGGCAGCACAACAGGAATAACCAGGGTTAAGATAATCCCTGCAATAAGATGAAAAGAAAGGGTCAAACCATGAATAAAGAAAAAGGGAATGAAGGCACAACAAGCCGAAGTATACCAAGGCCCAAGGAAGTGCGAAGCCTCTCTTCCTCTTCGAAAGTCTTGAAAGAAGCCGCGAGAGCCTCTTCGTTGGAGATTCCTATTGAAGAAGAAGTGTCAGTCAAAGCATGATAATAAAAAAAAATGGAACCGTGAAAAGATACGACGGAAGTCTACTTGACTGTGCGAGGGTGATCAGTCCTGCTTTATTGCGAGCTAATTGCTCGGAAACCATGATAGCAGCCTCCAGATCGGTATCATCCGGCATAATGAATAGACCCTCATTGGTCGCGTACTCGGATAAGCCTTCGCTGTAAGGAGCATGGGGCTCCTGACCAAGTACAACGTCCATAGAGAAGAGCGATTTCTTCTTCTTCTGTGAGCGAGTGCCGGCAGCTGATAACACAAGTTTGTGCTTGGCGGGCAACTTCGGGCGGCGAGTCCCGATCTCCGCACCCACACTAGACTCGGGAGATGCCATAGCTACCGCTTCTATAGGAGCATGGGGTAGGGCAGCTCAGGCATAACACATGGTACCACAGCCGCAGCAGCTTCTCTAAAAGGAGGATGGACGATGGTCCGTCGCTTCAAGGGAACGAGTGGATTACCAGCGGGTACGGTGCCCTTGCGATCAAGCAATAATCACTTTTCTTCCCTAATAACGGCGCCCATCGAATGTTGATACCACGCCACATATGCGTTCAAGATTCGCGGAATGCAACTCAGCTCACTGGTAAAGAAATTGGAGCCGGTGTTCAACCGTATAAAATGGTGTAATGTGTTGCGAATACCTTCTTTTGTAGCAACTGGTTCAGCTAAGAATGCCTCGAGCGGGACGCCCTGATTATAGCTTGATTGCTGGGCAAAACGGTGCGGGTTGTACCTCATGAACAACGCCGAATCATTCTTCCTAAACACGAGAAAGCCCAGCCTGATTGAGTATAAATGAAGAATCTCCTGAGCTTTCAAGGTATAGGCCCCATCTTTAAAAGTATCGCACAGAGGCTGCACCGTTTTTGTGGATTCTTTGACAATGGTTAAAACCTTATCAACAAAGGTCATGCCATCTCCAACCATACGCGGACGAAGGAGCACACCCCTAGCCTCCCGCTGTGACGAATTTAAAACGGACGCGTCAACTAGGCGCATAATCCGAGGGAAGTTGTAACTGTCGTAGAAACGAGGTCGCTTATGGGCACCAAAAGCGCCAAGTACGTGCAGCTCGATTCATGACGTAAATGCAGCGAGAAAGTGACGGGCTATACCCCCGACTGAGTAGTGTCCGCCGCTAAGCTGAGACCATGGTACAGGTGTGCCAAACCAGCAATCCCGATAGCCACTTGCATTCCTGCAACCATACGATGGTCCGGGTAAAAGACTGATGGCCTCATATAACGAGTGTGCATGGGAAGCACAAACCAGTTTAGCCATAAGCCAATGAACCCCAGCATGAACGTCTCTTCATCAACGTACGGCGCAGCAAGCTACGAGAAGGGAACGGCAGGAGCAGCCGGACTAAAGAAACTTTTTAAATCCGCCTCTGCCATCGGTTGGTTATCCAAACCAAAACCAAACGGATCGTCAAGCTTGGCGAACAGCGCAGCTTTCTTCGATAAGTCTTCCGGACGGAGAAAGCGAGCGATGAAGTCTGCATAGCTGACTATATGCCCTCCGGACTCTAAAAATAGACTTTCGTATATATTCAACACCTTGATCAAGCTAGGGAATTGGTGTTGAATGGCGTTCTCCGGGTTAAGACCCATTACCACTGATTTGGTAGCAAAGATATACTCGTCCAGAGGAAGCAACTCCTCGTAGTGTTCTCCCCTAACGGGTAAGCCAGAGATCTCTGCAAACTCTTCTAAAGAGATTGAGACTTCTCGATCCGACAGAAGGACGGTATGGGTCGGAACATTCCATTGCTCTAGAAAAGCCTTGACCCACCATGCAGGAGGCGTGGAATATTAGAAAAGAGACGCATAAACGGTGGGGTACAACCCAAGCCTCAGCAGCAACGCTCTCTTGACCGACAAAATGCAGCGGGCCCACTGCAAATACCCAGCTGGATGACGAGGAGTTAGGACTATCATGTACGGCTGTCCCAAAGGGCGCGACTCGCCCTGGCATATACGCCGCCCTAGAGTATCCAAAGCCGTCAGCGGCTGTATGGGTATCGCAGCCATAGAATGCTGAAGGCAACCCTCGAAAGTCCAATTGACCTTCTCCATGGCATAGTTCACATGGGGTGCATCTGCATAAGGGATCGCCGAAATGGGCTCCGAGGGTTCTGCGCAGGAAAAGCTACGCCGACCCCTGATGATCTGATTGTACCACGTCCCCATTAAATGAAGGTTCTTTCACTCCGGGTCGTGATCTTTGATCAGTGAAAAGACTTCCCTATCAACAGGAGCTTCAGAAAACTCGCTTTCCGAACGAACAAACGAGAAGAAAATGTCGAAAGACATAGTATCTGCGCGAAAAAGAACAAAAGATTAGCCGTCAATGCTGTAGTTTAAGTCCTGATACTTGGTACTTTAAATTCGTGCCACACTGCAATGCAGTGGAAAGGGACCAAGGGGGGACCCACACAATCTAGATGGTAGCATCATTGATGAGACGGTCATTAAATGAGGAAATCCTAAAAGGATTCTCATTTAATGAGGGCCCCTCGGGCCAAGGAGTTAATCTCCCTTGAGAGCAGCGCTCTACAATAGAGTGACATCTGTCAAACTCTAATGATGAAGAGAAAAAATATTCTCCAAAAAATTCTGAAGAGCTATTCTCTTTGAAGATGATGGAGTAACCCATCAGAAACCCTAAAAAGCGAAGCTTTTAATGAATTAAAAATTCCGTGATCTTCAAGATCCATGAACAAACTCTAAGAGTTCTTCATGAAAGATTAACAAATCTATATGTTTTGAAAAGAGCAAAGCTCTGTTAATAGGTTAAGAAACCCTAAAGAAAGATCTCTTTAGATATATGAAGAGCAACGCTCTATTGAGAAACCCTAAAAATCTATATGATTTAAGAAGAGCAAAACTCTATTAATGGTTGAAACCCTAGACTATGAAATAATCCCTTCAAAGATTTGATCTTTACCTAGATTTTTGACAGGGTTCTGACTCTAAGAGAGTTCTTAAGACAGAGAGCTTGGCTCTGAAGGAGAATTAATTCTCAAGTGGAAACAAGAAGATGAACATAGGTTATCTCAAGGGCCAAAGGCCCTATTTATAGGCACTGAGAGCCGTTTCAACTTCTAAGTTGATCCGATGGCGGAGATGCTGCCACCGCTGCACTCACGTGTAAACCACGTGAGCGCAACGATGGGGGGCATTTGTTTCCCCCAATCAGAGCAAAACTCTGTTCAAATTTTGAAATTTGAAATGAAGCAGCGCTTCATAAAAGCGCTGGCGCTAAATGCGCCAGCGCTAAGAGTCAAAGACTCTGATGCAGCGCTCATATGCAAAGCACGAGAGCGCTAGCGCTAGCAGCGCCAGCTCTAAGAATCCAAAACTCTGATGCAGCGCTTACGTGCAAAGCACGAGAGCGATTGCGCTAAGCATGCTAGCATCAAGAGTTAAAGACTCTGATGCAGAGCACACGTGCAAAGCATGAGAGCGCTAGCGCTAAGCGCGCTAGAACCAAGAGTCAAAAACTCTGATGCAACGCTCATGTGAAAAGCACGAGAGCGCTAGCGCTGGAACTAAATGTTCCCCACCCTTGGATCAAAGATCCAACAAAGATGAATAAAAACCATCAAGTTACTTCTGAAAATTAGAACACCGTTGGATCAAAGATCTAATGGTGATTAAAAAATCACCAAGATACAGAATATGTTCTGTATGGGAAAATATTTCCCAATCTTGTTAAAAACAAGAAAATTGTCTTCTGTAAAACAGAAGCCCTATGATCAAAGATCCAACGGTGGGGAAATCCCCAAATAAATTAGAGAAAAGTTCTCTTCAGCTGATTCAACAAATCTTCCTCCACTATATAAAGGGCCTAAGATTTCAAGTCTTGCACAGAAGAACCCCCGAACCCCCCAAACTTTGAGAAATTTCAATGAGAAGAGCAAGCTCTCGGAAGAAGAAATTTTCTTCAAGGTAGAAATAGAGAGATAAAAACATCTCATCATGGAAGAAGAACTTAGGTCTTCTTCTAGATCATAGATCTACAAAGACAGAAGTCTTTCATCTAATAAAAGAGATCGTAGCATCTCATAAAAGTAAAAGAACTCAGTCCTTTTTAGATCACAGATCTATGAAAAAGTTGTTTTCACAAAAAACATAAGAGATTATAATATTTCCTATAAAAATAAGAACTTTGTTCTTAGATCCACGAGACAAAGTCTCTTATAAACGAGAACTTAATTCTCAGAGCACAGAATTGATAGAGAGCGCTCTATGCCCAAGTCTGGCGTTCAGTGCCAAGCACGCCACGTGCTCCTCACGTGTGCGCTACTTCATAAGAAGCGCCTGAGCGCTCCAAGTCTGGCGCTCAGCGCCAAGCGCGCCACGTGCTCCTCACATGTGCGATACTTCATAAGAAGTGCCTCAGCGCTCCAAGTCTGGTGCTCAGCGCCAAATGCGCCACGTGCTCCTAATGTGTGCGCTATCTTACAGAAACCATCTTAGCGCTCCAAGTCTGGCGCTCAGCGCCAAGCGCGCCACGTGCTCCTCACGTGTGCGCTATCTCACAGAAAGCGCCTTAGCGATCCAAGTCTGGCATTCAGCGCCAAGCGCGCCACGTGCTCGTCACGCGTGCACCGAGAGAACACAAAGTGTACTTTAAATAAAGCCCAGAGCCATAATGAGTGCTTAGCACTCAATAAAAGACAAAAAGGGTGTCAGATCCCAAACCAATGCTCAACATTGATAGATAAGAAAAAGACTAAGCCTAATTAAATGTCCAACATTTTAACTGAATGGGCTGAGCCCAAGTTGGCTACAGATCCCTAATTCAGATTAATTGAGCCTATATGCTCATAAATCTTTCCAATTGATCTTAGTCCTAAACTAGACTACAGATCTCCTAACTAACATTGGTTCAAGGGTATATCTCTTCACTCCTTTAATATGTGTCGTTGTAATCCTTCAACATCTTCAGAGAGGTGACGGGTCCCGACAACCAGACATTTTACGGACTGTGGGGTCCTTAAACTCATGGACTATGATGTTCTTAAACTTTATGGATGGTGAGGAGCTTAAACTCATGGACTATGATGTCCTTAAACTTTATGGACTGTGAGGTCCTTAAACTCATGGACTATGACATCCTTAAACTTCACGGACTGTGGGGTCATTAAACTCATGGACTATGATGTCCTTAAACTTTACGGACTTTGAGGTCCTTAAACTCATGGACTATGATGTCCTTAAACTTTATAAACTATGATATTTCTAAACTACCATGGTCTATGATGTCCTTAAACTTATGGACCGCAATGTCCCTAAACTAAAACAAAAAAGCCCACAAGCTCTTTTATTGGATCTAAATGATCCCAAAAACCCTGTTGAGTAGATCTAGTCTAAAATTAGACTAACGTATCCTTAACGAACGTTTAAGTCGTTCTTAGTCTCAAACGAGATTAATGATTCTTGAACCCAACCCAAACTCAAATCTAAGAGAATACGGATTTAGACTAATCCACGCCCTACGGGCGACAACATAAATTAGTCTCCGTATACAATCCACGGGCAACCAAAAATAAAATAAACACACACGACATGAAGTGACCATCTGGAGAAAGAGAAAGTGGCTACCGCGATGCGGTAGCATAATTAAATGCAGGGGCTTGCGCCTGCTGGGAAGAGCGTCCCCACAATCAAAAACCCCTCACAATGAAGGGGAATCTGATGAAGTTTGCTACATCGACCGCATCCGTCTAAACCTTCGATACATGGTGCATAAATCAACTTAGCATCTTCGGAGAGGTGGACGGATAAAACCAAATAGCATCTGCTCCAAAATTCTGACCGGACGTGCCAACATCCCGGTCGCATCTGTCGGCAGAGAATAGGAGCGCTAAGGCGCTTCTTATGAAGTAGCGCACACGTGAGGAGCACGTGCCGCGCTTGGCACTGAGTGCCAGACTTGGGCACAGAACGCTCTCTATCAATTCTCTTCTCTGAGAATTAAGTTCTCGTTTATAAGAGACTTTGTCTCGTGGATCTAAAAATAAAGTTCTTATTTTAATAGAAGATGTTACAATCTCTTATGTTTTTTGTGAAAGACTTTGTCTTCGTTTTATAGATCTGTGATCTAAAGAGAACTAAATTCTTCTCCCTCCCTTCTTATGATGAGATGTTATGATCACTTTTATAAAAGACCTCTGTCTTATAGATCTATGATCTAGAAAACGAACTAGGTTCTTCTTCTTTCGATGAGATGCTTTGATCTCTCTGTTTTATTTACCTTGAAGAAATTCTTCTTCCGAGAGCTTGCTCTTCTTTTTGAAATTTCTCAATGTTTGTGGGGGGGGAGGGGATGTTCCTCTGTACAAGACTTGAAGTCTTTGGTCCTTTATATAGTGGAGGCTGATTTGTTGAATCAGTTGAAAAGATGTTTTCTCTAATTGATTTGGGGATTTCCCCACTGTTGGATCTTTGATCCTAGGGCTTCTGTTTTACAGAAAACAATCTTCTTGTTTTTAACAAGATTTGGGAAATATTTTCCCATACAGAATTTATTCTGTATCTTGGTGATTTTTAATCACCATTGGATCTATGATCCAACGATGCTTTAATTTTCAGAGATAACTTGATGATTTTTAGCCATCTTTGTTGGATCTTTGATCCAAGGGTGGGGAACATTTAGTTCCAGCGCTAGCGCTCTCGTACTTTGCATGTGAGTGCTGCATCAGAGTCTTTGACTCTTGGTGCTAGCGCGCTTAGCGCTGCATCAAAGTTTTTGACTCTTAGCGCTTGCGCTGCTAGCGCCAGCGCTCTCGTGCTTTGCACGTGAGAGCTGCATCATAGTCTTTGACTCTTAGCGCTGGCACATTTAGCGCTGGCACATTTATGAAGCGCTGCTTCATTTCAAATTTCAAAATTTGAACAGAGCTATGCTCTGATTGGAGAAAACAAATCCCCTCACCGTTGCGCTCACGTGGCTTACACGTGAGTGCAGCGGTGGCAGCATCTCCGCCATTGGATCAACTTAGAACTTGAAACGGCTCTCAGTGCCTATAAATAGGGCATTTTGCCCTTGAGACGACCTCTGTTCATCTTCTTTTCTCCTCTTGAGAATTAATTCTCCTTCAGAGCCAAACTCTCTGTCTTAAGAACGCTCTTAGAGTCAGAACCCTGTCAAAAATCTAGGTAAAGATCAAATCTTTGAATGGATTATTTCATAATCTATGGTTTCACCCATTAACAGAGCTTTACTCTTCTTAAATCATATAATTTTTTAGGGTTTCTCAATAGAGCTTTGTTCTTCATAGATCTAAAGAGATCTTTCTTAGGGTTTCTTAACCTATTAACAGAGCTTTGCTTTTTTCAAAACATATAGATTTGTTAATCTTTCATGAAGAACTCTTAGAGTTTGTTCATGGATCTTGAAGATCACGGAATGTTTTAATTCATTAAAAGTTTTGCTTTTAGGGTTTCTGATGGGTTACTCCAGCATTTTCACAGAGCATAGCTCTTCAAATTTTATTTTATTCAAGAGAATTTTTATTCCCTTCATCATTAGAGTTGATAGATGTCACTCTGTTGTAGAGCGCTACTCTCAAGGGAGATTAACTCCTTGGCCTGAGGGGCTCTCATTAAATGATAATCCTTTTAGGATTTCCTCATTTAATGACTATCTCATCAAATGATGAGACTATTTTATTAATGATGCCATCATCTAGATTGTGTGGGTCCCCCTTGGTCCCTTTCCGCTGCATTGCAGTGTGGCACGAATTTAAAATACCAAGTACCAGGACATAAACTGTAGCATTGACGGCTAATCTTTTGTTCTTTTTCGTGCAGATACTATGTCTTTCGACATTTTCTTCCCGTTTGTTCGTTTGGAAAGCAGGTTTTCTGAAGCGCCTGTGGATAGGGAAGTCTTTGCACCGAGCAAAGATTATGACCCGGAGCGAAAGAACCTTCATTTATGGTGGACGTTGTACAATCAGATCATCAAGGGTCGGCGTAGCTTTTCCTGCGCAGCATCCTCGGAGCCCATTTCGGTGATCCCTTATGCAGATGCACCCCTGTGAACTATGCCATGGAGGAGGTCAATTGGAGTTTGGAGGGCTGCCTTCAGCCTTCTATGGCCGCGATACCCATACAGCTGCTGACGGCTTTGGATACTCTAGGGCGGCGTATATACCAGGGCGAGTCGCGCCCTTAGGGACAGCCGTACATGAAAGGCCTAACTCCTCGTCATCCAGCTGGGTATTTGCAGTGGGCCCACTACATTTTGTCGGTCAAGAGATCGTTGCTGCTGAGGCTTGGGTTGTACCCCGCCGTTTATGCCTCTCTTTTTTAATATTCCATGCCTCCTGCATGGTGGGTCAAGGCTTTTCTAGAGCAATGGAATATTCCAACCCACACCTTCCTTCTGTCGGATCGAGAAGTCTCAATTTCTTTAGAGGAGTTTGCTAAGATCTTTGGCTTACCCATTAGGGGAGAACACTATGAGGAGTTGCTTCCTCCGGACCAGTATATCTTTGCTACCAAATCAGTGGTAATGGGTCTTACCCCGGAGAACGCCATTCAACACCAATTCCCGAGCTTGATCAAGGTATTGAATATCTACGAAAGTCTATTTCTGGAGTCCGGAGGGCATGGAGTCAGCGACGCAGACTTCATCGCTCGCTTTCTTTGTCCGGAAGCCTTATCGAAGAAAGCTGCGCTGTTCTCCAAGCTTGACGATCCGTTTGGTTTTGGTTTGGATAACCAACCGACGGCGGAAACGGGTTTAAAAAGTTTCTTTAGTCTGACTACTCATGTCGTTCCCTTCGCGGAGCTTGCTACTCCGGACATTGATGAAGAGACGTTCATGTTGGGGTTCATTGGCTTATGGCTAAACTGGTTCGTGCATCCCATGCACCCTCGTTATATGAGGCCATCAGTCTTTTAACCATCCCATCGTATGGTTGCGGGAATGCAAGTGGCTATCGGGATTGCTGGGTTGGCACACCTGTCCCATGGTCTCGGCTTAGCGGCGGACACCACTCAGCTGGGGGTACAGCCTGTCACTTTCTCGCTGCATTATTTTACGTCATGGATTGAGCTGTACGTACTTGGCGCTTTCGGTGCCCATATACGACCTTGTTTCTACGACAGTTACAACTTCCCTCAGATTATGCGCCTAGTTGACACGTCTGTTTTAAATCCGTCCCTGCGGGAGGCTAGGGGTGTGATCCTTCGTCCGCGTATGGTTGGAGATGGCATGACCTTTTTCAATAAGGTTTTAACCGTAGGCAAAGAATCTTCAAGAACGGTGCAGCCTCTGCGCGATACTTTTAAAGATGGGGCTTCTACCTTGAAAGCTCGAAAGATTCTTCATTTATACTCAACCAGGCTGGGCTTTCTCGTGTTTAGGCAGAATGATTCGGCGTTGTTCATGAGGTACAACCCGCACCGTTTCACCCAGCAATCAAGCTATAATCAGGGCGTCCCGCTCGAGGCCATCCTAGCTGAGCCAGTTGCCACAGAAGAAGGTATTCGCAATGCATTACACCATTTTATGCTGTTGAACACCGGCTCTAATTTCTTTATCAGTGAGCCGAGTTGCGTTCCGCGAATCTTGAACGCATATGTGGCGTGGTATCAACATTCGATGAGCGCCGTTATTAGGGAAGAAAAGCAATTATTTCTTGATTGCAAGGGCACCGCCCCCGCTGGTAATCCAGCCGTTCCCTTGAAGTGACGGACCATCGTCCGTCTTCCCTTGAGAGAAGTTGCTGCGACTGTGGTACCACGTGTTATGCCTGAGCTACCCCTACCCCATGCTCCTGTAGAATTGGTAGCTATGGCGTCTCCCGAGTCTGGTGTGGGTGCGGAGATCTGGACTCACCGTCCGAAGTTGCCCGCCAAGCGCAAACTTGTGTTATCAGCTGCCAGCACTCGCTCACAGAAGAAGAAGAAATCGCTCTTCTAGATAGACGTTGTACTTGGTCAGGAGCCCCATGCTCCTTACAGCGAAGGCTTATCCGAGTATAGGACCAATGAGGGTCTATTCATTGTGCCGGTTGATACTGATCTGGAGGCTTCTATCGCGATTTCTGAGCAATTAGCTCGCAATAAAGCAGGACTGATCACCCTCGCACAATCGGGTAGACTTCAGTCGTATCTTTTCGCAGTTACATTTTTTTATTATCATAATTTGACTGACACTTCTTCTTCAACAGGCATTTCCACCGAAGAGGCTCTCGCGGCTTCTCTCAAAACTTTCGAAGAGGAAGAGAGGCTTCACATTTCCTTGGGCCTTGGTATAATTCGGCTTATTGTGCCATCATTCCCTTTTTCTTTATTCATGTTTGACCCTTTCTTTTCATCTTATTGCAGGGACTATCTTAACCCCGGTTATTCCCAGTGCGCTGCCGCTCCCGACCGGTGATGCGGTGATGCTTCCAGAGCCGGCTATAGTGGCCCCAGCTCTCCCATCAATGTCGCAAGCGGCTTCACTTAAACAGCCGATGATGGACGCCGCAGCGGCTCCAGAGGTAGAACATGGTTCGGACGATGACGTCTCCTTGACGAAGGTCTTGAGGAGGTCACTTCTCACTACCAAGGCCGACAAGAAGCATAAAAAGCACACGACGAAGGAACGTGATGCCGCTTTGGCTATAGGTGCAGGCTCAAGCACTACCCCACCTGTCGCTATATCATCATAGGGTGCTCCGGTTTCCCTGTCTACCGTTCATAGAAAGGTTGTGCGCGCGGCTCGGGAGGCAATTGAAAAGCCTCCCCAAGATAACATAATACTGAGTCTTTTTATTGGAAATTGATCTTCAAATTCTCATATATCATATCTTGCAGGGCCAGGTCCTAGCGATGAGGTAGCAGGTGAGATGACGGCGACCACAGAGCCCGAAGCGGCTACTCTCTCTCGGGAGTCCGGTACTGTCCAAACCACCGCTCTTTACCTCTGTGATTCCCCGCCATCGCCTGACATTTCGAGTGTCATGAAGGCTCTTATAGAATCAGGGGTTGAAGCCACTGGCGCCGAAACCGTTCCCCCGAATGAGATCGAAGAAGTCGTGACATTCGATGATGCTTCCGTCGCAGTTTTGGCTGATGACCCATCTGGTGGGTCTCGGGCCGCTGCGTACTTTTTGTTTCCCAATCCTTTTGGGTTCCTTCTGATAAAATTTTGTTCATTTCGAATGTAGGTGCGGTGAGCGCTGAGGTTGTACCACCTGAAGAAGCGTCACCAGTTGCCGCTCTGACGGTCACTGTCCCTTCGCCTCCTCTTATGTCCTCCCAAATGCTGCAAGGTATGGGTTTGCGATTAAATCGGGGATATCATCTTCCGTGTGCTGACCATGTATTTTCGCAACCTTGTAGGAGTTCTCTTCGATCATCTGTATCAAGTGCTGAACCCGTATTTCTCCTTCCAGTCGGAAGTCACTTCACCTGCTGGTGTCGGTGAGTATAGTTTTTTTTAAACCGATATCCTTTCCTTTCTATTATGGACGACCGTGTTGTTGTTAATTTTGAATTGATTGCAGCACTACAAATTGAAGAAGGGGATGAGAGAATCGTCGCGCCACCAGTACTCCCAGCTTTGCCACCTCTCGTAGCCGGTATAGTAGCCTTCATCACTCTTGCATCTTTTTTATCTCTTGAGCCGATATCTGACTATGATTTGTTTTGCAGCAATCACACCGAATCCAACTCTCATCGAGTCTCATATTCCTATGCCGGCAGGGCCTTTTGCTAAACGCCCATCTTCCAAGGGTGCTGCGAATAGCATGCGGATGTTAAGCGAGTTCTGCGAGGACCTTGACGCCGAGGCCTTTGCATCTGCTGCAGATTTAGCTGATGAAGTTAATCTTATGTTGGCGATTCTCATGAACTTCCACAGTAAGGCATCGTCGAGTCTTGGGTTAACTACTGTAGGAAGATCGAGGCCTGTCTGCATAAGATTGAGCTCAGGCGTCCCGCTCGGTAAATGTTGGCTTTGAACTCCCAACGGGCTGCATGGGTTGAGCAAAACGTTCCCTTCCTCTGCCATTTTGAACAAGAAGCGACCTTGAGGCGGAAGGAACGCGAGGAGGCTTCAGGTGAATCCGCCCGGCTGCGCACCCAGGTTGAAGCAAACGCTGCGCAACTGAGAACCGTCTTTGACAATTTGCAACGATGCATTTCGGACGGTCTAGTGCTAAGGCAGAAGCTCGACTTCCGAGAGCGGGTTATGGAGAATCACGAAGTTGCTCAATGGGAGATCGATAGGAAACTTTCATCTTGCTTGCAGCAACGGGCTCAAGTCGAAGCGGAGCTGGCCGCAGCGGCCAACCATGAAAAGGAGTTGAAAGGAGTGCGTGAACAACTGGCTGATTTATTGAAAACGCCTCCTTCTCAGTAGCTGTCTTTGTATCAATTAAACATTTGTAATCTTTGAATAACATATATTCATTTTTTATTCTTTTATATGATTCATCTTGTACTCAATTGAATTCATGAATAAAAGATACACATTTTTTATACTATCGCCTTCTTTTCTTTGCTTTGGTATTGTCATGTTACTCTAGTAAGTGTAACTTGTAGACGATAGATAACAGTTCATCTTGAACTCTTTGTAGGGTAGCGATGTCTTGGGAAGCAGGTTCAGGTCTGCCTCCTAAGACTATTCAATTTTATGAGCCATGAGGGTCTCATAAAGATTTTTCTCCTTACGAGTCGTGAGGATCACGTAGATGTATTTTCTCCTTAGGAGTCGTGAGGACTCCTAAGTGCGTTTTCTTTTGAGAGTCGTAAGGATCTCAAAAGAGAATTTTCTTCCTTACAAGTCGAGAGGACTCGTAAGTGGTTAATGAGTTGACCTGTTCCCAAGTCGAAGCGTTGCTTCGACGGGGAGGTCGAGGGTTGACTTTCGCCGTTACGGTGTCGGGGTTGACTTTCCCTATTATGGTGTCGGGGCTGACTTTCGCCGTTACGGTGTCGGGGTTGACTTTCGCCGTTACGGTGTCGGGGTTGACTTTCGCCGTTACGGTGTGAACCTCAAAGTCTCGGAACTGGGGACTTTGCCGTGGCTCCGATTGGTAGTGCCGCGTCCGTATCTTTCTGGAATGAGGAGGAACGCCGTTGTTAATCTTTAGGCTGTAGATGTTACCGTCGAGATTTGGAACTAGGGACTTTGCCATGGCTCCTCTTCATTGCGACTCTGAGGTCGGTTGTTGAAGTCACGTCTGCATTCGGTTGGAGTAAGAGGAAACGTCGTTGTTGATCTTTAGGTTGTAGATGTTGCCGTCGAGATCTGACTCTCCCTTTGACAAAGTTCGGTGGGGAAATGTGGTTCCCTTTCGTTTATGCCCATGGATTGTATACAGGGGTCAGTATGGACTCACCTGTAAGGAAAAAGTTTTATTTTATACGTATTTTGTTTTCTTTCCACGATGCTCTATCATTTCAGGTTTTTGTATCGTGAAAGTCGCGATTGCATAATCATTTCGGCTATTTTTCATGGTGTCCAATCATTTCAGCTAATTTTTCTTTTTACTCGCTGCTTTTTATTGCGAGTTGCCCAATCATTTCGGCTATTTTGTATGCATATATTTTACTTGCTGATTTTTTTGCAAGTTGCCCCACCATTTCGGCTATTTCATATGCATTTTTGGCTCGCTGATTTTTATCGCAAGTATGGAACTTGGTGCCAGTCTTACCATCAGCATCGCTATGACTGGAATATTACCACGAGCGAATCATTACCTGCCGTTGTCGATTCGCACAAAGGTGGCTTAGCAAACAGGGGTAGGATCCTGTCGACTAAGGCTTTTGACTTCATGAACCGTAAAGGTCTCATAAAGGTATTTCTCCCTATGAGTCGTGAAGATCTTGTAGGTGCGTTTTCTTCTTAGGGGTCGTGAGGACTCCTAAGTGCGTTTTCTCTTGTAAGTCGTAAGGATCATACAAGAGTGTTTTCTCCTTAGAAGTCGAGAGGACTTACTAGTGTTGTTCACCAAGCGGGGAATTTCGCGCCATTGGCGGGAACTTGGTGGGGGAGACGTTTATTTATGCCCGTGGATTGTATACAAGGGTCAATATAGAACCGCTTGTAAGGAAAGATTAGGGTGTATGACGGCTTAAGAACTGGTTCAGATCCCTGTTCCTATGAGCCATGAGGGTCTCATAGGGGAGTTCTCCTTACAAGTCGTGAGGATCTCATAAGTGTGGTTTCACCTCAGGAATCGTGGGGATCCCTAAGTTTGTTGTTCCCTTGTGAGTCGTAAGGATCTCACGTAGGTATTTTCTCCTTACAAGGTCGACAGGACCTTGCAAGTGTCTTTTAACGAGATTGCGCCCTTTCGGGTTTTCACAAACTCGCCGGTAGCCCTGCTGTTTTTACTCTCGGAGCCCTTTCAGGTTTTCATCCGTGCCCATTTTTCTTATGGACGTACCGTTTTTTTTATCTTATTATTTTTTGTGTCAGCCTTAGAATGCTGCGGTTCATAGTAATTTATAGACGTTTCGGTCAACCATAGTATTTTTTCAAGAACCGGCCGTTTATTGGCCTAAAGGGTCTTTCGCCATGCATATTCATAAGCAAGTAAGCCCCACCTTGGTAGACCTTGTCTATGATATACGGGCCCTCATAGTTTGGCTCGAATTTCTCCCGTTTGGCACGATTAGGGATCATAGGTCTTTTTACGACTAGCACGAGTTTGCCTTGGATTGTTCTCGGCCTAGCCAGTCTTTCGTACGACCAGTCTTTCGTACGAGCGCGTCATCCTTGCTTTGTAAGCCTCCAGGTTTTTGCTGCACCATGAGCCGGGTTTCGTCAAGGGCGTCGAGCTCCTCCAGCCGAAGATGAGCGTTCTCTTCATCTGTTAGCTCGTAATGAACTGCCACTCGTAGAGAGGGTAGCTCTATCTCCAAGGGGAGTACCGCTTCTGCGCCGAATACCAATGCATACGGCATCGTATTTGTGGCCGTTTTGAACGTAGTTCGATATGCCCAGAGAGCTTCATGCAATCTCTTGTGCCAGTCCTTTTTGTTTTTGGACATCGTCTTCTTTATGATCTTCATCAAGATTTAGTTGAAAGCCTAAGCCAAACCGTTAGCTCGGGGATTATAGTCCTAAGAGTATCTTATGTCTATGTTATGCAGCTGTGTGAAGCGGCTGATCTTGTGGCTTCTGTAAGCTGGCCCGTTATCGAAGATAATCCGTTGTGGAGTGCCGAACCGATAGATGACGTGTGCCTTGAAGAAATAGAGAATACTCTCCGTCTTCACTTCTCTTAATGATATGGCTTCTACCCACTTAGAGAAGTAATCGGTTGTCGCCAATATGAATCGATGTCCTCTGAACGATGCTGGTTCGATAGGCCCGATTATGTCAGTTAACCACATTTCGAACGACCAGCTAGCCACCGTTGGGTGTAGCGGATTCGGATGCTGGTGGATGAAGTCCTCATGAATTTGGCATGAGTGGCACTGCTTTACGTATTCGAGACAGTCTTGGATCATCATAGGCCAATAGTAGCCCATCCTTTTAATCTTCAACTTCATCTTTGGTCCGGCTTGATGAGAACTGCAGAGTCTGTCGTAAGTTTCTTGGACGACTTTCCTTGCTTCTTCCGGTCTCAGGCATCTCAGCCATAGAGAGTCGAACGATCTCTTATACAGCGTGTCATTGACGAAGGCGAAAGACAGAGCTCGTTTCATGAGCTAATGTCTTGAGGACGCTTCTTCAAGTGTTCGACGGGATTTGAAGTAGTCTATTAAGACTTCTCTCGAATGTCTAGCCTTTTCCTGGTCTTATATTTGTAGGGCCATTTGCTTGGTCGCTTCCTTTTCTTCGAATGACTTTGGAAATATTTCTGCAGGCGAAAGAACCCGACGGCTATGCACAACGATCTTCACGTCGTTGAGGTTTTCATCAGCCAGTTTTTTAGCAAGTTTGGCTAACGCTTCTGCTTTGCTATTTTCCGCATGCGGTATGCTTTCCAGGGCATAGGCATGGATTTGAGTTAGCAATTGTTGTACTCTCTCGCCGTACTTCACCAACTCTGGTTTGCACGTTTGATAGTCGCCGTTTACTTGGATAACGACCAGCTGGGAGTCTTCGTATATGAGGAGGTTTTCGATCCCCATGTCAACAGCGATCTCAAGACCTTCTATCAAAGCTTCATATTCGGCTTCATTGTTTGTCCTCGGCTCTGTTAAGGAGAAGGCAAATCGCATTATCCCTCCTTGCGGAGTCACGAAGATAAGGCCTACCCCAGATTTGATTATGGGGGAGCTGTGCTTTCGCTTCTTCAGGGAATATGCCCCATCGAAGTAGAGTTCCCATCGGGTGTCACACTTTCCTTTCTCACCGTAGATCATGTCAAACGCGTGCTCTTCTGGCAATTCGCAATTTAGGGGTGAATCGGCCGGTATAGCATGCTCAGCGAGGAAGTCAGCGATGGCCTGCCTTTTACTGCGTTGAGAGGTCGGTATGTTATCGAGAACTCCATCAAGAGTAGGGCCCATTTAGCGAGTCGTCCTGTTAATATGGCTCTTGACATCAAATACTTGAGAGGATCCACCTTTGATATGAGATGGACCTCATGCGCCAAAGCATAGTGTCTGAGCTTTGTTACCGCAAAGATTAACGCTAGGCAGTGTTTTTCGATGGGGGAGTAGTTGTTTTCTGCCCCTAGGAGAACTCGACTCAAATAATAGTGGGCTCTCTGTTTCCCTTGGTCATTTTCTTATCCCATAGCGCGCCTAAAGAACCTTCAAGGGCTGTTGTGTACAAGATGAGAGGCTTTCCCTTGACTGGAGCGGTCAGTACTGGCGGATTCTGCAAGTATTGCTTGATTTCGTCCAGTACGCTTTGACATTTACGATCCCAGACGAAAGGGGTCCCCTTTTTCATTAAATGGCTGTAGGGGCGGGATTTGCCTGAGAGATTTGCAATGAACCACCGGATATACGCAAGCTTCCCTTGGAGAGATCGCAGTTGCTTGAGTGTTCTTGGCGGAGGCATTTCTATGATCGCCTTAATCTTTGATGGGTCTATTTCGATGCCCTGATGTCGTACAATGAATCCCAGGAATTTGCCGGAGGAAACTCCGAACGCGCATTTGAGAGGGTTCATCTTCAGATTGTATTTCCGAAGACGTTGGAACACTATCTTCTGATGCTCCCAATGCTCCTCGTGCGATTTGCTTTTTACCACGAAGTCGTCAATATAGCACTCGACGATTTCGTGTATGAGGTCATCGAAAATCTTCGTCATGGCCCTCTAATAGGTGGCGCTAGCGTTCTTCAGACCGAAAGGCATCACTTTGTAGCAGAATATGCCCAAAGGGGTCCAGAAAGCGGTATACTTCCGGTCTTCGGGATGCATCTTTATTTGATTGTACCCTGATGAGCCATCCATGAAGGAGAAGACTTCGTGAGTGGACGTGTTGTCTATCATCAGCTCGGTGACCGGTATGGGAAAATCGTCTTTCGGACAGGCTTTGTTAAGGTCCCGAAAGTCTACGCAAATGCGCACCGTCTCGTTTTTCTTCATTACTAGGACGATGTTGGTGATCCAGTCAGGGTATTGCACTTCTTGGATGAAGCCGGAATCGATTAGCTTCTTGACCTCGGCATTGATGCTCATTTCAAGTTCGAGCCGCATTCTTCTCGGCGCTTGTTTAACTGGCTTGACATCCGGAGATATCGCCAATTTGTGGACGGCTAATTCTGGATCTAATCATGGCATCTTGGAATAGTTCCACACGAAGAAGTCTTTATACTGCCTGAGCATGTCTATTAGCGTAGTTACATGTTCTTTAGACAGCAGCTCGCTGACGAACGTTTGCCGCGGGTCGTTTGCCGTCCCTAAGTCAATTTTCCTTAGGTTTTCCGCAGTAGTGTGTATTCCGTCTTCCAACTCCTTTGGTGCCGGTGGAAATTCCAAGATCAATTCCTCTTCATCTTCATTTTTGAAGCACCGGGGGAGGTCAGCAATATCCTCGCGCACTCCTTCTTCCGACGTCGTTATCGTATGGCAGGTACGAGATCTCTTTTAAGACAGATGTTGATCTAGTTCTACTCTCGCTGCATACGTGGCTTTCGGTTCATGCTTCTGTAGCGGGGTTACCCTCCAACTGCTGGATAGAGCGAACCTGCCTTGCTGATACTGGTCTTCTACCCAGTTTTTAAATATGAAGGAATCTTCGAGAGGATGTCATATCGCTCGATGATAGAAGCAATAACCCGGGTAAGAGACATCGTCTGCTTGTTCGGGGTGTTTGGACTCCGGGAGTGTAATCATTTGATGTTTCATAACAAGATCGAATATCTTCCTTGTCTTGTCTTAGGGAAAAGAATATGCTCGACCCATCTTCTTTATGAGAGACGAATCCCGGCTACTCAATTCTCGATCGCGTGGCTTCTTGGACCCGCTTTGCCGCTGCCGAACGTCTTTTCCATTCTTTAGCTTGTTTTTACCTCTGCATCGGGTCTTCTGTATGACGGGCTGGCGACGAAGAGCATCGTCATTCTCCGCGGCCTGCTGAAGGAGGCGCTGCGTACTGGCTTTCTCGTAAATGGCCATTTCACGATTGTGGTCATCCCGAACCTTTTGACCCGCCTCCCTTATTATCTTTTCCATCTGTGCTTCAAATGACGGACTTAGCATTTTTACGGCGGGATCTCGTTTTAGTTCAATTGCAGCGTTATCTAATAGAGCGTCTCCTTCTTCATCGAAGTCATGTACAACGTAGCTGCTATAGAATCTTTCCCGTTTCTTGGATTGAACATATTCAAACCTGATCGTTTCCATTCGCCCATTGGGCAATTTTCGCTGAGTTCCAGGGAAGTTCCAGATCCTGTTGTAGAACTAAGCTTATCGAATAGTCTGTTTGAAGTGTACGCCTTGGCGCCTTAACAGCCTTTTTAATCCTTCCGTGTAGTATCTGGGCAGACGGTTGGGCTGGAGCCTGTCAAGTGCAGAATCGGCACCATGCCAGATTTCTTTCTCCACTTTAGTTTCCGCAGATCGATAAAAGAGGATCTCCTTTTCATCTTCTCTCCTGGAAGGGACGTAGAACTTCTGCAGTTCTTTCACACTATAGGTATCAAGTGAGTCGAGCTCTTTGTAATGCTTTTGTGGAACCATGGCGATTTGCAAACTCCGTTCATCGCCAGTGAAGGCTTGTATTGATGTCCGAACTGAAAATACTGCATTGACCTCATCTTCAGAGTCGCTGGAGAAGACTAACATAGGGATAGACGGTCCGGGCTTGTTGTATTGGAGTGGCCCCGAATAGACTATCTCTTCCTCCTCCTCGGTATCGCTTTCATAAACCGGAATGGTGGTGATAACTTTATTCTTCGGTTTATGGCATCTTTCCATGTCTTTGAAGTCTGGTAAGAAGTATTTTGCATCTTCGTACTTTCAGACTTCATTCACGGAGAATGGGTTCAGCTCCCTCATCACGATATACTCGAGACCATCCTTGAAATACTTCATACACTGATGTTGTGTAGAAGAGATGATATTGCACTCGTGTAACCAAGGCCTGCCGAGCAAAGCGTTGTAGCATGTCTTGGCGTTAATGACATGAAATTTGATGTCAGTGACGAGCAGTCCAAAGCGTAATGTCAGAATTACAGACCTGAGCGTCTGTGATGACTGGGAGTCGAATCCGGAGATAGTGATTTTATTTCGAGTAAGGTGCTGAACGCTTATGAAAATCTCCTTCAACACTCTTACATTAATGAGATTGACATAAGACCCGTTGTCAACTAGAATATTCCATATCTTGATGTCATGGCAGTATCCGATAACATAGAGGGGACGGTTGTGCTCGCACGTCCCGAGGAGGAGGTCTTCATCGCCGAAAGTGACGTCAACAGTGTGCAATTCTTCCAGTTCGTTCTTCATCTTTTCTTCGGCAAGGAAAACTTGAAACTTCTTGGGCTCTTGTAGTGCCTTGATCAACGAATCTCTCGCCTCTTTAGATAGTCGAAGGGCATCGAGAATGCTTAGTTGCGAGGGTATCTTCCTCAGGTGTGCCAAAACGTTGTAATCCACCTTGTTTTTCTTGGGCGGGTCCTTGGCTGTCAGCTTTTTGACGACTTGATCATCGAGGGCGATATCTTTAGGGACTTTTTCCTTCCTTTTATCTTTTTTACTTGACCCCTTATTTGTGGCTCCGAGATTCTTTTCGGGTAACGTGTGATTACGCAGCTGAATGTTCTCGTAAGTCTTTATCTCTTCTGTTTCGGAGATGGGTTCCTTAAAGAGAGAGCCGAGGGCTATTTCTTCATTAGAATCGCTTCCGAAGGTGAGAACTTGTGACCCCCCGGAATCAACCATGTGACAGTTGCCGGTAGTTATTTTACGCTCATCTGTCATGCTCTTCTGCTCTCGACGCGTTTTGCGTTTCATCCGCTTGAAATGCTGCCGATGAGTAACGTATCCCTTCCACCAATTCTTGAAGGCCATGCATTCCTCGGTAGGGTGTGAGATCCTCTGATGGTATAAGCAGTAGTTCAGATGTGCATCTAGTTCGTCGGGGAACGTATCTTCTGAAGTGTCTTCTTTGAGAGATGGCGGCTTCATTCCCATCGACAGGGCTTTAGTGAACTGCTTCCTTGTCTTAAACCTGCTTTTGCTGGCGGCAGTAGTGCTTCCATCCGGTTGGGGTATTCTATAGCTTCTCAATATCGGAGCTTCTTCAACGTGACGCCGACGCTTGGCCCTTTCATATTTGGTTGTTTCACGTTCTCGGTCAGAATTGCTTTTCTGAAGAGCTTCATTCAGCAGCAGGATGATCATCTCATCAGACGGTTCCAAGGGTTTTGGTTCGCGATCTCCCCCCAGTTTCTCTGCATCAAAAGCTTCTTTGCTATTTATTGATGAGTGAGATATCATGTGGCAGCTTGCCACATAATCCTCGGGCTCTTCTGAAGAATTGTCTCCTTCGTCAGCGTCATCGGGTTCATTCTCGAGAACATGCTTAAAGAATTCATTAAACGTGATTGGAGTCCGTGCCTTCTGGTTATATTCTTCCAGTGCATCGATGTATTTCTGCAGACCTGTACGGCTGTCTTCGGGTTGAACGAGTTTCTTAGCCTTCTTCTTCTTTAAAGACTTTGGAGGCTTGGCCTGAATGTTTTGTCCACCTTCACCAACTTCCAGTGTTGGGCGCGGCTTCAGCATCCCTTCAATAATCTCGGGCTCCAGCGGGCTCTTCCACCTAATCGTCGGACATGCATGGAGATCTTTCAGCATTCTTCTAGTTTTTATTGAAAGAACAACTTTCCATAGAGCTTCCTCTTTGAATGAGCATGATGCCCCTGGCGTGTCCATCTTTTTCGGAGCATGTAGTTGTGGTGGGTTTACCCTCTAGTTTTCAGACAATGCGAATTTGCCTTCCTGGTACTGGTCCTCAATCCAGTTTTTGAAGACAAAGCAATTTTTGATTGGATGGTCCATTATTCGATGGTAGGGGCAGTAATTGGGACTGTTGACGTTATCAGGCTGCAGTGGGCGTTTCGGATCCGGTAGGGTGATGAGCCTGTTACGCACCGCCAACTCGAACAGTCTTCTTGTTTTATCCCGAAGAAACGAATAAGGGCATTTTAGCCTCTCGTTGAAGAGTCGCTGTCTATCACTTTGGCGATCAGCTGGTTTTGGACCACTAGGCTGCTATTGAGTATTGGCGACGAAGGTTGCTCTCCCCTTCCCCTTTTCTTTTCGAGGCTCCATTTTCGAGGAAGACGGTCTATGGCCCATTTGATCCATTTAGGCCAGTTTTTCAATCAAGGCCTGGAAGGTAGTCGGTTTGAAAAACATCATGAACTGGGATATGGTCGCCTGCGGATCGAGGGTACCCACGAACATGCCTACTGCAGGCGCCTCTTCTATGCGCTGTTCGCACTTCGACCATAGATTCCGCCACCGTATCGCGAACTGAACTCATGTTTCGCCTGGCTTCACCCTGGCATTAATTAGTGCGGTGATCGGGGTGCGCTTGCTAGCGCTTGCGAATCTTTGCGTAAACAGTAGCTCCATTTCTGCAAATGTCTTGACAGAGTCATTCGGGAGTTCGGAATACCACTCGAATGCTGTCTCCGACAAGCTGCCAACGAATTGGCGAAGTAGTTGCTTATCGTCACCTCCGGTGTTGCGGCACAGAGACCTGAATTGAGCAACGTGCTGGTGTGGATTCCTCGTCCCCTAATATACATGGAATTTAGGGATCATATACCCCAGCGGGTACTTTATTTGGTCGTACGAACCCGGATAAGGTCGTCCAGTCTTAACAATTTGGTCGGCCGCTTCGCTCGCCTAATGAGCTTATATCTGTTGAGAGATATAGTCATCCAGGGCGGCTTTGGAGATGGTCTCCTCTTTGGCTGCTGATAGAGCCGGAAGACGGTTCGATATCTCCTCTCTGTCGTCTTCAAGGATAATCGGGGGTTCTTCAGCTGGAGGATCCGGCTGTATCATCATCCCGACCATATCTTAGAATAAAAGCGCCATTTTTTTTATGTTAGTCGCTTGTTCCGCGGCCTCTTTGTCTTTCCTCTCGAGCATTCTTCGGAGGAATTCGACATCAGTTTCCTGTTCTTGGCACTGCTCTGACGATGTCTTCGGGCTTGCTTTAGGCCCGGTGAGTGCAGCCATCGTGGTCATCATCTCCTAGAGCTTTTGCTGTTTTTTCTCCTGAGCCTTTGTCATTGATCGTGTGAGCGGTCGATGAACCGTAGAAGCACAGCTTTCCTATTTTCCGGAAGCCATATGAATAGTATGCACTACCATGCCCCCAGACTTGGCGCGTTTGGATTCAATGTCCTTGCGATTCGTCACAGATGCAGGGATCTTCTTCGACCTTCTCCTTTTTTGGGTGGTTGAAGTTGAGGGAGCTGTTGATGTAGGCACCTGTGCAGATGAAACCTTCGGTGGCGTGGCAGATGTAAGTCTACGGTAGTATCCCGGCCATCTGTCCGACGCCAAAATGCAGAAACAAAAACTTTTCTTTAACTAGAAATTGGCGCTGCCACGGACTATATACCCGGATCGGACCATTAACCTACTACTAGCTAACTGGAGAAAGGGTAGAGAGCTATACCGAGCGATCCGTGTCCTTCGGTCTTCGGCCACAATCCCAAGCACCTCGCGGCATCTCTGGTCTCGATCTCCTCGTCGGAAAGGGCACCACATCGAGAAGTCTTTTTACGGGCTCCCACCTCTGAACCGAGACAACTCGGATAAGAAGTTGGCTAGCCGATGTGTCCAAGATTGCTGTAGACTGAGTATAGAATGCTATGTCTCGAGGGGTTATTAGAAGTTGTCATTTTGGAGTGGAGAAGGAGATGGGCCTTTTTAGATGAACTAAGGATTTTTGTGCATATCAAAATGAGATGAAAAAATCCTCACACACCAAATGAATGGGGTGCCTCATGTAGTGGCCGGCCAAAATTGGCATGGGAAATATGAATAGGGTGAGCACAAGAAAAGAATGGGTGAGCATAAGGAAAAAGGTGTTGATAATGAGGAATAATGGTCACACCATTTCCTAATCAATCCCCTCACATTTAATGCAAGCAATGAGCATCAAAAAAGCAAAAGATGCTAGAACCATATGAAGCAACCATGTACCACAAAACCCTCTCCATTACTAATTGCACGTTTGCAAAAAGAATCCCCTCCATCAAAAGAATTTCAGCCAAGAAGGAATAAAGGAAAAATGGCCGAAACGGAATGCAAACTGGCAACTTCAAAAAGACGATCCCGTAATAAATTATAGGAAAATCACGCGACCGTATATACATACCCGCATTTGTATTCCGACAGAATACAAATGCAATGAGATAAAATCTACACTGTATAATATTAGGATCTGGCTTAAACCAAAGCCCGCTAGTATTATCCGTCCGAACCATGACACATGCACAAGTGCACGCGTACGTTCGAACCTTGCCATAAATCCATACGGCCTCTACAGTGTTTCGCCCCAAACTTGAGAAACTGTCTATGGGGGACTCTAAAGACTCGTCAATAGTTTAGCTGTGGATTTAACCACTAGCACGTCAGAGGTATTAGCCATACGTAACGGGCTACCAGGTATTGACCAAAAGGGAAGTCGATGAGCGAACTCATCCTGACACCCTACTGAGCCTGTCAGTGACAATATCCATACAGTCCGGTCCGTTCGTCTATGAGCATCGCATGGCGGGCCTAGGGGGTTGGTAAAAGTAAGACTCCCAAAAGCGGTACAAGTCGTGTCGGAGTGTAGCCCAGAACACCCTGAGATACTACTGTAATACCTACCAGTAAATCTCCTGCCTTGGCCAAGGACTTTATGTAATGGCTCTCCCAGACACAGCGTGACCTCACCCCCAATACCGGGAGAGACAAACCCCTGCCGATCCGCTCACCGTCAGAGGTATTAGCCATATCAACGCGCAATAGTGACCTGTAAGGTCACCTAAAGCGGTATACGATGATAAAGACAAACCATGATAGCATACTATTCTCTATCAACGTGTAATAGTGAACTACAATGTCACCTAAAACATGTACACGATGATAAAGACAAACTAGATAGTATACAAACCTCTCGAGTAAGACTGTCCTACCGGTATAGGTCCTCCCTCAATCATTGCAATCACGTGCCTGTGACCCAATAATTGACTCTGAGGGCACTATATCCAACAATCTCCCACTTGTACTCAAGGCTAATTATTGTGATGTCGCATACGCACAGCCCGTGTGATACCGAACACCCAACTCCTCTACTATTCAGTCTCACAAAGCCCGTTTGCGAAACTATTGCGTTCGAGGAATAGCCTCAGCTAGTGGATCCGCCCTGATGTTTCTTTCTATGTCTCTCTTTATCTCAAGTTCGCGGAGAAAGCCATCTCCCGAAATGAGCAATACCTGTCTTAGAATATGTTTGGATATCTGATGGGACCTAGTTCATAAATGAACTCCAAATCCAAACTTCTTAGACTATATCGTCGGCTGAACTTAATCAGTATCTTGCGCCATGCCTCCCTCAGTATCCGCTTGGACCACCTGTCCAAACTGCTGCCCCTCGTCAGAGGGAAAACTATAAATCTGACAGTCACTCTGTCATCCAGGCCACCTTGGAAGCCTGGAATGATAACCGTCTCCCGAATGAGGCTGTCGTTATCATATCCCTAGAACATCCACTTATGTTCCAAAACTGTTTCCGAATGTTTCTCCAGGATTCAATCAATATCTTATTGCATCTACTGCAAAAACAACATCTGGTGTGGTACTTAACATCTCATGATTGACTCAATTGCCTAAGCAAGTGATCTGCCAATCATGTACATCCCTCTCCCCTTTAGTCTGTAAGACACATTTAGAGAGGGTGACTCCATCACCTGCAGGTACACTACCATGCCTGGAGTCGTCCATTCTAAATACTTTTAGAATGCTGTCTAAGTACCCAGATTGGGAAACCACCCAAATCTAGATCTAAAACCATAGATCTAGTGACCAGAATGTCTGATATAATATCCAAGTCCTATGTGGAGAAACCACTGTGTGACAACTAAAGTATAACCGATCGTAGTATAGGAATTTCACCTCCCACTCTGTGTATGTCATCCAAATACCAGGACATCACACCCTACTACCTTCTTAACAGATCCATCCCCTATTCTGATGAAGTCAAACCTATGACTGTCACATCAGAAATAGATGATCTATCTCCGCTATATCTGCTTTAGTCCATAAATAGACACAAGCTACTTTTGCACTATGCTTCCACTGCTCCCACTGACTACAACAACCCTTGGCAGAGTCATATACACGTGCACTTCTAAAGCCAGTTCAGAACGACGCTATACCCATCCTCCTGCCGAGTCTCATAGTCTGGAACAACATCATTGGCAAGTCTGGGTAAACAAGAACCTCCCTGCCACCGTCGAGCCTACCAGAGTACCTCTCGGGTGCCTGAGGTTACCCACCATATCTGTGGAGTGGCCAATGGAATGTCAAACCAGATTGAATCTTTAGGTTCTTATCAAATTTTCAGTAATCGTTTACGGTTCTGGAATCACTTTCAGTTCTACCATACTCCCACTACTGTTTTCTGAAAAAATCCATTTTTATTAAAACTGTGGCGAGTCTAGAACAATATCACTATTGATCTTCCAGATGGTAGAAAGTCAACCCTCGTCATAGCCCGGGTCAACCCACAAACTGCCATTACAAAAACATGACTTGAGTTATCCAAAGTCTGGTTTTAAGCATAAGCCGGACAACTCCCCGTACCTTAACATCGTTAAGATATGAACCGTTCTATATCCAATATAGAAACAGAGGCACTGATTTAATTAGAACCAGATTCAAATCATGCAACTGTCTCCAGTGCATGTCAACTAAATGGAAGGAGGCCGATCAGCGTTACTCAACTCAGGAATGCTTCCAATTATGAGTGACCTGAAAGAGAAGCAATTTCTCTTAAAACCATTACTATCAACTGTATAATATACACAAGTATCTATATCTTCGATCACCCTAAAGAATCCCGATACTTGCAACACCTAGTTCTCTATTTTATTCATATACCTATAACTTCTCAAAACTTGGACCTTGTGTTTCTACGAAACACTTGTCTAAAAACTAGAGAAGTCATAAGTAAATCGAATATAGTACGAGGACCAACCCCTATGTCCTGATGGACACTGGACAGCATACAATACTCTGTATAAGTCCCCTGAGTCTAATAACTCATTCCCTGTGTGTCGTAGGTTGAAAACTGTACTTATGGTTAAGAAGAATTACACCGCTATTTAATGCTCCTTACCTAACCATCCACTGATATAGATAAATATCATATACTTAATTTTAAAAAGTTATATCTCACTTTTTGAAAATAAACGTACAGATATATCAATTTGAAATTGGTGCACAACAACAAATATTCAAAACCAAATATTTGCCGTCCGGCAAACAACCCAGGTGATTTCCTCAAATATCACCAATTACAACGAATCCCGATATAATGAGGACAATCACCTAATTCCCAATAACTTACTCCCACTCATCATCTGTAAAACCATACAGATGTGAGAATCATACCTGGTAAATACATACCCTGGAGCAAGTGTCTAATTGGGAAATTAGTTTTCTTTTAACAGTACATAGTGAAACTGAAACATGTAAATGTTTTGAAGGGGTATCCGGGTATTCCTAGTAATGCTTCTTCCATTATCAGATTCACAACTGTAACCGTATATTTCTTTGCCACCTCTCTAAATCCCTTTATATGTCTTTAGTCGTTACCTTGTATACACCCTCTAAGGCTAAATGGTTTTTTTCCTTCCCTACCTTTCGGCACCAGCCTATGGTTTGGAAGAAGACTATCTAATAAGCATAATGGGTGTACTGTCCTAATCCTAGGAGCACTCGTAACCCGAGAAAAGGTAAAGATAAAAGACAACTGAATAAACCTTATTCCTATTTCTCCTGAACCAGAATCCATCCCCGAACTGGAACAAGTTCCTTCGAGTTCGTATATAACCATAGGATGGAATATCCAATGAACTATGGATCTTCGTAGTGATACGGAGTGTTTTGGAGAAATATAAAGGTGAAGTAGGAGTGGCGATGAAATACTTGGTTTTGGTCGTGAATAGCGGTCGCAATTTACTTTGCCCTCTTTCTAATCCCTTTATTTGTCTTTACTTAATACCTTTTGTACACCATCATTAGGCCAGTTGGTTTTCTTCATTCCCCACCGTTCGGCACCTGCCTATGGTTTGGAAGAAGACTATCCAATTAGCATAATAGGTGTACTTTCCTAATCTAAGGAGCACTCACAACCTGAGAGAGGGTAAAAGGAAAAGACAACTAAATAGTCCTATTCATTTTCTCCAGAACCAGAAACCATCCTCGAATCTGGAAGAAGTTCCTTCGAGTTCGTATATAACCATACGATGGTTTTATCCAATGTAAGTGGACGTTCATAGTAATACGGGGTGTTCTGGAGAAAAGGGTAAGAGTAGGAGTGGCAATGAGGTATGCAACTCGGACAATCCAAAAGCCAGTGTTTAAGAAGGTTCGGTCAACTTGGTCACTGAGTCATAGTCAAGGGTCAGGTCATGGTCGCTGCCAAAGAGAGAGAGAAAAGAAACACTCAGCGTGCACTCTAACCTAGATCAGAATGATTATCACTTTATCTAATCAGGAAACCTCCCACTGTAACCTCAAATTCTCCTCCAAACCTGAAAGAAGAATTAGTCGGGATCACCCGAGGAGTAAACCAACTCATCAGTGGGAATCGGGATCCAACTATCATCGCATGATAACGTGATGGAATCCACTCATGTTATCACACTCCAGAAGGTATGCGCATATCTGGCAAGTTTCAGTTTCTTTAGAAACTCCCGATGTGATTTTTACCCCATGCTCTTATGACCTTGACGAAGGTCAACAAATCGTAAGTCACATGTCAAGTTCTACCCGTCATTATCCAGGTTAATTTGAACCCACCCGTACAAGCCCTTGACAAAGGCCAACAAAGCTATACGACTGTCCCAAACCAACGCATCTATCTATGCAGCAGAAAGGTAACAAATAGCTACCATACACTATGCCTTGACAAAGGCCAACAAATATAGCATGAATACTAAGTGCTACCCGTCTGAAATGATGGAGGGTTACGAATGGTTTTTGGCGAAAAACCATTAACATAATGAACTTGATATCGTTGAAGGAACCGGATAGCTTTTTATAAAATATAGTGGCGAAAACCATTGCTAAAGAGGTCACTCCCGGTGAAGGGATCTCGGCTCTTTCCCCGTAGTATGAGGTGCAGGATATTCCAACTAAATACCACGATGCAAAGCAAAATGTAATCGGCTATAGTGAAGTTTTTTCCCTGACGCAAACTTCTGTCCAAGGGGTCACTCCCGGTGAAGGGATCTTGGCCCTTGCCTCGTCGACTGAGGTGCTGGATATTCATAATCGAATACCACTGTGCAAAATAAAAGAAAACGTCCTTGCAATAACAGCCTTTTTGAAAAATTGTTCCAACAACATCAGAAATGGTTTATTTAGCTTGCATCGATCCGAATCAATGCAGTCCCATCAATTGATCACACCAATAAAGAACGAAAATACGATCTACGTATATGCCATCCGCATTCGCCACTGGGTCCCATCATCACCCGTTAGGTTACTTAACTAACGATAGAGCGGGGACTGGACTAGTGCGGGTGTAAAACATATACAACATCTACTAGTAAATATATCAATATATAATAATCGCTCAAGGCATGATAAAATGCAATATCACAGAAATGTAATAAGTATCACAGAACAATACAGATATCTGGGATCCCCGGGTTTCATAGAGCCGCTACTGTAACCCGACATTCCCCTGGTCGTGTGGATAGCCTGTGCAATGAGATCCTAGACCCCTACGGGCGCGGCAAATTACCCGCCAAAATCTGAAGCGGGGCAGCCCCCTTCAACAAAGTGAATGGACCACCCAACACTTCATGGAATCCGGTAACTTGGACACCCCTCCTTGGTTCAACCTGTACCCCCTACGAGTGTGGCGAATAGCCCGCCAATTCTAGAGTGAAGCCCCCTCCGTCTCAAAGCCATGAGATGCGGGCCCGTTGCCCTCTAGAATCCGGCTATCCGTGCACCCCACCGCGGGGTAATCTTAGTACAGAAAGTAAAAATATACATACAACGGGTACATCGACCTCAGCCCGGTCGTACCCCAAAAGAATAATATACAAACAGGCAGTGACGGCAGTCCACATGTCGGACGCTCGCCCCACAATATCAAAAGTACAAATACAACCAAATTGTACTACCATTGCATCAAGGCTATCCGCCACGACAAATCCGCAACATCACAGTACAACACAGAACATCAACGTGAATGTCACATTCGCAAATCCTTCTAAAAGAACTATAGCAATTAGACAGGATTTACCGATCAAATGACATTCACGGTCGCAGATATAATGTAAATACTATAAACTAATATGTTTAAAATTTTCGATCGACTAAATTTCCCGAAGTGGGCCCCAAGCACAACTGTAGCACTCAAAATAAATTTGGGCCCAAACAGAATATACCAGAAAACCTATTTCCAACTCAGAAAACAATGTGCTAAATTTGGTGCATTGAAGAGTCACTACTGCGGCGGAACCGCGGCCAAAACAGGGGTATGGCCGCGGTTCCGCGGCGTTACTGTAGCCATGTGCTACCAAATTTTGTCAGAATTCCTAAAAAGCCCTACATGATTTTCTGCAATACACCAAATAATTTTTTGAGCACAAAACAGAATCGACAGAAACTGTTAAGTTGGAAATGCAGTTTTTGAAATTTTCGTTCGATCGAAGTTCTAAACACGTTAGAGCAAACTAGTAAAGGTTAATGGCGTGGCTCTGATACCATGTAAGTCTACGGTAGCGCCCCGGTCGTCTGTCCGAGGCCAAAATGCGGAAACAAAAACTTTTCTTTAAGTAGAAACCGGCGCTACCGCGGACTATATACCCGGATCGGACCATTAACCTACTACTAGCTAACTGGAGAAAGGGTAGAGAGCTATACCGAGCGATCCGTGTCCTTCGGTTTTCGGCCACCATCCCAAGCTCCTCGCGGCATCTCCGGTCTCGATCTCCTCGTCGGAAAGGGCACTACATCGAGAAGTCTTTTTACGGGCTCCCACCTCTGAACGAGGCAACTCGGATACGAAGTTGGCTAGCCGACGTGTCCAAGATTGCTGTAGACTGAGTGTAGAATGCTATGTCTCGAGGGGTTATTAGAAGTTGCCATTTTGGAGTGGAGAAGGAGATGAGCCTTTTTAGATGAACCAAGGATTTTTGTGTATATCAAAATGAGATGAAAAAATCCTCACACACCAAATGAATGGGGTGCCTCATGTAGTGGCCGGCCAAAATTGGCATGGGAAATATGAAGGGGGTGAGCACAAGAAAAGAATGGATGAGCATAAGGAAAAAGGTGTTGATAATGAGGAATAATGGTCACACCATTTCCTAATCAATCCCCTCACATTTAATGCAAGCAATGAGCATCAAAAAAGCAAAAGATGCTAGAACCATATGAAGCAACCATGTGCTACAAAACCCTCTCCATTACTAATTGCACGTTTGCAAAAAAAAACCCTTCATCAAAGGAATTTCAGCCAAGAAGGAATAAAGGAAAAATGGCCGAAACGGAATGTAAACTGGCAACTTCAAAAAGACGATCCCGTAATAAATTACAGGAAAACCCCGCGACCGTATATACATACCCGCATTTGTATTCCGACCGAATACAAATAAAATGAGACAAAATCTACACTGTATAATACTAGGATCCGGCTTAAACCAAAGCCCGCTAGTATTATCCGTCCGAACCATGACACGTGCACAAGTGCACGCGTACGTTCGAACCCTGCCATAAATCCATACAGCCTCTACAGCGTTTCGCCCGAAACTTGAGAAACTGTCTGTGGGGGACTCTAAAGACTCATCAATACTTTGGCTGTGGATTTAACCACTAGCACGTCAGAGGTATTAGCCATACGTAACGGGCTACCAGGTATTGACCAAAAGGGAAGTCGATGACCGAACTCATCCTGACACCCTACTGAGCCTGTCAGTGACAATATCCGTACAGTCTGGTCCGTTCATCTATGAGCATCGCATGACGGGCCTAGGGGGTTGGTAAAAGTCAGACCCCCAAAAGCGGTACAAGTCGTGTCGGAGTGTAGCCCAGAACACCCTGAGATACTACTGGAATACCTACCAGTAAATCTCCTGTCTTGGCAAAGGACTTTGTGTAATGGCTCTCCCAGATACAGCACGACCTCACCCCCAATACCAGGAGAGACGAACCCTGCCGATCCGCTCAATGCCTCCATGTGGCTCGGGACTGTACCCAACTAAAACCTGTTTGCACGACTCTTTTGAGCCGTGGTAGGGTAGTAATCAAAGTACAGTAAGAACTCACACGAGACAAATGAAGATCTCAGGTGGATGAACTAACCCGTACACATTTCACCAGGGAACTGCTATCTGACGTCAGGTATAATACTAACTTGCATGTTCCCGGCGAGTCCTGTCCGGTGTACTCATAACCCAATGAGCACCTGTATACATCTTAGGTGAACCAACTGACACCAGTGGCTTGTGAGACCGGCCACCGCCCCTCGTCGGGGTCTCGACTGTATACACTAGTCTACTCTGGAGTATCGATGCCCTATCTCGAAAACTCCCATGATTAGGGACCTTTTTAAGGATGTGCTTATAGACCCCAGCTCCCATGTATATGATCGCCATCATACTGCTGGCCGTCAAGCAAGAATCCTAAGGGCTCTATCAACGCGCAATAGTGGCCTGTAAGGTCACCTAAAGCAGTACACGATGATAAAGACAAACCATGATAGCATACTATTCTCTATCAACATGTAATAGTGAACTACAATGTCACCTAAACATGTACACGATGATAAAGACAAACCAGATAGTATACAAATCTCCCGAGTAAGACTGTCCTACCGGTATAGGTCCTCTCTCAATCATTGCAATCACGTGCCTGTGACCCAATAATTGACTCTGAGGGAACTATATCCAACAGCGGAGGGATGGTCCCTCTCTTGCTGAATCTATATTTTCTTGGATCGACGGGAATAGTCCTTGTCGATTATTGAGTCTTGGACCCTTCGCCAGACCCTGTGAATTTTTGAGGACAGCCGCTGAGGGAGCTGTTCTGGCTTTGTCTTTGTAGCATTCTCCACAGGTAGAGGAGATCTTTTCAGCATGGCAGTCGGAGAGTTCTTGCGGACCTTCCTGAGAGGTTCTAAATTGTTCCCAGTTGGAACAGCAACATCTACTTCCACCGTTGGAGCTAGCGGAGTAAATCCAGAAGGGGAACTGCCTCCAGCTTTTCTCACCCGTCGCCAGTGGCGACGTCGAGCATGTCTTGCAGAAGGTATTGGTTCAGCTATGGGGGTGGTTTCATCATGCCCCCTGTCCTGGTGAATGGTTGTTGTTGGTGCCAGCCTATCGAAGATTGATGTCCGCTGAGAGGGAATGATCAATCTTGAAAATACCAACTTTTTGGCAGGGGAAGCAGCCTTGGTTACTCCACCTGGAGCGGGAGCTGGAACGGCCAGTCTTGTGAAGACCGACCCATTAGCAGGAGAAGCCTCCCTAATGATTTCGTTTGTTTGAACAAGGATGGCTATTCGTTTCGGGATAACCCCCTCAGGTATCGCGGGCTTCTTTACAGGCCCATTGGAGTTTTGGCCCAGTCTGTTAAAGACTGAGGCGTTGGATTTGGGCGACCCGTTGAGAGGGGCCGTGGTAGTTGCAAGCCGATCAAAGACCGACTTCTTCGAAGCTTCTTGTGACGGTAGTGGGGCGTTGAAGCTCATTTGTGGGAGCATGGTCCCAAAGAACAAGCCAGTGGTGGCTTGCGTCACCTGTTCCACCGGTATCGAGAAAATGGAGGCGCCTGAGGCCCATAGGTCACTCCTCCAGCGAGGACGGAGTGGGAGTTGTTGCAGTTGTTGCATTTGGTGCAGTTGGAAGTCATTGACGCCATCTTCTCTTTTGCACGGAGCAAGACACCAAATCTTAGTACCTCAAATCCATGGGCAACCATAGCAAACCATGATTCGTTCGCGAAACACGACACACGAAGTATGGAGTGGAAAGAGGAAAAGGTCCTACTGGGCGTGCCAGAATCTGTTCTCCGCCGAAAGATGCGACCGAGACGTTGGGACGTCCGGCCTGAATTTTGGGGGCAGATGCTATTTGGTTTTATCGGTCCACCTCTCCGAAGATGCCAAGTTGATTTATGGCACCATGTATCGAAGGTTTAGACAGATGCGGCCGATGTAGAAGACTTCGTCAGATTCCCCCTCATTGTGAGGGGGTTTTGATTGTAGGGACGCTCTACCCTGCAGGCGCAAGACCCTGCAGTTAATTACGCTACAGTATCGCGGTAACTACTTTCTCCTTCTCTAGATGGTCACTTCTTGTCGTGTGTGTTTGTATTTATTTTGGTTGCCCGTGGATTGTATACGGAGACTAATTTATGTTGTCACCCGTAGGGCGTGGATTACTACAAATCTGTATTCTCTTAGATTTGGGTTTGGGTTAGGTTCAAGGATCGTTAATCTCGTTTGAGACTAAGATCAACTTAAACATTCGTTAAGGATATGTTAATCTAATTTTAGACTAAGATCTACTCAACAGGGTTTTAGGGATCATTTAGATCCAACAAAAGAGCTTATGGGGTCTGTTGTTTTAGTTTAAGGACATTGCGGTCCATAAGTTTAAGGACATCATAGTCCGTGGTAGTTTAGAGACATCATAGTCTATAAAGTTTAAGGACATCATAGTCCATGAGTTTAAGGACCCCACAGTCTATAAAGTTTAAGGATATCATAGTCCATGAGTTTAAGGACCCCACAGTCCATGAAGTTTAAGGACATCATAGTCCATGAGTTTAAGGACACCATAAATTTTAAGGACATCATAGTCTATGAGTTTAAGGACCCCACAGTCCGTAAAGTTTAAGGACATCATAGTCCATGAGTTTAAGGACCCCACAGTGCATAAAATGTTTGGTTGTCGGGACTCGTCACCTCTCTGAAGACGTTGAAGGATTACAACGACACATATCAGAGGAGTGAAGAGATGTACCCTTGAATCAATGTTGGTTGGGAGATCTGTAGCCCAGTTTGGGACTAGGATCAATTGGAAAGATTTTTGAGCATATGAGCTCAATTAATCTGAATTAGGGATCTAAAGCCAGCTTGGCTCGGCCCATTAAGTTAAAATGTTGGACATTTAATTAGGCTCAGTCCTTTTTTTATCTATCAATGCTGAGCATTGGTTTGGGCTCTGACATCCTTTTGTCTTTTATTGAGTTTTGAGCACTCATTATGGCTCTGGGCCTTATTTAAAGAACACTTTATGTTTTCTCAGCGCACATGTGAGGAGCACGTGGCGCGCTTGGCGCTGAACGCCAAACTTGGAGTGCTAAGGCGCTTCTGTTAGATAGCGCACACGTGAGGAGCATGTGGCGCGCTTAGCGCTGAGCGCCAGACTTGAAGCGCTAAGGCACTTCTTATGAAGTAGCGCACATGTGAGGAGCACGTGGCATGCTTGGCGCTGGTCATCAGATTTGGAGTGCTAAAACGCTTCTTATAAAGTAGCGCACACGTGAGGAGCACGTTGCGCGCTTGGCGCTGAGCGCCAGACTTGGGCACGGAACGCACTCTATCAATTCTGTGCTCTGAGAATTAAGTTCTCGTTTATAAAAGACTTTGTCTCGTGGATCTAAGAACAAAGTTCTTATTTTAATAGAAGATGTTACAATCTCTTCTGTTTTTGTGAAAGACTTTGTCTTCGTTTTATAGATCTGTGATCTAAATAGAACTAAGTTCTTCTCCCTCCGTTCTTATGATGAGATGTTATGATCACTTTTATGAAAGACCCCTGCCTTATAGATCTATGATCTAGAAAAAGAACTAGGTTCTTCTTCTTTTGATGAGATACTTTGATCTCTCTGTTTTATTTACCTTGAAGAAATTCTTCTTCCGAGAGCTTGCTCTTCTCTTTGAAATTTCTCAAAGTTTGTTAGGGGGTCCTCTGTACAAGACTTGAAGTCTTTGGACCTTTATATAGTGGAGGCTGATTTGTTGAATCAGAGATCTTTTCTCTAATTGATTTGGGGATTTCCCCACCATTGGATCTTTGATCCTAGGGCTTCTGTTTTACAAAAGACAATATTCTTGTTTTTAACAAGATTGGAAAATATTTTCCCATACAGAACTTATTCTGTATTTTGGTGATTTTTAATCACCATTGGATCGTTGATCCAACAGTGCTCTAATTTTCAGAGGTAATTTGATGATTTTAGTCATCTTTGTTGGATCTTTGATCCAAGGGTGGGGAATATTTAGTTCCAACGCTAGCGCTCTCGTGCTTTGCACGTGAGTGCTGCATCAGAGTTTTTGACTCTTAGCACTGGCGCTGCTAGCGCGAGCACTCTCATGCTTTGCACGTGAGCGCTGCATCAGAGTCTTTGACTCTTAGCGCTGGCGCATTTAGCGCGAGCGCTTTTATGAAGCGCTGCTTCATTTCAAATTTCAAAATTTGAACAGAGCTTTGCTCTGATTGGGGGAAACAAAGGGGGTTGAAGAGACGAGTGTGTAAACCACGGAGCTCATTGGAGCTAATCTAATCGTCCCCGGTGGCCCTAAGGCTAAATCCGCCGATCAGATCTAAGGCAAATGCCTCGAGATTCATGCCATATGGGTTATTCTTTGTTTACACTATTTTGCACATGTTTGATTTTTCTGAACTTTTCATTTCCCAGTTTATTGCACGTGCAACCTTTTGGGCTTCCAAAAATTTATAAAGAAAAATCAGAAAAAAATAATGGTGTCTGATGGGATTCGAACGCAAAGGCTATGTCACAGCAGTGTAGGGAGTTTACCAGTGAGCTGCAAGTTGTTTCTTACTTTTATTTAGAAAAAGTGACTTTTAACTCTTACACAGGCTGTAATACTTTTTTCTGTTCATTAACAAGAATTTTTCCGTACAGAGATTTCAGAGTCGTTAAATTCTACCCTCCTTATAAAAATTTTGTCCTCGAAATTTACAATTACATAGGGACTAATTTTCAAAAAGATAAGGGTATCTTGTACGCATATCTTCTTCTCGTTCCCATGTTGATTCTCTTGGCGAATCCTTTTTCCACATCACTCGGGCCAAGTTTACTTCCTTGTTCCACAATGTCTTCACCTTTCGGTCCAGGATCTCAACTGGTTGTTGCTCGCAGGTTAAGTTAATTTGTACTGTGAGCTCTGAGTGATCGAGTATGTAGCTAGGGTCGCTCACATATCGTTGTAACTGGGATATGTGGAACACATTGTGCACTCCTTCCAATGAGGGTGGTATTGCTAAATGGTATGTCAGTTCTCTAACTCGTTCGAGTATGTCGAACAGTCCTATGTATCTTAGACTGAGTTTACCCTTCTTGCCAAAATGGATCACTACTAGGTTTGGAGAGATCTTCAGAAATACATGATCTCCAGGTTGGAACTCCAGATGTCGATGTTTTGCATCTGCCCAATGCTTTTGTCGGTCTTGGGCTATGCACATTCTCCAAGGAGTTCACGGAGTTCACGATCATGTCTGGTCCAAGGAGTTCACGATCTCCAACGTCGTCCCAACTTAGCGGTGAACGGCACTTCTGTTCGTAGAGTGTTGCGAATGGTGCCATTCCAATGCTTGCTTGATAGCTGTTGCTGTATAAAAACTCCACAAGGTATAGGTGATCTTCCCACGAACATCTTAGACTGAGTTTACCCTTCTTGCCAAAATGGATCACTACTAGGTTTGGAGAGATCTTCAGAAATACATGATCTCCAGGTTGGAACTCCAGATGTTGACGTTTTGCATCTGCCTAATGCTTTTGTCGGTCTTGGGCTATGCACATTCATTCTCTGATCGTACGAACTACGTCCACAGTTGCCACGATCATGTCTGGTCCAAGGAGTTCACGATCTCCAACGTCGTCCCAACTTAGCGGTGAACGACACTTCTGTCCGTAGAGTGCTGCGAATGGTGCCATTCCAATGCATGCTTGATAGCTGTTGTTGTATAAAAACTCCACAAGGTGTAGGTGATCTTCCCACGAACATCCAAAGTCTAACATACAGGCTTTTAGCATGTCTTCCAGAATATGAATTGTTCACTCGGACTGTCCGTCCATTTGTGGATGATACGCCATGCTGAAATTCAGACTCGTTCCTAGGCAAACTTGCAGACTCTGCTAAAATTGTGATCGGAATCTTGTATCACGATCGGAGACGATGCAAACAGGTACTCCATGTAATCTCACGATCTCCTACATGAGTTCATGGGTGTTCCCACCAAAATTTTGGCTCAAAACTTGCTCCATTATAAAATAATAACAATAAAATAAAAATAAAAATAAAGGAAAAGTCCATATGCAAACCATGTAGGGACTTGTTTCCCCCAAAAAAGAGAGCAAGGATCTGTTCAAAATTTGAACTGAGGTAGCGCCTCACGTGCAAGGCATGAGATCGCCCGCGTCAAGAGCGCCCACGCCAAGAGCGCCAGCGCCAAGAGTTAAACACTCTGAGGCAGCACCTCACGTGCAAAGCACGAGAGCGCCAACGGCGCCGGCGCCAAGAGTAAAAACTCAGAGGCAGCGTCTCACGTGCAAGGCACGAGAGCGCCGGCACCAAGAGTTAAAAACTCTGAGGCAGCGCCTCACATGCAAGGCACAAGTGCACCAGCGCCAGAACTAAAAGTTCTCCACCCTTGGATCAAAGATCCAACGGAGAAGATAAATTATCAGAGCAAAAAATTAAATTCTGATTGAAGAAATACTCCTCAAATCTTTCTAAACAAGAAAGATTGTGCTCTGTAAATCAGAGCACCATTGGATCAAAGATCCAATGGTGATTAAAAATCATCAAGATACAGAATAAGCTCTGTATGGGAAAATACTTTCCCAATCTTTCTAAATAAGAAAGATTGTGCTCTGTAAATTAGAGCACCGTGTTGGGGTCGAAAATTGCACCCCGGTTGACCAAGTAAAAGTCAAGGTCAACCCCAAGCCAGGTGGGCCCAAGCCCGGATCAAGTGGGCTCATGTCCGAGTCGAGCCCGAACATGAAGTGGCCGGCCTCCCCTATGCAAATAAAGAAAATCATGTAATAAATAGTTTTAATGTAATTTTTTATGCATGAATGGGCATAAAGCAAAATTTTGTAAAGCCCATGACTTATGTGCAAAAAGAAATAGCACATGAGGCATGAGATGGGCAAAATACCATTTTGTAAAGCCCAAGGAGCTATATGTAAAGTATATAGCCTATAAAGGCAAAGATAATGAAAACATCTCAACAATCTTTTTTTCTCTCTCCCAAAATGAATCAAGATCTGTAGTCTTCTTATTCCTCAAGGTTTTAAACCTTATTCTTTCTTTTGAATTAAATCAAGAGTTTTACTCTCTTTTCCCAAAACTAAATAGTTTTTCACCATAAAACCCAGAAATGGGAGCTCGGATCTTCCATCAGATATTAAAAAGGAGGGATTTTTAAAATCTCACCCCTCTTGTTCTTCAAGATCCGGCCAAAAGAGGAGGAAGAAGGAGACTCATCTCCAAAGACCCCACTATGGGGAAGATCCAGGGCTCAAGGGAGAAGTCCCTTCATCAGCTCCAAAAATATCTTAGGAGTTTAACTCCTCAAAATACACACACACACACACATACATATATATATACACACAAAATAATAAGTATTTCTTTCTCGGAGTACAACTCCTCGTGCAGGGACTAACTCCCTTTTTGCGCCCAAGGCGCTAGTGCCCTTGCACTCAAAGCGCCAGCGCCAAAAGCGCTAGCGCCCGAGTGCCCACGTGCCTGGCATGTGAGGTGCTAGCGCCCAAAGCGCTAGTGCCCTTGCGCTCAAAGCGCTAGCGCCCATGTGCCTGGTAGTGAGGCGTTAGCGCCCAGAGCGCTAGCGCCCGAGTACCCATGTGCGTGGTACGTGAGGTGCGAGCGCCCAAAGCGCTAGCACCCGAGCACCCGCGTGCCGTGCACGTGAAGCGCTGGCGCTTTCTCCCACGCATCCTTTGGATGCCCTTTCCCTTTTATGTGTGTGTGTGGGTGGGTGTGTGGGTGTGTACGTTCACACACACACACACATACTCCACCAGATGGTGGAGTCATTGCTAGAGATCAGTCGGACTTGAGACGTGATGTTTTTCCCTCTCCGAAGATCATGGTGTTGTGTATTATTCAGAAAGCGGTACCAATCATTGCTGAGATTATCGAGATGTTGCTTCCAGAGTTCATAAAGTTAAAGGTTGACGATGATACCAGTGTAAATGGATGTTCAGTTGATAAAACTGCACATTTGTTATTATATTTTTCCTACTATTTCTATATTAGAAAAGGAGTTTATTATAATATATGATACATATGAGGGTTTATCTGTAAAAATACTATTTTTCATGTGTTGATATATTATAATTAACATTTGGTAGGAAAATGTATGCAAAGATACCATTGATCAAATCTTAATGGTGAAATTAATATCTCAATAAAACAAAACTCCACTAATATTATTTGTTGAGATTGTGCAGAATTTTTCAGGGCTAAAAATCAAGGGAATCAAAGTTGTTAAGAGCAAACCTGCCTAATTAAGAAAGCAAACTAAGAAATCAAGTCTAGCAGAAACAAAGAAAAGATTTCCAATTTCCAAAGGTTCCAGAGATCGCCACGTGTCACAAGGAGAAAAACCCAAAAAACCCAATCAAAGGATCGCACCACTTGGCCGTGGATCCGTGGCCAAAACCCCCTCTTGGCCGCGGATCCACCGCGTGCCAGATAGATTTGAAGCTGTGATTTTCTCTGTTGAATCTTAACTGTTGGCTTCCAAATTTGGAAGCTAGGGTTCTGGCTTTTGGAGTATAAATAAGGACCGAGAGCTTTTTGGAAAAATTATCAACTCAACGCGATCACAAAGTCCAAGACGGCTCACGCATCCAGGCTGATCATCAACGGTTCATCTACCTCCTTAGAAGAGATCGAGAAGCAAACTAGTATTTTAATCATTTTCTAAGGGAACAAAGTGTAAATGAGTTTTGTTGATTAATAAAGATAGTTCTTTTTCTTATTCTATTTCTTTGTAGTTTCATTATGAATTCTCTCTCCATCTCTTCTTCTCCCAACATGCGCGAGTAATTCTCCGCTTGTTAGGGTTCGTAGGATTAGGGTAGGTTAATGGATGATGAAGATCCTTAAACTCTTTTTACTTCCTATAAAGTTCATAAACTTTACCAAAAGAATCATTAACATCCTAATCGGCGCGCTACCAATTTATTGCTAGTCTCGACCGTGATTAGAGATTAGATTAATGATTGTTTTGGTAAAGGCTAGATATGAACGGAGTTCCGTGTCGAGATAGAGGTTAAGAGTGGGATTCCTTTTCCCTCCAGAAACCCTAATCTACATGCATCACTGTCGTTCTAGTTTTAAATCTATTAAAGGATAGAATGAGTAATCTTTAATTAATCATCCATAACTACTAAATCCTAATGAACCCTACAAGCCCCCTTCTTATATAAACTTACATCCGTAGTTAATTTAGATCTATATTTTGCATCCGTGTTTAACGTAGATCTAGATCCTACAACCATTTTACAATATCCTTTATCCCTCCTTTCTTTTTCAACACGTCTAAAGTAAGAATAAAAGATTCAACGTTTCCTAGAGGACGACCCGTACTCATCTCGGTCTAGCTACACGCGACACCGTTATTGATTGCGGTTAACAACTACATACACATAGACACATATCAATCAATGGATCAGCAGGATTCATAGCCATTCAGATGTGGGACTTTAATCCGTTGTGGCGCTCCGATACGAGATCGGTGAAATTGATGTACTTCTATAGATAGATCTTGCTCAGACTTGATGCAAGTCGCTCAAGAAAGAGATCATGCAGTAAGTTTTCTTCCGACAAATTGGGGCGAGTCTTCGAAGGCGAGATTAGCTAGATTCTTCTACAGAGTATCAGAGATGACGGATTCGTGTTTCCGAGTTTGTAAGACTCCGAGTTTAGTCATAACCAAGTATGACTTGCAATTCGTGTAACTATGCAGATACGTTCCTTAAGTGGTTGATATTGGAGATTTATGGAACGGGAGATTGGTGCGAAGTTTTAGTGGACAGTTGTTCTTCATAGTTGATATTGAAAATTTGATGACGCGCACGACTACACTTTCAAGAGAAAATCAAAAAGGAATGATAGTGGTTACTAAAGAGAAATTGGGTTAAGAAATGAGTGCTAGTTCCGGGCAGGCTGGATAAATGATTTTAGCAGAAGATTTGATGGATTCTCTTCCAGGAGTTTATAATAAATAAGATTGGACTAGGATTAGTTGTCAGCACACAAGCAGAGGACAGAGATTTCCGTTATCAACATGTTGTGTTACAAGAGACTGGACTACTGGTCAAAAGGATATGATGGGATGTATCAGCAATAAGACGAATGGTGTCATTGCTCCTCACCGGACGATCGCATAAAGAAGCCATGGTATTAGAGATCCGTAAGAAGAACCAGAATTCAGAGACAGAGAACGTTAGAACGTGGCAAACGGTAAGCAGTAATCCTTGCTATGCCGATTCCGGTGGTATAAAAACCTTTTGACATTGAAGAGAATATGCTTCGATGTTATTTGAGTTCGATTTGCATTTGTATGATCTAAAACATTTCGTTTTCGATGTTGGAGAAAGGAAAACTCAACTTCCGTTATTTTGATATATGTGTTTTGAGGATTTGAGGGTCAATTTATATTTGTACACACCAGGTGCACTTGATGAGATTTCTATGTACAGTAATTTCACTTTGATTTATGTTTTGCGCACACTAGGTGCACTTGTTGAGATTTTCGTGCGAGGTAACTGCACTCGATTGGAGTATTATGTACACCGTATGCACTATACTGATATTTCCGTGCACATCAGATACACATGGTTAAGTGATTTTATATACGAATACCCTAGGTATGCTTAGTGTGTTTTCGTGCACACCAGTTGTACGTTTTGATTTTGTGCACCCTGATACACTTGGATTTGATTTTGTGCACCCCGATGCACTTGAGATTTATTTTGTGCACCCCGATGCACTTGAGATTTATTTTGTGCACCCCGATGCACTTGATACTATTTTGTACACTTTTGTTCCATGCACAGTAGATGCAGTGGATATCGTTTCGTGCACGCCTGTTGCACTTAACGCAGTTTTGTTTTCATTCACACCGTGATGTGTGGTTTGAGCTTTGCACGCAAACCCATTAGGGTTGATTTTGTTTTCGTGTTTTGTACTTGATAGGATATATTATAGAGTCGTTTTATATAAAAGAATTTTTGCCTGATTGTGTACATTGATATTGCACTACGATTATGACATTGATTGTGTACTGAGGATACACAACGGTTTTCGTATTTAGCAAATTTTATCATAACTGGAGTAATTCCTATAGCAACCGCTAGAGTTACAGTTATGAGAAATTATATCTTTTGAGTTTTCACGTACACGGTTGCGTTATGATGCGTTTTAGCTCGTATGGGACTTTAGAGTCTTGTTATATCGAGCGAATTTCATGTTTTAAAGTTGGACCCCGGGAAATTGTTTTGAAATAAGTTGATTGGGTTAAGAAAAATGTTTTAAGAAGGGGTTTAATTTAAATTCGGGGACCGAATTTCTTTAAGGGGGAGAGACTGTAACATTTTGGAAAATTTTAAATATTAATTTATAATTTTAAATATGAATTTAAATAAAGTTTATAAAGCGATATCACATATGACTTTTAGTATCGGAATTGTATCCGTAAAAATGTAAGTATTTTGGTAATTACCAAAAAAAGATGTAATATCATAAATATGATATTTTAATGTTTCTAAACATGACATAAGATGTTATTATAAGATAATGGTATTTAAGTGTTAAGATAAGTATTTCATTCTTTATACATTTGAAATTAGATTTTTACATAAAAGGGTTTTAGTTATTGTATGGTTGGGTATATCTTAATATAAATCTAAACCCTCACCCTCAACACACCTCACCCTTGTTCATATCCCTCCACCTCCTCCTTCTTCTCTTTACACCTCCTCCTTCCTCCATGCCACCTCCACCTCTCAACCTCCACCTGATGCTTTCTCTACATACATCTTACCCTAATTACACATATCTTTCTTCTTATCTCAACTGAACAATCCACTTCTTCAGCCCCAAACCAAAAATATTTCTAAGTGTTCATACCAAAAGAAAGAAAGCAATGAATTCCTTCATCAAGTGTGCACTTCTTCAAACTTAAGATACTACAAGACCTAGATGCTCCCACACACAATTCATGAGCTGGTGTTCCATTATTCACAATCTCCATAGGTATATCTTCATATCTCTTCACTTAGTCATTTCTGTCCAATATCAGTTTTTGTATGCAGTTTTACAAAAACAATTTGTTTTGTGATATTTAGCTAATGTAATTGAATCTGGAACTAATAGGTATAATCACTAGAAAACTAGCAAGACCAAAAGTATAATGAGACCACTAGGAGACACCACTTAAAACCCGAGCACCAAACTCCCTATTCCATCCGGCGACATACACCCAATTTTCGGCGACGCCGGCCCCTTGTGTCCTTTTGTGTTGGTTTTTCTTCTGTGGCCTATTTTGGGTAGATTATGATCCCTAGTATTGTTTGTGTTATCGAAATATTTACACAATAAAATCTGGGAACGTTTTAGTTATGGTTTTATCAAATTTCAGATATTTACGATACGGAGTTTTCGTATTTTGATGCTGCAGCTGAACCGCAAACGTTTATACGTTAATGACGGATTATATTGACGTTTTGGGTTAAGTATACTGTAGGTTCTAACCTATGGATGCCTATCTCATTGTTTTGGTTTTTGATATGATATTTACGCCAATATTTCATAAATACGATTATAGGCACGATTTCGAGGATTTCCGAGACGATGTTGGAGATATAGCAGCGTGGATTTCAGCAAGCTTCTTAAGTTGGTGAGTAGATTTACATCTACGGGGGAAGTCGGGTGGATAACGTATAGCACCCCCGTAACCTTATAAATAAAATAGTATGATATCTAGTTAGATTTTAATGTTATTGATATAGTATCATATATAGTATGTCCTTCATTTGCATATAGTTTCATGCATAGTTTTAATGACATACATACGCAACGTTAGTTCTTTATGACATGGATATGATTTGATGGATTTGTACGAGGAATCATGCCGTACTTGAAATGATACAAATACAGTGATACAATGAGGTATTATACAAGGAATTATATGTATTGGAAATGATGAAATTTATATGTCGAGTAACGGCCGAGTTTTCCATTAGACTCGTAGGGTTAGATTATTTTCCGTTTTAGGATGTAATACTTGTGTGAGCTATATTCTTTTAAAAACTACGATTCGTTTCCCTTTTTAAAATAAAATACAAGGATGTGGTGCCAATTTCCAAACGAATATCCATTTTAATCTAAAGCAGCTTCCTTATCTCAAAACCAACGTTTCGTTCCCTTTTCAAAGATAATAATATAGCTCATAGCAGGTAATTACAGTTATTAGTTATGCTTAGATTTATTTTACATGTTCGCATGATATTTATCGATAGTATACGTTTCTGTAATACTAACACTCTGATAGAACACTGCACAAATACCAATGAGTACTATGCTGCACAAGCACATACATATATGTTACACCACATCTCATTGGTACTGCCATGTCACTGTAGAACGGTTATACTCTGTAACACGTATTTAGATGTTGATATGAGTAGGCCATTATACCTTTAGAACCTTGCACAAATACTAATGATTGCTATGCTGCACGAGCACAGACGCGTATGTTACACTACACATCATTAGTATTGCCATGACACAGTAGGATTGATAAGTTTACTGCTTATATGATTTATTTACGCACTTTACCTTATTATCTGTGAATACCAGTACTATGAATGTTATATTTGATTTTATGAGTTTTCTTGAAGTTTTACTTTTGATGATATATATCAGTGGTATGGGACGCTGTTATATATGTATATATATAATATATCATCAGGATAATTTAGGCAAATATTCTCTTTCTTTACTTGATGTTTTCTGAAGATGAAGATTTAACGTCCACCATGAGTTTTGATGTTTTCTGACTGTTTTATTCCGGACCGAGTGGGGTAGCTATACAGTTTCAGACTTGTCACTTATCCGTGCTGAGTGGGGTAGCTATACAGTGGGATACATGGTGGACCCGGTTCGAGACTGAGGGGAAGGATAGCCGCATTATAGGCGGGGAGCCTAGCGAGGATACTCGATACCAGAGATAGAGATGGGCACGGCAGATATCCAGATGATACTGACCGGGGTTCGATGGGCACGGAGGATATCCAAGGGATACCGACCGGGCCTGGGATATCGGGTGACGATCATCTGTTGAGATGGTGTCAACGGTATCTGCATTTACGTGTCGGTGCTGGACACGAGAGATTTTGATTTTGGATGTCGATGCTGGACATCTATATATATATATATATATATATATATATATATTGGTTTGATTTCTATCATGAGATATACAGTAGATTATGGTTACTGTAGCCGACCAGGACTGATCCGGAGGACAGTACCTGTATATAGTTGTACGGACATTCATATACAAGGAGGGATTTCAAATCAAGCTATAGCCTCATTATTTTGACGGGTCTGGTATGACTCTAAAATCTTGTAAATTGTAAACCTCTTAACACTATTCATTAAAATAGCAGGACGTATATCTTAAATAAGATATCTATTATATTTCATACTATCACGTCTGCTTTATACCGTGACATATCTATTTTCGTGGATATTTTAAAGAAGAGGTTTATAGATATATACTTTCGGTTATATTGGACTTATAACTAGACACAGGTCATTTACATTTGATATATTCTAATTAGGATTGCATGATAATTAGCGTTGCATTATGATACATATGTATATCATATTATATTGGTACAGATTATGGTAGTACTATACTTATGACCTAAGTATCGTCATGTATTTGCTACCTTTAGATGTACTTTTATTCACTGAGTTGGAAACTCATCCCCGTTGTGCCACAGTTTCTTGCAGGTTTTACCGCTTGGATTATCAGCGGCTTGGGCACACATTCTCTTCGGTGATTGATTGGTAAGTGGGTTATTATTGTATCGTACTCACTCTTGATTATTCATATATTCTTGTAACTAGTGGAAACTCCATCAACTTAGAAATGGTATATTGTGGACTTAGAAGCGAGACATAGAAAGTGTGAGGTCGCACTTTTTGGAGTCGACTTTTGATAGAGATTGTTTGGTCGCTCCGTCATTTGGACATGGAGGTTAACTTCCGTTGGGATGCTATTTATTTTATTATGATGTATCGGGTTATACAAAAATGCAAAGGAGGTGTTATTGAATTTCAAAACGTCATAGATTCTTTTCAAACACACTTGGTTAAATTTAAATGTTATATAAACTGATTCCATCTAATGACTATTTTAAACTCACCTCCAATATTTTAAAAAGAGTTTAGATTCCGGATTTCGGCTTACTTGAACCGCGTCGACGTCTTTAGATGTCACGTGATTTAAGTGCTAGTCACATGCCACATTTAGGTTGTAACACCTAAGGAGAAAGTACACATACGAGATCTTTTCGACTAGTAGGGAGAAAATGCTTTTATGGGACCCTTACGGCTCATAAAATTGAAAAGTCTTAGGTGATAGGGACCTAAACCTGTCTCCTAAGCCGTCGCTCCCCAACAGGGAAAGGCAAATGATGAATTGCTCCTGGCACATGTGCTTCAGTGTTAGCAACACTGATACCTACCCTAACCCTAAAATTTCAAACTCCAATCCAATAGACCCCTAAGTTTTTAAACTGGAAATAGATGACCCCTAAGTCGTTAAACTCGAAACAGATGACCTCTAAGTCGTTAAAATGGGCACAATAGACCCCTAAGTCTTTAAACTGGGAACAGATGACCTCTAAGTCGTTAAACTGGGATCAGATGACCCCTAAGTCGTTAAACCGGAAGTGAGGGAGATTCCCTCACGGCGAATGATGAGTCGCTCCTGGTACCATATTCCAGTGCAGCGATACAGAAGCCAACCAAACTCTGAATGTCCCAACGGCGAATGATGAGTCACTCCTGGTACCATATTCCAGTGCAGCGTTGCAGACGCCGAAAATGTCCCAAAATTCTCCCGGCCCTACGGTCTGGATCATACATCCTGCAAAACCGTATACAATCCACGGGCGTAAAACGATCCCTATCTCTCACAATGTCCTACCGGAGAGACTACATTTAAAGTCCCACCGGCCTAAAAAAACGGTATATCCACAAGTAAAACGGGCACAGATGAAAACCGGAAAGGGCTCCGTATGTAAAAACAGCAGGACTGCCGGCGAGTTTGTGAAAACCCGAAAGGGCGCAAACTCGTGAAAAAGAGATGAAATGCACTCGCAAAGTCCTCTCGACTTTGTGAGGAGAAAATTCCCGCGTGAGATCTTTACGACTCACAAAGGAGCAACACACTTGGGAGTCGTCACGACTCCTAAGGAGAAAGTACACCAACGAGATCCTTCCGACTCGTAGGGAGAAAATGCTTTTATGGGACCCTTACGGCTCATAAAATTGAAAAGTCTTAGGTGATAAGGACCTAAACCTGTCTCCTAATCCGTTACTCCCCAACGAGCAAAGGCAAATGATGATTCGCTCCTGGTACCATATTCCAGTGTAAGCGGTGCTGATGCCAAACCAAAACCAAAATCCCCAAATCCTCTCATGGCAATTGATGATTCGCTTCTGGTACCATATTCCAGTATAGCGATGCTAATGTCAACCCAAATTATAATCAACAAGTCAACTTCAACTCCGACACCGCAGAAAGCGGAGCAAGTCAGAATCCAATCTCAACACCGCAAGAAGTGAAGCAAGTCAAGTTCACCCCTGACACTGCAAGAAGCGGAGCAAGTCAAATCATGCGTCGACCGTCCATGTCATAAAAAAGGCAGTGCAAGCTTCCCACAAATCAGGAACAAAATCGCTCCGGGCCAGGAAAAAGTCAACCACGGACACTCCATCTCGAAGACGCGTCAAGCGTCGACAGTCCATGTCGTAAAAAGGGCAGTGCAGGCTTCCCATAAATCGGGAACCAAATCGCTCCGGGCTAGGAAAAAGTCTACCACGAACACTCCGTCTCGGAGACGCGTCAAGCGTCGACCGTCCAGGTCGTAAAAAGGGCAGTGCAGGCTTCCCACAAATCGGGAACCAAATCGCTCCGGTCCAGGGAAAAGTCTACCACGGACACTCCGTTTCGGAGATGCGTCAAGCGTCGACCGTCCATGTCGTAAAAGGGCAGTGCAGGCTTCCCACAAATCGGTAACCAAATCGCTCCGAGCCAGGGAAAAGTCTACTACGGACACTTCGTCTTGGAGACGCGTCAAGCGCCGACCGTCCAGCACCAACCGTCCAAGTCGCTAAAAGGGCAGCACCGACCGTCCAAGTCGCTAAAAGGACAGCACTGACCGTCTAAGTCGCAAAAAGGGTAGAACCGACCGTCCAAGTCGCTAAAAGGGAAGCATCGACCGTCCAAGTCGCTAAAAGGGCAGCATCGACCATCCATGTCGTAAAAAGGGCAGTGCAGGCTTCCAACAAATCACGAACCAAATCGCTCCGGGCCAGGGAAAAGTCTGCCACGGACACTCCATCTCGGAGACGCGTCAAGCGTCGACCGTCCATGTCATAAAAAGGGCAGTGCAGGCTTCCCACAAATCGGGAACCAAATCGCTCCGGGCCAGGGAAAGTCTACCACGGACACTCCGTCTCGGAGACGCGTCAAGCGTCGACTGTCCATGTCATAAAAAGGGCAGTGCATCCCAAAAAGTGGGATCAAATCAAGTCACCTCCACGTGAAAGAAGATCCATCAATTTCATGCACACGGCCCATATATGTGTGTGAATTTATTGATGGGGGGCACTTTGTTGGGGTCGAAAATTGCACCCCGGTTGACCAAGTCAAAGTCAAGGTCAACCCAAAGACAGGTGGGCCCAAACCCAGATCAAGTGGGCTCATGCCCGAGTCGAGCCTGAACATGAAGCGGCCGGCCTCCCCTATACAAATAAAGAAAATCATGTAATAAATAATTTTAATGTAATTTTTTATGCATGAATGGGCATAAAGCCAAATTTTGTAAAGTCTATGGCTTATGTACAAAAAGAAATAGCATATGAGGCATGGGATGGGCAAATTGGCATTTTGTAAAACCCTAGGGGCTATATGTAAAGTGTATAGCCTATAAAGGCAAAAATAATGAAAATATCTCAACAACCTTTTTTTCTCTCTCCCAAAAAGAATCAAGATCTGTAGTCTTCTCCTTCCTCAAGGTTCTAAACCTTCTTTTTTCTTTTGAATTAAATCAAGAGTTTTACTCTCTCTTTTCCAAAACTAAATAATTTATCACCACAAAACCCACAAAGGGCAGCTCAGATCTTCCATCAGATCTTAAAAAGGAGGGATTTTTAAAATCTCAGCTCTCTTGTTCTTCAAGATCCGGCCAACAGAGGAGGAAGAAGGAGACCCATCTCCAAAGACCCCACTTTGGAGAAGTTCCAGGACTCAAGAGAGAAGTCCCTTCATCAGCTCCAAAAATATATTAGGGGTTTAACTCCTCAAATATATATATACACACACACACACATAAAATAATAAATATTTCTTTCTGGGAGTACAACTCCCAGTGCAGAGACTAACTCCCTTTTTGCGCCCAAGCGCCCGAGAGCCCACGTGCCTGGCACGTGAGGCGCTTGCGCCCAAAGCGCTAGCGCCCGAGCGCCCGCATGCCTGGCACGTAAAGCGCTAGTGCATTTGCGCCCAAAGAGCTAGCACCCGAGCACCCACGTGCCTGGCACATGAGGCACTAGTGCCTAAAGCGCTAGCGCCCTTGCGCCCAAAGCGCTAGTGCCCGAGCGCCCATGTGCCTGGCACGTGAGGCGCTAGCGCCCTTGCGCCCAAAGCGATAGTGCCCAAAGCGCTAGTAGCCAGGCGCCCGCGTGCCGTGCACGTGAAGCGCTGGCACTTTCTCCCACGCATCCTTTGGATGCCCTTTCCCTTATACATACATACATACATACATACATACATACATATATATATATGTATATATATATATGTATGTATGTATATATATATATGTATATATACATATACACACACACATACTCCACCATGTTTAACCCCTTCAAAATACAACACGGCATATTGAGTTTGCATGACCAGTTTAACCCGTCAATCGGAGGTTCTCTCGCTCCAAACGCGAGGGGTAATTAACGGCAGCTTAGTCCGCGGCTGCCGGAGTTTCGGATCCCCGCAATCAATAAACCCCAGCCTACTTTAGGCAGGGGAATCTGTAATGCGCCTGACGAGCGCATGCATTCCCATCTTAATGGGGTGACGAAAAACACCCTACATACCGTTGGATCAAAGATCCATAGGTGATTAAAAATCACCAAGATACAGAATAAGTTCTATATGGGAAAATATTTTCCCAATCTTGTTAAAAACAAGAAAAATATTTTCTGTAAAACAGAAGTTCTTGGATCAAAGATTCAACGGTGGATAAATTCCCCAAATCAATTAAGAGATCTCTCAAGGAGAGATTTCCTTAACTGATTCAACAAATCAGGCTCCACTATACAAAGGACCCAAGACTTCAAGTCTTGTACAGAGGAACCCTCTATAAACTTCAAGTTCAACAATACAGAAAACAGAGAGGAAAACCCCTTGGTATGCAAAACAAAAAGAGAATTTAATTCTCAAACCAAGAGTTTTACTCTTCTGAAAGAACTTAGTTCTTCCTCTGGTTGAGATCTGCAGAAGCAAATCTCCCAACAAGTTGAGAATTTAATTCTCATCGGGGAGATTCTGTTATGTAGATTCAAACCTAGGGAAAAGAACTAAATTCAAAGAATTTAATTCTTAAAAAAATAAGGGACCTGAAATTCACAAAACTCAGATCAAGAACTCCATGCATATTAGTGTTCAATGCTACACAATAAAAGCTCACGTGTTCCTACGTGAGCACCTTTGAAGAATAAAAAAGGAAAGACTGAGATCTAGCCACGTGACCACATGTAACCCCTGAGAAGTGCTCACCACTTATAAAAGAGAAAAGGGAATAAACCCTATTTTTGGGGCGCCTCACGTGACCCCACGTGACCCCTGAGAAGTGCTTAGAACTTATAAAAGAACAAGGGAATAAACCCAAAGAAAAAACGCCAACTTTCAAGCGCCTCACGTGACCCCACGTGAGCTCCTCAAATTTTTAGTGTTTAACACTACTTCAAGCGCCTCACGTGACCCCACGTGAGCGCATCAAATTTTTAGTGTTTAACACTACTTCAAGCGTGTCACGACCCAAAGTTTGGATGTGACCGATACTTAGATTGTATAATATCTAAAGATATACACATAGTCCAAGTAAGCTGAAAACCAAGATCAAAATTCTTCTTGCGGAATTCTTTATATAGAAAATTTAGTTTTTGGTAAAAATCACAGTTTATGAAGTTAAATATTAAACAAGTATAAGGTGTTATGTTTGGTTGAATCCCTAGTTGGGATCAATAATATCAACAGCGGAAAATAAAATCTCAGTATATAGGACATCAATACGAATCCCAGACATAAAGAAAAGAAATAACAATTTATAGAACTAAACGATCTCAACTGTCAAATAATATACATATAACCATCTCTCACTCTAAGTCATATACAGGTCTGATGGAGATTTTCTAGATACAAAATACAATATCAAAAGAGAAGGTTACTACATATGTAACCCACCTATCAAAAGATGCGATAAAAGCGGAAAGAGTAGACCTGCACCGCTGCTAACCGTCCACTCTACCCCTGCAAGGAACTGTGGCACAACGGGGGTGAGTTGCCAACTCAGTGAATATAACTAACATATAACGGTTAATAATGAAAATATGGCGATCATACTGACTGAAATGTGAACAAGTATAATGTATAAATATCTGTGGAAATCATGAATCTATAATACGACTCTCATAATCAAAACTGAAATCTCTTCATTTATTTCCAATAAAAATTCATTTCTCCGTGTCCATCATCGACACAAAACTTCCATTTCTCACAGGCATCATTCCTCGAATGATCCAGAAATCAACAATACCGGTCGTTATCATCTAGATATACGCCGTATTTTTACCACTATCTCTGGTATCGAGTAACCTCGCTAGGCTCCCCCGCCTCAAATGCGGCTATCCTGCCACTCGGTCTCGACCAGGTCCACCATGTATCCAACTGTATATCTCCCCCACTTAGTATGGATAACATAAAATCCGCGACCGTATATCTCCCCTACTTGGTCCGGAATAAAACCAAATCATAAAATATCTCATGGTAGACATGACACATCAATCATGAAAATCACTGGATTTATGTAATAGTATTAAAAACTCAAAACCATAAATCCTCAATAATACATTTACCTCTTATATCAACATGAAATACTCAGATACTAAACATGATATTAATGATGCAATTTACTATTGTTATTGGTGTGTACGATACGATATGAATCATTTTAACAAGAAATTTGCTATGTGTAAAAGTGACATGGTAATATCGACGAGATGTGTGTAACATATATGATGTTCACGTGGCATGACTCGTCGATACTTGTGTAGTGTTCTAGCAACTAAGCAAAATATATGTGAACTGTGAATGCATATTGTCAATTTAGCATAACAAAATAAAGCATTAAGTGAAAAAAAAAACTACGCGTGTAATACGCCATCTTTACAAAATTCCCCAGTAGATATTTAGTCTACTCACCGGAAAACGTCGAATCTATTCAGGAATTGCCAATCCTTTCCCTTTCCTCGCTGCCTCCGAAAATCCCATATTCGGATCTAACATCACAATTTAACATATATAAGGAAACGGCTACTCCGACATGACGGAAATGAAAAACACCCGTTCCTACGTACTAGTTATATTGCATATGATTATATCAAGCTATTTAACACTTAACCTTACTGTATTTCAACTCTAACCTGTATCGCTACAGAAAACAGATCGCGATATTCATTAACCATGTCGTATTTTGATTTCTTAGATAACTTTTCCGATATTAACTTCCAGATTCTATCTGCAGTGAAACTAACTTGTTTAAATAACACCAAAATAGCCAAAATTATACACTGAAACCTACCCAACAAGCCAAACCCACCTAGCTTCCTATAAATCCGGCGACGCCGGATTTTTCCTTTTGGTCGCCGGCCCAATTCCGAGCCCTCTGGTTCGTGTTCCTATGGTGTGCTCTGTGTTCCACATATAACATTCTAGCACTGTTTTGTTAAGTTTATTTTTCTCTGAATAATAGCATATTCAAATAGAGCCTAGTTTGGACAAAAATACGAAATTCTATAACTTGCTCATTTCAAATTAAACTAAGTACAGAACCTTAATTTCCTACAGTGATTAAGAATTTTACCCACAATAAGTTGTTGGAATAACCCCTCCAAGATGCTAAGCCTCTTGTCCTAGCTTGATGGTGGTGAAAACCTAGAACCTAGCTTCCTTCTTCTTCTTCTTCCTCTTGTTCTTTTTTTATTTTCTTAAATTTTGTTTTTCTTTCAGAAATTTTTCAGATTTTAACTTGGTAATTGATCTGAACATAGCATATATGTGAGAAGAGGGAAGGTTGAGGTGGTAGAAGGAGGTGTCAAGGGTTAAAGAGTGCCATTCTCATGCAAGGAGGAGGAGGTGGGTGTGTGTGCATGCAAGTAAGAGGTGTTCTTGCATTATCCCTCAATTTTGTTTCAATCTACACTAAAATTCTGAGCTAAAATGTGTTCTATCCCTTTTTCATTTACACCCCTAACAATTTTCCTTTTGCATAAAAACCTAAACTTTACCTAAAACCCCTCACAACTTAGTTTATTATAAAACACACATTTTATTAAAATGAAGCTAAAATTATCACTAAAACCCTTATAACTTATTTATGTTGCATACTAAAATTTTAATTTAAATTGTTTTACATACAACTCATGAAATTGACTTATTTGTTTTTAATAACTTTGTGATTTATCATTTTATTATTAAATTAATTAATTTTATTTATTTCTAAATTTTCAAAATGCTACAATATTCCCCCTTAAGAAAATTCGATCCCCGAATTTAAAAATTAACTAGACATACCTTCGAAAAGATGTGAAAATTTCTTCCACATCGCATCTTCGATCTCCCAAGTAATCTTCTCGCGATTCTTTCCTTGCTAAAGAACCTTTACAGATGGAAGTACCCTTGATCGTAGTTTCTTTGTCTTCCTATCAAGAATAGCGACTGGCTGCACTGTGTAGGATAAATCCAGCTCAAGCTGTAAGGTCTGATGCTGGATCGCGTGAGATGGATCGTGAAGATACTTGCGAAGCATCGAAACGTGGAACACCGGATGCACGTCGGGAAAACTCGGTGGAAGTGCTAAACGATAAGCTACAGCACCCACTCTTTCCAGAATCTCGTAAGGTCCGACATATCTGGGGCTGAGCATCCCCTTTTTCCCGAAACGCATCACACCTTTCATCGGAGATACACGAAGGAACACATGATCTCCCACTCCAAACTCGAGTCTATGACTTCGTCGATCTGCATACGATTTCTATCTGCATTGGGCCGCCTTCATTCTATCCCATATCAATTGAATCTTCTCTGTAGTCTCCTGTACTATCTGCGGTCCTAAGATGCAACTCTCGCTCAGTTCCGTCCAGCAATCGGGTGATCGACATTTCCTCCCATACAAAGCTTCAAAGGGTGCCATCTGGATTGTTTCCTGAAAACTGTTGTTGTACGAGAATTCTATCAAAGGTAGGTGACGATCTCAACTACCACCGAAATCAAGGCTACAAGCCCGAAGCATATCCTCTAGTGTCTTAATGGTCCGCTCTGACTGACCATCGTCTGTGGGTGAAAAGCTGTACTAAAACTCAACCGTGTACCCAGAGCTTCTTGAAGTTTCTGCCATAGCCTGCTAGTAAACTGGGTACCCCTATCTGAAACTATGCACGTCGGAACTCCATGCAGACGTACAATCTCATCGATATAAATCTGAGCATACTGTGCAAAACCATACATCGTCTCTGGAAGAAAATGAGCTGCCTTTTTCAATCTATCTACAATCACCCAAATGGAATCATACCTTCTGCTAGTCCTGGGTAGACCCAATACGAAATCCATGGAAATCTGTTCCCATTTCCACTTTGGAATGGGTAAGGGCTGCAACTCTCCGGCTGGCATCTGGTGTTCTGCCTTGACTTGCTGACAAGTCAAGCATCTCGAAACATATTCCGCAACATCCTTCTTCATTCCTTCCCACCAGAAAACATCCATCAGATCATGATACATCTTGGTGGAACCAGGATGAATACTGTATGCTGGCCTATGGGCCTCCTCTAAGATCTCATGCCTCAACCCATCTGAATCTGGTACACAGAGACGAGTCCTAAAACGTAATACTCCATAATCATCAATCACAAACTCCGTCTCCCTGCCCTGCCTAACCTGATCCATAATCTCCATCATACGAGTATCTGCGGGCTGTGTCTATCGAATACGATCCAATAACTGAGGTCGGGTGCGAACATGTGCCAGCTGCCCTCCTGTCGGGGTGAACTCAAACTGTATACGACTATCACATAAAGTCTGCCAGTCTGTAGAAGACTATCTCTGCAAGATGCGCAAATGAGATAAGCTACCTCCAGGTCTCCGACTCAAAGCATTTGCTACCACATTTGCCTTGCCTGGATGATACAAAATCTCACAAGCGTAATCTTTCACCAGTTCCATCCATCTACGCTGCCTTAAGTTCAGATCCCTCTGCTGAAAAGTATACTTTAAACTCTTATGATCTGTGAAGATTTGGCATGACTCTCCATACAAGTAATGTCTCCAAATCTTCAATGCGAATACCGCAGCAGCCATCTCTAGATCATGAGTGGGGTAGTTTTGTTCGTGCCTCTTCAACTTTCGAGAAGCATAAGCTACAACCCTGCCGTGCTACATCAACACACAGCCTAACCCCACTCGAGATGCATCACAATACACAACGAAACCACCTGACCCGGAAGGTAATGATAAGACTGGTGCAGTCGTCAAGCGCGTCTTCAACTGCTGGAAACTCTGTTCACATGCATCTGTCCACTGAAATGGAACCTCCTTCCTAGTCAATCCAGTCAAAGGTGCAGCGATCTGTGAAAATCCTGCACGAAGCGTCGGTAATAACCTGCCAGACCTAAGAAACTCCAGACCTCTGAAACTGATACCGGTCTAGGCCAGTGTTGTACCGCTTCAATCTTCTTTGGGTCCACACATATACCCTCTCTCGTAACCACGTGACCCAATAACTCCACACTATCGAGCCAAAAAGAACACTTAGAGAATTTTGCAAACAGCTGATGCTCTTTCAAGGTCTACAACGTAATACGCAAATGATGCTCGTGCTCCGTCCGACTCCGAGAGTAAACAAGAATGTCATCTATGAACACTATAATAAATTGATCAATAAAGGGCCTAAAGATGCGATTCATCATATCTATAAAAACCGCTGGAGCGTTGGTGAGTCCGAACGACATCACCAGAAATTCATAGTGCCCATATCTTGTGCGAAACGCAGGCTTCGGAATATCGTCCTTCCGAACCCTCAACTGGTGATACCCCGACCGCAAATCAATCTTCGAGAAGTAACCAGCTCCCTGCAACTGATCAAATAAGTCATCTATATGTGGTAGTGGATACCTATTTCGCACAATGACGTGATTCAGCTGTCGGTAGTCGATGCACAGTCTCATACCACCGTTCTTCTTTACAAAAAAGACAGGAGCTCCCCACGGTGATACACTGGGACGAACAAGCCCTCTATCTAACAACTCTTGCAACTGTACTTTGAATTCCTTCAACTCCATCAGTGCCATTCGATAGGGTGGTATAGAAATAGGCCCCGCACCCGGAATCAAGTCAATGCAAAATTCAATGTCGCGATCAGGCGGTAATCCTGGTAACTCAGCAGGAAACACCTCAGGAAATTCTCGTGCGATCGGAACCTGGTCCAATGGAATCTCAGCGACTCCTAAGTCCTGAACAAAAGCCAAGAACCCATGACAACCCTTCTTCAAGAGTCGCCCCGCACAAAGAGCAGAAATCATGTTGGCAGGAGTTATTTTATGATCCCCCTGCACAACAAACACCGGTTCACCTGGAAAACAAAATCTAACCGCCTTCCCCCGACAATCTACATAGGCATGATAAGCGGCCAACCAATCCATACCAAGAAGTATATCAAAATCTAACATATCCAGGAGAATCAGATCAACTAGCGAATCTCTATCACCAATACGCACAGAACATGACCCGAATACGTGCCGAGCTATAAAAGAATCTCCCACCGGGGTAATCACCACTAATGGTAACTCTAACAACGACGACTCTTTCCCCAAAAAAGGTGCAAATCGTGAAGATACATAAGAATGTGTAGAACCGGGATCAAATAAAACATGTGCCCCTAACGAGCATAGTGTAAGAGTACCTGTCACGACTGCATTTGATGCCTGGGCATCCTGTGGAGTCAGCGCAAATACCCGTGCCTGGCCCCTGCCCTCATCCTGTCTTCCTCTACCTCTATCTCCCCGACCTCTCTGAGAACGTCCTGCAAAGCCTCGACCACGTGGTGCAACTGCCTGGCGTGTAGCGCCAACCGGGGGAGAAAGTAAAGCCATCGGCGTAGAAGGTGGAAGGGGTAAGGCAGCCTGTGGAACAACGGTCCCTCCCTGGGATCTACAATCCCGTGCAAAGTTTCCGGGAAGTCCACAACTAAAACATGTAGATGGGGACCTCTGATCATCGGGATAAGAACTGAACATCTGGCCCTGGGTCCAACCTCGTCTGAAACTGCGGCCTGGAGTATATCTGCCTCTACCTCTGCCAAACAGTCTAGTCATCGTCCCGATCGGTTTACTCCTCTTTAGCTCTGGAACAACCACTGCCTCGCTCAAACGCTTCTCCGCTCGTATCGCTGCGTCCATAGCCTGCGCATACGTATCAAAATGCTGGGAGCCTATAGCCAGATACAACCGCGTGTCCAAACTCCTTAGGAACCTCTTCACCAGAAGCTCCTCCGTAGGTACTAAGTATGGGGCATAGCGCGACAGCTAGGTGAATCGTAAGTCATAATCTGACACTGACATACTTGCCGATTTCTGCAACGCTTCAAAACTGCTAGCTCTAGCATCCCTCACACTCTATGGAAGAAATCTGGGAAGAAAGACCTCGGAAAACTCGGTCCACGACATCGAAGGAAGACCCGTAGCTCTTCCTCTCTCCATCAACTCACACCACTCCTGTGCAAGTCCCTCCAAACGAAAGCTATCAGCTCAACTGACCTTGCATCCGAACATCGCAATGATCTGCCAATCCTCGCCATCCTATCAAGAAAGGACTGAGGATCTTCCGCTACATCGGTCCCTATAAATACCGAAGGTCTCAATCTCATAAACTCCGCAAGCGATACCTCTATCACCCTCGTATCTACCAGTGCTACCGTCTGCGTAGGCTGTACCTCGGACTCTGCTACGGTAGGTGCCGGATCCTGTCTCGGTACTTGAGTGGCCTCAGCTAACTGTCCTACCACTCGCTGCAATCCCAACATGCCCTCCTCAATCCTAGTCATGCAATCTGGAGGAGGAGGATCAACATGCTTATGCATCACCGGAACGTCCGGTGTACCAGTCCCCGTCACAGGCGGACTCGCCCTAGCTGCATCTCTGGCTGCGGCTCGCCTAGCCCGTGTAGCCATAGAAACTGGAACAAGAAACGAGAGTTGATAAGGCTTATGAATAGGAACAATCAATAACGGAGAATCAACGGAAGAATAGATCAAGATATACATCTTAAGATTAGTTAGGCTGAGTAAGGTAACGTAAATATGCCATGGAACATACGTACGGTACTGCACTCATCCTAATTCACCTACTCCATCAAACCAAAGGTCATCCTAAATCACGGACTCACGTCAACCTATTTTAATTCCCTACTCGAATCCGTAAGGTTACTCCTAAGCTTTGATACCAACTTTGTCACGACCCAAAGTTTGGATGTGACCGGCACTTAGATTGTATAATATCTAAATATATGCACACAGTCCAAGTAAGTCGAAAACCAAGATCAAAATCCTTTTTGCGGAATTCTTTATATAGAAAATTTAGTTTTTAGTAAAAAATCACAGTTTATGAAGTTAAATATTAAACAAGGTGTTAAGTTTGGTTGCATCCCTAGTTGGGATCAACAATATCAACAGCAGAAAATAAAATCTCAGTATATAGGACATCAATACGAATCCCAGACATAAAGAAAAGAAATAACAATTTATAGAACTAAACGATCTCAACTGTCAAATAATATACATATAACCATCTCTCACTCTAAGTCATATACAGGTCTGATGGAGATTTTCTAGATACAAAATATAATATCAAAAGAGAAGGTTACTACATATGTAACCCACCTATCAAAAGATACGATAAAAGCGGAAAGAGTAGATCTGCGCCGCTGCTAACCGTCCACTCTACCCCTGCAAGGAACTGTGGCACAACGGGGGTGAGTTGCCAACTCAGTGAATATAACTAACATATAACGGTTAATAATGTAAATATGGCGATCATACTGACTGAAATGTGAACAAGTATAATGTATAAATATCTGTGGAAATCATGAATCTATAATACGAATCTCATAATCAAAACTGAAATCTCTTCATTTATTTCCAATAAAAATTCATTTCTCCGTGTCCATCATCGACACAAAACTTCCATTTCTCACAGGCATCATTCCTCGAATGATCCTGAAATCAACAATACCGGTCATTATCATCTAAATATACGCCGTATTTTTACCACTATCTCCGGTATCGAGTAACCTCGCTAGGCTCCCCCGCCTCAAATGTGGCTATCCTGCCACTCGGTCTCGACCAGGTCCACCATGTATCCAACTGTATATCTCTCCCACTCAGTATGGATAACGTAAAATCCGGGACCGTATATCTCCCCCACTCGGTCCGGAATAAAAACATCTCATGGTGGACATGACACATCAATCATGAAAATCACTGGATTTATGTAATAGTATTAAAAACTCAAAACCATAAATCCTCAATAATACATTTACCTCTTATATCAACATGAAATACTCAGATACTAAACATGATATTAATGATGCAATTTACTACTCTTATTGGTGTGTACGATACGATATGAATCATTTTAACAAGAAATTTGCTAAGTGTAAAAGTGACATGGTAATATCGACGAGGTGTGTGTAACATATAAGTTGTGCACGTGGCATGACTCGTCGATACCTGTGTAGTGTTCTAGCAACTAAGCAAAATATATGTGAACTGTGAATGCATATTGTCAATTTAGCATAACAAAATAAAGCAATAAGTGAAATAAAACTACGGGCGTAACACGCCATCTTTACAAAATTCCCCAGTAGATGTTTAGTCTACTCACCAGAAAACGTCGAATCTATTCAGGAATTGTCAATCCTTTCCCTTTCCTCGCTACCTCCGAAAATCCCATATTTGGATCTAACATTACAATTTAACTTATAAAAGGAAACGGCTACTCCGACATGACGGAAATTAAAAACACCCGTTCCCACGTACTAGTTATATTGCATACGATTATATCAAGCTATTTAACACTTAACCTTACTGTATTTCAACCCTAACATGTATCGCTAAAGAAAACAGATCGCGATATTCATTAACCATGTCGTATTTTGATTTCTTAGATAAATTTTCTGATATTAACTTCCAGATTCTATAAGCAGTGAAACTAACTTGTTTAAATAACACCAAAATAGACAAAATTATACACTGAAACCTACCCAACAAGCCAAACCCACCTAGCTTCCTATAAATCCGGCGACGCCGGATTTTTCCTTTTGGTCGCCAGCCCAATTCTGAGCCCTCTGGTTCGTGTTCCTATGGTGTGCTCTGTGTTCCACATATAACATTCTAGCACTGTTTTGTTAAGTTTATTTTTCTCTGAATAATAGCATATTCAAACAGAGCCTAGTTTGGACAAAAATACGAAATTCTAGAACTTGTTCATTTCAAATTAAACTAAGTACAGAACCTTAATTTCCTACTGTGATTAAGAATTTTACCCACAATAAGTTGTTGGAATAACCCCTCCAAGATGCTAAACCCCTTGCCCTAGCTTGATGGTGATGGAAACCTAGAACCTAGCTTCCTTCTTCTTCTTCTTCCTCTTGTTCTTTTTTCATTTTCTTAAATTTTGTTTTTCTTTCAGAAATTTTTCAGATTTTAACTTGGTAATTGATCTGAACTTAGCATATATGTGAGAAGAGGGAAGGTTGAGGTGGTAGAAGGAGGTGTTAAGGGTTAAAGAGTGCCATTCTCATGCAAGGAAGAGGTGGTGGGTATGTGTGTGCATGCAAGTAAGAGGTGTGCTTGCATTATCCCTTAATTTTGTTTTAATCTACACTAAAATTCTGAGCTAAAATGTGTTCTATCCCTTTTTCATTTACACCCCTAACAATTTTCCTTTTGCATAAAAACCTAAACTTTATCTAAAAACCCCTTACAACTTAGTTTATTATAAAACACACATTTTATTAAAATGAAGCTAAAATTATCACTAAAACCCTTATAACTTATTTATGTTGCATACTAAAATTTTAATTTAAATTGTTTTACATACAACTCATGAAATTGACTTATTTGTTTTTAATAACTTTGTGATTTATCATTTTATTATTAAATTAATTAATTTTATTTATTTCTAAATTTTCAAAATGCTACAAAGCGCCTCATGTGACCCAACGTGAGCGCCTCAAATTTTTAGTATTTAAAACTACTTCAAGCGCTTCACGTGACCCCACGTAAGCACCTCAAATTTTTAGTGTTTAACACTACTTCAAGTGCTTCACGTGACCCCACGTGAGCGCCTCAAATTTTTAGTGTTTAACACTACTTCAAGTGCCTCACGTGACCCCATGTGAGCACCTCAAATTTTTAGTGTTTAACACTACTTTAAGGCCTCACGTGGGAGCACGTGAGGGCTGAGCATATACTAGTGTTTAACACTATGAGAGACCAATAGTAGCCCAAATTAACCAAGTCTCCTGAAGCCAAAACCCTTTTGGTCATCAATCAGTCGAGCCCTCATTATACTCAGGTTTTCTCAAAATTGATCCAAGTCTCAAAAATAGCTAATGAACTCCTGGCATCTAAGATGATGTTCGTCCCACCATGATCTCTCCCTTCAATCTAGAGTTCGGTTTAAGGGTACATCTCTCCATACCTCTGATACATGTCCTTGTAATTCTTCAATGTCTTCAGAGAGATGGAGGGTCCCGACAACCAACAGCTCTTTTGGTACACTCCCAAACCAATGAGCACACCCCTATGGACCGTAATGTCCTTAAACTAACTATGGACCGTAATGTCCTTAAACTAATTACGGACCGCAACGTCCCTAAATTAAACTCTATGGACTATGACGTCTTTAAACTCAATGGACCGCAACGTCCCTAAACTAAACTCTACGGACTATGATGTCCTTAAACCCAATGGACCGTAACGTCCCTAAACTAAAATGATAGAGCCCAAATGCTCTTTCGTTGGATCTAAATGATCCCAAAATCCTGTTAAGTAGATCTTAGTCTAAAATTAGATTAATGTATTCTCAACAACCATTTAAGTTGATCTTAATCTCAAATGAGATTAACGAGCCTTAAAACAAACCAAACCCAAATTTAAGAAAATACGGATTTGGACTAATTTCCGCCCTATGGGTGACAACATAAATTAGTCTCCGTATATAATCCACGGGCAACCAAAAATAAAAAAATACACACGACACGAAGTGAACATCTGGAGCAGGAGAAAGTGGTTATCTCTACGCGGTAACGTAATTAACTGCAGAGTCTTGCGCCTGCAGGGAAGAGCGTCCCCACAATCAAAAACCCCTCACAATGAGGAGGAATCTGACGAAGTTTGCTACATCGGCCGCATCTGTTTAAACCTTTGATACATGGTGCCATAAATCAACTTGGCATCTTCGGAGGGGTAGAAAGATAAAACCAAATAGCATCTGCCCCCAAAATTCAGGCCAGACGTCCGAACGTCCCGGTCGCATCTTTCGGCGGTGAACAATGGGTATCAAATATGTTACATCTTGAAGGTTTAAATATTACTTTTGATTTATGCTTACCTCCATGTATTTCTTTGCTAACGTCTCGGTTGACTGGCCAACTCGAAATGGAATAAAGTGAGTGTTCAGACCATAATATTGCCTTTATCATTCCCCTATTCTTATCCGTTTTAGAAATAAACAGGTACTCTTGACGCACTTTTGTTACATGTTACAGGATACAGGGCTTGGATGCGAATACAGTGAAAAAGACACAAAACAACAGAAAAAGGGACTTTTGACCAACAATTAGACGGATCTCAGTCAAGCCCAGTTCATATGGGTGCAAGACAACGCAAGTCAAGGTGAAACGGTTAAAAGACCAATACAAATCTTCACTGAAAATCTGGAGAAGATTCAGAAGTCCAACAGAGGAAAGAAATATAAAAAGACAAAGCCCAAGAAGCCAAGAAAATAACCCCAAACTTTGACAACCCAACTCCACAGTTTGGCCGCGGAACCGCGGCCAAACCTAGCCTAGTGCCGCGGTTCCGCGGCCGTACAGAGAGCTTGTCGGTGGAATTTTGGTGCGTCGGTGCGTCGGTGCAGATGTTAGGATTTTCAGGGGTCAAATCTGTAATTGCGCATGTGCGAGAGTCTGTAACCCTAGGTTTCCTATTTTCCTATAAATTGTAATTTTAGATCTGTAAAATGTTATGGCTCTTTTCAATCAATAAAATTCAGAATTTCTGAGAGAAAAAAATTCAGATCTGTTCTTCTTGTTTGGAGGGAGCCGTCAACCTAGTAAATATTTTATTTCTGTTCTTTTAATTATAATGTTTTCTCATCCCCTAATGAGCGAGTAGTCTCCTCGCTTGTTAGGGTTAGCCTTAGGGAAAGGGTTGAGAGATGAGATCTCTCACCCCTTTCAATGCCACTTTAACCTAACGAATTCGAACTCCACGCATACGAGCACAACCGCTCCCTGCGGCATCCTACCCATCGAGGTAACGATGAACCGTAGTATAAAGGGCCGGTTGCGCGCGTTTTCCGTGGGGGTTAGGGTGATTATCAACAAAGGAGGGATACGAATCTAGAGGAAGAAATATCTTCCCAAAAGATTCGTATCCACTTTATTGATAATTAACTTAACACCTAATAGATCTAAAAAATGTAGGCATTGAAAGCGGTGATGAAAAACGTTAATCTCCAAAACTTCCCCTAAGCCTAACCCTAGCAAGACTTTTAATTAGATTAATTAGATCCAGTTTTCATAGATTTTTTATAAACCAATTAAAACGACATTGTGAATCAACTCGTTAAAACACATAAAAGAAATTTACCCGTCTCTGTGGATCGACCCGTACTCACCGGCTAGCTGCGAAGCGACGCCGTTTCTGATTGCGGTAACCTCATATTTTTTATCGTAAAATCTAACTAATTAGTGAGCCGACTTGGTGAGTCGATCCACAATAACCCATATTGCGTCATTACCTTTCGTGCTGCGAAGAAGGGCATTCATGAAGTCCATGGTAATGTGCTGCCATTTCCATTCTGGGATTGGTAACGGTTGAAGTAGACCACCAGTTCTGTTATATTCAGCCTTCACTTGCTGACACACCAACCATTTAGCTACGCTTCTAGCTACTTCACGCTTCATTTCAAGCCACCGGTAATATTGCTGTAGATCCTTGTACATCTTCATACCACTGGGGTATACCGAATACGGAGAGCTGTGAGCTTCTTTCATCAACTCTTCTTGAACTGGGCCGATTGACACACATAATCTTCTTCCATATCACAAGGATCCATCTTCGTGGATGATGAAGTTGGTTCGAAGAACACTTTCTACTTGTTCTCAGATCTTTTGTAGTTTAGCATCATTTGCTTGGGCTACCTTGATCTGATTGATAAGAGTGGACTTGACTTGTAAGTTCATTAAATATGAAGTGTTACCTAGCATAAGTACTTCGATCTCCAATTCATGCAATTCTTGCTGTAGCTTCCACTGAGCGATGAGGTTCATTGATAATGGCTGGTGTCTAAGAGCATCAGGAACTACATTCACTTTCCTAGAATGATACTGTAGGTTGATGTCGAAGTCCGCCATGATTTCTAGCCTTTTTCTCGGCCACATGTTTAATTCCTTCCGAGTAAATACATACTTCAGACTTTTGTGGTCAGTGTATATATCCACTCGTTCTCCCAAGAGATAGTGGCGCCAAATCTTAAGTGCGAAGATAACGGCTGCCAACTCCAGATCATGTGTTGGATAGTTGCGCTCATGAACATTTAGTTGTCTTGATGCAAAAGCCACAACTTTTCCATGCTGGTGTAGAACACATCCTAATCCTTTACCGGATGCATCACAATGCACAACGAATCCTCCAGATTGATCCGGTATTACAAGAATAGGAGCAGAGGTTAATCTCGACTTAAGTTCTATAAAAGCTTTTTCACATGCTTCTGACCACACGAATGCTTCATCTTTACGCGTGAGCTTGGTCAGGGGTGCTGCAATTTTTGAAAAGACTTCAATGAATCGTCGGTAGTATCCTGCTAATCCCAAGAAACTTCGTATATCTTTCATCGCATTTGGTGTCGGCTATTCACTGACAGCTGACAGCTGACACCTTAGCTGGATCTGCAGAGATTCCTTTGCCTGAAATGATATGTCCGAGAAATCCGACTTGATTTAGCAAAAATTCACACTTGCTGTACTTGGTGTAGAGCTTATGTTGTCGCAATGTCTCCAGAATAATCCATAAGTGCTCGGCGTGTTCTTTCGGATTCTTTGAATACACCAGGATGTCGTCGATGAAGATGACCACAAACATGTCTAATGTTGGAGATAGTGCCCTCAGAGTCAATTATTAGGTCACAGGTACGTGATTGTAATGATTGAGGGAGGACCTATCCCGATAGGACAGTCTTACTCGAGATGATAGTATGCTATCTGGTTTACCTTTATCATCGTGTACTGCTTTAGGTGACATGACACGTCGCTATTACACGTTGATAGAGCCCCTAGGATTCTTGCTTGACCACCAGCAGTATGAGGGCGATCATATAAGTGGGAGCTGGGGGTCTACAAGCATATCCTTAAAAGGTCCCTAGTCGTGGGAGTTTCGAGATCGGGCATCGATACTCCATTAGTAGACTAGTGTATACAGTCGAGACCCCGACGAGGGGCGGTGGCCGGTCTCACAAGCCACTGGTGTCAGTTGGATCACCTAAGATGTATACAGGTGCTCATTGGGTTATGAGTACACTGGACAGGACTCGCCGGGAACATGCTAGTTGGTCATATACCAGACGTCAGATGGCAGTTCCCTGGTGACATGTGTGCAGGTTAGTTCATCGACCTGGGGATCGTCATTTGTCTCGTGTGAGTTCCCACTGTACTTTGATTACTACCCTACCACGGCTCAAAGGAGTCGTGCAAACAGGTTTTAGTTGGGTACAGTCCCGAGCCACATGGAGGCAGTGAGCGTATCTTCAGGGGTTCGTCTCTCCCGGTATTGGGGGTGAGGTCGTGCTGTGTCTAGGAGAGCCATTACACAAAGTCCTTGGCCAAGGCAAGGAGATTTACTGGTAGGTATTCCAGTAGTATCTCAGGGTGTTCTGGGCTTCACTCCGACACGACTTGTACCGCTTTTGGGGGTCTGACTTTTACCAACCCCCTAGGCCCGCCATGCGATACTCATAGACGAACGGACCGGACTGCACGGATATTGTCACTGACAGGCTCAGTAGGGTGTCAGGATGAGTTCGCTCATCGACGTCCCTTTTGGTCAATAGCTGGTGGCCCGTCACGTATTGGCTTATACCTCTGACGTGCTGGTGGTTAAATCCACAGCCATAGTATTGACGAGTCTTTAGAGTCCACCACACTTTCAGTTACTCAAGTTTCGGGCGAAACGCTGTAGAGGCCGTATGGAGATATGGCAGGGTCCGATCAGATACGTGCGGTATTGCACGGATCAGGATCGGACAGTTTTGTACTAGTGGCCGTATGGATTTATATGGCAGGGTTCGATCAGATACGTGCGGTATTGCACGGATCAGGATCGAACGGATATTACTAGCCGGCTTTGGTTTAAGCCGGTCCTAGTTTAGTACAGTGTAGATTTTGTCTCTTTACATTTGTATCCGGACGGAATACAGATGCGGGTGTGTATGCACAGTGTCGGGGTTTTCCTGTAATTTATTACGGGACCAGTTTTCTGGAGTTGCCAGTTTGCATTCCGTTCCGGCCGGTTTTCCTTTGTTCTTTCCCGGCCGGACTTTTCCGATGGAGGGGGTTATTTGCAATTGTGCAAATAATCTTTGTGGAAGGGGTTTCTTTGCATATTGTTATGATATGATAGCTTTCATTATCTTTTCACCATGCTTTTGCATTTATTGTGATAAAGTGTGAGTATGGTGTGATTGGAAATGAGGTATGGTGTATGTTTCATTGACCTTGGGTGTGGTCACCATTTTTATGATCCTACACTCACCTCCCTTGTTCTTTGCTCCACCATTTTTCCTATATGTGTTTTGGCCGGCCACTTCTTGAGATGAGGATGGTTCATTTGTTTTGGTGTTGGAAATTTATCAATCATCTCATTTTTATCATGCCACCAAAACCCTCTCCAAAGTTCATGATTTCCTTCTCCCTCCATGGCAACTTCACCACCCCAAAAGAGACTATGATTCTACACTACACATTCTACAGCAAATCTTGGACGCGTCGATTCGCCAGCTTCGCGCCCGAGTTGCCTCGGTATTGAGGTGGGAGCCCGTAAAAGCTACAGGCGATGTGGTGCCCTTTCCGACGAGGAGGAGACGGACGGAGATCCCGCGAGGAGATCGGAGTGGAGATGAAGACCGGAGGACTTGGATCGTCGGTATATCTCTATTCCCATTCTTGTAGATAGCTTAGACTAGTTAATGGTTCGATCCGGAGTTTAGTGCGCGGTGGTGCCGGTTTGCAAAGTCCGCAAAATTTTAGTTATTCACCGCTTCCGCATTCCGGCGTCGGATTGACGGCCGGGGCGCCGCCGTGCACTTACAGTGGTATCAGAGCCTCGCCATTAACTTCGTCTAGCTTTTGTGTAATGTGTTTTACGTTTCCGATCGAACAAAATCCCGAAAACCCGTATTTTTAGCACATCAGTTTCTGTCGAATTTTTTTTGAGTCCAAAAATTTTTCAGGTTGTCTCAGAGTGATGTGCAGGGAATTCTAAGCTTACTGTAAAAATTTGGTATGATGAACCCACTGTAGCACCGCGGAAGGGCGGCCAAAACCCTACTTTGGCCGCGCTTCCGCGGCAAGTTTGACTGTTCATTCTCCCAAAAGTTTGCATAATGTTCCTGAGTTGTAAATGTGGTTTTTGGAATATTAAAATTGGGCCCAGGTTTTCTGTGGTTGCTACAGTTTTGTTTGGGGGCCCACTTGTTAATGTTTGATCAATCGGAAAATTTTAAACACATTTTTCACAGTGTTTACATTATATCTGCGACCGTGAATGTCACTCGATCGGTAAATCCGGTCTAACTGCTATAGCCCGGTTAGACGGATTTGCGAACGTGACTTTCACGTTGATGTTCTATGTATTTGCTGTGATGTTGCGGATCGGTCGTGGGGGATAGCCTGGATGCAATGCTAGTACTGTGCTGTTGTATTATGTACATTTGATATTGCGGGGCGAGCGTCCGACATGTGGACTGCCGTCACTGCCTGTTTGTATTATTCTTTTGGGGCACGACCTGGTTGCGGTCGATGTACCCGTTGTATGTATATTTTACTTTCTGTACTAGGATTGCCCCGCGGAGGGGTGCACGGATAGCCGGGTTCTGGAGGGCAACAAGCCCGCATCTCATGGCATTGAGACGGAGGGGGCTTCACTCTGGGATTGGCGGGCTATTCGCCGCACTCGTAGGGGGTACAGGTTGACCCAGGAGGGGTGCCCAAGTTGCCGGATTCCGTGGAGTGCTGGGTGGTCCATTCACGGAGCTGAAGGGGGCTGCCTCGCTTCAGGTTTTGGCGGGTGACTTGCCGCGCCCGTAGGGGTCTAGGTTTTCATTGCACAGGCTATCCACACGACCAGGGGAACGTCGGGTTTCAGTAGTGGCTCTGTGAAACCCGGGGATCCCAGATATCTGTATTGTTTCTGTGATGCTGTTCATTATCTGTGATGTTGCATTTCATTCACGCCTTGAGCAAATATAATATATTGGTATATATATTAGTAGATGTTGTATATGTTTTACATCCGCGCTAGTCCAGTCCCCGCTCTGTCGTTAGTTAGCTAACCTAACGGGTAATGACGGGACCCAGTGGCGAATGCGGATGGCATATACGTACATCAGTATATTTTCGTTCTTTTTGGTGTGATCAATTGATGGGACTGCATTGATTCGGATCAATGCAAGTTAAAAACAAACCTAATCTGATGTTGTTGGAACACTTTTCTAAAAGCTGTTATTGCAAGGACGTTCTCTTTTGTTTTGCATCGTGGTATTCATTTAGAATATCCTGCTCCTCAGTCGACGAGGCAAGGGCCGAGATCCCTTCACCGGGAGTGACCCCTTGGACAGAAGTTTGCGTCAGGGCATTAACTTCACTATAGCCGATTACTTTTGCTTTGCACCGTGGTATTCATTTGGAATATCCTGCACCTCATTCTACGGGGAAAGAGCCGAGATCCCTTCACAGGGAGTGACCTCTTTAGCAACGGTTTTCGTCACTATATTTTTTTAAAAAAAAAAAAAAAAAAGCTATCCGTTCCTTCGACGATATCAAGTTCACTACGTTAAAGGTTTTCGCCAGAAACCATTCGTAGCCCTCCGTCGTTTCATATGGGTAGTCAATAGTATTCAAGCTGTGTTTGTTGGCCTTAGTCAAGGCACAGTGTTTGGTAGCTGTTGGGTATTCATATGTTGCATAGATAGATGCGTTGGTTTGGGACAGTCGTATAGCCTTGTTGGCCTTAGTCAAGGGCTTGTACGGGTGGGTTCAAATCAACCTGGACAATGACGGGTAGAACTTGACATGTGACTTATGATTTGTTGGCCTTAGTCAAGGTCATAAGAGCATGGGGCAGAAATCACATCGGGAGTTTCAAAAGAACTGAAACTTGCCAGATATGCGCATACCTTCTGGAGTGTGATACCGTGAGCGGATTCCGTCACGTTATCATGCGATGAGAGTTGGATCCCGATTCCCACTGATGAGTTAGTTTACTCCTCGGGTAACCCCGACTAATTCTTCTTTCAGGTTTGGAGGAGAATTTGAGGTACAGTGGGAGGATTCCAGATTAGATAAATTGGTAACCATTCTGATCTAGGTTAGAGTGCACGCTGAGTGTTTCTTTTCTCTCTCTCTTGGCAGCGACCATTGACCCGACCCTAGACTATGACTCAGTGACCAAGTTGACCGAACCTTCTTAACACTGGCTTTTGGATTGTCATAGTTGCAGACCTCATTGCCACTCCTACTTTTACCCTTTTCTCCAGGACACCCCGTATTACTACGAACGTCCACTTCCATTGGACAAAACCATCGTATGGTTAGATACGAACTCGAAGGGATTCGAGGATGGTTTCCGGTTCTGGAGAAAACGGATAGGATTATTCAGTTGTCTTTTCCTTCTACCCTCTCTCAGGTTACGAGTACTCCTTGGTTTAGGGGTAGCACACCTATTATGCAAATTGGATTGTCTTCTTCCAAACCTTAGGCTGGTGCCGACCGGTAGGGAATGAAGAAAACCAATTAGCATAACGATGGTGTGCAGAAGGTATTAAGTTCAGACAAAGCAAGGGATTAGTAAGAGGGCAAAGTAAATTGCAACAGATATTCACGACCAAACCAAATATTTCGTTACCACTCCCACATCACCTTTGTATTTCTCCAGGACACTCCGTATCACTACGAAGATCCACAGTTTATTTGGATACTCCATCGTATGGTTATATACGAACTCGAATGGAACTTGTTCCAGTTCGGGGATGGATTCTGGTCCAGGAGAAATAGGAATAAAGTACATTCAGGTGTCTTTTATCTTCACCTTCTCTCGCGTTGCGAGTGCTCCTAGGATTAGGACAGTACACCCTTTATGCTTATTGGATAGTCTTCTTCCAAACCATAGGCTGGTGCCGAACGGTAGGGAAGGAAGAAAACCATTTGGCCTAAAGGGGTGTGCAGAAGGTAAAGACTAAAGACATATGAAGGGATTTGGAGAGGTGGCAAAGAATTATACGGTTATAGTTGTGAATTTGGATAATGGAAGAGGCATTACTAAGAATACCGGGATACCCCACCGAAACATTTCAATGTTTCAGTTTCACTGTGTACTGTTAAAAGAAAACTAATTTCCCGATTAGATACTTACTCCAGGGTATGTATTTACCAGGTATGATTCTCACATCTGTATGGTTTTACAGATGATGAGAGGGAGTAGGTTATTGGGAATTGGGTGATCATCCTCATTATATCGGGATTCGTTGTAATCGGTGATATTTGAGGAAATCACCTGGGCTGTTTGCCGGTCGGCAAATATTTGGTTTTGAATATCCGCAGTTATGCACCAATTTCAAATTGATATATCTGTACGTCTATTTTTATAGAGTGAGATATACCTTTCTGAAATTATGTCTACGACATTTACCTATATCAGTGGATGGTTAGGTAAGGAGCATTAAACAGCGGTGTAATTCTTCTTAACCATAAGTACAGTTTTCAACCTACGACACACAGTGAATGAGTTATCAGACTCAAGGGACTTATACAGAGTATTGTATGTTGTCCAGGGTCCATCAGGACAGAGGGGTTGGTCCTCGTACTATATTCTGTTTACTTTTAACTTCTCTAGTTCTTAGACATGTGTTTCGTAGAAACACAGGGTCTAAGTTTTGAGGAGTTATAGGTATTTGAATAGAGTAGAGAACCAGGTGTAGCAAGTATCGGGATTCTTCAAAGTGATCGAAGATGTAGATACTTGTGCATGGTATTCAGTTGATAGTAATGATAAAGAGATCTTTCTTCTCTTTCAGGTTACTCATAATTGGAAGTATTCCTAAGTTGAGTAACGCTGATCGGCCTCCTTCCATTTAGTTGACATGTGCTGGGGACAGCTGCATGATTTGAATCTGGTTCAATTAAATCAGTGCCTCTGTTTCTATATTGGATATAGAACAGTTCATATCTTAACGATGTTAAGGTACGGGGAGTTGTCCGGCTTATGATTAAAACCAGACACTAGACAACTCAAGGCACGTTTCTGTAATGGCTGTTTGTGGGTTGACCCAGGCTATGACGAGGGTTGACTTTCTACCATCTGGATGAACAATAGCAATATTGTTCTAGACTCGCCACAGTTTTATTAAAAATGGATTTTTTCAGAAAACAGTAGTGGGAGTATGGTAGAACTGGAAGTGATTCCAGAACCACAAACGATTACTGAAGATTTGATAAGGAACCTAAAGATTCAATCTGGATTGACATTCCATTGGCCACTCCGCAGATAAGGTGGGTAACTTCAGGCACCAGAGAGGTACTACGGTAGCCTCAAGGACGGTGACAGGGAAGTTCTTGTTTACCCACAATTGCCATTGCTGTTGTTCCAGGTTACGAGACCCGGCGGGAGGATGAGTATAGCGTCGTTCTAAACTAGTTTTAGAAGTGTACGTCTATAGGACTCTGCCAGAGGGTTGTCGTAGTCAGTGGGAGCAGCGGAAGCATTGGTGGACAGGCAGCTTATGTCTATTTATAGACTAAAGCAGATGTAGCGGACATAGATCATCTATTTCTGACGTGACAGTCATAGGTTTGACTTCATCAAAATAGGGGATGGATCTGTTGAGAAGGTAGTAGGGTGTAATGTCATGGTATTTGGATGACATACACAAAGTAGGAAAGGAAACTCCTATACTACGATCGGTTATACTTTGGTCGTCACACAGTTGTTTCTCCACATAGGAATTGGGTATTATATCAGACATACTGGTTACTAGATCTATGGTTTTAGATCTAGATTTGGGTGGTTTCCCAATCAGGGTACTTGACAGCATTCTAAGAGTATTTAGGATGGACGACTCCTGGCACGGTAGTGTACCTGCAGGTAATGGAGTCACCCTCTCCAAACGTGTCTTACAGACTAAAGGGGAGAGGGACGGGCATGATTGGCAGATCACTTGCTCAGGCAATTGAGTCAATCGTGAGATGTCAAGTACCACACCAGATGTTGTTCTTGCACTAGATGCAATAAGTTGACATTAATCCAATCCTGGAGAAACAGTCGGAAGCAGTTTTAGAACATAAGTGGATGTTCTAGGGATATGATAACGACAGCCTCATTCAGGAAACAGTTATCATTCCAGGCTTCCAAGGTGACATGGACGACAAGCAGGTTGTCAGAGTTATAGTTTTCCCTCAGACGAGGGGCAGTATTTTGGACAGGTGATCCAAGGCAATACTGAGGGAGGCATGGCGCAGGACACTGATTAAGTTCAGTTGTCGATACAGTCTAAGAAGTTTGGATTTGGAGTTCATTTATGAGCTAGGTCCCATCAGACATCCAGACATATTCTAAGACTGATTTTGCTCATTTCGGGAGATGGGTTTCTCCGCGAACATGAGATATAGAGAGACATGGAAAGAAACAACTAAGCGGATCCACTCACTGAGGCTATTCCTCGAACGCAATAGTTTCGCAAACGAGCTTTGTGAGACTGACTAGTAGAGGAGTTGGGTGTTCGGTATCACACGGGCTGTGAGTATGCGACATCGCAATAAATAGCCTTGAGTGCAAGTGGGAGATTGTTGGAGATAGTGCCCTCAGAGTCAATTATTAGGTCACAGGTACGTGATTGTAATGATTGAGGGAGGACCTATCCCGATAGGACAGTCTTACTCGAGATGATAGTATGCTATCTGGTTTACCTTTATCATCGTGTACTGCTTTAGGTGACATGACACGTCGCTATTACACGTTGATAGAGCCCCTAGGATTCTTGCTTGACCACCAGCAGTATGAGGGCGATCATATAAGTGGGAGCTGGGGGTCTACAAGCATATCCTTAAAAGGTCCCTAGTCGTGGGAGTTTCGAGATCGGGCATCGATACTCCATTAGTAGACTAGTGTATACAGTCGAGACCCCGACGAGGGACGGTGGCCGGTCTCACAAGCCACTGGTGTCAGTTGGATCACCTAAGATGTATACAGGTGCTCATTGGGTTATGAGTACACTGGACAGGACTCGCCGGGAACATGCTAGTTGGTCATATACCAGACGTCAGATGGCAGTTCCCTGGTGACATGTGTGCAGGTTAGTTCATCGACCTGGGGATCGTCATTTGTCTCGTGTGAGTTCCCACTGTACTTTGATTACTACCCTACCACGGCTCAAAGGAGTCGTGCAAACAGGTTTTAGTTGGGTACAGTCCCGAGCCACATGGAGGCAGTGAGCGTATCTTCAGGGGTTCGTCTCTCCCGGTATTGGGGGTGAGGTCGTGCTGTGTCTAGGAGAGCCATTACACAAAGTCCTTGGCCAAGGCAAGGAGATTTACTGGTAGGTATTCCAGTAGTATCTCAGGGTGTTCTGGGCTTCACTCCGACACGACTTGTACCGCTTTTGGGGGTCTGACTTTTACCAACCCCCTAGGCCCGCCATGCGATACTCATAGACGAACGGACCGGACTGCACGGATATTGTCACTGACAGGCTCAGTAGGGTGTCAGGATGAGTTCGCTCATCGACGTCCCTTTTGGTCAATAGCTGGTGGCCCGTCACGTATTGGCTTATACCTCTGACGTGCTGGTGGTTAAATCCACAGCCATAGTATTGACGAGTCTTTAGAGTCCACCACACTTTCAGTTACTCAAGTTTCGGGCTAAACGCTGTAGAGGCCGTATGGAGATATGGCAGGGTCCGATCAGATACGTGCGGTATTGCACGGATCAGGATCGGACAGTTTTGTACTAGTGGCCGTATGGATTTATATGGCAGGGTTCGATCAGATACGTGCGGTATTGCACGGATCAGGATCGAACGGATATTACTAGCCGGCTTTGGTTTAAGCCGGTCCTAGTTTAGTACAGTGTAGATTTTGTCTCTTTGCATTTGTATCCGGACGGAATACAGATGCGGGTGTGTATGCACAGTGTCGGGGTTTTCCTGTAATTTATTACGGGACCAGTTTTCTGGAGTTGCCAGTTTGCATTCCGTTCCGGCCGGTTTTCCTTTGTTCTTTCCCGGCCGGACTTTTCCGATGGAGGGGGTTATTTGCAATTATGCAAATAATCTTTGTGGAAGGGGTTTCTTTGCATATTGTTATGATATGATAGCTTTCATTATCTTTTCACCATGCTTTTGCATTTATTGTGATAAAGTGTGAGTATGGTGTGATTGGAAATGAGGTATGGTGTATGTTTCATTGACCTTGGGTGTGGTCACCATTTTTATGATCCTACACTCACCTCCCTTGTTCTTTGCTCCACCATTTTTCCTATATGTGTTTTGGCCGGCCACTTCTTGAGATGAGGATGGTTCATTTGTTTTGGTGTTGGAAATTTATCAATCATCTCATTTTTATCATGCCACCAAAACCCTCTCCAAAGTTCATGATTTCCTTCTCCCTCCATGGCAACTTCACCACCCCAAAAGAGACTATGATTCTACACTACACATTCTACAGCAAATCTTGGACGCGTCGATTCGCCAGCTTCGCGCCCGAGTTGCCTCGGTATTGAGGTGGGAGCCCGTAAAAGCTACAGGCGATGTGGTGCCCTTTCCGACGAGGAGGAGACGGACGGAGATCCCGCGAGGAGATCGGAGTGGAGATGAAGACCGGAGGACTTGGATCGTCGGTATATCTCTATTCCCATTCTTGTAGATAGCTTAGACTAGTTAATGGTTCGATCCGGAGTTTAGTGCGCGGTGGTGCCGGTTTGCAAAGTCCGCAAAATTTTAGTTATTCACCGCTTCCGCATTCCGGCGTCGGATTGACGGCCGGGGCGCCGCCGTGCACTTACAGTGGTATCAGAGCCTCGCCATTAACTTCGTCTAGCTTTTGTGTAATGTGTTTTACGTTTCCGATCGAACAAAATCCCGAAAACCCGTATTTTTAGCACATCAGTTTCTGTCGAATTTTTTTTGAGTCCAAAAATTTTTCAGGTTGTCTCAGAGTGATGTGCAGGGAATTCTAAGCTTACTGTAAAAATTTGGTATGATGAACCCACTGTAGCACCGCGGAAGGGCGGCCAAAACCCTACTTTGGCCGCGCTTCCGCGGCAAGTTTGACTGTTCATTCTCCCAAAAGTTTGCATAATGTTCCTGAGTTGTAAATGTGGTTTTTGGAATATTAAAATTGGGCCCAGGTTTTCTGTGGTTGCTACAGTTTTGTTTGGGGGCCCACTTGTTAATGTTTGATCAATCGGAAAATTTTAAACACATTTTTCACAGTGTTTACATTATATCTGCGACCGTGAATGTCACTCGATCGGTAAATCCGGTCTAACTGCTATAGCCCGGTTAGACGGATTTGCGAACGTGACTTTCACGTTGATGTTCTATGTATTTGCTGTGATGTTGCGGATCGGTCGTGGGGGATAGCCTGGATGCAATGCTAGTACTGTGCTGTTGTATTATGTACATTTGATATTGCGGGGCGAGCGTCCGACATGTGGACTGCCGTCACTGCCTGTTTGTATTATTCTTTTGGGGCACGACCTGGTTGCGGTCGATGTACCCGTTGTATGTATATTTTACTTTCTGTACTAGGATTGCCCCGTGGAGGGGTGCACGGATAGCCGGGTTCTGGAGGGCAACAAGCCCGCATCTCATGGCATTGAGACGGAGGGGGCTTCACTCTGGGATTGGCGGGCTATTCGCCGCACTCGTAGGGGGTACAGGTTGACCCAGGAGGGGTGCCCAAGTTGCCGGATTCCGTGGAGTGCTGGGTGGTCCATTCACGGAGCTGAAGGGGGCTGCCTCGCTTCAGGTTTTGGCGGGTGACTTGCCGCGCCCGTAGGGGTCTAGGTTTTCATTGCACAGGCTATCCACACGACCAGGGGAACGTCGGGTTTCAGTAGTGGCTCTGTGAAACCCGGGGATCCCAGATATCTGTATTGTTTCTGTGATGCTGTTCATTATCTGTGATGTTGCATTTCATTCACGCCTTGAGCAAATATAATATATTGGTATATATATTAGTAGATGTTGTATATGTTTTACATCCGCGCTAGTCCAGTCCCCGCTCTGTCGTTAGTTAGCTAACCTAACGGGTAATGACGGGACCCAGTGGCGAATGCGGATGGCATATACGTACATCAGTATATTTTCGTTCTTTTTGGTGTGATCAATTGATGGGACTGCATTGATTCGGATCAATGCAAGTTAAAAACAAACCTAATCTGATGTTGTTGGAACACTTTTCTAAAAGCTGTTATTGCAAGGACGTTCTCTTTTGTTTTGCATCGTGGTATTCATTTAGAATATCCTGCTCCTCAGCCTATCCATTCCCAATACAACATCAAAATTTAGGATGTCCAGTACTTTGAAATTTGCATAGAATTCTCGATCGCAAACTATAACTAGACACTGATCAAACCCCATAGTTGCTTTCAAGACTCCATTCCCGGAACTGACATTCTAGCTTGAAATGAGTGGCTTCACGAGAATCGCATGCGTTCTCACGAATCGTTGTGACATGAAGCAGTGTGAAGCTCCAGCGTCGAAAAGTGCAAGTGCAGGAAGGGTGGCTACTAGTATAGTACGTAATTTGTGTGAAGTTGGATTTAGATATAGGAAAAATACAGTGATACACTAGGTTTGAAAAGATTTGAAAGGATGGAGGAATTACCCGTGATGACTTGTCCTGTGGCTTCAGCCTCCTCGACCGTTATTGTAAAAGCTTGACGCCTTGGTACATTCCATCTTGCTAGAGGCACATTCCTCTATCCTTGGGGCATGTTTCTCTGACCTTGAGGCACGTTTCTCTATGCCTGACGGAATTGACGTTGAGGCTGTGCAGGTGGTCTATATGGAGCTGGTGTAGGGAGAGCTAGGCGGGATGCAGGTGCCTGAATGGCTGGCCGCTGCGGAGCTGTGATTGCGGGTCTGGATGCCGGTGTTGTGTTGAAACGATATAGACATGCTCCTATAGCATGAGTAGATACGCCACAAACCAAACACAGGCCATTTGCACGCCTACAGTTCTTCGCTAGGTGTCTCGTTCTCTTGCAGTAGAAACAAAAATCTGGACTGGACCGGTTAAATGATCCTCCCGGTCTCCTGGGTGCAAAGGTTGGCCTAGAAGAGTCTCCTCCTGTCATCTGTGTGGCATGGCGTTTAATTCCAGCTGTTTGGGGCTTACCCTTCTTCTTCACCACAGCTTTATAATGGTGAGCTGCCTTCAGGGCGAGTTCATGAGTTGGGTAGTCACCTGTGGCTAACATCGCCTGAATCTCCGGGTCTAAGCCTTGTTGAAATTGTCTAGCCCGAATCTCATCAGTTGGGATCAAATGTACCGCGAACCTGATAAGATGTTGATGTCAGGATAATGATGTGTTTTAACGGAATAGTATTTTATACGAATTCTTTACCTGCTAAGCATGATAAATTCGGCATCATATTCATCCACTATTTTACCCACATAGAGCCTTGTTGCAGGTGGATGAACGGTTGTTCCATCTCGAAACGTGCAATCTCGAGGAAGAACTTCGCATTGAACAGATCGCGAAACGTCTTCCACTCTATAGGTTAGGTGAGACGACATTCCTCAGCCTTCCACCAGACTCTTGCATTGTCTGTCAGTTGCAGCTTAGCAACTCTCACCCAGGCAATATCTGGCACTTGAGCCGCTGCCAGATCATCTTCGATCGCTTGAGCCCATTCTTCTGCCTCAAGTGGGCTCTCTTTTCCTGAGAAGGCTTTCCTCAGCCCACTCACTAAATGAAGTGAACACACTAATCTAAATGGCTAGGATAGATTAGGATGATGAATTAGGATTTTAGCTCTCATTTGTTTTCTTATTCTCACTTATTTTCATCACCTTTGAGAAAGCTAGAAAGCTTTTCCATGAAGAACTCAAGGAAGAAGATGAAGAAGCCTTTTTTGATGAATAATGAAAATGTAATAATGATTAATAATGCAACCATGGTTAACTATGACTAGGCTAACTCATGTAGAGAATTAACTAAGGCTAAGGGTTTGGGTTGGGTTAAGAATGAGTCTCTTGAAAATATCATAACACAAAACAAAAGAAAACCGTCTAGAAGCATCATGAAGGAACTAACCCAAATCAAACCCTAACCTTGTTTAATCTCCACTAAACTTGTTGCATTAGTAATCATATCATGTTACAATATTATATATCACATATATAATATTTATTGTAACAAAATAAAATAATACAATTAACATATATCACATATATATCAATATATTACCCAAGTGAGAAAAAGAATCTTTTAGTGAGCTTATATTAGTTAATGTAATTTAATATATCATATATATTATTATACATTAAATTATCGAATCAACACTTGATCCGACAATCCGGCTATATCGCATATAACCGACTAATATATCATTTACCGATTCATCGAATCAACACTTGATCCGATGACCCGGCTGATATCAAATATCGTGAGAATAGAATACGGTATCTCATATCGTATTATCCTCGGTCCTGCACATATCGCATATGTGCCCCTACTCCATTTTGCCTGAGTCAAGAAACCTCTGTGTAGGACTCTAAAGAATCGTCAATACGCCGGCAGTAGGTGATGATCATATCAAACACCCACAAGCTGCAAGCGGTCAGCTAAACGTAACAGCCACCCAGGTATTGAGCGATCAGAAGATCAACAAGCAAGCCTGTACATTCTCCTGTGAATCCAATCAGTAACACTCCCGTACAGTCCGGTCTCTTCGTCCGATATGTCGCATATCTCGCCTAGGGGTGGTAAACGTCAGACCCCAATAGCTTGATAAGTCGTGTCGATATGAGGTCTATAACAGTTCGAGAAACTACTGATAACACTTACCAATAAATCTCAGCAACCCTGGCCAGGGATTTCCAGTTATAGCCAATCGACCACAGCGCAACATCAACTCCCTATACCAGGAGAGACGAATCCCCTCCTATCGCTCATTGCCTCCATGTGATTCGGGACTGTACCCAAAAGCCACCTTTTTGCACGCTCTCTTAGACGTGGTATGATGGAAATCAAAGCACAGTGGGAATCACACAAGACCCTATGACGATCTCGGGTCTACAGACTAACCTGTACCAGTGTCACCGGAGAACTGCCATCTGACGTGAGGTATAATACCATCTGAGAGTTCTCGGCGAGTCCGTCCAGTGTACCCAGTCTCTACTGAGCACCCATACACCATCCTTGATATCAAACACCGATGGATATGGGATCATCCATCGCCCATCATATGGGTCAAGATGTGTATACGCTAGTCTACTCTGGTGTATCGATGCCCTGTCTCGATACACCCTCGACTAGGAACAGTTATAGGATGTACTCATCGACTACCGTGGCCCCACTAGTATGATCTCATCATAGTCCCAGTAGTCGAGTACGTATCCTAAGGGCTTTATCAACATGTAACATAGCGACAATCAGATAGCATGTTAAGATAAAGTACAACCAGATAGCATACTGTTATGTCGAGCAAGAAAGTCCTCCCTATATATGTCCAAGCATCCATCACAATATACATCATATGTACAGTAATGGCCTCTAGGGCATACATATAACTAACAATCTTCCACTTGCACTAGGGCCATCTGTTGTGGTATCACATACCCAACAATTAGCTGTGGTTGAAGTATCTCATACTCAACCATCCCATAAAAGTCTCCACTGGGAAAAAGGCCTTTGTGAGTGGATCCGCGCTGTTGTCCTTTGTGTCTACTCTCCTAACCTCGATCTCCCTAGAGATCAACCATCTCCATGATCAGGTGATACCGCCTAAGAATTATATCTTGATTTCTGATGGGACGGGGGTTCCTTGGCCAAAGCCACAACTCCATTGTCACACAATGGTAGAAACGAAGTTCATCTCATGAACTTATATATATCCAGACTGCCTCTTTGGTAGCATCCTTGGTAACGATGTATCTTACTTTTAATCTTCTAGTAAGTCACGGTATCTAGCTTGGAACTCTTCCAACATACCGTCCCTCCACTGAGGGTAAAGACAATGCCTGCGACTGACATTCAGTCGTCCTTATCACCTAGGAACCTTTCCAGTGATTCTCCCCAGGATCGATTGATACCATCTCACTACAACTAGTGAGTATCCTAACATCCAATTAAATCTATCTCATAGATCCAAAACCCAGGATTTAGGAGGTATCATTTTGATCCTATATGAAGAATCCTTGTGATAAGCGGAGATTAACCGAGCGTAGTATAGGAAACTCCTTCCCTATCAAGAGTATATCATCCACGCACTTTACGAGGATCACCACCATACTCCCTACTACCTTTTTGTATATACAAGGTTCATCTACCATTTTGATGAAGTCAAACTCTTTGACTACCACATCAAAACAGACGTTCCAACTCCGCGATGCCTGCTTTATCCTATAAAGTATCTTGCACACGTTTCCGCTGCTCCCACTGTCTACGAAGCCCTCTGGCTGTGTACTTATAGACGCTCTCTTCTAAAACATCATTTAAAAAAGCAGTCATGACACCCAACCACCAGATATCGTAGTCATGGTATGTAGCCATGGCAAGTAGGATCTGGATGGACTTAAGCATAGTTTTGAAAGTCCCAACTTTTCCATGTACACCAAGTAATCTTCTCAATATATACTTGCTCCTAATGGGGATTTAACCCTTCAGATAAAGCAACCAAAGTCCATACTTTGTTGGTGTATAAGGATTCCATCTCAGATCGCTAAGCATCCAGCCATTCTTACAGAGTCCCACTCCTGATGGCCAGCTTGAAACTAGTTGGGTCATCATCTCATGATGCAATCATCGCTCCCACTATCAAAGAGAAACCGAAGTATCTCTCAGGTGAGTGAGGAACCCTACTAGATCGGCGGAGAGGCTGGGGTTCGTTAGAAACTATTGAATCCTTTGGTTCTATCAAATCATCTGCTGTAGTTTGTATAGCTGGAACTCCTTCTAGTTCTACCTCATGGCCACTAATTTTTCCACAAGAAATTCCCTTTCACAAAGGTGGTATGTTGAGAAACAAAACATTTTTGTTCCTCGGTTAGGTAGAAGATATTCTCTTGCGTATGCTTGGTATATCCAACAAATTTCCGCAGATCTGACTTTGCCTCGAGCTTGTCCGAATTATGCTTTTAGATATAGGCTGGACAACCCCAAATCTTAACAAACTTAAGATATGGGCTCTTCCTATTCTATATCACATATGAAGTGGTAGGCAACTGATTTGATTTGAACCCTATTCAATAGGTATGCAGCTTCTCAAGTGCATAACTCTCAAAAGGAAATAGGAAACTCAGTAGTACTCATCATAGAGCACACCATATCATATAGGATGCTATTGCTCTGCCCCGATATACCATCGTGCTATGGTTTATACGGAGGAGTAATGCTGAGAGAGAATCTTATTCTCCTTTAGAATAGTTCAGGAATTCCGTGCTCAAGTATTCTCCTCCTTGATCACATCAAAGGACATAATACTTATACCCGTTTTTGGTTCTCTACTTCTAACTTATATTCTGTGAATATCTCAAAAGCTTCAGACTTGTGTTTCAACAGGAACATATATCTGAATCTTGAGAGATCATCAGAGAATGTAATGAAGTACAAAGAACCGGTCTTGGCATATGTAGACAGGGGACCTTACATACATCATCATGTATCAATCCCAAGAGTTCACTAACTCTTTCTCTGTTTCCAATAAACAGAGCTGTGGTCATTTTATCTTTATGACATGACTGGCAAGTTTCATAAGATGTAAATTCAAACAAATTTAAATATGCATCTATCTGTAACTTAGCTAGTCGGGTCATATTGATATGACCTAGTCTACAATGCCTCAAGAAGGATTCGTGCATTTCTGAACTCTTCCTCTTGTGTGTGTTCTGTATACTAAGAACTGTAGTTTGATTTAGAACATCTATGCTTTTAGATAACGTGCCTGATCCGATCAACTCTTGATATAGAAAATGTTCAAAACATTGTCAACAATACAAAATTATATCCTTCTTTACTAATAAAGAGACTGATATGATGTTGTATATCAGGTTCGGTATCTAATAACATTCGTTCAGAATCAATGTATTTGCTAATACAGGGTGATAACTACCAACAGACTTGGCTGCAACACTTGCACCATTTCTATCTTATGAAATTTATCACCCGTTCTCAGTTCTCTACCTTCCTGTAGCCCATGTAATAGATTACATTTGTGGGATCCTGATCCGGTATCAAATACCCAGGACGCAAAGGATATTGAGAAACAGTTCTCTGTAATGAACACACCCGAAGATGATGCATCAGCATGCACTTTCTTCGTTTGGACGGCACGGGAATTCTGCTAATCCCCTATTTCCTGCTCTGTCTTATAACAATTATAAGTTGGAGCGGGACCAACGTTCCCCAGCTCAGTATAACAAGCGGGTTCGATCAATACATCCGTATTATTATCTTAATTAAGGCGTGATATGGTCGCTACCAGGAGAGAGAGAGAAGAAAACACCCAGCGTATGCTCTTGCAAGATTAGATTAGTTATCTAATATATCTAATCAGGATGTCTCCTACTGTTTTAGTCAAATCTTCCTTCAAACCATAAAAGGAAAGACTAGCCGGGATTAATTACGCTCTACAAGTTCGCCAATCTTTCAGGGCCAGTGCCGGTACTTTGAGGGAGGTTCCTCGTGCTTTTGCACGGACCTAATTAAAGTAAACCTCGTTTTCCCAGGGGCGTAACCCAGATGACACCTTTCTAGACACCTACTTGATCGGCTAATTGTAATGTGTAAAACTCTCCCAGGAGTAACTCTTATTCACAGCGGGTATCGGGATCCAACTATCTCATAGAAGGTATGCAATCTCATTGCAAATTTCAACACTTGAAATTCCCAATAATATTTTACCCCTAGCGTCCCATGACCTTGACGCAGACCAACAAACCACAGTGCGCTAATCAAGTTCAACCCGTCATTTCATGATTGAATTAAACCCATCCGCACGACCCTTGACGCAGGCCAACAAAGTCGCACGACTACCCTAATCCAATCTGCATCATATGCATAAACAGATAAATACTAGTTAGCTACAGCACACTACGCCTTGACGCAGGCCAACACAAAATGAAGTGAACGCACTAATCTAAATGGCTAGGATAGATTAGGATGATGAATTAGGATTTTAGCTCTCAATTGTTTTCTTATTCTCACTTATTTTCATCACCTTTGAAAAAGCTAGAAAGCTTTTCCATGAAGAACTCAAGGAAGAAGATGAAGAAGCCTTTTTTGATGAATAATGAAAATGTAATAATGATTAATAATGCAACCATGGTTAACTATGACTAGGCTAACTCATGTAGAGAATTAACTAAGGCTAAGGGTTTGGGTTGGGTTAAGAATGAGTCACTTGAAAATATCATAACACAAAACAAAAGAAAACCGTCTAGAAGCATCATGAAGGAACTAACCCAAATCAAACCCTAACCTTGTTTAATCTCCACTAAACTTGTTGCATTAGTAATCATATCATGTTACAATATTATATATCACATATATAATATTTATTGTAACAAAATAAAATAATACAATTAACTTATATCACATATATATCAATATATTACCCGGGTGAGAAAAAGAATCTTTTAGTGAGCTTATATTAGTTAATGTAATTTAATATATCATATATATTATTATACATTAAATTATCGAATCAACACTTGATCCGACAATCCGGCTATATCGCATATAACCGACTAATATATCATTTACCGATTCATCGAATCAACACTTGATCCGATAACCCGGCTGATATCATATATCACGAGAATAGAATACGGTATCTCATATCGCATTATCCTCAGTCCTGCACATATCGCATATGTGCCCCTACTCCATTTTGCCTGAGTCAAGAAACCTCTGTGTAGGACTCTAAAGAATCGTCAATACGCCGGCAGTAGGTGATGATCATATCAAACACCCACAAGCTGCAAGCGGTCAGCTAAACGTAATAGCCACCCAGGTATTGAGCGATCAGAAGATCAACAAGCAAGCCTTTACATTCTCCTGTGAATCCAATCAGTAACACTCCCGTACAGTCCGGTCTCGTCGTCTTATATGTTGCATATCTCGCTTAGGGGTGGTAAACGTCAGACCCCAATAGTTTGATAAGTCGTGTTGATATGAGGTCTATAACAGTTCGAGAAACTACTGATAACACTTACCAGTAAATCTCAGCAACCCTGGCCAGGGATTTTCAGTTATAGCAAATCGAACACAGCGCAACATCAACTCCCTATACCGAGAGAGACGAATCCCCTCCTATCGCTCATTGCCTCCATGTGATTCGGGACTGTACCCAAAAGCCACCTTTTTGCACACCCTCTTGGACATGGTATGATGGAAATCAAAGCACAGTAGGAATCACACAAGACTCTATGACGATCTCGGGTCTACAGACTAACATGTACCAGTGTCACCGGAGAACTGCCATCTGACGTGAGGTATAATACTATCTGGGAGTTCTCGGCGTGTCCGTCCAGTGTACCTAGTCTCCACTGAGCACCCGTACACCATCCTTGATGTCAAACACCGATGGATATGGGATCATCCATCGCCCATCATATGGGTCAAGATGTAAGTCCACGTTACCCGTCCCCGGTTCTTTGGGGTTGCGGAAATGGTGAAAAACGATTTTTTCTTTGGGGGTAACATGGACTCAAAATACGGATCTTTGTTAAACAACTAACTAACAACCTAACTAGGAGTGTTACCTACTCGGTTAGGGGATTATACCTTAACTTGAACTCCTTCTCTTCAACTCCTTGTGGTAGTCGGATCGGCCTCACCTCGTCGTCTCCTTGCGCCGAAGATGGATCCACCCGAAAGCTTCTACCTTTCGCTTCAACCTCAAACTAGAGGAAACTAGAACACTTGGCTTGCTAGACTTTGTGTACTAGGATGAGTAGAGAAGTGTTTTGGGTTTTTATCTCCAAGGCAATTGATTCTCAACACATGAGAGGTTTTTGCCTTGAACTAGAGAGAGAGCAAGAGGAAGAGGGAGAGCTTGAGGATGAAAGAGCTTTCATGAGAGAGAAAGCAAATGAAATAATAAGCAAGACTTTTCTCACCCTTCCTCTCATAATCCAAAATCATCATAACACATAATAATAATTGAGTATTATGTGATGGTTGTTATCATATCAAATGGCAATATCATTTCATGCATTAAATGCAATGTGTGAACAAATAAGCAAGCAAAGGTCAATGCCATGAAATGATAGCCATTGTCATGATGGTGGTCAACAAGTCCAACCTAGTCAACCGGTCAAAAAAGTCAACAAAGTCAACCTTTCAACCCAACCATGTCACAATAATACTTAATTAATATTATTGTTAATCATATTTCTAATTCTCATTAGGGTTTAGCAAAAGTCAACAGTCAACAACCGTAATGAGAATCCTCTGCCTCTGTCTCTGTCAACCGTGCATACACACCCGCATCCGCGTTCCGGGGAACACGAATACAACCGAGATAAAACCAATCCCAAAACGTATACTAGGATCTGGCTTAAACTAAAGCCCGCTAGTAATAACTGCCCGGACACCAAACGTGCACAAGTGCGCGGATGTGACCGAACCGTGTCCCAAAACCATGCGACCTCTACTCTTTTGCCTAAAGGCGAATAGCTCTCTGTATGGAACTCCAAAAACTCGACACTACGCTGGTAGTGGGTTAACCACAGACCGCAAGCGGCACTAGCTGTACGTAACGACCCCCAGGTAGATGCCGAAAAGAAAACTGATGAGGTGAAACCCATCTGAACTCCTACTGAGCCTGAATGTGACAATCTTCGTACAGTCCGGTCTGTTCGTCTGAGAATATCGCATGGCGGGCCTACGGGGCAGTAAACGTCAGTCCCCTAATAGCGGTACAAGTCGTGTCGGAGTGTAGCACAGAACACCCTGAGATAACACTGGAAACCTACCAGTATATCTCGCTTACCCTGGCCAGAGACGACTGTTTGTAATGGCTCTCCTTGACACAGCGCAATATCAACTCCCAATACCGGGAGAGACAAATCCTGTCTAACCGTCACTGCCTCCAAGTGCTTCGGGACTGCACCCAACTACTACCTGTTTGCACTACTCTTTTGAGCCGTGGTAGGGTAGTAATCAAAGTACAGTGGGAACACACTCGAGGCGAAGTGACAGTGTCAAGTCAGCGGACTAAGCTGTACTCATGTCACCTGGGAACTGATAACTGACGATAGGTATAGTACCAACCAATCAGTTCCCGACGAGTCCTGTCCAGTGTACTCGTAACCTAACGAGCACCCGCATACTATCTTAAATACGACGTACTGACGGCTGTGGGACAGACCGTCTCCCTTGCTGGGATAAGAAGCACATACGCTAGTCTACTCCGGAGTATCGATGCCCTGTCTTGATAGTCCTACGATTAGGGACCTGCATAAGGATGTGCTTGTGGATTACCCAGCCCCCACGAGTGTGACTGCCATCACAACGTTGGTAATTAAGCAAGGATCCTAAGGGCTCCACTAATGTGTATAGACGATATGTTAAAAGTAACACATGTACACACATTGAAGTAGAAACAAACTAAGTAGCATACTACTATTTTGAGCAAGATTGTCTATACAATGGTGAATATCCCAAGCTTCCATTAAGTAATATACAAACTAGTATGATACAGTAATGGCCTCTAGGGCATATACACTAACAATCTCCCACTTGCACTAAGGCCATGTACTGGCGTATCAAAGACCTATCATCTCGATCAGCCGCTCGAACTGAGTCTGGGGCAAGGCCTTCGTGAATGGATCTGCAGTGTTATCTTCTGAATCAACCCTCCGAATCTCGATCTCCTGGCGATCCACAATCTCCCTGATCAGGTGATACCGCCTCAAGATGTGTCTAGATTTCTGATGGGACCTGGGTTCTTTCGCTAAAGCTATAGCCCCGTTTTTGTCGCAGTACAGAGGTATTGGATTAACAATGGACGGAACCACCTGAAGTTCTGTCAAGAACTTCCTCATCCAGATAGCTTCTTTTGCGGCATCAGCAGCAGCGATGTATTCCGCTTCCATCGTCGAGTCAGCAACGGTTTCCTGTTTGGAACTCTTCCAACACACCGCCCCTCCATAGAAGGTAAAGACAAAACCCGACATGGACTTGGAATCATCCTTGTCACTCTGGAAGCTGGAGTCAGCAAAGGCCTCGATCTGGAGGTCTTTTCCGCCATACACCAAGAACATCTCCTTAGTCCTTTTCAGGTACTTGAGAATGTTCTTTACCGCTATCCAGTGTTTCTCCCCAGGGTTTGACTGATACCGGCTTACCACACTCAGTGCATAAGCTACATCCGGTCTGGTACACAACATCGCATACATTATAGAGCCTACCGCAGAAGCGTAGGGTATAATAGACATGCGATCCCTTTCCAAATCAGTCTTGGGAGACATCTCTTTGGAGAGGGTAATCCCGTGACAAGCCGGTAGATTACCGCGCTTGGAATCTTCCATACTGAATCTTTTCAGTATGGTGTCGATGTACCTGGACTGCGAAAGTCCTAACATCCTCTTGGATCTATCACGATGGATCCGGATCCCCAAATGTAAGTGGCATCACCCAGGTCTTTCATGGAGAACCTGTGTGACAAGAACCCCTTGACAGATTGTAGCATAGGAATGTCATTTCCTATCAAAAGAATGTCATCCACGTATAATACGAGGAATACGACAGCTCTTGCTACAAATCTACTATAGATGCATGGTTCATCTGGATTTTTCATAAAGCCAAATTCTTTGACTATCCCATCAAAGCAGATGTTCCAACTCCGTGATGCCTACTTTAGTCCATAGATGGACTTAAGCAACTTGCACACCTTTCCACTGCTCCCACTCTGAATGAAACCCTCTGGCTGGTCCTTATAGACACACTCCTCTAAATTTTCATTTAGAAAGGCGGTCTTTACGTCCATCTGCTAAATCTCATAATCGTGGAAGGCAACGATGGCAAGAAGGATCCGAATGGATTTCTGCATAGCCACTGGAAAAAAGGTCTCGTCATAGTCCAAACCAGGTCTTTGATGAAAACCCTTTGCAACAAGTCTAGCCTTATAGGTCTCAACCTGTCCATCTACACCAATCTTCTTCTTGAAGATCCACTTGCATCCTATGGGTTTTACCCCATCTAAAGCAATGTCCAAAGTCCATACTTTGTTTGTGTACATGGACTCCATTTCGGTCCGCATTGCATCCAGCCATTTTACTGAGTCAACACTCTGAATGGTCCGCATTGCATCCTCTCTATCCCCGTCTATGAGAAAACCGTAGCATCTCTCGGACGGATGAGACTGCCTACTACTCCTGCGGAGCGGCGTAGAAATGTCCTGTTCTTTTGAACCCTCTGGTTCTACTGAGCTTTCAGTAATAGCTCGTGGTTCTGGAATTTCTTCCAGTTCTACTGCGCTCCCACTTATCTGATTTTCCAAAAACTCAGTTTCCAAGAAGCAGGCATGACGAGAAACAAAAACCTTTTATTCATCTTCGCAATAGAAGAAATATCCCTCGGAGTTCTTTGGATATCCCACAAACTTGCACTGTACTGAGCGTGCCTCGAGTTTGTCCGCATGCTTCTTTTTAACAAAAGCTGGACATCCCCATGTCTTAATGTGCTTAAGATAGGGTTTCTTCCCACACCACATCTGATATGGTGTGGTAGGCACAGTCTTAGTTGGAACTCGGTTCAAAAGGTATGCAGCTGATTCTAGTGCATATCCCCAGAATGATCGCGGTAACTCAGCGTTACTCATCATGGAACGTACCATATCCAATAGGGTCCGGTTCCGTCTCTCCGATACACCGTTATGTTGCGGAGTGTATGGAGGAGTAAGCTGAGAGAGAATTCCATTCTCTTTTAGGTAATCCAGGAACTCGGCACTCAAGTATTCACCACCTCGATCAGATCTCAGTGTCTTGATACTTTTGTCGGTTTGTTTTTCTGCTTCATTCTTATATTCCTGGAATTTTCCAAAGGCTTCGGATTTATTTTTCATTAAGAAGACATATCCGTACCTTGAAAAGTCATCCATAAAAGTAATGAAGTAAGAATAACCGCTTCGCGCATGTGTAGACATTGGACCGCACACGTCGCTATGTACGAGTCTCAAGAGCTCGCTCGCTCTTACTCCGTGTCCAGTGGACGGAGTCTTTGTCATCTTTCCTTTGAGACAGAATTGACAAGTTGCATATGATTGATATTGGAACGGATCCAAATATCCTTCTGTATGTAACTTCGTCAACCTTCTCTCATTGATGTGACCCAGTCTACAATGCCATAAAAAAGCCTGATTAGTTTCCGGAGACTTTCTTTTGTGTGTATTCTGGACATTGAAAATCTGTGGTTAGTTTAATACGTATATACCATTGCTTAATGTACCTGACCCAATCAAAACTTGATTAAGGTGAATGTTTACAACATTGCTTACAAATTCAAATTCATAACCTTCTTTAGATAATAAAGATACAGATATGATATTACAAGTTGCATTGGGTACAAAATAACAATCACGCAAAACCAAAACGTGTTTATCTGACAATCCCAGGTGATAGTCCCCCACGGACTCAGCATCCATGCCAGCTCCGTTTGCAACTCTGAGGTTCATATCACCTGCCTTCAAAACCCTACGCTTTCTCAGTGCCTGCAAAGAATTACAAATATGAAATCCTAATCCGGTATCCAATACCCAGGAAGTAGAGTTTATTGAAAGACAGTTTTCAATAACATACACACCTGAAGCCGAAGCCGCAACTTGCTTCGGATCCTGGTTTCTGGCCTTCCAAGCCCTGCAATCTTTCTTCCAGTGTCCCTTCTTATGACAATAGAAGCATTCTTCCTTTCCCACAAGCTGCCCCGCTATCTTTGTTGCCTTTGCTTTTCCCTTCGTTTCCACTTTACTAACACCGCCCCTTGGTTTGGCGGGGGCTCTCTTCTTCTTTCCCTTGGCTTTCGCTTTGGACTTAGAAGAGGAAGATCCTCCTACAAACAAAGTGGATATTTTCCTACCTTTCTGTAGGGTGCCCTCTGCACTCCTCAGCATGTTGAGGAGCTCCGGAAGTTCAACTTCTTTTCCTTGCAAGTTGAAGTTCAGGATAAACTAGGCGTAAGTGGAAGGAAGGGACTGGAGAATCAAGTCCGTATAGAGATCGTTCTCTAACGTGGTCCCAAGGTCCACGAGCTCCTCAATGAAGCCAATCATCTTAAGCACGTGTTCCGCTACCGATGATCCGACGGCCATGTTAGTTGTATGTATGCCCTAGAGGCTAGTATTGTACAGATGATGTATATTATATTGGATGCTTGGACATATATAGAGATGACTTTCTTGCTCGATATGATAGTATGCTATCTGGTTACTCTTTATCTTAACATGTACACTTGTCTCTTTAAACTGTCTTATGGTTACATGTTGGTAAAGCCCTTAGGATGTGTACTTGACTACCTGGACTATGATGCAGATCATACTAGTGGGGACATGGTAGTCCATAAGTACATCCTTCAAGGTCCCTAGTCGTGGGTGTATCGAGACAGGGCATCGATATACCAGAGTAGACTAGCGTATACGCTTCTCGACCCATGAGATGGGCAATGGATGATCCCATATCCATTGGTGTTTGACATCAGAGATGGTATACGGGTGCTCAGTGGAGACTGGGTACACTGGACGGACTCGCCGAGAACTCCCAGATGGTATTATACCTCACGTCAGATGGCAGTTCTCAGGTGACACTTGTACAGGTTAGTCTGTAGACCCGAGATCATCATAGAGTCTTATGTGATTCCCACTGTGCTTTGATCTCCACCTTACCACATCCATGAGGGCGTGCAAAACGGTGGTCTTTGGGTACAGTCCCGAGTCACATGGAGGCAATAAGCGATAGAAGGGGTTTCGTCTCTCCCGGTATTGGGGGTTGATGTTGCGCTGTGCTCGATTGGCCGTAACAGGGAAGTCCCTGGCCAGGGCTGATCAGAGATTTGCTGGTAAGTGTTACCAGTAGTTTCTCGACCCGTTATGAGCCTCACATCGGCACGACTTATCGGTTATTAGGGTCTGACGTTTACCACCCCTAGACTTGATATGCGACGTATCAGACGAACAGACCGGACTGTACGGTAAGTGTTACTGGTTGGATTCACAGGAGTGTGAGCGGGCTAGCTCGTCGATCTTCTGATCGCTCAATACCCGGATGGCCGTTACGTTTAGCAGACCGCTTGCGGCTTGTGGGTGCTTGATATGATCATCATCTGCTACCGGCGTATTGACGAGTCTTTAGAGTCCTACACAGAGGTTTCCTGGCTCAAGCGAAACGAAATAGGAGCGCATATGAGATATGTGCAGGACCGAGAATAATGCGTGTATGGGATACCGTATTTCATTCTCGCGATGAATGTTTCGATTGGTTGTATGCGATATAACCTAGTTATCGAATCATTGATTCGATAAATCGATACATTGTATACTAATCGGTTATGTGCGACATGACCGGATCATTGAATCAAGTGTTGATTTAATGATTTAATGTATAATTATATATATGATATAATACTTTGCATTAACTAGTATTGGTTCACTTTAAATGGATTTTCTCACTTGATGTGCAAGTTGTATATGTGATATACTTTTGTGCACATGTTTGTATCATGTTTGATGATACATGTTGACTTGTGCTTGTGTAAAGATTAAACCATGGTTATATGAATGGTTAGGGTTTTATATACTTATTCATTTATTTATATTGATTATTCATTTTGGAAAAGAAAAGAAAATGGTGGCATTATTTGTTTCTTTCGTGAAGCTTCATGAAGAGTTGAATAATTGACCATTTTTGTTTTCTTCTCTTAACCTAACCATCCACTTAACCCTAGTTTGCTCTCTACACTTGACCATGGTAAGTATATGATAAGTATTGATTTTATTATTCTTTTTACATAATACTTATCATAAAACTAGCTTCATCTTCTCCTTCTTCTTCAAGATAGAAACCTTGATGCCATCAATGGCAACTTGAGTTCTAGTGAGAGAAATCCAATTCTAAAGTGAACCCACCTCCTATTTCTTCACCCTCTACCTCTTGCCAAGTTGTTTTGGGTGTTTTCTTCACAAGTTTCACAACTTTGTGAAGTCGGAGCTTGAACTTGTGATGCCTCGACGTTGCAGATCGTCTTTGACACGAAGCCGACGACCTAGCTCGCCCGTTTCTCCGATGAAGCCGATGATTGAGTTCGGGATTCATGATGGACAGCGAGAGGACACCCATGTGGAGCTAAGGAAGTGGAGAACCGGATCTACAAAGGTTGTAGCATCTAACTTTTAGTTAAGTAGTTAACTAGATTATCTTTTCGCCTAAACTTCTAGTCAACGATCCGTATTAGGGTTTCTCGGCACCCATAATTTTTGAAAATGGCATGGTTGATGCCTTGTGAGACCTCTATAGTGTGCCTAGGAACCCTACAGTGGTATCAAAGCCTAGCTAGAGCCTTAGGCGAAATCTAGACGGAGTTTGAAGTCCGAACGAACCCGAAACCCTAAAACCCATGAGCTCTCTGGACTTTTTCTAAAATCTGGGATTTTTCAATATTAAAAATGCTTAAAAAATTCAGCAAGGAATTCTAAGAATTACGGTGCAATTTTTATTCAATGAACAGTGTAATACGCGGCGGAACCGCGGCCTAAGCCAGCTTAGGCGGCGGTTCCGCGGCTAATGAATGACGTCAGCCATCCTCCTCTGCACAGTAATTCATAGTTTCTGCATCTGAGTTTTATGGGTATTTTTAATAATTATTCAAGAGTTGAATTTTCTGGGGTGTTTTAGAGCTTCGGTGTTTCGACCGGATTATCAAACTTTGTCTTTGTGTTTTTTCCGGATAATTTTTGAATTTGTTAAAAAGTTCGACCGGATATAAATACCCAACTTTTCCCCTGTCGGGAAATTTCCAAGTGTTGGATTTTTCCGTAGTTTAACGACGTTCTAAGTAGTGCAAGTAACGCGATGGACCCTCTAGAAGACAACAAACCTTAACTCGATTATGTAACCTTCTTGAACTGCCCTTTGAACCTTAGGGTTTGGGGCAGTACGGCGTGCCACATGTGAGGCGTTGGCTTGACCCTTCTACGGCTGGACCGTTGGTACTGAGGCACGAACTGAATGTTGTTAGACTTATTTCATGTGTTGAGTTGTATCGGGAAAACTTGGGTATTCGACTGTTCGATCGGAAAGTTTAACATTTTCTGTTTATCTGGAATGTGATACAATAATTGAAATTCACAAACAGTTATGTGATAACTGAATGAATGTTATAAATCTAGCAGTTTAGTCCCACATGATATTGAAAAGAGTTTTCGATAATGAGGACTAAAATGCGGGATTTATATCTGTTAGGCATGTGATGTCTAAGTATTTCATTTGATTAGGCATGTGATGTCTAAAGAGGTTGCGGATTCCAACTGTTGTAGTTTTACACTTTCTTTTCTGTGACCGTAAGTGTAGTATGTTCATATCGCCGGTTTCGTTGCTATACGTCAACGACAATTGGGGTATGCATACTTACTTACGTTGATGACATGTGATGTTATGTGTTGCTGGATATGTTATACTGGATCGTCGTGTTCGAATAGCCGGGGGTTTTTATGTGAGATGAGTGTTTTTCATTTTCATTCATGTAAAAAAAATGTATGTAATATTCTTTTATTTGGGACACTTCCAGGTTGCGGAAGTTGTCACCTTTTGTATATTATTTACTTTTCCGCATTAGGATAGACCAAAGGAGGGAGCACAAGTAACCGGATTCTGGGGTCCAGTGGGAGACCAACTCGAGGAGTCGAGTCCGGGTCTCCTAACCCTAGAATTGGTAGGGTTGCTTGCCGCTCTCGTAGGGGTCTACGGGTATGGGATTGGCTATTCATCACGACCGTGGAATCCGTGTTTTATACTGGCTCGTATTGAAAACACGAACGTCCTAGTATATCCAATGTTTCATATGTTTCTTCTGCTGCGATATCTGTGATGTGATCATGTGATGTTCTGTAATAGATACAGTATATAGTATATATGATATATTATATAGACGTTACTTATGTTTTGCACCCGCACTAGCCCTGCCCTGCTCTGTCGTTAGTTACATAACCTAACGGTGCACGAGGGGACATCGAGGCGAATGCGGATGGCATAAGTGTACGTCGTATTTATCTGTAATGTTTAGGTACTTAAATGATGGGACTTCATTAATGTGATTAATGAAAGAAAAGAAACCTAAGATGTTGTAGAATTAAATTTTAAACAAAACAGGTAGCTACAGTTCTTGCTTTGCATAGCGGTATATATGATATACCCTGCACCTTATTCAATGAGGAAAGGACCGAGATCCCTTCACCGGGAGTGACTCTTTTAGCAATAACTGGCAGATGCTACACACTCGGTTTGACTTTTGATTGCTTCTACAGTTTCTGCTTTGCACAGTGATATATATGATATATCCCGCACCTCATTCGACGAGAAAAGGGCCGACGATCCCTTCACCGGGAGTGACCCCTTTAGCAAAACTAGAAAAGCCTCAAAATCACTCCATTTTCAAAACTTCAATTGATTCTACAACGATATCAAGTTCATTACGCAATAGGTTTTCAGAAAAACCTGTCGTAGCCCTCCGTCATTTCAGATAAGTAGTAGTTAGTATTCGTGCTACGTTTGTTGGCCTGCGTCAAGGCGTAGTGTGCGGTAGCTAACTAGTATTTATCTGCTTATGCATATGATGCAGATTGGATTAGGGTAGTCGTACGACTTTGTTGGCCTGCGTCAAGGGTCGTGCGGGTGGGTTTAATTCAATCAGGAAATGACGGGTTGAACTTGACTAGCGCGCTGTGATTTGTTGGCCTGCGTCAAGGTCATAGGACGCTAGGGGCAAAAGATTATCGGGAATTTCAAGTGTTGAAATTTGCAATGAGATTGCATACCTTCTATGAGATAGTTGGATCCCGATACCCACTGCGAGTAAGAGTTACTCCTGGGAGAGTTTTACACATTACAATTAGCCGATCAAGTAGGTGTCTAGAAAGGTGTTAACGAGGTTACGCCTCTGGGAAAACGAGGTTTACATTAATTAGGTTCGTGCGAAAGCACGGGGGACCTCCCTCAAAGTACCGACACTGGCCTGGCTGAAAGATTGGCGAACTTGTAGTGTGTAATTAATCCCGGCTAGTCTTTCCTTTTAGGGTTTGAAGGAAGATTTGATAAAAAGCAGTGGGAGCCATCCTGATTAGATAAGATAATAACCAATCTGATCTTGCACGAGCTTACGCTAAAGTGTTTTCTTCTCTCTCTCTCCAGGTAGCGACCATTTCATGCCTTAATAAAGATAATAATATGGACGTATTGACCGAACCCGCATGTTATACTGTGCTGGGGAACGTTGGTTCCGTTCTTTCTTATAAGAGTTATAGGAATGAACAGGAAATAGGGGAATACCAGGATTCCCATGCCACCCGATTGAAGAAAGTACATGTTGATGCATTTTCTTCGGGTGTGTTCGTTACAGAGAACTGTTTCTCCATTTGCTCTACGTCCTGGGTATTAGATACCGGGTCAGGATCCCATATATGTAATCAGTTACATAGGCTTAGCAAAGGTAGAGAACTTGGAGAAGGTGATAAAGACATTAGAGTTGGAAATGGTGCAATTGTTGCAGCTAAGACTGTCGGGGAATATCACCTTGTATTACCAACTGGTAATACAAAGGTTCTGAACGAATGTTATTACATGCCGAACCTGATATGCAACATTATATCGGTTTCTTTATTAAGTAAAGAGGGATATAATTTTGTATTACAGGACAATGTTATGAACATTTTCCGTAACCAAAAGTTGGTTGGATCAGGCACGTTGTGCAATGGAATTTATGTTCTAAATCAATCAACAGTTCTGAGCATAACAAACACACACAAGAGGAAGAGTTCAGAACTGAACGAATCCTTCTTGTGGCATTGTAGACTGGGTCACATCAATGCGACACGATTAGCTAAGTTGCATAAGGATGGATATTTAAATCCTTTTGAATTTTCATCTTATGACACTTGCCAATCATGTCTCAAAGGCAAGATGACCAAAACTCCGTTTACGGGACACGGAGAAAGAGTTACCGAACTCTTGGGACTTATACATAGTGATGTATGCGGTCCCATGTCTACACATGCCAGGGATGGTTCTTCATACTTCATTACATTCACTGACGATCTCTCTAGGTTCGGGTATGTGTTCCTGATGAAACACAAATCAGAAGCTTTTGAGAAATTTAGGGAATATAAATAAGAAGTTGAGAACCAAACCGGAAAAAGTATTAAAATCCTACGATCTGATCGAGGAGGTGAATACTTGAGCAATGAATTCCTGGACTTCCTAAAAGAGAATGGGATTCTCTCTCAGCTGACTCCTCCATATACACCACAGCACAATGGTGTATCAGAACGGAGGAACCGCACCCTATTAGATATGGTGTGCTCTATGATGAGCACAGCTGAGTTACCTATTTCCTTCTGGGGATATGCGCTGGAGACGGCTGCAGACCTATTGAATATGGTTCCCACCAAAACCGTGCCGACCACTCCATATGAGATATGGAAAGGAAAGAGACCATGTCTTAATTATGTTAAGATATGGGGTTGTCCGGCCTATGTAAAAACGCAAAATCCGGACAAACTCGCGGCAAGGTCCATTCTGTGTAAGTTTATTGGATATCCCAAACATTCGCGCGGGTATATCTTCTACCACACCGAGGAACAAAAGGTGTTTGTTTCTCGACATGCCACCTTTTTAGAAAAGGAATTTCTTGAAAAGGAGATTAGTGGCAAGGAGGTAGAACTGGAAGAGGTTCCAGCAATACAGACTACAACAGAAGATTTGGTTGAACCAGAGGATTCAGTAGCTCCCGATGAACCTCAGCCTCTCCGCCGATCTAGTTGGGTTCCTCGCCCACCTGAGAGATACTACGGTTTTCTCATGGATGGTGGGAGCGAGGATTGCACCATGGATGATGATGACCCAACTAGCTTCGAGCAGGCCATCACGAGTAGGGACTCAGTGAAATGGCTGGATGCTATGCGGTCTGAGATGGAATCCATGTACACCAACAAAGTATGGACTTTGGACGTTGCTCCTGAAGGGGTAAAACCCATTGGGAGCAAGTGGATCTTCAAGAAGAAACTTGGTGTAGATGGGAAAGTGGAGACTTTCAAAGCTAGACTTGTTGCAAAGGGTTTTCGTCAAAGACCAGGTGTGGACTATGACGAAACCTTTTCTCCAGTGGCTATGCTTAAATCCATCCGGATCATGCTTGCCATCGCTGCATATCATGATGACGAAATCTGGCAAATGGATGTTAAGACCGCCTTTCTAAATGGTAATTTAGAAAAGTGCGTGTACATGACTCAGCCAGAGGGCTTCGTAGACAGTGGGAGTAGCGGGAAGGTGTGTAAGCTGCTTAAATCCATTTATGGATTAAAGCAAGCATCGCGGAGTTGGAACATCTGCTTTGACGACGTTATCAAAGTGTTTGATTTCGTCAAAAACCCAGATGAACCTTGTATTTACAAGAAGGTGGCAGAGAGTAAGGTTATCTTCCTCGTATTGTACGTGGACAACATACTCTTGATAGGAAATGATATTCCTATGCTGCAATCGGTCAAGCTCTTCTTATCACAAAGATTCTCAATGAAAGATCTTGGTGATGCCTCCTGCATATTGGGGATCAGGATCTATAGAGATAGATCCAAACGGATACTGGGATTGTCCCAATCCAGGTACATTGACACCATACTAAAGAGGTTTAGTATGGAAGAATCCAAGCGTGGGAACTTGCCCACGATCTCTGGAGTCACTCTCTCCAAACAGATGTCTCCCAAGACTGATTTGGAGAGAGCTCGCATGCAAGGGATACCCTATGCTTCGGCAGTAGGCTCTATCATGTACGCGATGCTATGTACCAGACCCGATGTTGCATACTCACTAAGTGTAGTGAGCAGGTATCAAGCCGATCCTGGAGAGAGTCACTGGACAGCTGTGAAGAGCATTCTCAAGTACTTACGAAGGACTAAAGAGATGCTCTTGGTGTATGGTAACGGAGAACTCCAAGTGGAGTCCTTTACCGATTCGAGCTTCCAGAGTGATAAGGACGACTCTAAGTCGTAGTCGGGCTTTGTCTTTACCCTTTACGGAGGGGCGGTTAGCTGGAAGAGTTCCAAGCAGGAAACCGTGGCAGACTCGACGATGGAGGCTGAATACATCGCTGCCAACGATGCTGCCAAAGAGGCTGTCTGGATCAAGAAGTTCATTACTGAACTTGGAGTGGTTCCATCCATTGAGCATCCAATACCTTTGTATTGCGATAACAATGGAGCGATGGCTTTGGCCAAGGAACCCAGGTCCCATCAGCGATCCAGGCATATTCTGAGGCGGTATCACCGGATCCGGGAGATAGTTGATCGCCGGGAGATCGAGGTCAGGAGGGTTGACACGAAGAACAACACGGCGGATCCACTCACGAAGGCCATAACCCAGATACAGTTTGAGAGACTCTTCGGGATGCTCGGTATGCGATACTACAGCAGATGGCCCTAGTGCAAGTGGGAGATTGTTAGTTGTATGTATGCCCTAGAGGCCAGTATTGTACAGATGATGTATATTATATTGGATGCTTGGACATATATAGAGATGACTTTCTTGCTCGATATGATAGTATGCTATCTGGTTACTCTTTATCTTAACATGTACACTTGTCTCTTTAAACTGTCTTATGGTTACATGTTGGTAAAGCCCTTAGGATGTGTACTTGACTACCTGGACTATGATGCAGATCATACTAGTGGGGACATGGTAGTCCATAAGTACATCCTTCAAGGTCCCTAGTCGTGGGTGTATCGAGACAGGGCATCGATATACCAGAGTAGACTAGCGTATACGCTTCTCGACCTATGAGATGGGCAATGGATGATCCCATATCCATTGGTGTTTGACATCAGAGATGGTATACGGGTGCTCAGTGGAGACTGGGTACACTGGACGGACTCGCCGAGAACTCCCAGATGGTATTATACCTCACGTCAGATGGCAATTCTCAGGTGACACTTGTACAGGTTAGTCTGTAGACCCGAGATCGTCATAGAGTCTTGTGTGATTCCCACTGTGCTTTGATCTCCACCTTACCACGTCCATGAGGGCATGCAAAACGGTGGTCTTTGGGTACAGTCCCGAGTCACATGGAGGCAATGAGCGATAGGAGGGGTTTCGTCTCTCCCGGTATTGGGGGTTGATGTTGCGCTGTGCTCGATTGGCCGTAACAGGGAAGTCCCTGGCCAAGGCTGATCAGAGATTTGCTGGTAAGTGTTACCAGTAGTTTCTCGACCCGTTATGAGCCTCACATCGGCACGACTTATCGGTTATTGGGGTCTGACGTTTACCACCCCTAGACTTGATATGCGACGTATCAGACGAACAGACCGGACTGTACGGTAAGTGTTACTGGTTGGATTCACAGGAGTGTGAGCGGGCTAGCTCGTCGATCTTCTGATCGCTCAATACCCGGATGGCCGTTACATTTAGCAGACCGCTTGCGGCTTGTGGGTGCTTGATATGATCATCATCTGCTACCGGCGTATTGACGAGTCTTTAGAGTCCTACACAGAGGTTTCCTGGCTCAAGCGAAACGAAATAGGAGCGCATATGAGATATGTGCAGGACCGAGAATAATGCGTGTATGGGATACCGTATTTCATTCTCGCGATGAATGTTTCGATTGGTTGTATGCGATATAACCTAGTTATCGAATCATTAATTCGATAAATCGATACATTGTATACTAGTCGGTTATGTGCGACATGACCGGATCATTGAATCAAGTGTTGATTTAATGATTTAATGTATAATTATATATATGATATATTACTTTTTATTAACTAGTATTGGTTCACTTTAAATGGATTTTCTCACTTGATGTGCAAGTTGTATATGTGATATACTTTTGTGCACATGTTTGTATCATGTTTGATGATACATGTTGACTTGTGCTTGTGTAAAGATTAAACCATGGTTATATGAATGGTTAGGATTTTATATACTTATTCATTTATTTATATTGATTATTCATTTTGGAAAAGAAAAGAAAAATGGTGGCATTATTTGTTTCTTTCATGAAGCTTCATGAAGAGTTGAATAATTGACCATTTTTGTTTTCTTCTCTTAACCTAACCATCCACTTAACCCTAGTTTGCTCTCTACACTTGACCATGGTAAGTATATGATAAGTATTGATTTTATTATTCTTCTTACACAATACTTATCTGTCACGTCCCGAAAGTACGGAACATGACCGGCACTTAAACTACGAAACGTCTCGAGGCGTACGTAATCTAAGTAAACCGAAAACCCAGAAATCCAACCCAAGAAAAGAAGTAGAGTGAAGGAAAACCAATTTAAAACAGGTAGTTTTAATAGCATAAGCCGAATTATGCGGTTTTTAAAACATTAAAAATTTACTGAAAATTTCGGCAAAGTCTCCTTTGTAAATACAGGCCCCCAAACGGGATACAACATGAATAGTATACGAAAACAAGAAAAGGGCATCCCCAAGCGGGAGCTAGCTCTTCGTCAATCGACGGTCACAACCACACAAACAATATAATATACAACGCCAACGGCGAGGATCAATACTCAAAAGGAAACTCAAAACCACCAGAAATATAACGAGCAACTCTAAGGTCGAAAGAATAAACAACACTGGTCTCTATCTCAAAAAAATACATGTTTGGTTGATGGAATTTACTAGATACAACGGAATAATATTATACAAGCTAATATGATGGGTACGATACAAGAAAAACCCACCTACTAGCAAGTCACCCGAATGAAACTGAGCCCGCAAAGCCGTAATGAAACCTGTACGGCAACCTGCAAGAAACTGGGGCACAACGGGGGTGAGTTGCCAACTCGTGAATAGAAAAATATCTACGCACAGAAATCGCATAAATAACGCAAGCTAGGTCAATGATCATAATATAACCTCAAATATATGAATAACACGTAGCCTATAACAAGGCTAGGGTAAATATCTAACCCGAGTGTAATCTCATGTTCCCGTGTCAGTGCCCAAGGGTATCAATATATCATATGAATGGGGTATGAATGCATGAAAACAGAATACATGTAAATGAAGAACTGTTTCCATAATTTAGTGAGATTTCCTTTGTATTTTTAAAATGAGGTATCATAATGAAATCAGCATAAAACAGTGCCTAGCATCGGCACAAAACGTAATCCCAATATCTCGATATCTCTGTATCACAGTCTCTGTACCTTAATATCTAGGGCGCCGTCAGTCCAGACCGGCCCCTACCATCCATCTCAAGACCACGACGGTATCCTCCGGATATCCGACGCGTCGGGTAAAATCACCGGTAGGTAGTGCTCCCCTGCCAGGCTCACATCGTCATCATCACGCGCTTCTTGCCCCGGGGTACCTTACCGGGTCCACCATGTATCCGAAACGGTTCATCCGTCTCCTCGAATCGGGTCTCGAAATCCATCAGCAAACTCATGGTAGACGACTCATACATCATGGGAAAACCGCACTTTTTATTTTAAAAAGAGAGAAATCAGTTCATATAAGTTTTTGCGGTTTTCCTCCAAATCCAGAAAATCTCATGGAAATCCGAGTCCAAAACCTCAATAACACGTAAAATAGTGAATATATGCATGAGAATCCATGAATGCGGCATAACAATGAATAACAGTATGCATGAAGAAGCAGGTAATAACTACAAATGTCTAAACTAACATATAAGGCAAGTACACTAATATCATGTCTAACTATTATCTAACAGGCTATGTCAAGCAATAACATTTTCTAAGGTGTACGTGACATGGCAATTACCGATGAAGATGTGTGTGAGCCGGCAATTAAGTGTACGTGGTACATACGCATCATCGGTAATGGTGCTGGTGTCCTAACAGCATGATATCAATAATGGAATATGAAACATAAAATAAGCATGCGATGCGAAGCGGACCACAAAAATGAGCGGGAGCTGAAAACTAGACGCAACTATAACAAACCTGCATTAATCTAATATCAGTCCTACAAATGGTACCTTTTGAAATAACACGAATCATGGGGTTTTGAAAATAGGGGCTGCGGTGTTTTTATGAAAAGATACGTCTTTTGAAATATCCGTAGGATCCCTTGGGCTGTCTTTAAAAATGCCCACGATTCGTTAGTTTTTTAAATAGGTAAGAAGTCTAATCTAATCTAACAACTACACTAAACTATACGGCTGAACTAACAAGCTGAACTACAGGTAAGGAAACCGCCTATCATCTGAGTCGATACATATACATACCTGTATATGTATAGTCGGTGATCCCGCCTCAATAATATCATATCCGATACCATATCTATAACCAGGCATCCCAAGTCAAGAGTGCGGATCAATCATCAATATAGCTCGTACGTAAATCCGTCGTACGGCATCCCCAAATCTGGGTACGGGTTAATATCACATTCAATCACACTATTCATCTGGTATCTTCTTTATCAAATATCATGATCCGGGACAATGTCCTACGTCTAGTACAATACTGATACCGCCTAAGCATGCATACAGGTGTAAGAATTGCTACGTCAAAAGACCCGCTAAAACATCATGTCGTATCTCAATACGAACCAAATCACATCACCGATCTTCTGGCCTCAGGCCCAATATCATCAACCAATCTCAAATTCCAAATACTATCCTCAAATCCAGTATATGAACACATAGTCACATACCCATGTGAACACATAAATATATACTCCCATATACGCACATATAAAAGAAGAATGTATGCAAGTATGTGTGTGTGTGCGTGTGTGAGTGCGACCACTACTCTAGGGTTTCGCAACTACACTAAACCAATCCAAAAATGCCAAATATCCATCTTATCATCAATAATCTCAACAACATATAATCAATATCTGTGTGTATACGTATTCGTATACATCACCACGAACTGCGGGGGTGCTATACGCCATCCACTCGACTTCTCCCCGTTGATATAAATCTACTCACCTGGTCCTCGTTCGCCGGTGCCGACGTCGCCACGCGCTTGCTTATCGTCTCGAAGTCCACATGGGGTACCTACATATCATAACGCACCGTATCGTATTAAAATCCGACTCATGACCAAAACGACACACGAATCCCACATAGGTCAAAACCTATGGTTGCTTTAACAAATCAACCCAAAAACCCTCGACGTCGGCGTACAAACGCCAAATCATCGAGAAAAATCCAAATACACTCATTTGCACATTCACGAACACTAATTTTAATATAAAATAGGTTAAAATTCACAAAAACCCCAATTTCACTTAAAAAGCCATTTTTCCGAAAATCTAGCAAGCACAATTCGCTGTTTTTGTACAAAACATGATGTTTAAACAAATCTAGTGGCCATAATACTTATTAAATATCTTAAATAAGTCATAAAAACAATTTCCATAATTTAATCTCATTAAATTCCATTAACCCCAAAATTCTAGTTTACAAAATACCCAATTTTTTTTACAATTTATAGCAAAAATGCACAAACAACAATTTAGCTAGGATTTTCATGAACTAAAAGCATTAACCCACTCAATATATTATCTATAATGACATGAAACCATAATTATAATTTAATCTAAGGCATTTAATAATTTTCCAAAACTCTAGTTAGCAAAATAACTTAATTAGGGCATTTTATAAGTAATGGTTTGGAATTAACAACTAAATTAGCTTTCTATAAAACATAAGATGTTAATCCACAACACAAAACCATGCACAATTTATCATAACCCATTTCCACAACAAAACCCTAATTCAACTCAAGCCATAAACTTTTAAAAAAAAACTAGTATGCAAATAGCACTAAAATTAACACTAAAACAACTCAATTAAATAAATCTAAACATAAGAATTTAAATGGGTAGAAATTATACCTTAAAATCTAGTGATCTAGCAAGAAGAATTTGCCTCCAATGATGGCTTCATAACACCATGATCCAAGTGATAAAAGCTAAGGAGAATGGGATGAAGAATGGAAATCAATTTGTGAGATTTAAATTGGATTTTGGAGCAATTTTTTGATTTAAATTGAAGGAAATGAAAAGAGGGAAAATGAAGGGGGAAGGGCTGCAGAATTTCGGCCATGGGGTGATGGGGGGAATGGTGTGGGTGTTGTGCACAATTGGTCAAGTCAACCCCCCTCAAATCAAGGTACAATGAGCCTCCAAAACAATACATCTTAACCTACACCTATAAACTCTATTTCACCCATACAAATGAGATGGAGAAATTTTTGAGGGGGAGAAGTGGGCTGCTGAATTCTTCAAGGGGAGAAGTAAATGGGAGTGTGTGGATGTGGGTACGGGTGTGGGGTGATGAAAAATGATAAATATAATACCCCAAACATCCATTTACGCTAAAAAAAAGCCTTTTTTCTTCAATAATTTCTAAACCGTTTTGGCAAATGATTTCGTTCCAAAAACTACATGATAAAATTTTATTTAATGTTTTATGATGCACAAAATTTGTTTCAACTCATTCCAATTTGTAATTTTCCCTAATTAAATGTATTAGTGACGGCTTAAATAATAATAAAATAATATTTTTTTCAGAAAATTTGAAATTTCACCAGCGGCTCAATAAACACCAAATAATAGCAATTACATAGCTAGAATATGTATATTTAATTTTTATAATAAGATATTTGTATTTTGACTTTTTACAGAAAACCCCCTTATTTTACCGATTTTTCGAAATTTCACCGAAACGATTTTCAAAACGTTACAATCTTCCCCCTTTGAAGAAATTCGGTCCCCGAATTTAAATTCAAACATCCCCAAATACTAAAACATCTAAGAAAAACCATCAAGTCGTCGGGGCTCCGAAATTGTAACTACATAAAACAAATCGTAGCGCAGCGCATGCGCTTGAAAAATGAGTATATAACTCAAATCAAAACTCCGTCAAGCATCCCGCAATCATCGGAGTCATGGAGAAGACATCAATGCCAAATCTAAATCAAACCAATATGATATAACTCGAAACTATACATGTAAACATCGAATCTATATCTGTAAGTATCTGAAGGAAATGCATGCCAAATCTCTTTAAGTCGCTGTGCAACGCGTATAACACTGCACAGTGGCGGACGTCTATCATAAGAAAATAACTATATACATATATACCTTTGTTTGAAATGTACGTTCCGCCGTTTTGGAAACAATTTAGAAGGGTCTCCTTGTTTTAAACATTTCGTGTCATATCAGACACGTAGGTAAATACTGAGGCTATAGCTCGCTTTTTGGAAATCCCTTCAATAACTATCAATGCATGCAAAATATATTCAGGTACTGTCCTCTGACTAGTCCTGCTCAGTACGAAAATACATAGCAATATCATAAAAACGTACTGCTCTATACGAAATCAATCCCAAAATATGCACATGAATGCTACGTGCGTCTGGTGCGCACGGAAATCAAAATCCATGAATGTGCCATACATGCGCACAGAAACAACATCTAAGTGCATCGGGTGTGCACGAAACATCTGTCGTAGGCAACATGTGTGCCTGACAGCAAAATCAGGTGCATCTATCGTGCACGAAATCATGAAATCCAATATCAAGCGCCGAACGTGCGCAAAATCAATCAGGTGCACAAGGTGCACAAAACAAATATCGGGTATCACAATCGAAATCGAAGTCCAGTGCATCTAAGTGCACAAAAGGCGTATCACTGCACTGCAAGCATATATAAACTATACCGAGTGCAGGAACGAAATCGTGTGCATGCATACGTGTTGGAGATAGTGCCCTCAGAGTCAATTATTAGGTCACAGGTACGTGATTGCAATGATTGATGGAGGACCTATCCCGGTAGGACAGTCTTACTCGAGATGATAGTATGCTATCTGGTTTACCTTTATCATCGTGTACTGCTTTAGGTGACATGACACGTCGCTATTACACGTTGATAGAGCCCCTTGGATTCTTGCTTGACCACCAGCAGTATGAGGGCGATCATATAAGTGGGAGCTGGGGGTCTATAAGCTTATCCTTAAAAGGTCCCTAGTCGTGGGAGTTTCGAGACTGGGCATCGATACTCCATTAGTAGACTAGTGTATACAGTCGAGACCCCGACGAGGGGCGGTGGCCGGTCTCACAAGCCACTGGTGTCAGTTGGTTCACCTAAGATGTATACAGGTGCTCATTGGGTTATGAGTACACCGGACAGGACTCGCCGGGAACATGCTAGTTGGTCATATACCAGACGTCAGATGGCAGTTCCCTGGTGACATGTGTGCAGGTTAGTTCATCGACCTGGGGATCGTCATTTGTCTCGTGTGAGTTCCCACTGTACTTTGATTACTACCCTACCACGGCTCAAAGGAGTCGTGCAAACAGGTTTTAGTTGGGTACAGTCCCGAGCCACATGGAGGCAGTGAGCGTATCTTCAGGGGTTCGTCTCTCCCGGTATTGGGGGTGAGGTCGTGCTGTGTCTAGGAGAGCCATTACACAAAGTCCTTGGCCAAGGCAAGGAGATTTACTGGTAGGTATTCCAGTAGTATCTCAGGGTGTTCTGGGCTACACTCCGACACGACTTGTACCGCTTTTGGGGGTCTGACTTTTACCAACCCCCTAGGCCCGCCATGCGATGCTCATAGACGAACGGACCGGACTGCACGGATATTGTCACTGACAGGCTCAGTAGGGTGTCAGGATGAGTTCGCTCATCGACGTCCTTTTTAGTCAATACCTGGTAGCCCGTTACGTATTGGCTTATGCCTCTGACGTGCTAGTGGTTAAATCCACAACCAAGGCGTTGACGAGTCTTTAGAGTCCCCCACATTCAGTTACTCAGCTTTCGGGCGAAAGGTTGTAGAGGCCATATGGAGATATGGCAGGGTCCGATCAGATACGTGCGGTATTGCACGGATCAGGATCGGACAGTTTGTACTAGTGGCCGTATAGTTATATATGGCAGGGTTCGATCTGATACGTGCGGTATTGCACGGATCAGGATCGAACGGATATTACTAGCCGGCTTTGGCTTAAGCCGGTCCTAGTTTAGTACAGTGTAGATTTTGTTTTTTTGCATTTGTATCCGGTAGGAATACAGATGCGGGTGTGTATGCACAGTATCGGGGTTTTCCTGTAATTTATTACGGGACCAGTTTTTCTGGAGTTGCCAGTTTGCATTCCGTTCCGGCCGGTTTTCTCCTTTTCCTTCCCGGTCGGACTTTTTGATGGAGGGGTTAATTGCAAGTTTGCAATTGACTTATTTGGTGAGGGGACATGCTTCTTGGTTTTTGTGTATACTTTTCATATTAATTTGAAGAAGCATGGGCCGGCCACTCTTTATGTGCTGTGACTTTTTCTTGGATGGGATGATGATTAATTTTGTGAGCAAGTGGGAGAAATGATTGAAATATGAGTGTGTAAGTATGGCAATTGGATTAATTAATCAAAAGTTTTCATTATGGAGTTGGCAGAAGCTTTATTTGGCCGGCCATGTGAACTTGATGGGTGTGTGCATTAATTAATTGCTTAAGCCCATAAATGAGTGTGCAGGGGCTCATTTTCTTTGAGAGCATGAAAGGGAGAGGCTTTGCTTAATTTCCAGAGAGCATTCCTTCTTAGCCGAGCTCTTTAATTTGGCTGCTCCATTCTTTTTCCTTGCAAGTTTCCATGGAAAATTCTTGTGCAAAAATCCCTCCATCATGGCAACTATACTTAACCCCAAAGAGACAACTCTACACCATATTCCTACAGCAAATCTTGGGCATGTCGAGTTGCCGGCTTCATGCCCGAGTTGCCTCGGTATAGAGGCGGGAGCCCGTAAAAGAATCCGGTTACGTGGTGCCCTTCCGGCGAGGAGGCGACGATCGGAAATCCCGCGAGGAGATCGGAGTGGAGATGAAGACCGGAGGACTTGGATCGTCGGTATATCTCTTCCCCTTCTCTTTGTTGTTAGCTAGATTTAGTTTAATGGCCCGATCCGGGTTTAGTGCGCGGTGGTGCCGGTTTGCTAAGTCCGCAAAAATTTAAGTTATTCACCGCTTCCGCATTCCGGCGTCGGATTGACGGCCGGGGCGCCGCCGTGCACTTACAGTGGTATCAGAGCCTCGCCATTAACTTCGTCTAGCTTTGTGTAATGTGTTTTGCATTTCCGATCGATCAAAAAGTTCCAAAACCCGTATTCCCTTCGCATCAGTTTCTGTCAAAATTTTTTTGGAGTCTAAAAATTTTTCAGGTGGTCTCAGAATGATGTGTAGGGAGTACAAAGAACACAGAAAAAATTTGGTGGCACAATTCGTCCGTACGACCGCGGAAGGGCGGCCAAAACCCCCATTCCGCCGCTCTTCCGCGGCACACTGTTCACATTACTGCACCATTTTTTTTTCAGATGTTTTCTGGGTTTAATATATGGGCTTTGGAATATTAAAGTTGGGCCAATTGTTTCTGTGAGTGCTACAGTTTTCTTTGGGGCCCACTTGTTAATTGTTTGATCAATCGGAAAATTTTTAAACACATTTTTCACAGTATTTACATTATATCTGCGACCGTGAATGTCACTCGATCGGTAAATCCGGTCTAACTGCTATAGCCCGGTTAGACGGATTTGGGAACGTGACTTTCACGTTGATGTTCTGTTTTTGCTGTGATGTTGCGGATCGGTCGTGGGGATAGCCTGGATGCAATGCTAGTACAGTTGTGGTTGTATTATGTACATTTGATATTGCGGGACGAGCGTCCGACATGTGGACTGCCGTCACTGCCTGTTTGTATTATTATTTTGGGGCACGACCTGGTTGCGGTCGATGTACCCGGTGTATGTATATTTTACTTTCTGTACTAGGATTGCCCCGCGGAGGGGTGCACGGATAGCCGGGTTCTGGAGGGCAACAAGCCCGCATCTCATGGCATTGAGAAGGAGGGGGCTTCACTCTAGGATTGGCGGGCTATTCGCCGCACTCGTAGGGGGTACAGGTTGACCCAGGAGGGGTGCCCAAGTTGCCGGATTCCGTGAAGTGCTGGGTGGTCCATTCACGGCGCTGAAGGGGGCTGCCTCGCTTCAGGTTTTGGCGGGTGACTTGCCGCGCCCGTAGGGGTCTAGGATTTCATTGCACAGGCTATCCACAAGACCAGGGGAACGTCGGGTTTCAGCGGCTCTGTGAAACCCGGGGATCCCAGATATCTGTATTGTTTCTGTGATGCTGTACATTCTCTGTGATGTTGCATTTCTTTCACGCCTTGAGCGAAATATAATATATTGGTATATATATTAGTAGATGTAGTATATGTTTTGCATCCGCGCTAGTCCAGTCCCCGCTCTGTCGTTAGTAAGCTAACCTAACGGGTAATGACGGGACCCAGTGGCGAATGCGGATGGCATATACGTACATCAGTATATTTTCGTTCTTTTTGGTGTGATCAATTGATGGGACTGCATTGATTCGGATCAATGCAAGTTAAAACAAACCTAATCTGATGTTGTTGGAACACTTTTCAAAAAGCTGTTATTGCAAGGACGTTCACTTTTGTTTTGCATCGAGGTATTCATTGGAATATCCTGCTCCTCAGTCGACGAGGCAAGGGCCGAGATCCCTTCACCGGGAGTGACCCCTTGGACAGAAGTTTGCGTCAGGGCATTAACTTCACTATAGCCGATTACTTTTGCTTTGCATCGCGGTATTCATTTGGAATATCCTGCACCCCATTCTACGGGGAAAGAGCCGAGATCCCTTCACAGGGAGTGACCTCTTTAGCAACGGTTTTCGTCACTATATTTTAAAAGCTATCCGTTCCTTCGACGATATCAAGTTCATTACGTTAAAGGTTTTCGCCAGAAACCATTCGTAGCCCTCCGTCATTTCAGTTAAATATTCGGTAGTATTCAAGCTATGTATTTTGACCTCACGCCAAGGCATAGTGTTTGGTAGCTGCCGGTTATTTATCTGTTGCATAGATAGATGCGTTGGTTTGGGACAGTCGTACTACTATTTTGGCCTACGTCAAGGGTATGTACGGGTGGGTTCAAATTAACCTGGATAATGACGGGCAGAACTTGACATGTGACTTATGATATTTTGACCTCACGCCAAGGTCATAAGAGCATGGGGCAAAAATCACATCGGGAGTTTCAAAAGTACTGAAACTTGCCAGATATGCGCATACCTTCTGGAGTGTGATAGCGTGAGAGGATTCCGTCACGTTATCATGCAATGATAGTTGGATCCCGATTCCCACTGATGAGTTAGTTTACTCCTCGGGTGACCCCGACTAATTCTTCTTTCAGGTTTGGAGGAGAATTTGAGGTACAGTGGGAGGATTCCAGATTAGATAAATTGGTAACCATTCTGATCTAGGTTAGAGTGCACGCTGAGTGTTTCTTTTCTCTCTCTCTTTGGCAGCGACCATTGACCCGACCCTAAGACTTTGACTCAGTGACCAAGTTGACCGAACCTTCTTAAACACCGGTTTTTGGATTGTCAGAGTTGCAAACCTCATTGCCACTCCCACTTTTACCCTTTTATCCAGGACACCCCATATTGCTACGAACGTCCACTTCCATTGGACAAAACCATCGTATGGTTAGATACGAACTCGAAGGAATTCGAGGATGGTTTCTGGTTCTGGAGAAAACGGATAGGATTATTCAGTTGTCTTTTCCTTTTACCCTCTCTCAGGTTACGAGTACTCCTTGGTTTAGGGGTAGTACACCTATTACGCAAATTGGATTGTCTTCTTCCAAACCTTAGGCTGGTGCCGACCGGTAGGGAATGAAGAAAACCAATTAGCATAACGATGGTGTGCAGAAGGTATTAAGTTAAGACAAAGCAAGGGATTAGTAAGAGGGCAAAGTAAATTGCAACAGATATTCACGACCAAACCAAATATTTCGTTACCACTCCCACATCACCTTTGTATTTCTCCAGGACACTCCGTATCACTACGAAGATCCACAGTTTATTTGGATACTCCATCGTATGGTTATATACGAACTCGAATGGAACTTGTTCCAGTTCGGGGATGGATTCTGGTTCAGGAGAAATAGGAATAAGGTTTATTCGGTTGTCTTTTATCTTCACCCTCTCTCATTGCGAGTGTTCCTAGGATTGGGACAGTACACCCATTATGCTTGTTGGATAGTCTTCTTCCAAACCATAGGCTGGTGCCGAACGGTAGGGAAGGAAGAAAACCATTTGGCCTAAAAGGGTGTGCAGAAGGTAAAGACTAAAGACATATGAAGGGATTTGGAGAGGTGGCAAAGAAATATACGGTTACAATCGTGAATCTGGAAGAGGCATTACTAGGAATACCAGGATACCCCATCGAAACATTTCAATGTTTCAGTTTCACTGTGTAATGTTAAAAGAAGACTGATTTCCCGATTAGATACTTACTCCAGGGTATGTATTTACCAGGTACGATTCTCACATCTGTATGGTTTTACAGATGATGAGTGGGAGTAAGTTATTGGGAATTGGGTGATTATCCTCATTATATCGGGATTCGTTATAATCGGTGATATTTGAGGAAATCACCTGGGCTGTTTGCCGGTCGGCAAATATTTGGTTTTGAATATCCGCTGTTATGCACCAATTTCAAATTGATATATCTGTACGTCTATTTTTATAGAGTGAGATATACCTTTTTGAAATTATGTCTACGACATTTACCTATATCAGTGGATGGTTAGGTAAGGAGCATTGAACAGCGGTGTAATTCTTCTTAACCATAAGTACAGTTTTCAACCTACGACACACAGTGAATGAGTTATCAGACTCAAGGGACTTATACAGAGTATTGTATGTTGTCCAGGGTCCATCAGGACAGAGGGGTTGGTCCTCGTACTATATTCGGTTTACTTATGACTTCTCTAGTTTTTAGACAGGTGTTTCGTGGAAACACAGGGTCCAAATTTTGAGAAGTTATAGGTATTTGAATAGAGTAGAGAACCAGGTATAGCAAGTATCGGGATTCTTCAAAGAGATCGAAGATGTAGATACTTGTGTATGGTGTTCAGTTGATAGTAATGATTAAGAGAAATTGCTTCTCTTTCAGGTTACTCATAATTGGAAGCATTCCTAAGTTGGGTAACGCTGATCAGGCCTTCTTCCATTTAGTTGACATGCACTGGAGACAGCTGCATGATTTGAATCTGGTTCAATTAAATCAGTGCCTCTGGTCCTATATTGGATATAGAACAGTTCGTATCTTAACGATGTTAAGGTACGGGGAGTTGTCCGGATTATGCTTAAAACCAGACTCTGGATAACTCAAGGCACGTTTCTGTAATGGCTGTTTGTGGGTTGACCCAGGCTATGACGCGGGTTGACTTTCTACCATCTGGATGAACAATAGCGATATTGTTCTAGACTCGCCACAGTTTTATTAAAGATGGATTTTTTCAGAAAACAGTAGTGGGAGTATGGTAGAACTGGAAGTGATTCCAGAACCACAAACGATTACTGAAGATTTGATAAGGAACCTAAAGATTCAATCTGGATTGACATTCCATTGGCCACTCCGCAGATAAGGTGGGTAACTTCAGGCACCCGAGAGGCACTACGGTAGCCTCAAGGACGGTGACAGGGAAGTTCTTGTTTACCCACAATTGCCATTGCTGTTGTTCCAGGTTACGAGACCCGGCGGGAGGATGAGTATAGCGTAGTTCTAAACCAGTTTTAGAAGTGTACGTCTATATGACTCTGCCAGAGGGTTGTCGTAGTCAGTGGGAGCAGCGGAAGCATTGGTGGACAGGTTGCTTATGTTTATTTATAGACTAGAGCAGATGTAGCGGAGATAGATCATCTATTTCTGACGTGACAGTCATGGGTTTGACTTCATCAGAATAGGGGATGGATCTGTTGAGAAGGTAGTAGGGTGTGACATCCTGGTATTTGGATGATATACACAGAGTAGGAAAGGAAACTCCTACACTACGATCGGTTATACTTTGGTCGTCACACAGTTGTTTCTCCACAAAGGAAATGGATTTTATATCAGACATACTGGTTACTAGATCTATGGTCTTAGATCTAGATTTGGGTGGTTTCCCAATTAGGGTACTTGACAGCATTCTAAGAGTATTTAGGATGGACGACTCCTGGCACGGTAGTGTACCTGCAGGTAATGGAGTCACCCTCTCCAAAGGTGTCTTACAGACTAAAGGGGAGAGGGACGGGCATGATTGGCAGATCACTTGCTCAGGCAATTGAGTCAATCGTGAGATGTCAAGTACCACACCAGATGTTGTTCTTGCACTAGATGCAATAAGTTGACATTAATCCAATCCTGGAGAAACAGTCGGAAGCAGTTTTAGAACATAAGTGGATGTTCTAGGGAGATGATAACGACAGCCTCATTCAGGAGACAGTTATCATTCCAGGCTTCCAAGGTGACATGGACGACAAGGAGGTTGTCAGAGTTATAGTTTTCCTTCTGATGAGGGGCAGTATTTTGGACAGGTGGTCCAAGGCAATACTGAGGGTGGCATGGCGCAGGATACTGATTAAGTTCAGTTGACGATACAGTCTAAGAAGTTTGGATTTGGAGTTCATTTATGAGCTATGTCCCATCAGACATCTAGACACATTCTAAGACAGGTATTGCTCATTTCGGGAGATGGATTTCTCCGCGAACTTGAGATATAGAGAGACATAGAAAGAAACAACTAAGCGGATCCACTCACTGAGGCTATTCCTCGAACGCAAAAGTTCCGCAAACGAGCTTTGTGAGACTGACTAGTAGAGGAGTTGGATGTTCGGTATCACACGGGCTGTGAGTATGCGACATCGCAATAATTAGCCTTGAGTGCAAGTGGGAGATTGTTGGAGATAGTGCCCTCAGAGTCAATTATTAGGTCACAGGTACATGATTGCAATGATTGATGGAGGACCTATCCCGGTAGGACAGTCTTACTCGAGATGATAGTATGCTATCTGGTTTACCTTTATCATCGTGTACTACTTTAGGTGACATGACACGTCGCTATTACACGTTGATAGAGCCCCTAGGATTCTTGCTTGACCACCAGCAGTATGAGGGCGATCATATAAGTGGGAGCTGGGGGTCTATAAGCTTATCCTTAAAAGGTCCCTAGTCGTGGGAGTTTCGAGACTGGGCATCGATACTCCATTAGTAGACTAGTGTATACAGTCGAGACCCCGACGAGGGGCGGTGGACGGTCTCACAAGCCACTGGTGTCAGTTGGTTCACCTAAGATGTATACAGGTGCTCATTGGGTTATGAGTACACCGGACAGGACTCGCCGGGAACATGCTAGTTGGTCATATACCAGACGTCAGATGGCAGTTCCCTGGTGACATGTGTGCAGGTTAGTTCATCGACCTGGGGATCGTCATTTGTCTCGTGTGAGTTCCCACTGTACTTTGATTACTACCCTACCACGGCTCAAAGGAGTCGTGCAAACAGGTTTTAGTTGGGTACAGTCCCGAGCCACA